>JAGDQO010001886.1:0-689728 GCA_018342035.1 Solanum appendiculatum
AGCTTTCTTCAACGACCATACAAGAGTATCGAAATTGGCATCAAACACGTTCGTGTAAACATAATCTCCATCTCTGACAGGCTTGTTTGAACCATCAAAGAAGGCAAAGTCTAATGGAAAATAGATGTTTCCATAGAGACTGAGGAAAGGATAGATGTTAACGACGAAAGGGGCATCATTTGAATACAGATATTGGACAATCTGGAGGGTCAAATCGCGCACTTCCGGCCTGAAATCACCAGCTGAGGGTACCTGATTTGACTCGGGGGAGAAGTAAATGTCTGCATTGAAAGGGATAGTTGCTTTCACCTTTGCCCCTAATCCAGCTTTGTTGATGGCTTCTTGAATATTTTTTAGTGCTGGTAATATGTACTGCAGGTAAGTTCCGTTGTACGTTCGGAGAAATGGCTCATTTCCCACTGCTACATACCTACATTCATTTGAGAAATGCTATTTAGAAATTCAAACAGAACTTTATTGACAAATTTCTGCAAAACTGTTGAAATGTTGAATTTCTTTGGAATAAATTGCAGAAATCTTGTATTTTGATAAAGCAAATGAAATTACTTGAAGTTGCAAACACAACCAAATGGATTCAAGTCCTATAGTCCATGTTCCCCTTCCTTTTCCTGATCTTCCTATGTCCTACAGTTACGCCTCGGTCTCAAATAAGTTGGGTCGGCTATATGAATCCTAAGTAATATGTTTTTTCTGTTTAGGGCTTGTTTCGTAAAATAAAAGCTGGAAAATGTTCTCTAGGATAACAAGCTTAGTGGAAATAAGGAAATCGGGTATCATAAGAAGCATTCTACATTGATTGTCTCCTCAGCACCCTCCAAAACACCTCGCCCTCATAGCTTCCATCTCCACCACCCCTATCCCCATACTGTTCGCTTACATTTTATACAAATATTTTTCGAACAATATTTTCTGCATATTTACCAAACACAAGAAAACTACTTATAGTTCGAGAAACATTTTCCTTCATAGCAAACACTCTCAAGATCAACTCAACAACAAAAAAACTAGGAGGACTATTAACGACAACAACAACATATCCAGTGTAATCCACAAGTGGAATCTGGGGAGCGTCGTGTGTACGTAACTTTACCCCTACCTTCCGAAGGTTAAAATGTTGTTTCCGACAGACTCTCGACTCAAGCAAAGCAAAGGACTACTAAGAAATGATTAAAAATGAACCTGATTTTGACACCAGGAGGATAAGCATAAGCAGAGACATTAGCTTCAACCCAAGAATCAGCAACTAAAGGATTAGAACTCAAATCCTTCAACATATAATTAGGAATTGCAAGCATTACTTCAATTTCAGTACCAATTAAAGCATTCAAAATCACTTCATCTGCTTCAAACAGTTTCACTTTATCAAATCCATTTTCTATCAACATCTTCACAACACTATTTGAGGGTAATTGGTGAGTTGCCATTGTACCCCAGTTCACTCCAACACTCCCAAAACACCTTAAAAACACACCCATAAATGCAATTCCAAAAATATATAGAATCAAGAAATCATCGATATTTCGATTACCCATTACAAATTTTTCAATTATCTACAACCCCTTTAATGAATCTTGAAATATTATATGAAAAAAAGCTGAATTTTTTTCCTTTTAGTTTGAAGAAATATGAAAATAAAGTGAAAAGTTCACAGGGGAGTGAAGGGAATCTTGATTCTGTTATTCCGTACAACAGCCATTTCGCGCGGCTTCTAAGAATTGTCAGAACTATATACAAGTTTGTTAGTGTTCTTTTATTCTATACGATAACAGGTTGTTACGTATCGTTTCATAATATATCGTATATCGTTTTACCTCGTTTAGAATAAGCTTACAAATAAGCTTACAGTATTACAAAGAAAATGTAAGGCGCATCGTAAAGTTACTATTTTAAAAAAAGGTAGTGTATAGGGTAAAATTATTGAATAATAAATACGGTTGTATGGGCTAATATGGGAGGTCTCTGGTTCAAAACCGCATGCATGCTTTTTCGATTGAGCTTTTACCCCATACGATTTACCTCTCATGTATGGTTTGTGGACTATTATACTAAAATAAACTTTATCTTTTGCGCACCCAAAGGATAGCCGTAATGGGTTGCCTTGTCATCAAAAAATACATGCAAATGGGAAAAAGATAAAGTAATGGCATGATTATACCAAATCTGTTGATACCCAAAACTACACTTTTCATCATTACATAATAACGAATTTGGCAATACGCTACAATAAAATTTAAATATCAATCAAAATAAATATTATATTTAAATATTGTTTAAAATAGCAATATGATACAATACTATAGGTAACAACCATCCAAGTGGAATAAAAACCTTACTAATTTTCCTGTAAATCAGTGTGAAATGTCACTTATGAAATTCATGACAGTGAATAAAGTCCAATTAACTTAATGTGACAATCAAATTTTGTAAGGTTACTATTATCATGAAAACAGTTTAAATTATAGCGTTACAAACTAACCAGCTTGTCAACTTTCATTTCAAGTCTTCCTACCCTTGATAATGAAAAAAACATTCTAATAAAGAGCGTTTCGTCCTTTAACAAGCCTTACGCATGCAAATTTCAGAACCAGTGAATTCCAAATACCAAATGGTTATACCCGCGAAAAAATAAAACAAAAAACTAAATCAAGCTATGAACATATACATATATAAACATATCATAATGCAGCAAAAAACAAACTAGATATCAAATCTAACATCATACACAACAAGCTTAGTTGCTCAAAGGAGGAAGACCCTTTTATCTCCTCTTCCCTTTAGAAACCCTGCTAAAAACACCATTAAAATTACATAGGAATAACCAACTTAAGACATCAAGAAAAAACAGTTTTGCCTGTTTCTGTTCTACTATGCAATCTTACATACAGTTGAATATTTGCATAGGAACGAAAAAAGGCACACCTTCGCTAGCCTAGTGTTGCCATCGGTTGTGTACTCTTATGGCATGAACTCGTGGTAATAATCAAAATTGGTAGAATATACTATACAGGAATTACATCACCGTCCTGAATATCGTCACAGATCAAGATGAGACCTTCTACGTAGGTTGGAAGAAGACAACGGAGCCATTGACAGCCTGTTGAAATAGGCTCCGGTGGTGGAACAATCATTAGCACGTTCTCTTGGCGCATTACAACGCCCATGACACTTACGGTGCTCCCTTCTTTGATGTAACTGTAATTTTTTAAGCAATCAGCAAGAACCTTAGTCTCAGGAAGCTTTCACGAGTTGGAATAAATACATGAGTTTCGCTGAATAAACTTAACTTACCCTTCTTTCAGTCGCATTACACGGTCATCGCTTGAGAGGTTTCGATCAGCAAGCCATCTTAGGAAGTTGGGAGACAACTCACTGTCACTCGTTATATCAACAACTGTTTTTGGTTTTACAAATGGCGCCACCTTTGCTCCATAGCCTGCCTTAACCAACGCTCTTAATCCAGTCTGGAAGTCTGATATATAGAAATCACCAACATAGTTCTGTTACAAGAGACATATATCAGTTTCTCATTAGACATAACATTTGGAGTCATGACCAATACATAATTCTGGGATGAGGGGAAGAGGCAAAGTATCAATTGTCGCCACTCATTATGACCTCTTAGGAGTTGATAGTACAAAATTTTGTATATCAGAAAGAGTAACAGGACCATTGGCTTTAGCAAAATCTGACCGGTAGAAGTCAACAAATTTCTGAAAACTTAAGCCTCGAAGTTGGTAAATGATATTTGTTACAAGTCTTTTTGACTCTATGAACTCGCACTGAAGTTTGTTTGCTCAGGCTTGAAGATAGATAGTCCATCTCCTTATATGACCTGAATTCCAAAATTTCAGCTTGAAGCTTCACACTCCTTCGGTTTGAATTTGTTTATGTTACTTTCATTTTTAGTCTGTTTAAATAAAAATCCCTATTTCCTTTTTTCCAACTCTTTAAGTCTAACTGTCCACATGAAATGTTTAAGATCACAAGATTAAAGGGCACTTTAGTACATTCTACATATCTTTAGTTTAAGACCACAAGATTCAAATGTTTTCTTTACTTTCTTAAACTCTGTGCTAAGTCAAAATCAGACTAACAAATTGAAACAGAGGGAGTATAACTTAATTCAAGTTCCATGTAATTTGTTAATGACACCACAGCTTATGGAACCTCGACTATTCCACTAGATACCTGCTACTTCCCACCAGCATAGGTACCGGATAACCTCCTCGAAGCACTTGTACTCAACTTCTAACGAGAATGAAATAATACAAGTATCAACATAACCATATCTATGCCACTGTTATGTAATAATAACTATTGTACTTAAAATAGCATTCAGAGACAGCTGATACCAATTGACACTGAGTACTGGGATCAAATCAAGAAATACTCAAATAGTTGATATGCAAACCAACCTCCGAATGCCTGCGTCCCCATGAAAAGCTACGCTGTCTAGGATTTGCACAGTTTCCAACGCAAGCTTTGTATTCGTGCAATTCTGTAGAAGCATAAACACATCTTGGTATTCGCTGAAAAGAAGTTTCAAGAGGGATACTGCCGCAGGTGACAACCTACAAAAAGAAAAGAATTTATATTACTCTATAAATAACATCCTTGAAAGTGTGCAGAATTTGGAATGCAAGATCTTTATGTGTTACAAGTAACTCATTGGTAGTATAATGGTAAACTTTTGATAAGGTAGCATAATGGTAAACTTTAAGCGTGCATTCATTTTTTAAAATTTTTTTTGAGAAGCTAAAGTAATTATATACATTAGAATAACACCAAAGGATATACTATTACGGCTGTATGAAGAAGCAAAAGAACAAACAACTAAAGTGTTCCCCGTCGAATCTGGTACAGATTCTAATGTTTTTAGAACTGTTTCTTTCGTTTACGTGTTCCATCCTACACCATAAGCAAAACAAAAATATACAGTTTATATGTGCATTCATGCAAAAACTAAATTGACACCTTAAAAGGAACATTACAAAGTATAACAAACTACAGGCCGATCGTTTCCACCTTACAAGACACTAAGGCTCAACACGGTCTAAAAGTTCTCATCGCTAAAAGTTCAGAAGAATTAATAATCTAAATTAAAACAGGATTATTTTGTACTTAATAATAAAGAAGATTCAACATGATTTCAACATAAGATTCATTCACATCTTCTGGACTAGAAACATGGATATTAGAAGATCACAATAGTAGGTTTCAGATTCCTTAGGTTAAATTTCTGCCGTGTCTATTAAGTAGCTTATGTATGACAATCCAAAATGAAATTCTGAGCAAATTAGCAAGGACAGGAGCTATATTTGGAGGCTCAGAGCAACAAGAAGCACAGGGAGAGTACTTAGTGTGTCCAGCTGAATACAACAAGTCCTTAAATAACGCTTATAATGAAACTTCCCTTTCCCACATTATTTGCAATTCATGAGGTGTATGGTTTCCATAGCAACTCAAAGATGAAGTCCAAGAAAACTGATTCACTTAATGTAGCAATAATTTAATACCGTAGAAATGGGAAAAGTTTGGGGACACATATTTATCTAGATTTTACTCAAACACCATGATATACGCACATGTTATACAATAATTGGATTACCACATTAAAAGCTAACTTTGACACCTTTTTTTACTCTGTTCGTATAAAGAAAAGTAGTTCTCCAATTTTTGGGCTGTTTTGGAGGGTTATTTTTTTTCCTTTTCCTTTTTGTGGAAAAGGCTGGATCATATTTGGCAAATGTGCATTTTGGAAAACCACTACATGAGAGGGTTATAAAAATGCAATAATACGACCTATTTATTCATTTTATCAGGCTATTATGAAAGGAGAACTTAAACTATACATCAGAAAATTTTACACCAGTAAATGATTTCCCTTTGAAACTTGCTTTCATACTAAAAGAATCTAGATTCGGAAGTAAAAGAATTAATCTTTCAGTAATAGTTGCATTGCAATTGGACACACTGACAATTAAACGTCAGTTGTCACTATGTTACAAATTTGATTAATTAACATGAGAAAGACTCTAAAATGTATGACCCTGACAATGTCAGGGCATTAGTTATCTATTGGTATAAGAGTCAATCAATATAGAACACTTTCCTTCTAATTCAATATGTTACATCTTCCTTTTCTAACGAAATTGACAAAAGAACTCCACAAATGTTTAGATTCTGAGGGCTGAAAATGGGAAGAAAAGATTTTCTGCAATCATAATTGAGTAACATTTTGATAAAAAGGGAGAAACTTGGGAGGAAGTTCATTAAAAGGGATTGAAACAAAGAAGCAGAATGGATTTTTTAATAAAAACTATTAACATTTTGGTAAAAAGGCTTTCTTAAAGACTGACTAATGAGAACTTTTAGTAATGTTCCTTTCGAATGTGATACACATAAGTTCAAAATATATTTGAGGTACTCATGACATTATCTAGAACATGATTTGTAAACATAACATATTTAGAACAGAACAATCACTTCGAAATGTTATAAGATATGCAGAAAAAGGAGCAAAATTTACTTCTTAGACCATCCCGTGATATCGTTTGAAGAGTGCATCTGCTAGAGGGGTTAGAAGGGTTAAAAGCAAGCAAGAAAAAAGCATAAGTTCTCCTGTTTTAGATAGGATAGGAATCCCAATGAAAAACAGTACTTATTTTCTGGTATCAGAAGAAAAGAAAGGGCGGTACAAATAAACTTATAAGAAGATAAGAAGTATTTCTCTGTTGAATAAGTAACGAAAGAATACAAGATATCAGAAAGGTAGTTCTAACCCTCTTATTCCTGTTCATCATATATCTTCAAATATCGTCTTTATAGATAACTAACTGTCTATTAAAACTGCATAGAAAGTATATATATCAGCAGCCAGTACATATCCACTTATCATATCATTTTTTCCTTAACTATCTTCTTTCCTTTTCGTCCCTTTTCTCACCTTCTAACTCGTGGATAAGTACACTTAGCGATTTATTCCCCCTTTCTACCACATCATGCTGTCCTAACTCCTATCTACCCACTTTCTAAAACAACTCTTCCGCACTAAGAATTGAGTAACTTCAGATCAGTACTCTGCAGCCAACGCTTTGCAAGACTAATACACCAGATAAAGCTATGTGCTTTAACCCTTCCTTAAGCATAATTTAGGTGACTTCATACAAAATCAATTTCGAAGATTCTCCCTCACAACTCAAATCAAAGCTTAACGAAGATCCCACAAGAACAATCAAAGTCAATCCACAACACATGGTTATCGTCACCTCCAAGGACAATATGGTAATTGACAATCTTAAGACGCCAGATAAAGCTGTGTGCTTTAACACTTCCTTAAGCATAATTTAGGTGACTTCATGCAAAATCAACATGGAAAACTGCCCCTCCAACTCGAATCAAAGCTTAACAAATATCCCACAAGCACAATCAAAGTCATTCCACAACACATGGTCATCGACACCTCCAAGGACAATATGGTAATTGACAATCTTAAAACACCAGATAAAGCTATGTGCTTTAACCCTTAGCATAATTTAGGTGACTTCATGCAAAATCAATTTCGAAAATTCTCCCTCACAGCTCAAATCAAAGCTTAACGAAAATCCCACTAGAACAATCAAAGTCATTTCACAACACACGGTTCTCATCACCTCCAAGGACAATATGGTAATTGACAATCTTAAGACACCAGATAAAGCTATGTGCCTTTAACACTTCCTTAAGCATAATTTAGATGACTTCGCGCAAAATCAATACAGAAAATTCTCCCTCACAACTCAAATCAAAGCTTAATGAAGATCCCACAAGAACAATCAAAGTCATTCCACAATACACGGTTATTGTCAACTCCAAAGACAATATGATAATTGACAATCTTAAGACACCGATAAAGCTATGTGCTTTAACACTCCCTTAAGCATAATTTAGGTGACTTAAGGCAAAATCAATATGGAAAATTCTTCTCCAACTCAAATCAAAGCTTAGCAAGGACAACACATGGTCATCACCACCACCAAGGACAATATGGTAAATGACAATCTTAATACTATCATCCAAAACATCTATCCTACTAATCAACCATAACTACCACCTAATGACAAAATCATTACTATAATTAATAAAACATTCTACACATTTCAACATCACCAAACCAAATTTAACAAAAAAACAAATACAAATCAGAAATAAAATGATATTATTGAATTTTGACATATGAGTTTGAAATTACCCCAGTAACCTTCACAAACTGTCCATTAACAGCACCTCTAAGCTCAGCATCAGGATATCTTCTTAGAAACCCCATCAAGCCTCGTTCTTTATACGCGTAATTCCACAGCAAGATCATCAAAATTGGAGCTACAGCTGCACCAACAGCCACCAAAATCACGAATTTTTTCACCGTTGCCATCACGAAAGCACCCGCCATTAAAGCCATCAATATCACCGCGAATAACACCCACATTGCCACTCTTGAAACATTGAAACCCATCTTTATATCACCACTCAAGCTAGTAACAGAGGAGCCATAGACTAATTTTTTGAACGAAATTGCCGGTTCAAGCTGACCGGACCTCCGACCAGCGCTGGAACTCAACGGACCGGAGTAAATGAGACCCGTTGGCTGAATTGGACCGGAACCGGAGGAAGAGGACTTCTTCGGAATCGGGCCGGAATTGGTGGATTTGTGACCACCCATTTGACCCGAATTCGGCCCGGATCTTACGGATCCACTGTTATGCGGCGAAGATGATGAAGCCCTCGAAGATGGTTTTTTCAGAATTGGTGGGCCCGTATGGTGGTCCCCACTTGACATGTCGATGCCGTACATTTTCCCAAGCTCGCCGGACTTCTTGACGTCGCCGCCGGTGTACGGAACAGCGCGAGAAGCAACTGTGGGTCGTTCCTTTTGCTGTTCGGGTTGGCCCGAAACGAATAACCCGTTTCTCAGCTGGTGTGACCCGATTCGAGAACTCATTATTGTTTCTCCCTCTGTAGAGAATGAGAAATTCAAAAGCTAAGCTTTGCAGAAAGTGAGTGTTCAAGCTTTTGAGAGTGAAAAAAAAAAAGGGAGATGATCAAATGGAGAGTGGAGTGTGTGTGCGCGAGGGGGGGGGGGGGGGGGAAAAAGACAAAAAAGGGCATTGTAGTCACAATTTACATTTAACTTACGAGAGTATTTTATGTGTTCTTTAATACGCTCAACAGATAAAAGTTACTCTAACAAAATAGCATGTTCATCACATAATCGAAAAGTTTAGCATCTCGAAGTCGACGTTTTCCGACTTATGACTAGAGGTTTGGGACGATTCACATGTTAAAACAGCACATGAATTAAGTTCCAAATAACATGAAATAATTCGAGCCATATTCAATGTGAGCGTTAGAGTATTGAGAAAATAAAAAAAGGAAGCATCTTTGATGTATGTTATCATGTCCATAGTGAATGTTGGATAGTCAAGAATAGAGCGATCAATATGGTGAAACAGTATTGATCATTCTCCTTAAATCGAATGTCTCAAGTTCAATTTTTTTTTTGCACGAAGAACATTTTAAAAAATCTTTGATTATATTAAGTTTTATTTCTTCATCTGAAATTTTGATTTAGAACTTTAGGTACAAATCGCGTTTTAAATTCAATATTGAGTATAGAAAACTTATAAAATTGTATGATTCGCTTCTTTTTAATAGTTCTTCGAATATTCAGATTAATCCGATCAATGAATTTTGAATATCAAATAATTAAAGCGGAAATAAAAGGATCCTAATAGTTTAAGAAGTAAAAAGTTGATCAACTTGACTCATCTCAATGAATGCAATTTAATTGTAGTAGTACATATGATTAGAAATGATTAAAGCATAATTAAACTAAATATGGTATATTCACCTCATGCATGCTTTTAATTGTATTTAATTAATTGCTAAACAATAAAATAAGGGATTAAATTACAAAGATAGACATTTGATTAATGATATTGACATGTGTGTCCCTGTCTATAAATTGTAGTACAGCATGTGCTGTCTTTTTCCAATCTAGGAGGTTGCTAAACACCTTTTTTTATTTATTTTATATTATTATTTAGGTTGGAAGATTGTCAGTATAGCCCATTTAATTTTTGTTTTTTTTTTGTTTGGTATTATTGATTCACTGTTTATATAATAAAAAAACTATTTATTACTTTTCATGTCTGTATAATTGTTTCTCTATTTTTTTTTGTGTCGGTAGCAAATAAGCAATTGCCACTTTTTTGGTTATTATTAAATGAATACACTTTTTGGAAGAAAAAAAGAAGTCACAATTTGTACCAATAATAATAATAGTACTTGAGAAAATATTAATTTTGTCTTAATAGGTTATTAAATCTAATGTGATCATTTAAAAATTAGATTATAATATAAGCAAATGGACTAATGATATCTTAGATTGAAATTAAAGTCTCCCACTATGTCAAACTTTCAATTGATTAATTGCTTTTTTGGTTATGATATAAGGTTAATTTTTCATTTAAGCTTGACGGTATGTTGGAAACAGTCTATTCCCATTTGTGGGAATGTTATTGTTGTTGTTATATATAAAATTTATTTATTTATTGTACGTGATTATATGATTAAGATAAAAGAAAAATTAAAAGATAAAAAGGAGATCCGCAAAATACTAAAATCAATTTTGATATTTTCCTAAAGCCAGTTTTAGTACCTAAAGAAGCATAATTATACTACTTTATCTTTAAAATTTTCAATTTTTTAAGTTATTTCAATCACTTTCAAATCTTATGTCCCACAAGTGAAGGATAATCTTTTGCTTTCTTAAGTTAACTAATTAATAATATGTAAACACCTTTTGATTCTAAAGTGTAATAAACGCTTCGATATATAACATGTTCATCTTAATTTAATATTCAAACTCATAAATTTAAATTACAATAAATTTAGTGTTAAAAATTTTAAAGTCAAACCCATTAAATTAAAATCTCGTTTTAACATCTCATTCAGTTAGAAAAATATGATTTGTGAAATGGTCAAAGTAGTATGTTTAATTCCTATTTAAAAGGTAAAACACTCCATCGTCAAAAGTAATTACAATTTAGAACTACAACCTAAGATCAACAATATTGTCATTATAGATTTAAAAAATAATTTAAAATGACAAGATTACATTGTTATAAAAAAAACATAATATTGAATTCTCTGATCAAATAAACTTGTGAATTAGAATTCCATTCTTAAAAACTTAAATTCTTATTATCAATCAATTAATTCTATTAAATAACATTGAGCTAATTATATGCTTCAAATAATGATGTCAAGGACATGACCAACTTGTGGGGAAACCATAATTAAAATTAGGAATAGGAAATGTATTATTTGTACCTCATGTTTGGAATTCAAAAAAGAATACAATAATTGATATCAATGATTAGTAGGACTATAGTTGTTAGTGTTTATTTTTAAATTTCATTGTGCTTTTATAGAAAAATAAAATAACCCGTGTAAATAGAAAATCGAATTAAAATATAGAACATGTCATGATCGTAAACTCTTATTTATTTATTTTTTTGGTTGCGCTTAGTTTAGCATAACATTATTAACTAGGCTATGCCATAAATAAGGGTCCCAAAATCGACTATTTGTGCACTTTGCCCTACTTTAATTAACCTAACCGGCCTATTGAGATTGAATTGGGCCTCCTTCTAGCCCAGATTACATTTGGAGCCTATTAGTATATGGGCCTAGTTTCAATTCCAAGCCCAATCAAATTCTTCATGGACTATCTACACATGAAAAGGACCTCACATAACCACTTTTAGTGAATGGCATGGGCTAGATTGTCCAATTTGCATAGCAACATGCTACATTAGGCCATAGAGAAAGCAACTCTATTGAAGAAGACATAATTCAAGATACTTTACACTAAAAAAATTGCAATGTTGTTCCTTTTACTAATCTATTTATCATAATATCTATAAATGTGATTAACTTGGTGATAGGTTATATTATTGAAAGTCTATAATATGAAACAATATATACATGAAAAAAATCCGAAGGGGTTGACCCTTTGTAAACATCACAATAGATGACCTATAGCTTTTATTATAGAAATGACATGGTAGTTGAAAGATAACAACAATCATAAATTCTATTATCAATCCTAACAATAGGATCGTTATGTTAATTACTTAACTTGTTGAAGAGATAAAATACAATTAAGGTATATCTTTTTGTTCCAAGGGTTGGGTTGTTCGTCCATTAAAGTGGTACCTGAGCTAGGTTCAAAATATCACGAGATAGATCAACGTGGAAATTTTTTAAAAAGAACGGATACATACTGGGTGGTGAATTAAAAATATCTCATTAGGAGTTGTGGTAGGATGAATAGAAATCATTCATGATTAAACAAAGGTCTTGAGTTCGGGCCTCAAGTATGTAAAAAGTCTAATATAGAGCGTCTTTCCTTTAATCGGCCTTTTGCATCGCGAATCTAAATTAATCAAAATTTTCATACAGATATCAAACATTGAATACGACACTAGAACAAATAAAATATGAAACAATCTATATATAAGACAATATGAAATGAACCATTTAGTGTTTAAAACTAAAAAAGTAAGAGTATGCAACTATCTAATTTGGCCCCAACAATTTTATTTCATGGCAGTGTCCATAAAGAAATCAATTTTCTAATGAGTTAAGGTACCTTATTCCCACATTGAATTGGAAGTATCATAGTTATAATTTATAAAAATTCCAAACTTAGAGGATCTGCAAAAGTCTTTCTTTTTGAAGGAATTTTAGGTTGACTTACAAGCAGAGGAATAATGAGATGTTTGTTCAATTAAATAATAATGATCTTCGTATCAATTTACATATACTTTAACTATTTTATCAAATACTTGTTATTTTCGGTCAATATAAGATATTAAGTAATTTATTTAACTATAATATATGGGAAACAACACAAAATTGTGTATTTACTAGCTAAGAAAGAAGTAAAAAAGTAGCAGTCCCTCCGGTATTTATCAATAGTGTTCCACTTACTTTCCACATGTGATTTGAATCCTTAACCTATAGATTAAAGGGGAAAATGCTCAGCTCTTAGAGCAAGCCTCACTTGTCTATTTCCTAAAATAGAAGTTGTAATGTTTAAATAAACTATACTGTATAATTTTTCGAAAATTTTGTGGCACTTAACAATGTGGCCACTTTAAAAATAGCTTCTTTTTTGCCCTTTTTTCTCTGTCATAGTCTTGAAAAGCTTTACTTTGATCTTTGAACCAAAAATTCACGAGACTTCCCTGAAATCACTGCTTTGACATTCATCTTTCTCTGCCAAAAAAACCAAACAACTCACTTTTCTTTTTTTTTTCCTCTCCAAAAATGACTATTGCAAAAGAGTCTTGCCACTGTCACAGACTACTTCTTGAAAAAAGACGCTATTTTTATGACTATTTTTCTTTCAGTTTTTGTCACCTTGAAACCCCTTTTGTCTTGTCTTCATTATCCATTCCTTTTTCATAGTTGTTTCTTGTAACTTCTAGTAAAAAGAAGACTCAATTTTTATGACTATAGGACTCAGTTTTTGTAATTTTTAGTAAAAAGACTCTATTTTTATGACTATTGATCTTAGTTTTTGTCACCTTGAAACCCATTTTACCTTAATTTGTGAACTTTAGTAAGACTCCATTTTTATGGCTATTCATCTTCTGTTTTTGTCACAATGAAACCCCTTTTGCCTTTTCTTCATCATTCATTCCTTTTTTCATAGTTGTTTCTTGTAATATTTTTTTTTGGTTTCCATGGGCTTGGAATTTCACTTTCCTTAACTTAATCATGCAAAGGTTTCTGTAATGGAAAGTTCATTCTTTTCTTGTTTTCTTGGTGTATGGTTGTGTTTGTTTTTTGTTCTTGTTTGATAGATCCATGAATTTAAGCTTAACCTATAGAACTCATGTTTCTGAATCAGTTCATGCATTTCTTGAAATCAAATCACACATTCAGAAGAAAACTCACCTTCTGAAAGTGTGTTTTGAGTTTTGACACTTTTAAAAAAAGTTGTGTTTTTTTTGGGTGTTTTTTCCATGGCTACTTGTTTTAATCCTTTTAGGTTGAGAAGGTCTAAGAGTAAAACATTAGAATTGCCTTCTTCATCTTCAAGAACTCAGTGGAGTTCATGTGATATGGAAATAATGGATAAGAAAAGATTTGATAGTTTAGAGTCATGGTCAATGATATTAGAGTCTGATAATGTTGAAAGCTGGGAAGTTTCTGAGGATCAAGAAGAATGGACAGCTGATTTGTCTCAGTTGTTTATAGGTAACAAGTTTGCTTCTGGTGCACATAGCAGGATTTATAGAGGAATTTACAAGCAAAGAGCAGTTGCTGTGAAAATGGTGAGGATTCCAACTCATAAGGAGGAAACTAGAGCTAAGCTTGAACAACAATTCAAGTCTGAAGTTCGTCTGCTTTCCCGTTTGTATCATCTCAATATTGTGCAGGTTGCAGTTCCATTACATTACAGAATGATGATTTTTATGATCTTTTATTGTGTTTACTTGTAATGATAGTTATGCTGTTTTCGTACTTTATCATGTTTATTTGTATGTGTCTTTTTGCTAAGGGGTGTCCAGGCCGCCTTGCACACACCTTGACTATCCTATAGTGAAGGGGTCAGGAAATCATACTCCCTTCGTCTCAATTTATGTGGCACTTCTTGCTTCTCGAGATTCAAACTATGTTAACTTTGACCGACATATTTTAAAATGTTCTTTTTCATCACATTGACACGAGAAGAATTGCAACGTATACTACTTTTCACATAGTGTTTGAATATCTTAAAAGTTAAAATATTGTGTTAATCTAAACCAATGTAGCTTCGAAGATTATTTAAATTGACTCTCGTTAAGTAAAAAGTGTCACCTAAATTCAAAGTGCAAATAGAGCAAACATAATCTTTTTTATATATATGCAAACTTTTGAGTCCCCTTCACTTACTTTAGGTTGGAAGATTGAAACTTTTAGATCCCCTTGTTAAAATTCTTGGCTCCGCATCTGCTGCAGGGTGACCTGTTTTCTCCCACTAGCACAGGTGCTTGTAATTCTATGCACCAAGACTTAGGCAGATGGAAAGAAATCATATAGCAGTTTTTGTCTCATGTTTACTTGTATTCTTGTAGTTGGAATAGTAGAAATTTTCTCAGAGAACTAAAAATTGTGCTCCTGCATTTAGTACTATGCAAGACGGTTCCGCGTTCCAAAATTTAATAACCTTATTAAACACTTCAAAGAAACTGACCCAACACTTTCAGTTCCTGACCCCTTGTGGAAGCTTAGTATTCAGTTTATTACTGTATTTCAAAAAGAATTGACTAACTAAATATGTTACACAGATGACTAGAGAATTGTGACACCACCTGTTAGTAGTAACACATGGTTCTTAGCACAAAACATTGATGTTTAGTATTTGTCTCGTTTTTAAGGAACATACTCCTTCGTGTATAGTCTCTCTGTTGTTCTAAATACTTAACTTTCTCTGACCTCTAGCTTATTTTCAGCTTTGATTATTAAGAGTAAATACTTGAAAAGGCAGGAACATAATAAGTCTTAGGCCTTGTTCTGATCCGGTGAAGTTCCCCGAGTTCTGTCTCTATGTAGATTCTGATTTTCAAATGCATCTTCCTTTTTTTATGCTCAGTTTCCAAAAGTCAACATGCTGTCCACAACCGTCAGCAACACCGAAAAGACAAAAATGAAATAGGTGGGCAAGTAGGCACAAGGCTAATTACCAGCAACACTTACTCCAACTCTGCCTAGCAGGTGATGAAGTACTCTGAAGTAGTGGAGATAGGAGATGAATGTGAGAACGTCGGAAAATTTGCTGGCATTAGTTAGGAAAGCAGCAAGAGACTAAATCAGGAAGTGATTAGCTCTTTGCATTTCTTGAGAAAAATAGATCAAGTTCTGTGTAATTTGCGCACCTTGACCTGTAGTGTAATTCATAAGGAAGAATGATCTTGATTATTTAAGCTTCCTAAATGGACAGGATAAACAAAAATATTGTTCATTGAGTGGTTTTGTTGTTTGGGGTCTTTCAAGCTTTTAGCTTCTTTTTTTCTTGTCCAACATTGGTGAGAATCCAATGCCCCGAAAACCTAAGGCTTCCTCCGCAAGGTTCGTCCACGGAGGGTGAGTCAGGGCCTAAGATCAGGCCGAAAGGCGTAGTCGATGGACAACAGGTGAATATTCCTATATACCCCTTGTTGGTCCCGAGGGACGGAGGAGGCTAGGTCCAAATTTTTATCTCTGAGAATGAGACTATCAATTTCAATTCCGTAAATTTGTGCAGCTTCTATTGATGCATAATCTACTGTGAGATGAAATTTTTTTCTTACAATATATCTTGTTTATCTACAGTTCGTTGCTGCTTGTAAAAAGCCTCCTGTATACTGTATCATTATGGAGTACATGTCACAAGGAACTTTGAGGATGTATCTCAACAAGAAAGAGCCTTATTCACTTTCCATAGAAACTATTCTGAGGTTAGCTCTCGATATATCACGAGGGATGGCGTATCTTCATTCACAAGGGGTGATCCATAGAGACCTGAAATCAAGTAATTTACTTCTGAATGACGAAATGCGTGTCAAGGTTGCAGATTTTGGGACATCGTGTCTTGAAACACAGTGTCGGGAAGCCAAAGGAAATATGGGAACTTACCGTTGGATGGCACCAGAGATGATTAAGGAAAAACCTTATACTCGCAAAGTTGACGTCTACAGTTTCGGAATCGTGCTTTGGGAGCTCACAACAGCTCTGTTACCATTTCAAGGAATGACACCCGTGCAAGCCGCTTTTGCTGTTGCTGAGAAGGTTAGGTTCTAAAGATGATACTCTAATAACTGAATTTCTGGTTGACTTTGCTTTTAGACTTACTGCAATAGTTTTGTTTTCCCTTTCCCCATTCATTGGAAATTTTGACGAACTTATTAGCAAGAACAATTCTTCCTCATCCTAAGCTCGATTAACTCGCCAAGAACTAAAGTGACCTCCATTTTAACATTTACTTTGGTTACCTGATGACGGGGTCGCTAAATTTTGCCCGTTGTAAGTTACATGTAGAGGAAGCATACAAAGCACCTTGTCGAACAGATGACATTATTTAGTACTTTTAGCCAAAAAAATAAGTATTGTTTAAAAGAGTATTTCTGCACCCCTTCTTATACCGGTCAGTATCTAGCCTTGAAATAACTTTCGTTTTATGAGTAACCAGCGAAACTCGTTTTCTTCTCAGCCATGAGCTGAGCTCTAGTTCGTTGTACAATAGGCTCTTCAGAGATAAAGTTGTTTCAACCATGACTTCTTCACACAATAAGAGTGTTTCAAATGCTGAAGATTTCTCATGAAAATAGTGGCTATCAATATATCTTAAAAGTTTGAAACCTTGTTGCTCGGACTCTTCAAAAATATCACTTGTTGCATGTCGGATCCTCCAAAATTAGTGCATTTTTCAGAGAATCCGAGTAACATTGGTTTGGAATGCTCTTTTTCTCATTATTGCTCCTAGTTCTTGATGTATATGGTGTGGAAAAAGGCATGCCTGAACACAACATTACTACAAATACATCGCTTAATAATCAACTGTTCTCTGCTCCATGACACACGAGGTTACTCATTTGGAATAAAACTCGAGAACCCCGATACCTAGCAATAGCCTCCTTTCACTATTTAATTTGATGTTCTGTGTCCCTTGAGGCGCATAAGCATCGATGAAATGCTCATAGAGGTTTTAGTGTTTCCAAATATAGGATGGTGCACGAAACACAAGGATCCTAAATTCAGAACCGGATTATTTCCAAATTTTTTATTATAAGAAGAGATTTCATCTTCAAAATGTTATGGAGAAATCAAAAAGGAGGAGGTCATAGTACTGATTTCTTGTACCTTTATATGTGGTATAAATTTCTCTATACGAAGTATAAACTTCCAATGAAGGGTGTTTCAACTGACCACCCTTCGGTCTTTATAGACCCGCCACTGGACCTCTACACATTTGTAGAGCTAACTTGTCCATTGCCTGATAGAGCTAATAGATATATTGAACCGTTTTTTTCATTTTTATTTGTACATTCATCTGTTTTATATCGTTTTTTTCACTATTTTGCAGAACGAACGACCACCTTTGCCAGCCAGTTGTCAACCAGCACTTGCACACCTCATCAAACGTTGCTGGGCAGCGAACCCCTCGAAGAGGCCAGACTTCAGGGACATCGTTTCTGCTTTAGAGAAATACGACGAATGCATCAAGGAAGGCCTTCCGCTGACTCTCCATTCAGAATTAGTCAGCCGGAACGCGATTCTTGAACGATTGAAAGGCTGTGTATCAATGAGTTCATCTGTAATTATACATATCTGACTCTTTTTTACCAAACTAATAATTGTAGTTTGTATGTGATCATCAAAGCCTTTTGGTTCTCCAATAGGTTTAGTAAATTACAACTTGTATATAAATATTAATGTGTAGTTATCAAATATGTGATGTTTAACATTATTGTGAATGGTCTGCTGGTGGCATTTCATGTATGTACCTACTTATCTTTCCTTTTTTTGGACTAATCAGTGATAATGACTGTTGTTGAGTGGTTGAACATCGAGGCGGATTTAGAATTTAAAATTTATGAATTTCTATAACGACCTTAAGTTACTATTATGAATTCACAGTTAAATATTTATAGATACAATAACATATCCATTGTAATCTCGGGTTTGGAGAGGGTTGGATGTATTCAAACCTCACCTCTATCTTTCTTTTTGTAAGGTCATTTGTAATTCTTCGATTCCGTGCGGTCGACTTTCTATTAATAATTTTGGGATCTGGATTTTGTGAGGTAAAGAAGTGATTTTCGATAGACTCGGCACAATAACGCATTACCAAAACAGGCTAGAAAAAAATGAATCCCATTATTGATCGAATTAGGGTGGATCTAATTCATTGGCAAATGAAAAATCTATCGTTTTATTGGACAAAAGTTACTAAATTTATGTGAACTCGTAATAGGACTTTAGATCCCCTGGTTGAATAGGCTCTTTTAAGAGAGATTATACCAGCAGAACATTATTGGTATCTTGAAAACTAAAATATCATAAAATTATTTCATTGTATATTTTATTTTAGGTGTGCCAACTACATCTTGAATAGTGTTACAACAATTAGGCCTCAATTCGAAGCAAGTAGAGGTTCGTTATATAAAATTTTATTGATCATATTACTTCATGTAAATGCAATCCAAAATCATTATTATACCAAAAAAGAAAAAACACAATAACAACGATTTGATTCCAAACAAGTTACTATCAGTTATATGAATTCTAACAAACTAACGTTATTCCATTTTAATTAAGTCAATAAATTAGCAATGAATTTGGTAGGTAAGTGTCTTTTTTTAACAGTTAGTAGACTTTCAGTTCAACTAAAGGAGTTTTTGAGTGGTTGGATAGACTCTTTTCAAACAATTAAAATATCATAAAATTGTTCTATTGTATAATTGAAGTTTGGCTTATTTTAAATCAATAATAGTATTAATTAATTAAAGTGAGTTTCAATAATTAAGGCTTCATATTCTTTTCAGTCATGTATTTTGGAGTGCGAGGGGTGGTGTGTATGCATCTTATTCTGACTTTATGTTATTTTCGATATATTATCAATTCAAGAAATCATGCTGAAAATAATGTAGAAGAGAGCAGTATTAACAATATAATTATATGCTAACTGAAGCAAAGGAAACAACATGTAGTAATAAAAACAAAGAAAAGGTAGTAGAAAAGTAATTAAATTATAATAACAATACTCATAGAGAAAACTAGATAACGCTTGTCTACCCCACTAACCTGCTACCTTAATTCTCGACCTCCAAATTATTTTAGCTATTTAAGGTCATGTCTTTGATAATTTATTAAATAATATGTAAGTTAAATTTTAAAAAAAAATTAAGATGCTTTAGAAGTACACATTTTTCAATATTTGTTGTTGACTTATTTTCAATTGTAAGAATTGTTGAACAAGAAGTTGACTCTAATTTCTGGTAAATTCTCATTCTCAGACTTAGTCTTTTAGGTTTTATACATTTTGGACTTTTTCATTATTTTTTTTATTGACTATTTGTATCCATAGACTCCCATATGCATTAAAGACTTTTACTATCTTATTTTATTCTATTTTTGTAATTGTAAAACACAGTCGGATATTTTCTCTATACTTGTTAATTAAGATTGGTAAGATATGGCTTAATCTTTCTAACTTGTACTTATTCATGAGGATTTTTTATTTTTTAATAAAAGACAGCGAGACACTCTAGCTAGTGGTATCAATTCGGCAAAAAAGTTGTCTCCATCCTCAACTATACTTCATTAGTCTAAATAATGATGGTATTATCATAGGTGGATTCTTATTTTAAATTTTATTAGTTTAATTTTTAAGATTAATAATAAATTTATTATATTTTTAAAAATTATGATATTATATATTATTATTTTTTTGTGGAATTCCAAAAGAATAAAAATTGGTCAAATTCGTCAGGCCGATTTGAGAAAAATATAACAATCGTAATCATCATAAATTCAAAGGTGGCAAAATAACATCCCAAAAATGTAAGTTGATCAACTATAGGTTTGTCTCTATTTAAAGAACTTGCATTTGACCAAATCAAATTCTTTTTTTAGTAAAGGAGATTTTCTTTTGTTTTTTTTTTTTGGGTGTAATGTTCGTTATTCCTTTTGAAGCTCGATTGATTAATTTGAATTTGTGCCAAAAAGTTTTACTTTAGAAATAAAGCGTCCTTTATGATTAAGAAGATGACTTTGTTCTCAAAACTTAAATTTGAAATATCTAATCAAAATGAAGGAATACTTATCAACCTAATATAAACAATAAAGTTTTGATATTCTAAAAAATTTAAAGGAGTTTGCAAATTTCACAGTTTGATAAACACAATAAACTAGTAAATTCTTGATTTCATGTTCTTTTAGTGATGCAAAATTAAATCGATATTCGAAACTTATTAATCTGATTAGTCTTTGTATAAAAAATCAAATTCAAAACTTTTAATTAAGAACGGATAAATAGATTATTTATCTCACCACATACTTCTTCGTGATCATTTTAAATAATGTTATTCTTTATTTTTTGAATCTATTTAATAAAAAAAATTGACTTCCTCACTAAATATAACGCTTCCTTCCATGCAGTATATTGTTGGATGTGGTGACAATTATTAATTTACCTAATTATTTTTCTTGGTTTAACTCAATAAGATAAGATCTTGTCAAGTGATTATGGTGACAAAGTTACAAAATCCTAAATTGGATTAATCTAACTTGGAAAATTTAAACATATAAAGTTAAGTGTTATTTTCAAGACCCCATTATGTTATTTTTCTCATAAATATATTACCCCACACACCATGTAATAGTACATAATACACATGCATAATTTCTTTTTCTTTTTCCTTTTTGTTCATGATGTCTAGTGGCAGATTCAAAATTCACCCAATATAAATAATATTACATAAAATCAAGAGTATCTTTTAGCTGACACAATCAAACAACTAATATTAGAGTTAATGATTCGATTAGACAAGTATGGAAACAACAAAGTGATGGCATAAGGCCATGCTAATTAGTTGCGTGCTCTGCCCGTCAGCAGACTGATTTACTATCTTTATCCGTGGTTTGAGACATATTCATGCAAAGCGAAGTATGTGAGCTTTGGGGCCCATAACAAATCGGATAATGTGAGTGAAACACAAGTAATCATAGATAAATCCATAAAATCTTAATAGTGGATCATGTGAAATTAAGTTCGAGGAGGAGATTTTTTATTACATGAACAAAATTTCATATTTACAGTTCAAAAAGGAAACAAAACAGAATTATATATAATAAAGTGTAGGATAAATATTCTTAAAGATGTAAAAGAAAAATTGGAAACTAGTACGAACTTCATTTAAAACGAACGATATCACACAATATTAAAAATATTGTTAAGCTGACTTTAGCCAATATAAATGAGTTGATTTCTTTCTAATATAAATAAAAGCAGGCATGATCGCTTAGTTATAATAAGTTCAATTTTAATTAAACATTTACTAAACAATATTAATTCTTGTTTAGTTCATTGTTTGACTTCATTTCAATTTTTTAAGAGTTTAAACTCTCAATATAGTAATTTGGTATTCCATCTAGTGTTCGATATCTATTTTGGGACTCAACTAATTTGGATTAGTACCAAAAAAATTCATTTTAAAAGGTAAAGCGCTTCCTATCAAGCACTATTTTATGTTCACAACTTAAACTCGAGATCTCTGATTAAGAATAAAGAAATACTTGTACTACTCCATCACGACCTTTAGTGATAAGAATTAGTATATTGTTGCTCTTATGTAATGCAAATAATTAATTCAGAATAGGTCGGTAGAAATGAGACTTAATATAATACTTGTTTGAAGTGCTCAATTATTAATAACTCCAACGTGATCATACATTAGTAATATAAAATACATCCTTATACATAATTTTAAATTCTAGTAAGAGAAATTAAAGTAAGACATACGAAAAATCGCATCAAATCCTAGAAATTGCAATACTAAAAGATGTGTTAACACACAAAAATATATTTTAGACAATGCACGATTTAAAATTTGATGAATAATAAATCCCCCCCCCCCCCCACCCTCCTTTTTTTCCCATTACCCCTCTTAATTCAAATATTTGATTTTTTTTTCACTAAACATTGGGATTTAAACATGTGATGTACGTGTATTTCAAATATAATGTATTGTGCTTTTATAGCTAAATCAAAGATATTTTTACCCCAAAAAAAAAGTAGAAACACAATAAAAAGAAAGCTTACTTGGAATTTAAATAATTATATAAAAAGGAAAGAATAAATTCCCCTAGGCTAAGACTCAAAAAAGAAGAATATTTAAAAGGCAATTTTGGAATTAAGTGTCTTAGTGCTTTATATTTTAACTTTAATTCATGTTTGTTAATGCTATGTTGACATCATTTTTTCACAAAACAAAAATAAAGAGCAAATTTTTGGAACAAAAAATAAATATGTGAAGTCTAGAAAATAAAATGTAAATAATCATTATAAATTACTTTAGAAGAGTTTTTTAAGAGACATTAGAAAAAAAAATATGAAGGATATTGGCTAAGTAAGAAGATCTTAGGGTAGCAATCTTTTTCATGTTTATAAGAGCAACAAGTGATTTGGATTTGTGTCGCATATAAATAAGTTTGTTTGAATGAAAAATGTTCGTTTTAAATACATAAATATCTAATTTTGGGACCATCATTTATATCATATTAGTAGTTTGTAAAATTCAACAAGTCTATCAATTTCGAAATTAGACATGTGACGTGAAAATTAGAGAACGCTCGACTTTATACACGAATACACGTATAATTAAAGTTTAATTATTTTTGTCTATATTTTACGAGTCATTAATATTAGCTTGTTTTTTACTTGGTAAAGAGGGGGAAAATATTCTACGAATAAGTCAACTTGCAAATAGGTTTCAACTAATAAGATTCTCAATGCTAATTTAAGCTTAACAAGAAATACTGAGATTATTTCAAGGATTAGATTGAGACAATTAGCATTTTCTTTTTGCCAAGTGTCCCTAAGAATATATTAAAACTATGATAATGCCAAATTGCATATAGTACTTCCTCGGCCTCAAGTTACGTGGTATAATTCGAATTTCAAAAGTCAGGCAAATAGTTTAACGGTAGATTCCGACATGAAATCTTTATATTTTTTTGAAATAAAATTTACATATTTGAAAACTATATAAAAAGTAATATAAATCACAATAATTGATAATTCAAGATATTTAAATGCTATATGAAAAAATTACTGAGTTAAAAAAGAACTTGTTTGAATCTCAAAATCTTATAGGTACCATATGAGACGGAGAAAATAATAAATAGTTGGTATTTAGATTGAAATATTAGATAACTATATCACATCAAGATATTGAAAGTTCTATTAATTGGATTTATTGAAGCTTTTTTTTTTTTTTTCATTCATCACACCAAACTTACTATAGACAACCAAAATATTCAATCAAAGTTGGTAGAATTAGTATTACCAAACCCACATTAACATTTGGTACTATGTTTTTTTATAAGGATATAATTGTGATGTCCGAATCAAACTGTGACACCTAAGTAATTTCATAAAATATTTATTATCTCTTGCTAATATAAGTATTATGTGACTTTGTCCACAAATAATTTAACTTATCGAAAAAATATCACCAAGTGTTTTTTGTTTTCTACGCTTCTTTTTCTTAATAACCATAATAATGTCTTTTGAGTCGAGAACTTTTCAGAAACAATCTTTCTATCTTTATATGGTAGGAGTTAAGTCTAGAAGATAGAAGTAAAGTCAACTTATATCTCATTAGTTTTACGAGATATATATTATTTTTCTACCAACCCAAATATCGTGTAATTCTTAGCCATAGAAAAATAGAAAAATAGAAAAAAATAGACTAGTGCATTAAAATAAATTAACAAGGCACACAAAAAAAGAACAGGAACATGAGTGTCTGAGTCATTACTAACAATATGACAAAATTTTGAAAAGTATCGTACTTTGTTTCCTCGAGCCAAATGAAATATAAAAAGAAACAAAAATAAAAGTTTTGAATATTATTGCACAAAAATTATTTTACAAAAATTACTGTTATTTTCTTTGGCCAAGAAAAAGTTTCCACCTTTCTCTATATCCAAGAAAGAAATTTCAAATATGGTTACCTTTTTTTATTATTTTTAAACCGTCCATGGATGACCTAAAAATTCTCCAAATTCACATCTTATTATAAAGACTTAAATTCATATCTAAATTTCATTCAAAAGATTTTAATAGTTTGTTCAAATTTTCTTAGAACCTATTGACTATATAGACTTTCACCTCATCGCTTGAGATATTGATTCAATCTCCTCCCTCATTTTTCTTTCCTATATCCCTAAATATCCCTCAAAAAATCTATTACGAAAATAAATTAACCACTTTAACTCTATTAATTATACTCCTTCAATTTTCCTTTCTATAACCCTATTTTGTCCTTCTTTTTCATAAAAAAAAAGTCCACTTAGTATCATTACATAAATAAATTAATCACTTTAACTCATTTAATTATAGATAATAGCCTCAATATATCTTAAGATTTAAATCAAAAAATATTTTATAACACTTTATCATCTTAATTAAAATGTCTAAATGAAACTTATAGACAAGTTTAAGCTGTTATTTATGTGTATTAAACCTATTGTAAAAGTTTAACTAATTTACAAAAATATTACTTCAAATGCTAATACAACAATCAGTAAAGATCCAAGAAACCATTAACCATATGAAACTAAAAATTAAAATCAACCAATGCAGTTGATCATTCAAACTATCAATATTTCACATTATCAAGTAAATGGTATTTTACATTTAGCCAAAGAAAATAAACCTAAATATTTCTTGGAATTACTTTCAAAACAATATTATTCTTTTTATCCTAAACTATACCATAAGCAACATTTAACATCAAAGATATATACAAAATGTGAAAAATAAGAAAAAACCAATGAAGGTGATCATTCAAAATTACTACCCAATATTTTACATTGTGAAGTAAAGGGTATTTTACAGACCAGAAATTAAAAAAAAAGAAAAAGAGATGAACTATTATGAGATGATCAGAGTGGAAATGGAGATAGAAAAAAAAATAAACCAACCTAAAATATTTTCTTGAAAATTAATTCCAAAAAAATATTTTTTTTTCTTTTATTTTTTAGGTCCAAACACTCCAAATCCTTTCACCAAGAAAACTCACAAACTTTCTAACAGATCCCTTTTCACCTCCGCCGGATTCCTCTTCATCACAACCGCCGCCGCCGCCGCCGGAAGTTTCCTCAACCGGGTCACCCTGACCCGACCCGAATCCAGACACTGACCCGGACCCATTTTTGTTCAAAGATAACTCAGATGGCCTTTTCAGCTCAGTAGAAGACCCAACATCACCATTAGATGACCCGTTTTGTTTCAAAGATGACCCGTTTTGCTTCAAAGATGACCCGTTTCTGTTTCTTCTTTCTTTTTTACTCTTTTCCTTTTTGCTCTGCAACCCATCTTCATAAGCATCAAGAATTTCATGAATAAGCTGTCGATTTGGTGAAGAATCCCATTTTACCCAATAACTCATATAGCAGCTGAAACAATAGCAGTTAAACGAGCTCATATGGTCAGCACCGCCATGGACGCCGCCGTGAGCAACGCCGTGTACGGCGGCGGAAAAACCTTTCGAACCACAACCACCACCGGACTTTTCAGAACCTGAGTTGGGTGTAGCTGACTTGTAGTGGGTACTCCTCCGATTACCGGAAAACTCGCCGGAAAGTTCGCCGGAAAAGTCGCCGGCGACGGGGTTTGAAGTTGGAGGAGTTGGGTTTGAGATGTTAGACTTGTGGGTAGTTCTCCGATTCCCGGAAAAGTCACCGGAAGAGCAAGAAATGAGATAAGCTAAGACTTCTTTATCTTCTTGAGATAAAGCTGCAGCAAGAGTGAGAATAGCAACTGGTAAGAATGAAAGTTGGTCAGAAATTAAAGGAGGAGATGGATGAACTGTGCCTTTTCTGTAAAGTTTCTTCATAGTTTTTTGATAATGGGAAAAAAATGGAGGATATTTTTTGAGAGTTTTGAAGGTGGGGTAGTTAGGTAGGGTGGGTGGTGTAGAGAAGAAGAGAATAGAGAATAGAGAATAGAGAATGAGAATTTGTGGCTTGTGGGGACTTTGAAGAGTTTTTGGTAAGAAGAAATAGGGCATAGAAATTGACGACATTATTTTCTAGAGGCTCAGTAATATATATATATATATATTTGATATTAAAAATAGTACTTATGAGAAAGAATTAATAAAACTCTTTTAATTTATTAAAATGAAATAACTATTTTTATATACGGGTCGAGTAAATGAAACATAAGATACAGTAGTTATAACCACATATCGATAAATCAGAATATTTTAATATTCAAATAATAACATATTTAGTAGAATTCCACAACATAGAGTCAGAAGAAGATAGAGTGTATGCAAATCTTTCATCTATTTCGCGGAGGTAGAGAGATATTTTCAAAAAAACATATTAAATAAAGACGAATTTTAATTATTTTCAATGTATTAGACAAAATTTTGACCCCTTTTTTCGTTATAAATTTGTCAACAAACTTCTAAATCTGTTAAGTTTATTTGTCTTGTTTTCTTTTTAGTTTGTTTTAGAAAGAACGTCTCTTCTCTAATTTAAGAGTTTCGTAATTTTGATATTTCACGTGAAATGTTTAAGATACTAATATTAAAGATGAGTACATATATTTTAGATTTAAGGTTGTAAATTTAGAAATATATATATTATTTTGTTAAATTTTGTACCTAAATTAAATAAAAACATTTAAATTAAAATGGAGAGAGTAACATATTATTTAATTTATATAGCCACTTAGGTAATGTTTCACTATAAAATAAAGCAAAGAGTTTTTTTTTAGGGTGGTGGGGTATGTGGTCTTGGTTGGGGAATGGGTGTTGTTACCCTATGGGGAGTGTTTTTTTAAAAGAGTTTAGGGCATCAATTTTAAAGAATTTTGATTGGTTATTTGGTTAATTTTGATTGGTCAATAGTTGGGTGCTATGGGTTGGACCCTACTTGTTACAGAATCTAATGATCAAATCTTCTTTTTGCAGAATTTAACCTCTCTTTTCTCTCACTTCCCAATGAAGGGATGCATTTACTAGAAAAGAAATCAAAGAGCTAAATTTTACAACAAAAAGATACTATGTTACATCAAATTTTAGCTTCGACCTAAATTTTAAAGTCGAAACTTAAAATTTAAAATTGTGTTTGAATGTGAATTTTATTTGAATTTATTTTGACATTTTGTGAGTAGAAGTTTGGAAAATATAAAAGTTGATTCAATATTATGACCAAACAAAATTTAAAGATAAAATTTTAAAATTTAATGCAAAAATCTATGACAGAATGCTAGCTTAAGAAATATGATATATTCAATGAAAAATTGGTAAAAGTTTATTTGGATCGAATGTTTATATAGCAATAACAATATTTTCAATGTAGTTTTACAAATGGAGTTTGGAGAGAAGCAACGTATACACATACCTTATGTTTTCTTTCTAAGATAGGAAAATTGTTTCCAAAACAATCTCGGGTCATGTCGGATGTTTATATCTAAATATTTGTCTTTCATAATGCACACTCACTACTTAACCATGATTAAGTTATATATATTTTCACCCTAGTTTTTAACTATTAAGATTAACATATTTGGTAGCATATAAGCATAAGTATTTACGAGAAAAATTTGTGAAAACTTATCTGCTCCAATTTTTATACTCAATTTATGAATGGAAAAATTGTTTATTGAAGCAAAGGGATTAAACTAGATAGGATATTGGACCACATAGTTAAAGTCTCTACAAAATATTGTACCACTTCTATCAGTATATGATAATTGTTGTGTCATTATAGTAAGGGGAAATAATAGGACTTCGGTTATTTTTAGTAAAAAATACATTATTTTTTTGGCAAATTCTAAAGCTTTTGGATGTACAAGTAAAATTATAAACCTATCAAACTTAGATTAGAAATTTTTAATTTAATTCCTTAATCTGAAATTTTTTATGATGAGAATAACCTTTCACGTATAATAAATTTATTTGAACGTGAAATCTAGAGGTGAGATGTACCATCCATCCTATTATACTCAAAAGTGAAGCAATGATTTTCTCTTTTTCATGTTCGGTGCCAAATCCACTATTTTTTCACATACAATCATAGGTCATAATTAGTAATTATGGTAACCAAAAACTTAGTATTATGAGTATCATTTTTCAAAATATAGTCTGACACATATTTGACTTATCTATCATTTTGTTTTGTTTACAATTTCTTTATAATTTGTGTCACTATCGATTGTTTCTTGTACTTTAATTATCATATTTTTGTTGTTGTTGTCATCTTCGTATGATTTATAATTCAAGAGTTTAAGCCATGAAATCAACACTCATGTAAATGCATGATGCTTAATGCACCGAGATGCCAATAGATTAAAACTCATAAATTCCAACTATAATACAACAATTTTTTATTCTTTTTTTCGAAAAATTTCACAGCATTTCATAACTACTACAGTGGTTAATTGAGTCAAGAAAATACAGTAGAATATAAACTCTCTCTTAACTACAAATTTGTAGTAATATATAAAGCAAGCTCACCAAACAAACAATTAAGCAACAGTTTTTGAGAATTCAGGAGTTTGCTAGAATGAATTTCGAATCGAATATCACGTGGATGTTTAAGAATTGCTCTGAAGACGAGTCTTGATCCACGATTCCAAGTTCTTCAACTCCTCGTTGTTTATCGAATGAGTAAGACCGGGGTAAGCCTAATGGTTATGGTAGACAACAATGGATTATTGGTGATATGTTCGTGAAAACAAACAGACTAAAGATGAACAATCCGAGAGACACGAGTGATTACCTTGAATTCACAAGTCATGCCAGCTCGTTCCAGGAAAGGCGGCCCTGCTTGTCCGGCTTCAAACAGTACGGTTGGATCAGCCATACCATGAGACCACAGAATAGGGGTCTGCTCGAAAGAGTTTTGATGTTAGATACTATAAGACATGAAAACTAATCAAGAAACACATATCAAGCGGTAAGAGAAACATGTCCCAATTCAAATCTTACCACAGACAAATGCCTGGAATTTAAGTGGACAATGATAGATGGGCAGACAAATTATCCACCAAGTTTCGAATCATGCAACAGATAGCCCTCGGGGATTTCTTGGTTAGTAGAAAATAACTTTTGGAAATAACATGTCTTACAATACCACCACCATACAATTCTTTTTTTTAACAACCGTGGTGTTCAGGCCCATCTTGTGGCACCTCGACTAGTTCCACGGGTACCTGCTACCTCCCACCAACACAGATAGCAGATAATTATGTCCACCAAGCTTAAGCTAATGGAAAGAGATCACCTAGTATTTTTTCTCCTTGTGAGATTTGATGTCACAATAGTTTATAATAGATATTTTATTTATCATAGTGTTCATATATACATCCTAAGTAGTGAAACAATTAGCAGATCACGGATCATACTCCCTCCGTCCCAATTCAAGTGTCTTAGTTTGACTGCGCATGGAGTTTAAATTAGGAAGGCGGGAGTAATAAGAAAGTCTTAATTGTTTGTACACACTGAAGATTCCGTCACAGCAACCAACTTAAGGAAAAGAATAACATATGCAAACTTTGAAAAACAACTTCTAGAAAATTATAGAAGTTAGTATCAGACAACTACCTTTTTAGCTTCAGGAGTTTGTTGCTCTAATATAGAAGAGTTGAAGGGGACCCATCCGCTAAACACGGCACCTCCTCCTAGAGTTTTTGGGTACAGAAGAACACTTGCTAACGTCAAAGCACCTATAAAATTAAGATTTTAAGTATAATTTGAGAGTTCCATGATTTAATAGCAATACACAAACTTGCAACCGAGAGTGAAAGAGAGACCTCCTTGACTAAATCCGCATACAAACACGTTATTAGGATTAGTGCCAGCTTCGATCTCTTTATCGATCATTGCATGAACATTCTTAACTGCTTTGAGCAAATCACTCTCATCTTTTGGCGAACTCTGATACAAGGTATGAAACATTAAGTTATAAGGAGACAGTATCAATAAGCGTAAGTACAACTGTGTCTTTGTTTCTGAAATTCTCGGACAACATAAGCAGAGAATTCTGATGGAGGTAAAATAGACTATTTCTGGCACATATCATAATATTTGATGATGGTGTCGCACATGACTATATGAGATATGTTATTGTTAATTGCATATACGTCAAGTGGAAGAAGTCATCCGTATAATAAAGTTCTATCTTGGATTTCTAAGTTTCATCATTGCCGATAATGCAGCTGGACAAGATTACATGGAGAAGTTGAGAAAAAAAAGGGTGAAAAGAGATGTATGTAACCAGTGTTATCAAAAGCACAAAAAAACTCTTAGGTCTGTTGGGGCTTTAAGCAAAAAGCGGAAATAAAGTGTGGGCTTTAATGAAAAAAAGTCCAAAGAGACATTAGATATAAATATATATGTTTAGCCCAAGACTAATGATTATAAGCATGAATAACAAATATATGAACAAAGAAATGGAAAAAAGAATTTACGATAAAATGAAATATAAATTGTTTAGTGCTGCCTCTTCAGAAGAGGCTTCTCATTGGCAAGGAAAAGTATGTCTTAGAACATTGATGACCACACTGAAGCACATATGAAGCGAGGTGAAGCGCTCAACACGTTTTGGGCATCACTTTAGTGCTTAAGTGCACCTTTGACGACTGGGAATGAAAGGGGGGAAAGAGAAGAACTTACATCTGACACTGGTAATTCATGAATGTCAAACCATGACGGCATGACAGAACCATCTGCAGTAGAGTAAGACAGAATAGAGTTTAGATTTTAGATATTATCATTTATCACCACTATTAGAGAGAAAAAGTGGGCAATGCTATCAATGGCAGAGCCACATGCAATGAAGGTGAATTGAGTCTCCTTCACTGGGAAATGAAAAGAAAGGTCCAGTGAGAAAGAAAGCGAGACTGGCATTATAGGACTTCAGTAACCAAGATGGCGTTAAAAATCTTGTGTTCTTCTTAAGAAGTCCCTTCCACCATTGTTAGATACATCTAAACTTCATGGAGAATGTTCTTTCAAAAATATTATTGACATTGTTGTCAATTGCACCTATATCACCGCCAAGCTATCTTGTCCTTAAGAAGCTGTAATTAACATCTTCATATGTAATTGTGCACTAATCACACTGAATATCCTAAGTTCTCTTCACGATATCTGCTGTAAATCCAGAATGAGATGCAAGATTATCTACATTTAGCTGTATCAATTTGCCTTTGTTGTTGAATAGCTTTCATTATACAAAAGGCTATTTTCAACAGTACCTTGGAAGTCTTGAGCATTCATCTTAGTCATTTGTTAAGTGCTAAAGCTTGTCATCTTTGCCTATTGGTTCACTAACGAAAGAAATTACACTCGAAAAGCTAAATCCCTATCCACGGGGATAGCTTTCCCCCTTAAACCATCAACATCCTACCCCTTTGTACCAAATTGAATGAAAAATCAAGGGAAATGAAAAGACACTAGTCTATCCAACTTCTCTCATCTCCTTGTACTGCAAATTCTCTTATAAGGACCCCCCATATATAACAACACCATTCACACCTCGAAAATGAGCAACATTTCTGATTCAACCTGCCATAGCACGTGGACCTAGTCTACATATGTAAGCAATCCCATCCACTAGACACTGAAACCAACTACGATAAAAATAACAACTCCGCCTCAATCCCTACAAACCCCAACAAGGGGTAGGCCAAATTGAAGTCTTTATGCAAGCCTATTATATCATTTAACCCTAAAACAACAATTCCAACAGAAACAATTACAGTATACAACCTCAACTATAAACCAAATTCAAGACTCTTGTGTAATAGATATTACTATTAATCAATTGTGACCTTAGATATTACATGCCACTTACCAATCTAACCAAAGGGTAGTCAAGAATGAAATCTTTATCCAATTCCAAATATATGCCATTTCCATGATGATCAACACAGAACCGATAGAAACAAATACAATACACAATCAGTAACATAGAAACCCCACCAAAGAGTAGGCCAAAATTGGAATCTTTATACAATTAAAAAAAAATCCATTTGACCAAAAAAATGCCAATTACAGTGATTACACCAGAAAAAAAAGAAACAAAAACAATCCACAACCTGTAATAACACTACAAGTAAATGAATGATTGTTACCGTTTACCAACCATCAAAGGGTAGTCAAAAATGAAATCTTTATGCAGTTTCAATATACCATTTGACCCAAAATGCCATTTTCATGGTGATCTACACAGAACCAATAAAACAAATACAATACACAACCAGTAACATAGAAACCCCACCAAGCGGGTAGGCCAAAAATGGAATCTTTATGCAATTCCTATATACCATTTGGCCTAAAAACACCATTTACATGGAGATTACACCAGAACAAAAAGAAAGAAAAACAACGCACAACCTGTAATATCACTACAAATACATGAATGATTGTTACCGTAGAAAATAGTATATATTACATGACAATTACCTACCAGTCAAAGGATACTCAAAAATGAAATCTTTATGCAGTTCCAATATACCATTTGGCCCAAAAATGCCATCTTCATGGCGATCAACAAAGAACCAATAGAAACAAACACAATACACAACCAGTATAACATAGAAACCGCAGCAAACGGCAGGCCAAAAATGAAATCTTTATGCAATCCCATTATACCATTTAACCCGAAAAAAATAATTCCACTAGAAACAATTACAACACACAACCTGCAACACTAAACCAAATTCAAGACTCTCATGTAATAGATCACATTCCACTAACCAACCCAATCAAAGGGTAGTCAAAAATGAAATCTTTATTTTCTATTTTTACTTTTTTAAAACTATGGTGTTCGTGTCAACTTGTGCGCACCCTCGACTAATTCTACGAGATACTTGCCACCTCCCTAACAACAGGTATCCAGATAACTCTATCCGCCCAGGCTAGGATAGATGGGAAGAAATCACCTAGTGTTTTTGTCTCTGTTGGGATTTGAACTTGAGACCTCACGGTTCTCACCCACTTCATTGACCACTAGGCCACCATTTGGCCCAAAAAAGCCATTTCCATGGTGATCAATACAGAACCAAAAGAAACAAATACAATACACAGCCAGTAAGATAGGCCAAAAATGGAATCTTTATGCAATTAAGAAAATACCATTTGACCTAAAATTGCCAATTCCACAGTGATCACACCAGAACCAAAAGAAACAGAAACAACCCACAACCAGTAACATACAAACACCATCAAGTGGTGGACCAAAAATGGAATCTTGATGCAATTAACAAACACCATCTGACCCAAAAATGCCAATTCCACAGTGATCACACCAAAATCAAAAGAAACATAAACAACACACAGTCTGTAATAACACTACAACTACATTAATTATACTGACTTACAGTTGCAAGTAACTGGCTTGGAAGGAGCAGAAGGGAAGGACCATTTTGTGTTCTTGAACTGAGGAGAAGTGAACAATCCCTTGATGGGTTCATTAGCAGGGCCAGAATCACCCAACCCATGAAGCCAAAGAATGAAACTTCTAGCCATGGCCTCAGAATTTTTGGGGGGAGATGGGTTTATTGGCTCAAAGAGTCTCACAAAGAAAATGGTAAAACCAAAAGTGATTAGAAGAACTAGAAAGGGTTTTAGTAATGGAACCAATTTCATCTTTGGTCTTCCAAACGCCTACTGAGCATTCTTTATTTTTTAAATAGATTATTTTAATTTTAAAAAGTGCTTTTTTTATTTTTTTATGACCGGAGTGGTCGGGCCAATTTTCGCGGTACCTCGACTTTTACAGGCTGTCTCCTTCCACCATTAACAGGTACTAGGTAACTCTATCCATCAAAGCTAAGACAAATAGAAAGAATAGAATACCAAACTTATAGTAAAATTTTTTTTTACTTATAACTTATACTTGATATTTATCATAAAACATCTAAATCAACAAGGCAGGATTAATACTCATAGGAAATATTTCAAGTCTACATGGTATAGATGTTTTTTTGAAGTATAATATGTCGTAGCTTAAAAGATTAATTTATATGGGTCTAGATCAAATCGGATAATATGTATATGAATTTGGATCGTGACAAATATCATAGAAGAGGTTGTCCTTCTTGGATACAATGGTCGAGCAAACCTCATCGAGAACATTGAGTCACTAAGGAGATGTATGTTATGTTCCTAATCAAGTAGGGCTGACAAACTTCTAGACTAGTAAGCTTTTAAAAATGAGATGCACATGACACATTAAACGAATCTCAAATTAAAATGAGAAATGAAAATTAAAAGCTTTATATAAAATGAGGTACACGTGATAGCATAAATGATAATTTATATAAATCTAGGTCCAAAGTGAAACATTTTTTTTAGCAACTCTCAAATCAAATTACTTTTATACATTAGTAATGAAATAAAAGTGGCCTCCAAAATTTATACCAAAAGACGTTATAGAAAATATATTTCCAAAAAGTTTTCACCAAACACCCTTATAATAGTATGTAACTTCCCTATATAGTATAGATTCACCAAACAACACTTAGTTATGTTTGGGTCATACATGAATAGAGTGTTAAACTATTTGATGCACCTAATTCTCAGTATATATAGAATTTGAAAAAAGATTGAAGTATAAAAATTTGAATTTTTTTATCACATATCTCTCTAAAAAGTTATTTGTATAACTCGAATTTATAATCTTTACATCTAAGACTTCCATTTCATTATCAAATTATACACATACCCTAACCCAAACACACAAAAAATAATGTCAATACTTAATGTTACTACCAAACCTTTAAATTAGCAAGTTGAAATTCTTTGATAGCCAAAAGTCAACAAATATTACACCATATTATAAGGAAGAAATGACAAAATAGTTCCTTATGTTTGAATATGTTTAAAACAATCACTTAAATATATTCTCGATCAATTTTAATTTTCTAAATTTTATGGAGTATAGGAATTTCTAATCTCCATCAATATTTAACAAACTTTAATCATTAGATTCAACAAAAAAAATGCATTTTAAAACAAAATTAAAACTCACATTCGAAGATTTATTTATTATATTTTACAATTTTTATTATTTTTAATCTATTTCTCGTTTTTGTACAACTTTTAAGAGGCTTGAAACTGAACTTCCGAACCAGCTACCAAACCACCCTAAAGAATCAAAATTGGTTAAGAGTATAGTAAAGGACTATTTGTGAACATATTCTAAACACAAGGGACTAGTTTTGTCATTTTCTCACATTAATAATACCACATAAATTTTATTTAATTTTCATCATAATATACGGAGAAGATTGTACAGAGAATCTTCAGAAGCAGAATTTTCACTTTCATGGCGACTTCAAAGCTCCAGGCTCTATGGAATCATCCTGCTGGCCCAAAGACCAGTGAGTTTTTTTTTTTGTGGCTATTTTTCTGATTTTTTTCCCATTTATTGAACAGATTTTTCAATTTTTTTTTCTTAGATTTTAGATCTACTTTTTAGTCCTTTTGAAATGGAAATTTATCATCGAAGTTTGATTGAGAAAATCCCATATTGTTTCTGTGTGTGTTTAACTTTTATTTGTGTATTTTTGGTGTTTGATTGTTTAAATTTTGGAGAGATTGAACAAAAATTGAAAAGAAAAGAAAAAGATTAGAATTTTAGGTGATATTTTATTGTGTATGGCTGTTAGATTGTCATTTGTTGAATGATATAGTCCTATAGCACATCAAAGTTGATATAAATTGTCCCAATATTGAGGTTGTAATTTACAGATCTGTTAATTGAGTTTCTAAAAGTTGGGGGAAAAAGGCAAAAGGTTGAGGGACTTTGTCTTAGATAACATGTTCGAGCCACCCAAGGGTGTGGCCTAGTGGTCAATGAAACACTTGGTGGACATGTGACAGGTATCTCCTGGAATTAGTGGAGGTGCGGGTAAGTTGGTTTGGACACCACGGTTATAAAAAATAAAAAAAGGTCACAGGTTTGAGACCTGCGCCAAGCGAATGAACTTACTAACTAACTAAGATATTTAAGTGGAGAAGGGTAGAGGATCATCTCCGCGTTTTGAAGGTTGTGGTTGGCCCAAAAGCTCGGGTCCAGATGGATTTCTTGGTCATTAAAGAAAAAGTTTATTTGAAGCTGAACAATCCATTGACATGTTCTGCTTCAGCAAAGTCTATGATTCATATCTTCAAGTGTCTTTTGATGCTGTTATAATTAACACAATAAATAGAATGTATTTCTTACACTTATGTTATGTTTAGTGTTTGTTTGGAGTCCTTATTAAATTGGATAGGTTTTGTATGTCATTGCAGGGATGTGTGTGATAATGTCAAATTTAAGAGGACTCTTAATGATAAATTATTTAGTATTGGAATGATATGAGCTTGAAGAGAGTGAAATGTTTATATAACGTTCATCTGATTGATGTCAGCTAGTTTGGGATCAAGGTGTAGACATGGAGTTGATTGATTGATTGATAGTTTAATGTATTTGTTGCTGCACATCAATGATAATCATTTGTCCTTCATCAACAGATTCATAGTTTGACAAAAAAATTCTTCAATTCTCTTTTTTGTGATTCTGTGGTAATGTATGGATGTTTTCCTATGATGAACGGGAGGTTTGGAATCATTTAAATGGTTGACACAAGTTCCTATTGTTCTTTGAGCTTTCCTATAGCTACTGCACAGTGTGTACAAAAATAATTTTTTCATGTTATTTTGCCGCTTCAGGTTGGTATATTTTACTTATCATTTTCTTTGTTAACATATCTTTTCACTTGTCGTGTTCTTCTAGTTCATTTCTGGGCACCAACCTTCAAGTGGGGCATCAGTATTGCAAATATTGCAGACTTCGCTAAACCTCCTGAAAAGATTTCATATCCTCAGCAAATAGGTATTTCTCACATCTCACACTCTTTCTCTCTTGATCTAATCATGAATCCAGAAAAATGCGTGAATAAGCATAATTCATCATTGTCGTCAGGCTTAAACTTTCTATGATATAGTATCTTCCATTTGTTAGATCAACTAGGCTTCTGTTTCTGTTTTGTTTAAATAATAAGATAAGTTGCTTCGGTTATTGCAGCGGTTACAGCAACTGGAATTATATGGTCTCGCTATAGCTTGGTAATTACTCCGGTAAGTTCATTATTACTCTGAATCTCAGCAGAAGTTTATCCTTTTATGGTGTGAGAGTATGATTTACAGGCAAATAAATCCATCTACTTTGTATTCAGCTGAATCTTTATGTTGGTTTAGGTGTATGATAAGTAGACTAAAGTATATCCTTTTCACATTCAGTCTAGTTTTCATATCGTGTTAAAATCTTTATTCACCAGGCCTAACACTTCACCGACCTTCCCCCTACCTTTGCAGGGTAGGAAGCCTGTTTCTGATAGACCCTTGGCTCAAAAGAAAAGTAGCACTTTACCTTATAGAGGAAATAAATAAATAATAGTACAACATTTGTAGGGTGTCATCACTAATGACTTCCCATGGCACTCTCAACAATGGTTGAAAATTTATCTTATATGTTCTTACGGAGTGTTTTCATTCAAGTAGCTTTTAGTAGATCAAATTGCAGCAAAATAGGTAGTGAGTATAGCTTCTAGACAAGGTCAAGATGTTCGAAGTGAGGACTAGTTGAGGATTGGGGAAGGGATATGAAGTTATGAATAGAGAATTGCACAATGGAAGGTTTGAGTAATACATGTATTATTGAAGCAAAGCTGTTCTCTCTCTCTTTCTGCCACCAACTCCTTACTCCTTCCGCAGAGGCTGTTGGGGGTGGGTGGGTTTCCTTGATTGGCGACAACAGGAAAGTTAAAAGGAAGAAGAGAGAAAAAGTCTATCTTTCCACCTACACTTGCTTTCATCCTTGCATGACTTGAAACTAAACAGCTACTATGTTACAATCTTCCTCTTCTGAAAGTTATTGATGTTGCGTCTTTGTAACTGATGGAAGTTTTTTCTATATGGCCACAATCTAAAAAGTGAATATTTACTGTCAGATCAAAAGTATAAAAGAGAATCAACCCCCCAACTTCGCCTTACTAGTTGCAGTGTTATCATAGAGAAAAACGTAAAAAAAGCTCTAAGGTCCCAAAAAAAAAGAAAAACTTTTCTTAAGTAATTCCAATAAACAGATGACAAATCAGATAAAATAGAATCAAAACAAGCTAATCTACTTTATTTTCCCCAGTTTGCATTATGACTTTGAAGCCACTTTGATGCATGATTTCCTTTACTTTGGAACTCTCTTCTTTACTAGCTTTTTGGTTTATGTCGTCGTTTTCTCTTTATTATGTAATCCATACTTCTGACTTGCAGAAAAACTGGAACCTCTTTAGTGTGAATGTGGCAATGGCTGGAACAGGCATATACCAGCTCTCACGAAAAATTCGGTGAGTCAGTTCATGATAGGGAATCCCATGATACTATATCAGATATTCTTATAGCTTTGTTTTTTTTTTTTGTTACAACCCCATGTGTCTTTCTTGATTCAGTTGACATTTTTTTGTTGCAGCTATAACTTAGTTTTTTTTTTTTATGGATTCAGGAATGACTATTTCAACGAAGAGCAACAACCCGCACTAGCTAAAGAATGATGATGAAAATTGTGATTATTCAGGATCATCTAATTCCTGAACTTTGAATGTTCTTCTATGCAATTTCATGTTTTAGTTCTGATACTTATCATTGTTAATGTGAGACAAGTAATTAAGTGAATAATGACAGTTGATAATTCCATTTGTCTCATATTATTCGAGTTCAACTATATGAATCTTTTATATCCATTCTAGACGGAGAAATATGGCGTGGAGGTATATTAGCCCATGGCTCGTACTTCTTTGCTAATAAGCATGGAGAATGAATATATTAGTTTTAATTATTGTTTTCTCTTTTACATTCAAACTTCTCCTCATTTTTACATTAAAGAATGAAAGAAAGAAAATAAGAATAAGAATAAGAAATTAAAATGATGATAATCAAAGAAGTCGAAAAATAATTCACGTATGAAAAAAGATTCCTTAAATATACCTCTAATTGCTAGAAGGATCATATATATGGACTAGATAATTATGGCCCACATGTTGACTTATTCATAGTCTAAAATTGATTAATATAAATGATCAAATCAGATATAAATACCATTATATAAGTAAATAAAAATATTACTACCTTGAACATAGTATAACTGCCAATTGTGTTCTCTATATATTTTGTGAATATCATACTATTAGATGTTGAAGTAGAATATTTACATAGTTGAACATTTACATGTGTGGGAGTTCTAATAACATTTATATATACTATTTATAAATCAGACGCTAACATATTCATCTATCAACTCTCTCTCACAAGTATAATACAAATACTCTCTTCTCCAGACTTTCAAGGTTGAGTTGTTTTGACTTCTCTCAATCTATGAACTCATATGAAATTATACCTTTTATGTAAGAAGACCTAATATGGAAGTCAAATCTATTATGGAGAAAAGCTCATTTAATCCTCGATAAGTCATACAAAGCCCTTTAACTCTTTCTCTTTTTCTTAATCTTTAAATTCATTGCCAAAAGCTTATGTTGAGTTATAAGATACTCACTCGGGATAAATTTCTATCACACGGGATAAATTTCTATCACACTGTCTAATGAGTAAGTTGTATATCTGAGTCTTAACCACCGTACTATAGAAAGTCACCAAGTAATCCTCCTTCGAAAAACTCAAATTAGCTATCACCAAATCAAAAGCTTTGTTTTGTTAATATATACCGACAATGAAAAGAATTATTATAGCATTGGAAAGAATAATGTATAGTAGGTACCATGCACCATTTTTTGAAGAAAATAATATTTAAGGTCGGATCTAACTCAATCCCAAAACATCAAAGCTCAAGACACAATAGAGAAGAATAAAATAACTAGGCACAACATAGCATATATCCCCTTGTCGATAAGAAATGAACATTGGGCCTAACTCAATAAGAAAAATTACTTAAAAGGTTATCATTGTACGAGACCATATAAGGAGATAACGATTCATTTCATCAGCCAATATGTGTGACATAAACACTTTCTGCAAGTACGCCCAGGATTAGACATCTGAAGCGTGGATAAACATAATATTGATGTCGAACATTGAGTAAATAACCAAAATATAGGAACATGTCTGAGTTTGATCTAGATTTATACCATAAAGAAATAAATGTTAGACTTAACTCAATCTCAAAAACTAGCTTCAAGTATTATGATTGCACAAATGAGCCATTTCCTCCATCAATTTGTGTGTAACACATCCTCGCACCCTCAAGACTGAACAACTTGAGTGTGGACAACATAACATTGAAAACCAACATAGAATAAATAACCAAGAAATTGAAATGGACGTACAGACTCTGATACTATAATAAAAAATAAACATTCTATTGTGCCCAAACTTAATTTTCAAAACTAGCTCATAAGTTGAAAATTCTCCTTAAATAAGAAGATTATAACAACTCATTTCCTCCGCGAACATAAAATACTTAACACATACCCCTGATTATGAACGGTTACATGTAATTATCTTCGGTGATTTAATTAATATTCTTCTTTTTAAAGAATTAATATATATATATATATATATATATATGCGCGTGTGTGTGTGTGTTGAGTAAATGTGGCAGCCTCAAGTTAAAGTAGATGACAGTGACTTCCAAATTCCTATATATGCAATTATAACAATACGTCACTATATGTCTAAATTTATGTCACAAAAACAGTATTAATAACTTCATAGAAAATGTAGTGCATTTTTTTTTCCTCTTCGGAAACTAGGAATTCACTCAAAATCTATGTTGCTTGGACTCTTTTAAAATAGTACGTTTTTGAAGAATCAGAGATGATTGTGATGGTATTTTTAGAGAATTCGAGCAACACAGCTGAAAACTAAACCAATAAGAGAAATTATTAAGAAAATAAAATAGTGAATTTTCGTAATTTGAAATGATGGTTGTGATATCATTATAAGCAAAATAGTGAATTAATAAATGTTCAGACATCATTATTTTTATTTTTACATAGAATATCATTATTTGATACATAGTGAAATATTGAAGAAATTATTTTAGTTGTATTTCAGATAAAATAACAATTTTAGGGCAATTTGAAATGATGGTTGTGATATCTTTTTTCTTGATGTAGGTAAGCTATACAACTGAATATAACTTATCAGTCTAACCCTATATGACCTGCCATATATACATCAATGATTCGGGCTGTTACATATGATATTTGCACAATTCTCTCCAGAAAAGTCTATCAAGGCAATTCCTTTCTTCTGGATAATATTCACATTCAATACTTCTCTAAATCGACAGAAGAAATTCACTAAATCAGAACTTGACAACGAATGAAAATCTCCAATGACCTATCAACATTAACGTACAATTGATTTAATACACAATAACAACAACAACAACAACAAATTAGAAACTAATAAGATTATACCTCAACACTTGACATTTCTAATACTCTTGAATGAGAAAGATAAAAAATTTAAATGTGTAATCTTTCTTTTTGTGTAAATGAAATAACCTTCTTGGTTAGTTATTACTACTCATATATATATATATCCTATAGTTGGACAAGTATAAAATGGAAGGAGCGACTAAAAATATTTTCTCTCAGTTAAGCATCGTTCTGAAAGAAAGAAAGAAAATTAATCCAATAAGTGATGATTTTGTTTTCGAGTTTAGTGCTTAATAGAAGTTTTAGTTCATCGTTGCATCGCTTTCTCATTATTGTCTTGCGTCCCATCCTTAAATTATATGCCTTGATATAATGTTGGTTTTCTTGTATTATCTTTCGTTTTTTATAAGCTGTAGTATATGATATTTTGATTTTAAGATATGTATTATCTTATTTTAATTTTTAAATCATTAGTAAAGATTTGTTGATTTCGACATGTTTACTTGTTTGTTAGTAATGATCCTGTGTTTATGAAGCAAACTAGTGCATCCTTTGGAATTTATTCACATTTTCGTCTCTTGCTTAATTGCATTAAAGTTGAATAAAAAGAAAGACACAGAGCTTTTTAAAGAAGACTTTGTATTGCTTTGTAGAACATTGATTATAACTTACTTGGATGTCTTTGCAAATGAGAGTCACTCCATTTATACTACTCTCTAGGGGTCAAAATGTAAATAAAAATTTACTACACAAGTTTATATATATTTACAATTTAGTCCATTTTCTAGAATTCTCTACAAATTTAAAGAATTCTATAGCTTTCCAAGAAAATATTTAGGATGTTTTAAAGTCTTCTATAAACCTCTTCAAGACTCTAGTTTTCTGGCCCCTTAGGCCAGCTCACTTATACTTTAATTTTCTGCCTAAGTAAGATGTCAAAGTGGCGGATCAAGATATTAAGTTAAATATGGTGACAACATGATTGGCATAGCCATGTTGATTAGAAGAATTGCTTGTGCTTTAAATTGTCAAACACATTTATTGAGGGGTTAATTAAAGAAAAAAGTTTATTCGATTTGCTCTTAAATTATTTTGTTTCATTTACTGGTTGTTCCATATTCATATATATATATATATATATTACTTACTAAATAATTCAGTTAGCATCTAGATATTCTCTTATATAATTAGAGAGAGTTTGAAGCTGAAGCAAGCAAGTCTTCATTGATGTGCCTATTTATGCAAGGGCATTTTCAAACTTTATTTTTCTTTATCTCTCCATATTTTTTTTCTTTTCATCAAATCTATCGTTTTTATATTTATTAGCATGTTCGTATTTACTTTTATGCATTTATATTGTAAAAAGAAATCCTTTATATAAATAATTATTTGAAACTAAATGTAGACATAATGTATATACCTTTATCTATAAACGATAAAAAAAATATTTCCAATTTTCAAAATTGTAGAAGAAAATATGTTTTGCAATCACGTGAAGCGCATATCTTTTCACTAGCTAAAATATAAAATAATATTTTCAAAGTAATACAATATATTGTTGTTTCAAAATATGACCCCTTATTCCATTTCCTTCACCAACGTAGATGTTTTGTGATACTATATACATATGAATAGTTTGTACTTAAAAAGATGTAAAAAAAAATATATTTTATATCTTGAAAAAAGATGAAAAAAAAATAATCATGTCGCATATGAAGAGAAATATCAATTAATTGTCTTATCTGATACAAACATGAACATAAATATCATATATTATTTTATTAAAATAAAAAACTATTAGTTTATATATACACACACATTATATATATATATATATATATATATATATATATATATATATATATATATATATATATATATATAAATTTATTAATTTTCATTAGCGCGGACTATTTCCCCTATAGGTATAAAGTTCATCTTCTCCTTATAAGCTAATTTCTATTTTCATATTTCCTTTATATGTTTGAAAAGTACTAAAATGAATATAGAATTCTCTGAAGAATCTTTTTCATTAATTGAGTTTTATTAATCTGTAATATAATGCATGAGGTGGTTAGCTTTGGATATCATATATATATACCATCTGGTTCTTGTAGGGATTTAGATCAAGAATTGGAGATTTGAAAGGTTTTCTTGCCGGTAATAATGTGACCAAAAACTCACGTACTAGTCCTCAATTTTTATCAACTTTTTAAAAATGAATTCTTATCATTCTCCTAATTTCAAATCAAAGGAATGGGGTGCTAATATTTAAAATGATGGGTTGGGTTGTTACATATAGTTTCTTTCATCAAGAGCTTTAGTTTAATTAGTTCGTTTCCTCTTTGTTTTGATAGTTGCAACTACTATTGGGACGAAAGCGGAGGTCAACATCTTAACCCTCCGCGAACGCGGTCACAAGTTTCGCGAATGCGGAGAGTTGACACAAGCAACACAGACAACAAAAATCAGTTATATTTCGACTGGATTCTCGGAATTCCGTACACACGGGCCATATATGCAAATTGAATAAACTTGACGTTATGGACTCAATGAAACCATCAAACACGAATCTAAGGTTTTCTTGACCCGAAACTCGTGAAAGTCACAAGAAATGAACATAACGCCTAAAAAGGTCAAATCAAGATCGGAACCTCTAAAAATTCAACCAAGACCTCACCTACGCCTAAAATCATCCCCCGAATTCAATGTAACTCTCGAAATTTCGATCCGAGCATCCAAATCCTGAATGTTGACCAAAGTTAACCCAAAGACTAAAATTCCACAAATTTTCAACTTAGGACCTCAAATCCTCAAAAAGACTCAGAATCTGAAACCGGTAACTCTATCAGACCAATTTGCATATTCCGGGACTAATGAAATTGAAGGAATTCCATTCCAACACTCGAAACTCTAAAAGACATCGAAAATGACTTTTTAGCAACTTTAGCATTTCAAATTTCAAAATTCACAACTTTTAACTCAAAACTCGAAACCAATTTCAAAACTCATTCAAAAATGACTCGGGGCCAATATCAGAAGTGGTAAAACGATAATTTTACAAATATTTCTAAAAATAACCAACCAGGTCATTACAACTCAAAATCCAAATATTGATCACATAGAAAATCTATCAAAATTCACTACATTTAAAAAAGTTTTTTAAAAAAATGCAACTAATTGGATCGCAATACACTCAAAAATTATTATCCAAAACCTGTAATCATAGTTTGTTCAACTTCAACTAATACATATTCGTATAATAAAGTATTATGTGTTCGATATTTACCATACCAATTACCAAGCCCACCCTTGCCCATAATACTCCCTTTGTCCAAGAATAGTTGTCTACTATTGATTTGACACATTTTTTAAGAAACAATAAATTAAATAATAGGGGTAAATGGTAATATTAATTTTAATACTCCCTCTGTCCACTTTTAATTGTCATGTTGTGCTTTTCGAAAGTTAATTTGACTAATTTTTAAAGTTAAATTAGACTACATTAATTCGATAATTTAAACAAAAAAAATAGCTATTCAAAAACTATACGAAAAGTAGTATAAATTGCAATTTTTATATAATGACGAAAAAATACATCATAAAATGTTAGTCAAAATTTGTATAGTTTAACTCTAAAAAGAAACCATAACAATTAAAAATGGACGAAAGGAGTACTTTGGTAGGTAAAATAGGATAAATTATCCTATAGTTGGACAAGTATAAAATGGAAGGAGCGACTAAGTATTTTCGCCCATTTCAGTATCCTGAAAGAAAGAAAGAAGAACTATGAAGACCGTGCTAGAGGTAATGCATTTAAATAATGTATGTTTTAGTGATTGATATCTTGAATTTTTCAGTATAGTCAAAACTTGTCAGTGTTGTTAAACCTTGGCACATATTTTCTCTTGTTCAGTTTAAAAATTGATCCGAGTCAAATGATGATTTTGTTTTCAAGTTTAGTGCTTAATAGAAGTTTCAGTTCATCATTATGTTAGTTTTAGAGATCTTTATATGCTACATATACTAGATATGATATTTTGGTTTTAAGATATGTATCCTCTAATTTTATCTTATTTTAATTTTTAAATCATGAGTAAAGATTTGTTGATTTCGACATGTTTACTTGTTAGTAATGATCTTGTGTCTATAAAGCAAACTAGTGCATCCTTTGGAATTTATTCACGTTTTCATCTCTTGCCTAATTGCTTAAGTTGAAAAAAAATTCATTTGATTCTAGATGGATGACCGCTAAATATCCATTTGCTTAATGTCACAGAATTAGAGTTCTACAAATGTTCCGTGCGGCACTTGACAACTTACTCACGAATCTTTCACGATTTTGTCCTTTTGAAGCACTTGACAACTTACTCACGAATTTTTCACGATTTTGTCATTTTGAAACTAAGGTTGCTAAGAGAATGAAAAGAAAGATAAAGAGAGCCTTTTAAAAAATGCTTTGTATTGCTTTGTGGAAGATTGCTTATAATTTGCTTGGATGCTTTTGCAAATGAGAACCCTCTATTTATACTACTCTTTAGGGGTCAAAGTATAAATAAAAATTCACTACACAAGTCCCTATATATTTACAATTTAGTCTATATTCTAAAATTCTCTATAAATCTAGAGAATTCTATAGTCTTCCAAGAAAATATCTAGGATGTTTTAGAGTCTTCTATAAACCTCTTCAAGACTCTAGCGTCCTAGCCCTTATCCCAGCTCACTTATACTTCAATTTTCTGCCCAAATGGAATGTAAAAGTGACGGATCATGACATTAAGTTAAATATGTTGAAAACATGATTGACATAGCCATGTTGATTAGAAGAATTGCTTGTGCTTTAAATTGTCAAACACATTTATTGAGGGGTTAATTAAAGAAAAGAGTTTATTCCATTTGCTTTTAAATTATTCTGTTTCCTTTATTGGTTGCTCCATATTATATATATATATATATATATATATATATATATATATATATATATATATATATATATATATATTTGGCACTTCTTTCTCATTCTTGAAAAAAAGTTTTTATCAATCACGGCTTCCCATACAATTTATATACATTTATTAGAATATAGAAAGGGCTCTTATAGCAATACTCACTGCACTCAAGTTCTCTCTTGTTATGTTTTGGTTTATTCTGTTACTAGTTTTGAATTTCGGGCATTACAACTCTTTTGCTTATTGATAAAATTTTTATCAATCGGTTAGTATTCTTTTATGTGTGATGTTATATTCGTTGTTTTTTCATTACTTGTTTGAATTTCGTGTGTCTGCCCCTTTGAATTAGTTTGTATATATTGATTCTGCTCATATATGAAATAATTAATCTTGTTATATAAGCTTGCTCTTATGTATTATATGTTTGTCCGTGTCTTCTTTTTTTTTGTTTAGCCGGGTTTTGAACTAAAGTTTAAGACACAAAGATTATACTTGTATTGGACGGGTTTTTAGTTTTACTTAATTTGTATTTATTATACTTGTATTATTTTGTTTGTTTCGATTTTGTAATAATTTGTACAAACACTGCTATATATATATATACATATCTTGGGGGAACTACCTAAAGGAAAGGGGGTCTAATGTGCTACTTGAATATGTATTTTTTTAATCCAAAAATCAGTTTGTATATGTATTTTTTTCTCCAAAAATCGCTAAAAAAATACAATGAATACAACATGTATTCATCCTCCTCCTCTCATATTCTCGCTTGATACAGATCAGTTTCGTACTCGAAACAAAGCATAATTTCCCTTTTGAAAATCTTTAAGTTGCCCGATCCGAATTTGAGTAGGTTTACTAAACATAATTTGAGTTGGATTTGTTTCTATTGTATTATTTATATAAGAGGAGAGGAAGGGGTTAAGACGAACATCATATTCATTCTTACTTGCTTTAATTTCAATGGAGAATTTCGAAGAGATGCGTCAGGCAACCTTTGTTGTTCGACCGGAATTAAGATTCCATAACGATCATCCGGAATTAACATTCCATAATAGTACGAATGATTTACCTACTTTAATCCTTCAATTTGAAGTTTTTATTGAAGAAGATATTTGGTGTAAACAACGTCACAACTCATATATAAACCTGAATATCACAATACTTATACTCTATCCTTTGACGTCAAACTATGCCCTTATCAATACTCGGCACACGGCGTATTTTACAGTAAACTTGAAGAAAATATCGGCCATTGGGGTGGTAATGACTCTGTCATCAAACGAATGATAATTCGTATGCATAAACTTATTGAAGATGGGTTGAACAAGTGTGGTGGTGGTACTAATTGCCAATACTTGGACATGATTGTTGATATGAATGTGAAATTGGAATATGTTTGGGATGTGAGGTTAGAAGAATTAATTACCGCCGTCCTTCAGAGAAATAGGGATAGGGATGGTAATGGAGTTGCCGGAGAGAATGGAGATTGATGATGATCAATGTTTGAAGGATCTTGACTGTGTTATCTGTCTTCAACCATTACAATTGGAGAGTGTGGAGAGTGAAAAGATCGTGTGCATGCCTTGCTCACATATGTTACATAGACATTGCATTAAAACATGGTTAGACAAGAGTCATTGTTGCCCTATTTGCCGCTATAACATGCCAACAACATCAACATAATGAAAGTCGTTAGTTTGTGGGGGTAGAGAGCTTGTTTCCAATACACCGGCCCCGAAAATCATTTTGAAGAAAGTCTTATATGTTGTATTAGACTCCTAGGCCCCTTCTCTCAATCTTGCTCTCCTCTCTCCTCCTAATATGTATTCATTTTGATACAGAACAGTTTCTAAAATAAAAGTATGGCAATTTTTCTTTTCAGAGCTATCGCCCTCCACCATTAAAAAATCTTTCCACTATATCTCAGGGTACTAGAAACAAAGCATAATTTCCTTTTTGAAAATCTGTAAATTGTCCTATCCGAATTTGAGTAGGTTTACCAAACCTAATTTGAGTTGGATTTGTTTCTATTATATTTATTATTTATATAAGAGGAGAGGAAGGGGTTGAGACGAACATCATTCTTATTTTCTTTAATTTCGATGGAGAATTTCGAAGAGATGCGTCACCATATCAAGGAGAAAGTAGTCTTCGTTGAAACCGGAATTAAGATTCTATAACCACCATAATAGTTCTAGTACTGGTAATACGTATGGTTTACCTACTTTAATTCTTCAATTTAAAATTTTTATTGAAGAAAACCTTTGGTTTAAACAACGTGATAACCCATCACAACTCATATATAAACCTGAATATCACCATACTTATACCATATCATTTGATGATGTCAAACTATGCCCTTATCAATACTCGTCACACGACGTGTTTTTCAGTATCCTTGAAAAACAACTCAGCAATTGGTGTGATAATGATACCTCTTTCATCAAACAAATGATAATTCATATACATAAACTTATTGAAGATGAGTTGAACAAGAGTGGTGGTGGTACTAATTGCCAATACTTGGAGATGTTTGTTGATATAAATGTTAAATTGGAATATGTTTGGGATGCGAGGATACCAGTACCCACAACTGTAGAAACAAATACATGGATAGGGATGGTACCTGCTAGTAACACATCAATAATGGAGTTGCCGGAGAGAATGGAGATTGATGATGATCAATGTTTGAATGATGTTGATTGTGTTATCTGTCTTCAACAATTGGAGGGTGAAAAGATTGTGTGCATGCCTTGCACACATATGTTTCATGGACATTGCATTAAAACATGGTTAGACAAGAGTCATTATTGCCCTATTTGCCGCTATAACATCCCAACAACATCAACATCATGAAAGTCGTTAATTTGTGGGGCTGAGAGCTTGTTTCTAATACACCGACCTCGAAAATCATTTTGAAGAAAGTCTTATTATCTGCTGAATTAGTCTCAATTAGTCTCCTAGGCCCTAGCTTCATATACTCATTGTTGTTTATTTATTTGATGTAAAGACGTTATTTTGATTGTCTAAAACTTTTTCATTAATTTTTATGGAGGTTGCACTATAATTTGGTTCATTAATGGTCTCTTAACTTTTTCATGATAATAGTATAATCTAAGGTAACAGTAAGAGTACAACGCGTGATATGTGGATAGTCAGGACTATCGAGAATTCCTATTGTTACTACTTATGTCTTCATAAATGTTGTGTTTTTGTTTTCCTTGAGCCAAGTATTTATCGTAAGCAACGTCTCGACCTACCATGGTAGGAATAAGCTCTAAGTACATTCTACCCTCCCAAACCCCACTCGTGAAACTATATCGGGTATGTTGTTGTTGTAGCTCTACTCCACCATACTTATTGTGATATTGACCGCGGTTAATGTGGCTATTTGATAAATGAAGACACCAAAGCTTTGGGCTTGAACCTAGATTTAGAGATGTCTAGGTTCTAAACGAGGCGGGTTAGAGCTTTTGTTTTTGAAATATTAAATGGGGCAGGGCAGGTAATAGGCAGATCAAAGTTTTGGATCATTTATCATTTTTTCTTGCAATTTCAGTAGCAAAATCAGCTAAACTTTGAAATTTGCAGAAAAAAAGAATTGTTATCCAGTTGTGGTATTAGTTTTGTGCTTCATATCTTTAGTAAACAATTGAGATAAACTACACAGTGTGCATGCCTATAATTAAGCTGAACAAACTACACAATTGATAACAAAAAGCTGAACAAGAAAATGGGGTTAAATGGGGCAGGGCAAAGCGGATAGGGCAAGGATGAACCTAAATATGGCTGTAACTAAACGGGGCAGGGCAGGGCAGGGCGGGGCAAAATCTTAGAAGGGGAAGACTTAACCCGCCCCGTTGCCATCTCTAGTTCACTCAGTCCAATTTATCCTCTTCTGTCTGAATGGTTTTCGAGTCTGCATCGTTTTCCTCATGACCCGTCAATCCCAGAGACAAGTCCAATGTGTTTTCATTTAAATCTTGTCTTTCTGGAGGTTTATCCTCGCGATCCTGATTTGTAAAAAAGCAATTAGAAGAAGCTCATGCATATTATACTTGCAAAGTTAAAGAACACAGCACCAGGAACAAACAAAACAGAACAAAACAAAGAAAGTATACTATTGTTCTCATTTTCGAAGAAAAAAGAGGCTAAAGGGGAAAACTTGTTGCCTTAAAACAGATGAGAAGTTCTCAAGAAATTTCTTCGTATCCCGCAATCGAAAAATAAATTAGTGTTACTTGAAACAGAATCATCCATCCCTGATCCCCTCCAATCAACTGAAATATCTCTCTTTTAGGCCTCTCTATGTTTGTCTCTATTTCCCCCTCCAACCTGCAGCATTTCTCTCTTTAACCGATTGAAGGGTAAAAGAAGCACCATATTAGTGTTCTTTGAAGCGACTTCCGAATCCAACCAGCATCACGGTTTTTGAAAGGGACAATAGAAAACCCCAATTAAATATTGATCCTACCTCCATCTCTTATTTGGCCCCAAAATCATCATTAGTTCAAGAAACTTGACAGATGAATCCATTTTCTACTGGCGTATTAGGAGGCTTTCATTATTTCTCTTGGTGGGGTTGATTCTTTTGTGATTAAATAAACCAATTAACACATCTGTTTCTATCCATAGCAGGATATGGTTCTTTTAGACAGCTTTTTCTGAAGTAGTCTAAGATCAACCAAAAACTTGATAACACAAAAAGACAACAACATGCTCAAAGAATGGAGATAGGAAATATGTTAACATGAATTAAACAGAACCCGAGTTACAATAACACACAAAATATTAAGCTGCATGAAGTCCATTGCTTGATTCAAAGTTGAGAAAAAAATAGAAAGAAATTATTAAGTCATTATTTCATGTGTTCCCCAAAATTACATTTAAACAGCTTCATACTAGTTGATTTGTATAATGAGCCAAGAACAAAAAAAAACAGATATAAATGGTACAACGGTCAATTATGTGCCTGTTCTTTTTTCCTTTAGCATAATCCGTATCAAAGTTCTTCACCTTGGGAGAGTGGAAGGTTTTAAAGTACCTGATTTTCTTCCATCGGCACATCATTGATGTCAGGTTTTTCATCACAATCATCAGCTTGAGATGTTGGCTCCCCAGTATTTGCATCGGCCGCCATTGGTTTAGCTTCATCCTCATCCTGGTCTGACGTCTCATTATTTTGATTTTCAAGCAGAGCAACCTATCTCAACCATTTTAAAAATGAAAATTGTTATCACTTCTTTTTTTGATAGGGATTAACGAAAATATGAAACTATTATCAATTGGCAAAAATCAGAACTATTTCCTTACTGATGAAGCAATCCTGACTGAGGGAAAATATACAAAAAATCATTTTGGCAATCCCCAGATTACTCAAGTAAAACAACAAGACCAATCTGCTAAAAGGTAAATAAGGTATTAGGTGTGATAAGTGATGAGAGTATCTACCCTTATCAATGACGAGTGAGGATTACTAACACGGGAAAGGGAAAATATTCAAATGCCAAATGAAAAGAAAGACCATGTAAGCTTTTTGATAAGAAAATTGACGAGCCTATGCTCTTAATTAGCAGTTATGACTTAATTTGTCATTACCTCCTTACATCCACCAGACATAAGAGAAGGTTTATGAAACTGAAGGAAAACTGTTGAAAACTAAGTAAATGTTCTCCTTTGATTGCACGAATTCGCAGCATATCTTGGAGGTAATAAATAAGGGACCAGTTCGAAGCAACTACAGTGGCTCATATTATAATGGCTTCACCTAGCTACTAGAGGAAATCTACAAGTTAAACATCTCTTCAGGTTTTAAACAACCAATAAATAGCACATAAGCGCACATACACACAAAACAGAATCAGTAATTAAAGGCATGAATCTTCATACACACTCATGGTCTGTCTCTCCACTAATACGATCACTCTGACCATAACATATTTGTGAAATCTTATGTTGTTAACTTTCTTGTCCGCTCTGATGTATAGATAGTCCCCACATTGACATGAAAAAACAGCAAGCAACATAAAAGAACAAGTTATGGAGGTACAGATGTCCAGGAGTACTTCTATTGCTTGCGCCATGTTTTATGGACAAGTGGTATATGGGCAACTGAGAACGGACAAGACAAAAAGATTGAGTCTTACATACTTAAGATAACTTAAATTTCTGTCAACAAAAACTTACTTCTTTATCTGATAGGTAGCAAAACCACTATTCAAAAATGATATAATGATCAATGAGAGATGTATCCAGTACCAGAACCACTTTTCAGATAAAAAACTTGCAGCCTATGAAGTACAACAGTTATATAGTTCTTACACCTCAATCGAGTTGGTAACTTCTACATTTTTTTCTCAGTCCACATCTTGCCAACCTAAATAACTTAGCTAATTCCCATATCTCACAATTTAAAACCAAAAATTAGCTTTTGTGTTTAATCAAAAGCAATTTATAACAGCCCCATGGCCCCATGGCCATGCCATTTGATGTCAGATCTACACGAAACATGACAATACCGTGAACCTTATTCACAATTAAACAAATTTCTCCACTTCTTTCCAAAAACCCAAACAGTAATATCAATACATTCAAATCCCTGTCTATTTACCTTGGTTTCTAGGTTCAGTACCTTGCTTTCAAGTAACTAGACTGTGTACGTAACACATACCCAATGTAATTCCACAAGTAGGGTCGAGGAAGAGTAGAGTGTATGCAGACCTTACCCCTACTTCGTAAAGATAGAGAGGTTGTTTCCGATAGACCCTCGATTTTAAATAAACATTTCCAAGCAATTTCAAAAAGAGAATACAGAAATGAGGACACTAACAACAACGAAATAATGTGAAATGGAGAGCAGTGCGTACATAATATATAAGGGAAAGAATAGTAATCACAACAAAATAATGTGACAATCGAAGCATAAAAAAAAAAGGTGATAACCAAAATCGAAGAGCAAGAAACTACCAATGATGTCAACTAATCTAACTTTGGTGAATTTGATGCCTAAAATGGACTATTTCACTTCTAAAAATCGTGCAAAACATAATGAGATTCTCGCTTGAGTTTGCACTCCCACACGATATGCAGGTAAAAGATTTTTTCAGACCAGGGGCAGATCTAGGGGTCCAAGAGGGTGTTCACCCGAACCCCTCGCAAAAATATTACACGGTATATATAAGTTTTTTTTTTTTAATGTATATCTAGATTTTAAATCTCCTAAACATAAGATTAAAGGTTGACTTGGTGGTTGAGTGGGTTCAAAATTCAACTTGAGGTTCTAAGTTCAAATCTCGAACACTACATTTTTATTTTTAGAATCCCCTTAGTAAAAATCCGGAATCAGAACTTAAGCCCAAATAGTTGTCTCCCACCAAAATTAACTTCCCTCCCTAAATAGAACGGCATTATATTTAATTTTAAAAAACATAAGAAAAAGTAAACCATATACAGTTCATGGTTTGAATAGCTCAACATTGAAATACACTATAGTACACAAATGATCTATAATAAGCAGTAAAAATCATTAAAAATAATTAATTTATTACCGGAATATACTTGAATTTACGTTTGGGAGGTTCCTCGATCGGAACTTCATCGTCCTTATCGGGGCTTTTGGAATCTCCATCCTTATCGGCGCTACTGTTATTGTTGTTGTTATTTTGGCTAGCAGTAATCGGAGTCCACTTCAAAAACACGAGGTGAGAGCCATTACTGCCGTTAACTCTGCCGTTAGCGGCGGTCGATTGGTGATTGTTTTTGCCGGAGCTGACGTGAACCCATTTTTTCTTCCATCTCCGAACCGGACCGGTGAATACAGTGATGGGACCGTACCTAGTTGATGAACGACCGAATCTAGCACCTACTCCTTCCATTCACGGCGGCGTATCGGTGGTAACTCACGGCGACGTACTCTTTCCCGATCCCGGAATATTTAATTTATTTTATATTTTTTTGATCTACGGGTATTTTATAGCTTCACTTTCTGAGTGATCCTGTGTGTGAAGGTCTATGATAAGAAATTTAGGAGTTATCTGGACCGTTGATTAATATTTATTTTTAGTATTTTTTATAGTGTAGTTTGAAGACTTTAATTGCATTATTAATTGTATATATTTAAATAATTTTATTGCTCGATTAAGAGAATCGAATCTACTAATTAAATGGACATGAAAGAAAAGAGGGTTTAATAAGTAAGTCCAATCCTTTTTTGGGGGAATAATGTGTCATTTTATGTTAAGCATTAGAACCATAATTACACACTCACGTGATTTTTGTTGAGAGATAGAAATATATGATAAAATCGGTGAATTATACTATTAATATGTGTGTAAAAAGATTTGCTATTTTTTATCACAACTTTCCTCCATAATTTTTGAAAATAAGTAGTTGGATTTTATGTAATCGATAAAATAATATGTCATTTTATGTTGAAGCGTTTGAAATAAAAAATAATATGTCATTTTATATTGAAAACATCTAAAACATAACAGTACATTCATGTGATTTTTGTCGGGAGATAGAAATATTTGATGAAATCAATGAATTACGCTTACTTCTGATGTGTGAAACAAATTAAGGGCTCGTGATACCTGCTACCCACCTTTCCTTCTTTGTTTTGAGAATTGCGTGAACGGAAATAAGTCCTTACATAGTCACACACTTACTTGAGCAATGCTAAAAACTAGAGAGTGAGTACTTGTATAAACTCTCCTATTTTCACTAGTTCTATCACGTCTCTTATACATATTGTTGTCATTTTCAAATCAAGCTTTTGATGTATACTTTAAATTGTCCAAGTCATAACATAAATTATTTTTCTAAATTTACAGGTCAAGTAAAATTTCTAAAAAAAAATATGTTCGAATTTAATTCAATTCAATTTAATTTTTAAAATTAACTCTTAAAAAAGTAAAATAAAATAACTAATATGAGAAGGATGAAGGAAAATCTTAAATATACTCACCCTCGCTAAAGGTCCCTCCTGCACCACCACTTCCTGCCTCCCTCTTCCTCCCCGCCGCCGGCCGCCATCTCCGCCGTCAACCTCCGTCGTTCACCTCCGTTATCAATGAAAGCTCAAAATTTGTATTGTGGACTTTCCTCTACCTTACCCACTTCACCAATTCAAAACCAAAAAAATCCATTCTTTAAGATTTTGCTCAAACCATCTTCTTCTTCAAATAATCTTACTCTTAAAGGGGTTTTCTTGAAATCCCATTTTTCTTTTTCTCCTAAAATTTTCCCCAGCATGGATTTTTTCCAGTGTAGGAATTGTTTGCAAAGAATTGAAAGAGAAGCTATTACAGTTCCTGATAGTGGTGTGAGTAAAGAACTTAGAAAGAAGAAGCTGGCAGTTTTTGTATCTGGTGGAGGTTCAAATTTCAGGTCAATTTATGAAGCTATACTTGAAGGGACTGTTCATGGAGAGGTAGCTGTTTTAGTTACCAATAAACATGGTATGGTGTTTATTGAAAAGTTTTGTTTTTTTTCAGTTTATTTCAAGATTTGAGTTTGGTTGGCGTTTGGTCCTTGTCTATTTGAGATTTTGGTAGAGCTAGGAGCTTTGACATATGATGAGCCGAGGGGCTATCAGAAACGTTCTCTCTACCCAACAAAGGTAGAGGCAAGGTCCGCGTATATGTTACATCCCAGACCCCACGTGTGGGATTTCATTGGGTGTGTGGTTGTTGTATATAGGTGACACATATCAGTTGAGATATTTATGGTATATTCAAGGTCAAGATTATTCTTATGTATATAGAATAGATGTGGAATCCTCTTAGCTTCCTTCCCGTGTATTTACTTCTTTATATTTTGCATAGCCTTATGTGAAAATCCTAGTTGTTTGCTTTTTAGGAGTAGTTTAGCCTGTAAGAGATTATACATTTAGAAATTTAGAGAACTTCTAATACTTCCTACTTAATTTGCATTATATTGGCATGAGATGAGTTTAAATGGAGTAACATGGTCAATGAGGATTCATATAGCTGACACCAACTTGTATGAGACCCAAGCATATTTGTATTTCAAGTTTATTTGTTGTTGGCTTTTGGTACCTTCTATTTGAGATTTTTGTTAAACTCCGAGCTTTAACAGCTTATGTAGGTATAGGTGTTACATATTTGTTGAGATTATGTTTTAGATGTTATCACTTCTAGTGCAGGTTATATGCTTTCTAGGATTGGTTTAGCCTTTGAAAGATTATATGTTTAGAAAATATAGAGAACTTCTTGTAGTCTTACTTAAATTACCATTATATTGGGATGAGACAAGTTTAAATGGAGTAACGTGGTCAATGAGGATTCATATAGCCGACCCCAACTTTTTTGAGACTCGGGCAGAACTGTTGTTCCTCGTTATTGTTGTATTTCAAGATTATTTATTGTTGGCTTTTAGGTCCCTGCCTATTTGAGATTTTGGTAAAGCTCTGAGCTTTAGAGAACAACTTGTAAATTTCAGCCTATTTGTATTGCAACTGTGTTGATTAATTTTGCCAAGAGTGAAATTTCTATTCATTGTGTCCTTATGCTAGGCTTCATCTGTGTTCCTTCTTTTGTTTCTTTCGTCCTGAAATTTTGTTATTCTTAGGTTTATTAACAGTTTGCATATTGAAGCTAGTGTGACTTTATAAATGAGTATGCTGTGTTGAAAATGAAATCACATTGGCGATGGACTTTTTCTTTCCCCCTCATGATGAGAAGTTCCCATGATACAATATCAGCTTGATAATTTTTTGGCGGAAGCACTTGGAAATTTCAGAGATTTCTGTTTCAACTAAAGTTTCCACAACTTATATGTAGATTACTCCAATGTTATTTGGTGGAACCATACCTCTTGCTCATGATTTTCAAGTGCTTATCTATCTTATTGCATTAGGTACAGTTGATATTTTGAGGAATTACCCAGGAATAACACTAAAGCTTTTGAACTGTCTTAAAACTCACATTTAGTGCAGTTTATGCCTCTGAAGATATATGTGTATTCAATTGTCTTATCGTAGTTGTCACTCATCTTTTCATTTAGATGCTTTTTGTTATTAAATGCAGATTGTGGAGGTGCAAAGTATGCAAGGGAGCAAGGCATCCCTGTTATTTTGTTTCCTAAAGCAAATAATTCATCCGAGGGTTTGTCGGAGGAGGATCTCGTGGGTTCTCTAAGGTTTTTTCTTTTCTATCCATGTCTCTACTATTGATCTAATTGCTTCGGTAGTTAGTTTGTGCGAAAAAGATGTCATCTTCCTTGAAATTAGGCTGTAATACAATCAGCTCCTCTTCTTCTATATTTTTCCTTACTTTTTCTTCTGGGATGAGAAGAAAAATGGTATCTGAATAGAAGGAAATTTACTTGTACTGCTACCGTTTCTTGAGGATTTTGAATTTTGAGATATTTGAGCTCAAAAGATAGATGTGGTTTAAGTTAAGTTCTTGTCCTCAATATGGTAAAAACTTTTGGTTTTCTTAAGCTTTCTTCTAGTTCCTGAATTCTTTGACGGCTAGCATCCATTCGGGCTTCAATAGCAGCCGGGTTCACGAAGCAAAGATGTCTCAAGAAACCATTTATTCAAATATTTTAAAGAGAATTCTGCAGATCTATCAAAAATTCCTGTCTTACTCAGTTGGATTTATTGTTATCACCTTCTTTCACTGCTGTTCTTCTGCTCACCAGCGAACTATTGTAAAATATTCACCTAATTTTGACATAAGCTCTGGTTAATTGAAACTTTAGAGTTATTCGGTTAAACACTTCTCATTTTGTTCACCTTTCTTTATTTTGGTCTTCCTTTTCATTTTGCCCTTGGTTTCTTCTACTTGGAGCGAAACGACTATTACAGAAGAAATGGGAAAGTAAATGTGAACAAAAGCATGTAAACCATGATAAACATCTATATTTCTTGCCTATTTACTCTCTTCTCTGCGTATGAATAGTTTTCATACTCATTAGTTATTTATATGAGGATGGATATATCATCTAAAGGGGGATTGGAGGGGTTGTTTGGTACGAGGGATAAGGGATAATAATCCCACGATAGAATGCAGGATTATTTTATCCTGCGTTTGCTTTTGGGTATTAATTAATCCCGGGATTATTTATCTCATCATTTGTGCTACAATGTGTGATAACTTCGTCTATCCCATTCCCATACCAAACGACCCCTTAGTGTATGACATGAATAATCTTAGTTGTCTTCGTTGTTTTACTGAAGTTATTTCCTCATATTCTTCTCCGTTATAATAAACTAACTTTTGTTTACAGAGCCTACAATATCGACTTCATTCTTTTAGCTGGGTACTTAAAGCTTATTCCTACTGAGCTGGTCCAAGCATTTCCAAGATCGATATTTAATATTCATCCGTCACTTCTTCCATCTTTTGGAGGCAAAGGCTACTATGGCATAAAGGTGCATAAAGCAGTCATAGCTTCTGGAGCTAGGTACGTATTGTGTTTGCTATCAAAATGGAATTATTCTTGTTAATCAAGTATCTCGCTGCTCCTTCCTCATCATTGCACATTAGATAGTTGATAAACAAAAAATAGTACCACCGTTCAGCTTGTGAATTGCAAATTGAGTGCTTAGTTGAAGACTTAAATACTCAATGCGACTTGTGTTTTCTCTGTAGTTAAAACCAACTAGTATCATGTCAGGAACATTTTTTATATCATATCCGATAATGTAGCATCTTTTTCCTGAAATGTTGAGGATTCAGATTCTTCAAGAAAACCATTTCTATTTTGCTTGTTTTTACTATGAAGATTTGTATTCACTTTGAGTTGAAAGTCCTTACTCCATTATCTTTGAATTCCCATAAATTGTAATAAACTGTTAAAAGACAATTCCTATCATCATTTGAGCAAGAATTTGTGATTAATTGTTTACTTGACTGTTTCATGCCAATATTGTTACCTGTGCCTTGTTGCTGCATAATTTCAGTTTATCTTGTTCACCCTTCAAAAATATTAAGCACCTAACCTTGATTTTAGTAGCTGCATTTGGGACAGGTTTAGGTTTTTCCATCCAATGCTTTGGATCCTCGTTTTAGCTCCAAACACAAGTAATTCACTTTTATTGCTGTTATTTGATCTGTAGGTATTCAGGTCCAACGGTCCATTATGTCGATGAGCATTATGACACTGGACGTATTATTGCTCAAAGGGTTGTGCCTGTGCTGACTAATGACACAGCAGAAACACTTGCAGCAAGGGTTCTTCAAGAGGTCATGAATTTCTTTTAACATTTCTTGTTATGAGTGTATTATTGTTGTCGCCATCAATTTTGAATTTTCGTGATGCATGTGTAAAGTAAACCTCTAGGTCTTCCCCATGTTTCTGGATCATTACCTTATGTTCCACTACCAGTCCTGCAAAAACATGTATGGTTTCAGGAAAAGGGATCCGCTGAATATTGGGTAGGTGTTGTTAAACCGGGGTGAGTAAGCCGACAAGGAGTTCTATTAATAATTGGCCGTTTTGTCTTTTGGAACAACTCGATGAATTTAGTTGATCGTTTTAGGAGGCCTTTGTGACTATAGATCAAACCTATCCAATTTTTACTGTACGATGGTTTTTTGGCTGCAAGCTATGTTGCTCGGACTCTTCAAAAATATTATCGGGTGCGTGTTGGATCCTTCAAAAGTAGTGCATTTTAGGAGGATCCGACACGGGTGCGGCATCGTTTTTGGAGAGTCCGAGCAACTTAGGCTGCAAGTTCTTTCAATCTATGTATCTATTCAACAAATCAGTAGCATTATTGTTTATAAACACGTATGGTCTCAGATTTACAATTCGTGTTACCGATCTCTATAACCTTTGTCCTGTCCGTTTAGTGTTTCCTGAAGGCATGCAATATCAACATCCTTCCTTTTTAGGGTATCGTGGTATCCACTATTTCCATCAACGTCCCTGTCAAAGTGCCTATGTTCCATTGAATCCAACTCCGTTGTTGTTAATGCTTGTCCATTCCTCTCTTTTTTCGCTGCAATCTTTGCACTAACACTCTTTCCTTTAACAGGAGCATAAACTTTACGTAGAAGTAGCTGCAGCATTATGTGAAGAGAGAATCGTGTGGCGTGAAGATGGTGTCCCTCTCATCCGGAGCAAAGAAGATCCCAATCATTACAAGTAGAAACGAAGCCAGAGGTTAGCAACTCTGCGGGTAGAAGTATTCATTACTGAGCTCTGTGTTGACACTAACATAGTTTTGGTACATATGCCTCGCGGGAGGCGTACCAACGTCCTTTATTGTTCAATTTACCTGTATACCATAGAAAATTCGACGTTCTTCCTGATGTAGACGAATATTGTATGTCTATAAGTTTTGTACCAATATGTTTTAACAAGTTTTTATGGTTTTCATCTATGAAAGAAATAGCTTGTTGTTTATTGACATTTGCTGGATATTATGAATATGTCTTTACGTACGTTTATTATTTAATCTATCATAATTAAGTAAACGTTTCTATCTTTACTTCGATTTTAATTGTTAAGGTTAAATTGCTTGGTGTAGTGTGACATTTGCTCCCTACATTGACATAGTTTTTAGTTTGTTAGCAAATTATCTAAAAAGGAAAACTTCCAAGTATGAAAAAAGAGAGTTCTTTAAGGTGTTTTTGACGGCAATCGTTGATGCTTGCATTAGGTTTAACTTACATTTCTTCTGGGACTTTGCTAACATGCAGTATACTTTGTGCACTAGACTGATTTGCCCTTGTTTGGGGAAGACAATGGTGGTAAGGAAAAGACACGTAGTCAAAAGCAGGAAATATATGCAATGAGGAAAATAACTTCTCTAATGAAACTAAAAAAACAAGTTGGTCTCCTCTCAACCCTCCAACACACTCTATCCCACCCCCACCCCCATAGTCCCATTTCCATCGCTCCCTACCCCCACTCCCCACCTCTATTGTATTTGCTTAAATACAACTGCTTTTGAGATAGTACTTTTGCTTGCTTACATGTCAAACATGAAAAAATAAAGGGAAAAGAGTTTGATACATCTTTCAACTTTGCGATTTAGAACTGATATAAGTCTCTTTACCAAAGTGCTTCACATATACCCTTATCATTTCACAAATGATATAGATATACCTTTACCGTTACACAAATAGCTAAGATATACCCTTATCGTTACACAAATGAACCAGATAAATCCTTTTCGTCTAACATAAGTGAAAACAATTGCATATTTATATAACGGTAGGGGTATATGTGAGTCACTTTTGTAACGAGTGTTAAATCGCAAAGTTCAAAGGTATATCAGACCCTTTATAAAAGGAAAAATTACTAAAGTACACACCTTTAAGTATATTATTTTTCATTTATTTCTATATCTTTTAAAAATAACTAAAATCCCTTATTTTAATAATGTATCCGCGCTTTCATTAATGTATCCGGATTTGGTTAATTTTAAGGGATTATTGTAATTAGAAAAAAAGTAGAAATAAATAGTAATTTCATCTTTACATTATGTGATTTATGTAACTTCCCCTTTATAAAATGATCACTTATTGGCCATCCTACGAAACACATCCCCCTTGATTCCTCATCAATCTGATCCGGCCCATATAATACATTGGGCTCTTAGTCCATATAGGCCCACATAAACAGCCCAAAATCTCGGTCACTCTCAGAAACCCTCAGTAGCTCCATATATATAAATCAAGCTTCTAGGGTTAGGGTTTCATTGAATCAGCAAAATTGCAAAGAAGAAACTTCAGCAATGGCCGCCAAGAAGACTGCCCGGAATCCGGAGCTGATTCGTGGAGTGGGAAAGTTTTCCCGTTCCAAGATGTACCACAAGAAGGGTCTTTGGGCCATTAAGAAGAAGAACGGCGGCGCTTTACCCGTTCACTCAAAAAAGCCCGCCGTAGCTCCGGCGGCTGAGAAAGCCCCAAAATTCTACCCCGCCGATGACGTGAAGAAACCCCTTGTTAACAAACACAAACCAAAACCCACTAAGCTTAGGTCAAGTATTACACCTGGTACTGTTTTGATTATCCTTGCTGGAAGGTTTAAGGGTAAAAGAGTTGTGTTTTTGAAGCAGCTTGTTTCTGGGTTACTTCTTGTTACTGGTCCATTTAAGTTTAATGGAGTTCCTTTAAGGCGTGTGAATCAAGCTTATGTTATTGGTACCTCAACAAAGGTGGATATTTCTGGAGTGAGTGTTGATAAGATTGATGATAAGTACTTTGCTAAACAAGCTGAGAAGAAGCAGAAGAAGGGAGAAGGGGAGTTTTTTGAAGAAAAGAAAGAGGTTTGCTTTCCTATTTTTGCTCATTTTCTGTTAATGATTGAATCTGTTCTTCATTTTATGGGTAAAGAATGGATCTTAATGGCCAGTATATGCCTATGGATTGGATCTTTTGTTCACTCTATGCTTAAAAGATTAGATCTTTGTAGTTTATTGTATGATTAGGCAGTGGATTATTGTGTGTGGTGAAATGTTGTGATCTCTTATGCTGATCTTATGTGATATGGTTAGTGAGTAGTCATAGATAATAAGTTATGTCTCATTATTTAAAATGAAAATTAGCAAATTTCACATGAATGGTGGAAACAAGCCTGGGGCTGCTTAATACTGTAATTTGCTTGAATAACTTCCTTTGGTAATGGGGAAACATGGTTAGTGACATTCATAGGTTTTGGTAATGGGGAAACATGGTTAGTGACATTCATAGGTAAGAAGTTGTCTCATTTTGTGATGAGAAAGCCGAGAATGAAAATTAGCATTGACATTGACAATCTTATTATTGAAACTTGCCCCTTACATTTTACATTGACTATTGTATTATTGAAACTTGCTTCAGCATGAATTTTGTGATGTGCCCTGTACATTTAACATTGACAATCTGATTATTAAAACTTGCTTCAACATGAATAACTCAATTTGGTAATGGAGAAACATGGTTAGTGAGTATTCTTAGGTAAGAAGTCATGTTCCATTCATGTGAAACGAAAGTTCAGCAAATTTCACTTCTATGCCTGTAATTCTATTCTATTATTCAAACTTGCGTGAACTTGAATGATGCCCTTCGATGTTCTACATTTTGATCTTTTCGATTTGGTGTTTTGCAGGAGAAAAATGTTCTTCCTCAGGAGAAGAAGGATGACCAGAAGGCTGTTGATGCAGCATTGATCAAAGCCATTGAGTCTGTTCCTGAATTGAAGGCTTACTTGTCTGCTAGGTTCTCGCTCAAGTCGGGCATGAAACCCCATGAGCTTGTCTTTTAGACCGGATAATTAAACTACTTTTGATGAAATTGATTTTGTTAGATCTATTTTGTTTTATGTTCCGTTTTGAACCTGCGTTTAGTCTTTGTATTGAAGATTTTGTTGGTTATAAACATCTGAAGTTGATATATGCAATGTGAGATTTTGCTCTTCTTTTATCATGGTATTTTGTTATAAAGGTAAATGCTGCAGAGCTCAGTGGTTCGTTAGCTGAAAGCTACATGTACCAAGAGTAGGGCGAAATTGAGTACCCTTGATCTCGACTGCCATACAAATAGATTATTATCTATGAAGTTTACTGGCTGGTTGTGGTTCTTTGTCAGCATATTGCATGATACTTGTGAATCATGTCTTTTACGTTGTGTTGTTTGCTGTTCTTTATTGGCATATCTGCTTACTGAAGTTTGTACATATTACATGATAGTTGTGGGCATGTTGTATTCTGTGTACATGTTTGGCTGTTGGATGAGAAGGGGAGAAGATGGAAATGGCTTAGAATTTAGCCTTTCTAAGAGACCCTTGTCTTAAATCAATTCATCTATGCACTTTCCAGGCTCACTGCCTTGGTTCCCGGCAGTGTGCGTATATGGGTGCTTACAATGCGAACAACATACAGTTTTTCGCCTTCTGTAGTTTTTCGATAGTATGACTTGTGTATCGATAAGGTTACCTTTAATATATAGACAAGCACCCTGAGCTTGTACACTAATCTTTTCACCAATTGACCACTTTATACAGGTTCAACTTATGTTCATTCAACACTTTATATATGTCAAGCTATGTCTATTGAACACTGATTTGTGATTGCTCTTTATTAAACGACAGTATCTATTTTGGCTGGAAAATATAAAGATCATCATAAAAATAATAAAATCATCATGTTTCACCAGTTCTTCTGCTTACTATCGTCAACATGTAATTAAGTAGATGTGATCATTTATAAGATCGGTAATTTTATTCTAATAATTAAAAGTGGTCTCTAAAATTCCCAAATAATCAGATTTATTTTGTTATCTATATCGTATATGTCTCTTTAGACCTACGTGTGATTATATTGAGTATGTTATTTACCAAATATAACTTGTATAATGTATGAACCTATGAAATAAATTTTTTCAGATTATAGTCCTTGTCGGACACCAAATATTAAATCGGGATTATCCACCTAATCCTTAGGACCAAAGGGCCCATAATAAACATTTTATTATAAAATTAAATTAAGAGAAAATTGTGCATTATAGCAAATTATTAATTCAAAATAAATGTTATAGCTACCGTTTCATTTAATTCTAATTTGTAGCAAATACATTGCCATTCTCGTCTCTCTCCCCTGAATCTCCCTCGTCACTCTCAATTCTCTCCATCGCCTCTCTCACTTTTATACAAACACAAATGTATAAATTGTGTTCGAGTTTGTATAAAGCGAGAGAAACTGTATAAACAAATACAAATACATATATCTCCGTCCTATACACTAATAATTATACTAATACAAATCTTCCCCTGCCCAGTTCTCTTTTGCCTTTCTCTCTCTCTCTCGCTTTAAACAAACACAAATTATACAAATACAATGTACAATTTGTGTTTGTATAAAATGTGAGAGACAGAGTTATGATATACAAATACAAATGTTTTAACTCGATTCAATTGTATACAAATTCAAATTTTATGCAGACATACAAACACAATCATTGATACATATACATAGTAATTATATATATACAATTATCTAACCGATATACATATACAATTCACCTCTCTCCACTCTCTGCCCTCTCTCGCTCGCCTCTCTCCTCTCTACTCTCTCTCTCCTAATCTCGCTCGCCACTCTAGCTTAACACAAAGAACATATACATATACAAACGCAATTTTCATAGACATAGACGCCCAATTTATACAAATCGTTGTGATTTATACAAATCAGATGCTCCATAACAAACAATGTTTGCTATGGAGCGTAAATAACAAAACTATAGCTATAGAGCGCTAATATGATTTTTATATGTGTTATTCCTAAAATTTACTCTAAAATTAATAAACTATGTTTTCTAGTATCCAAAATTAACCTATACATTAATATTAACGTGTAATATCTTTAGCGAACTTGTCATTTACTTGTTCTAATATATAATGTATCAAAATACTGCCACTCCCTTTGCTTTCTTAATTGTTAGCGAATCGATTTGACATGACCATCCTTTGCTCAATTGGACGAGCTATATGAAAGGAGACTTGCATATGTGGCTATGATCGGGCACGTGTGGCTATTATCCATTAATTTTGTACTTAATTTTTTTAGGAGAGTCTAGTATCTTGAAACCTCTTTGTTCGAGGTAGGAGTGGAAAGAATGCTCACAAAAGAATCGTGTGGTGTTGTGAAAAGGTTCCACAAACTTGACTTATTTATGTCGATGCACAACTTAAATTAGAATTTAAACAATATACATATACCATGCTTACTATTGTGTCATGTTAGAAAATGATATTTTTTGGTATATATATTAATTATTATGCATGCTTTATAGTTTATGGTAATATAATTAGTAAATGATATGCTCAAAATTCAAAAAAGTAAAATGAATAAAAGTAATAATTTGGATATTGTCTGCTCAATATATAATATGTAGTTCATGAAAATTAAATATATGATCCACAAACAAACAGTAACATACATATTTATCTGAAATATTCTCCATTATTTATAAATACATAAATATATACAAATTGCTATGCAATATAGTACTTACTAAAATCTAAAACCTTCAACCGCAACTATTTGGAGAAATATATTTTTGCCACCAATAAATTAACTATATGATTTTACTTCCCAAACCCACCAAAACTAAAGCTAATATATATTGCCTCCATAAGAATGGCTTTCTAATTCTTAACAAATGAAACAAACTTATATTCTTCATAATATTATCCATATTTTTTTTTCTGGTTTCTCACCGAGCTTCTGTCATCCGCATTGGAATCTCATTAAATCTATCATTTCCAAACAAACGCAAATTCAGATCCAGGATTCGAACTCGAGAGCTTTGATTAACTCCACCAACGATCTATATCGGTTCATGATATTATCCATTCAAAGCTGCAGCCAAATTTCCAATTTTAATGCCACTATTTGAAGCAATAATATTCTCTCTACAATAGAAAGAAATTGCTTGCTTAGGCACAAATCCAACATTTCTCTTCTTTGAAGAAGAATCAAAAATACTCTTTTGATAATTTTTTTGTTCATTTGTTGTTCTCTTATAAGATCCAAACCATTTAGCTTCCATATAAGCAAGTCTTCTCCATGGTGCCACATAAATATCCATTTTTTTCATAGATTTCTTCATGGCTCTGCTCATAATTCTCACCACTTGCTTCAATTCTTCCACTTTTCCAACAAAAACTCGAGGGAAATTTTCGAGCAACGACACGTAGCAAGGCGTTGCACGAGCAATTTCAAATTCTTCGGCTAATGAAACCTCGATTATGTAACGAGTAACACCAACGTTGACGTCGATATACTCGTAACTTCCTGACGTACGATTACCAGCTTTTTCCCATTTTAATTTGCACAATCCTATAAAATTGAATTATGCAAAAAAAAAAAAAAATTAGATAAAATTTTAAACTTATATACATCAATAGTGCTTGGGACGACTTATCTAACAAATTTTGTGAATTTTAATTTATGATTTAGCCACAAAATTTTGTGAAAAAAAGTGCTTACCAGCATCGAAGCCTTGATCACGCAATTGAGTCATCAACCATCGTTTAAACTCCGGCGAGCTCCGATCATTTGCTTCTTCAGTAAACAAAGCATTTTTCAGGGCACTAATAACACTTTTCTTCAAATTATCGCCGGAATTTCCATCGGAATTCAACAAATTCCTTAAATTCTCCTTAATTTCCGATTCATCAAAGCAATTAGTATCAACATTTCCATCAATCTCTTCTAATTTCTCATTAACAATAATTGTCTCTCCTTCTAAAAAAGAATTCACGAGTCTCGATAAATCCGTCAAACTCTCCGCCGCCGGCGAGTGTTCGCTGCCGCTGCTCTCGCAGATCCGTGCTTTCGCCACCTCATCAAACGCCGCAGCTACTCTTTTAAACTTTACTGGTACGAATCTCGCCATTTTATCCGATCTCAATTCCTTCTTCTTCTTCGGATTTTATAGACGAATCGAATATTTATGATTTCAGTTATGTTGCCATCATGAAGAAAAAATGTCCACAGAGAAGAAATCAGTTAGCATTAATGAAATTTTTTTTGTTTAGAGTAAAGATGAAGACATTATGTTGATAAAGTTGAACATATATATATAAGTAATTTTTTTTAATATAAGCGTATTTGTGTATTTTTTTAGTGAATTTTACACAGAACTTTGGGTTATAGTGAATGATACAATGAATGTAGACATAATGTATGAATAAGTTCGTTATTTAGCTAAGTTTTTTTTATTTGAGGGATAATCCAATAATATATACTTTTGCATGAGTAAACTGTTTTTTCGCATAAAAATAAAATATTCCTCAAAAGAACGTGGTTTTACGCTTTAATTTGGTTGGATGGCATTACTTTACTGTGTTGTATTATATCGTATTATAATGTTTAATGAATATAATATTTGGATAGATTGCATCGTTCTCCGTATCATTACATAGTGTCAGATACCAACAATTTGAATGATAAACCTAAGTGGTAGGATACAGAATAAAGTTACTATAGAAATGTAGGATAAATGCTAAAATAGGATTATTAAATAATAAATAAAGATAAAATGAGAAGAAAATATTAAGTTAACGATGCAATCATACTGAATCAATCGTTACACAAAATAAGATTTTTCGTTGTTATCTAACGATGGATTTAAAAGATACAATACAACAAAGCTTAAATAACAATCAAAACAAATATTATATTTAAACAAACAATACAATACGATGGGTAACAACCATCCAAACAAGGTGTTAGTGTCAGAGATTTTGTTAGGGAGCGTTTTTATTATCAATGTGAGGTCAATTAATGTAAATTTGAATTTAATCAAATCTCAATGAACTAAACACACCACTGGAATTACGTGTGTTACTCAAATATAGTGAAGGACTTTTTGCGGAAAAAAAATTGTTTAGTTATGTTTCGTGATATTTAAGTAAAATAGAATAACTTTTCTCATAGTTTTGTGATTCTCTGTGATAGTTATTAAATAAAAGTTAAGTAATCATTCGTAAAATTGCCTCAAACGTATATTTATCATGATATTGATTTATGAGCTAAAATTTAGGCATGGTCTCAAACATTTGTTTAACAAAATTAGAATACGTATAATAGATTGATATTAATATTATGAGCTACCTCTCGTAATAAAATAAGTTATTGTTGAAACTTTCTTCTTGTTTTCTTTTATTATGACTAGAGCTCGGAGAAGAAAGAAATAAGAGGATCATGTAAAAAATGTGATCAAAAATTCATAATAGAATTCGATCATAACGATTGAATCGATTTATCTTTATGCATAATAATTCTAAATTATGAATATCTATTATTTCACTTTTATTGCAATTTTGTAGATTATTATATGATGATTTTTGAACTTTTCATAAATAGAAAGGTAAACTAGAAACAATATCTATTATGTCTATGACACCAAATAGAGTCCACTTTACTCACAAGTATCATGTGAATCAACATTTCGCTTTTTCCATAAAGTATATGTCAAGTAATTAATAATAGTATACTTTTGACTGTTTAATATTGATGAGTATGATAAAAAATGACACCATTGGTATACATAGATGTTTTCACTATTTAGTCAAGATTGAGATGGTTATGACTTAAAAAGAGACAAAGTTGAATATGTTTTCTTAGTTACTATAATTTGTTGATATATATCATTAAAACTTCTCAATGGAACTATTGAGGATGGATGGATGGATGGAGCTAGAAAATAGTTTACGGATTTGATCAAATTCATTAGGATTATTTTGAATTTTGAATTTAGGTACAAAAGCTTCCTAAATCTACTTTAAAATTTTAAATATAAAACTCAATTATTAATCTTTAAAATAGTTGATGTTAGAATTTAGAACTCGTAAAATTCAGATTATGAGTTTACCTTTATTATTGAGTATTCTAGTTTGGTAACTCAAAGTGACTACATATATACAGTGGTAGATCCAGGATTTCAATTAAGGGGGTTCAGAAAAACTTCTAATCTTACATTTAGGAGGTTCAAAATCAATATATAGACATAAAAGCCAAAGAGACCTATGCTCACCACATTGTTTCAAGCATCGGGACGAGTCTAGAAAGTCTATTACAATTTTACGTTAACTCAATAAGTTTTGTATAAATTTCGTTTACATATTAAGAAATTAAATTCACTAAATATTTCATTGTGAGCCACAATTGTTAAAAATTATAGGATTGATTTATCATAGTCTATAAACGAACTTATTAACTTCAAAATTCTGAATACGCTCCGATCAAGTGCATAATCCCAAAAATAAAAATAAAAACTTCATACTAGTCATAGAAGCGGAAAATTGAAGACGTAATGCTTGTACTAAAATGGCAATTAATTTATCTTTTTCTTTCACATAATTTTTAGATATACAGACAAGTTCATTGAACTTGAAATTCCGTCTAGATACATTGAATCTCAAGTAATGATAAAGCCAAGCTCATTTCTCCACTTATATATATGTTCAATATATATATAATGGAAAAAAAATAATATACGTCTAATAAATAAATAAACATTTATGATTGCATGTGACCTAATATAAGGATAAGTGAATGCCAAGGGATACAAAACATAAGGCCGGTAACATTAAGTAAGTCGAAAATTACGAGATTTTAGGTTTAAATTTCAGCTTATGTATTAAAGATTTTTTTTCAAATCTGTTTAAGTTTTGATGGACAGAAGACGGTAAATTGGACAGAGTGAACTCCGGGGTAATGAGTCATGAGCTATTGTAAAAATAAACAAAGAAGAAAATATGACTAGGAGTCTAATACAACAGATAAGACTTTCTTCAAAATGATTTTCGGGGCCGGTGTATTTGGAAACAAGCTCTCTATCCCACAAACTAACGACTTTCATGATGTTGTTGGCGTGTTATAGCGGCCATGTTTTAATGCAATGTCTATGAAACATATGCGAGCAAGGCATGTGCACGATCTTTTCACTCTCCAATGGTAATGGTTGAAGACAAATAACACAATCAACATCCTTCAAACATTGATCATCATCAATCTCCATTCTCTCCGGCAACTCCATTATTGATGTCTTACTAGCAGGTACCATCCCTATCCCTATTTCTCTGAAGGACGGCGATAATTCTTCTAACCTCACATCCCAAACATATTCCAATTTCACATTCATATCAACAATCATGTCCTAGTATTGGCAATTAGTACGGCCACCACCACACTTGTTCAACCCATCTTCAATAAGTTTATGTATACTAATTATCATTCGTTTGATAACAGAGTCATTACAACCCTAATGGCTGATTTTTTCTTCAAGTTTACTGTAAAATACGTCGTATGCCGAGTATTGATAAGGGCATAGTTTGAGATCAAAGGATAGAGTATAAGTATTGTGATATTCAGGTTTATATATGAGTTGTGATGGGTTATCACGTTGTTTACACCAAAGATTTTCTTCAATAAAAATTTCAAATTGAAGGATTAAAGTAGGTAAATCATTCGTACTATTAAGGAATGCTAATTCCGGATGGTCGTTATCGAATCCTAATTCCGGTCGAACAATAAAGGTTGCCTCCCTCCTATTATGGTGACGCATCTCTTCGAAATTCTCCATTGAAATTAAAGCAAGTAAGAATGAATATGATGTTCGTCTCAACCCCTTCCCCTCCTCTTATATAAATAATATAATAGAAACAAATCCAACTCAAATTAGGTTTAGTAAACCTACTCAAATTCGGATTGGGCAACTTAAAGATTTTCAAAAGGAAAATTATGCTTTGTTTCGAGTACGACTTTTATTTTAGAATCTGATTTAATTTGTATTAAAATGAATACATATTAGAAGGAGAGAGGCGAGCGAAATCGGGAGAGAGAGGAGAGAGAAAACAAATTATTTACACATGGATCATCACTGTGAGGGCGAGAGGGGGGGGGGGGGGGGAAGGCAAGGGAGAAAGGAAAGAGAAGAGAAATTTGCTATAAAATCCTATATATAGCTATAAATTATAATTTTTTAAATTATAGTGATTTATCGTAAATACATATCATATATTTGCCTTGTTATGTAATTTTTCCTTGCGAGTATGTGTTGGGCTGGATTGGATCCAAACTAATCCATACCAATTTATACAGGTGAGGAGAGAGCTACATGCAAATATTATTTTTATTACGTGAAGTTAGAGAAAATGTTCTCGAAAGACTTTCGACTAAGATCTTACTTTTACCTCATAAAGATAGAGAGTTTGTTCCGAAAAAACCCTCGGTTAAAGTGTGTTAAAACTTCTCCCAAAAACAAGGGACCATATTATATCAATTCAAACGTGTTAAATTATGATTTTCTACTATGAGGTTTCGATGTTATTTTAAATCAGATTATTAAGTACTCTCTCCGTTCATTTTTACTTGTCACTTATTCCTAAAATAAATTTTCATTTTTACTTGCCACTTTTGACATATCAAGTAAAGACAATAATCTTTTTTCATGTTATACCCTTAGCATTAAATACTTATTTTCCAAATCATTCTCCAAGACATCATTTAATAGGGGATAGTTTGGTAAAATACATATATCAATAATTATTTTGTTAATGAATGTGCCAAATTAAACTGTGACAAGTAAAAGCGAACGGAGGGAGTATATAGTATGTTCTTGAAAAGATCAATTGCCTTTTATTAATCGACAAGAGGTATCAATTTATTGGGTTAATTCAATCACATTTATTATGCCACTGTCTAATTTTAAGAAAATAATTAAGTTCTAACCGGGTCAAATTTTCGATATGTGAGTTAGCTAGTTTAAAATATTAAGTTTACAAACTCTAAAATAGAGTACTCCCCTCTGTTCAATAATATAATTAATGCCTGGTATTAAAGCTGAATTTGACCCAATACCTTTTTTCCAACAAACACAATTTTGTAAGCAAAAATATATATGTCAAACAAAATTCAATCTATGGAAACGGTCTTGTTACTCCATGAAGGCTAGATATAAGGAGTGTTTCAATAATTGTGATGATGCACTAACTACTAAGTACCAGACCCTCACCTTTCTACATTTATTATTATATGGAATACTTTCTTCATCTCTACAAAATAGAATGAGAAGCCCTGATGAAAACATCATTTCAACTTTGTGTTTCTAGTATGCTATAGTTATTAAAGTCTTTCAACCGATTAAGGAAGTACCCCGTCCCAACAAATAAGGATCTCCATCAACATATTTTTCCTTAGTAAACTATCTTTAATTGCTAATGGAGTTAGATTTGTGCTTGTGACCGAAGTGAAATTACAAATCCAATGAATCTGATAATCGATAATCGTTCAAACTTGATAAAAATTATTTACGGTACGAATTGCATCATGTCACCAATTTTCACCTTATTATTTAAGCTATATTCAATTTTCACAAATTTATTTAACTAGTAGTTAATGTTGATTTATTAATTAATCACAATTTGTATATTCAAATTTAAGGGGTGATATAGTTTAGAGAATTTTCTTGTTTCTCGCTATTCATCACATACTAAGATTCAGGATCAGAATCTTGATCAATCACACACACACACGAAAAAAACTTTAAAAATCGCTTAATTTCTGTAAATTACCCCATAAATGTCCAAAATGGACTCTGAAAATGGTGAGACTGTATGTACTACTCCCCCAACTCCCTACGGAGGGTTCCATAAAGGTTTTACAAAGAAATCTTCCGTAAGCCATATCACCAAAATATTCATGAGCTAACACACACGAAAAATTGAGAAAATCATCTAATTCTTGTAAATTGTACAATAAATACCCAAAATGGACTCCAAAAATGGTGAGACTGTACGTACTGCTCCCCCAACTCCCTTTGGAGGGTTCCATAAAGGTTTCGCAAAGAAATCGTATGGAAGCCATATCATCAAAATATTCATAGGCTAACACACAAAAAAAATATGAGAAAATCGCCTAATTCCTGTAAATTGCACCTTAAATGCCCAAAATGGACTATGAAAATGGTGAGACTGTACGTATTGCTCCCCCAACACCCTACGGAGGGTTTCATAAAGGTTTTGCAAAGAAATCGTCTGAAAGCTATATCACCAAAATATTCATGGGCTAACACACACGAAAAATTGAGAAAATCGCCTAATTTCTGTAAATTGCCCCCTAAAAATAAAAAATGGACTCCGAAAATGGTGAGACTATACATACTGCTCCCCCAACTCCCTACGGAGGGTTCCGTAAATGTTTCGGAAAGAAATTGTTCAGAAGCCATATCACAAAAATATTAATGGGCTAACACACACAAAAAAACTGAGAAAATTGTCTAATTCATGTAATTTGGCCCCTAAATATCCAAAGTGGACTCTGAAAATGGTGAGACTGGACGTACTGCTCCCCAAACTCCCTAAGGAGGGTTCTGTAAAGGTTTCGCAAAGAAATCATCCGGAAGCCATATCACCAAAATATTTACGGGCTAACACACACGAAAAATTGAGAAAGTCGCCTAATTCCTATAAATTGGACCCTAAAGGCCAAAAATAGACTGTGAAAATGGTGAGACTATATGTACTGCTCCCCCACCTCCCTACGGAGGGTTCCATAAAGGTTTCACAAATAAATCATTCGAAAGACATATGACCAAAATATTAATGGGCTAACACACACGAAGAATTGAGAAAATCGCCTAATTCCTATAAATTGCCTCCTAAATGCCCAAAATGGACTCTGAAAATGGTCAGACTGTACGTATAGGTCCCCCAACTCCCTACGGAGGGTTTCATAAAGATTTCGTAAAAAAATCATCCAAAAGTCATATCACAAAAATATTCATGGGCTAACACACACAAAAGATTAAGAAAATTGTCTAATTCCTGTAAATTGCCCCCTAAATACCCAAAATGGACTCCAAAAATGATGAGACTGTACGTACAACTTCCCAAAATCCTTACTGACGGTTCCGTTAAGGTTTCGCAAAGAAATTATCCAGAAAAAATATATATCACAAAAATATTCATGGGCTAACACACACGAAAAATTGAGAAAATCATCTAATTCCTGTAAATTGCCCCCTAAATGCCCAAAATAGACTCTGAAAATGGTAAGACTGTACTTGTTGTTCCCCTAACTCCCTACGAGAGTTTCGTAAAGGTTTCACAAATAAATTATCCAAAAGTCATATCACCAAAATATTCATGAGCTAACACAAACCAAAATTTGAGAAAATCATCTAATTCCTATAAATTGCCCACTAAATACCCGAAATGAACTCTGAAAATTATGAGACTGTATGTACTGCTCCCCCAACTCCCTACGGAGGGTTCCATAAAGATTTAACAAAGAAATCGTCTGGAAGCCGTATCACCAAAATATTCATGGGTTAACACACACACACAAAATTGAGAAAATCACCTAATTACTGTAAATTGCCCCCTAAATACCAAAAATGGACTTCAAAAATGGTTAGACTGTACTTACTGCTCCTCCAACTGCCTACGGAGGATTCCGTAAAGGTTTCACAAAGACATCGTCCGTAAGCCATATCACAAAAATATTCATGGGTTAACACACACGAAAAATTGAGAAAATCACTAAATTCATGTAAATTGCCCCCATAAATGCCCAAAATGGACTCTGAAAATGGTGAGACTGTACGTACTGCTCCCCCAACTCTCTACAGAGGGTTCCATAAAGGTTTCTCAAAGAAATCGTTCGAAAGTCATATCACCAAAATATTCATGGGCTAACACACACAAAAACAGAAAAAATCACCTAATTCTTGTAAATTGGCCCATAAATACCCAAAACAGACTCAAAATAGTGAGAATGTACGTACTGCTCCACAACTCCCTACGGAGGGTTTTATAAAGGTTTCGCAAAGAAATCGTCCGAAAGTCATATCACCAAAATATTCATGGGATATAACATACAAAAAGCTGAAAAAATCGAATAATTCTTGTAAATTGCCCCCTAAATGCCCAAAATGGTCGCTGAAAATGGTGAGACTATACATACTGCTCCCCCAACTCCCTGTGGAGGGTTCGGTAAATGTTTCGCAAAAAATTGTCCAGAACCCATCTCACCAAAATATTCATAACACACATAAAAAAACTGAGAAAATCACCTAATTCTTGTAAATTGTCCTCTAAATGCCAAAAATTAACTCTGAAAATGGTGAAACTATACGTACTTCTCCCCAACTCCCTACGTAGAGTTCTATAAAGGTTTCACAAATAAATCATTCGGAAGTCATATCACCAAAATATTTATGGGTTAGCACACGCAAAAAATTGAAAAACTCGCCAAATTCATGTAAATTACCCCTAAATACCCAAAATAGACTTTGAAAATGGTGAGACTGTAAGTACTTCTCTCACAATTCCTGACGGAGGGTACCGTAAATTTTTCGCAAAAAAATCATTCGAAATTCATATCACCAAAATAATCATGGGCTAACACACACAAAAAAACTTAGAAAATCGCTTAATTACTGTAAATTGGCCCCTAAATACACAAAGTGGATTTTGAAAATGTTGAGACTGTACGTACTGATTCCCCAACTCCCTATAGAGGGTTCCGTAAATGTTTCGTAAAGAAATCGTCCGAAAGACATATCACGAAAATATTTATAGGTTAACACACACGAAAACTTGAAAAAATCGCCTAATTATTGTAAATAGCCCACTAAATGCCCAAAATGGACTCCAAAAATTATGAGATTGTACGTACTACCTCCCCAACTCCCTACGGAGAGTCCCATAAAGGTTTAACAAATAAATCGTCTTAAAGCCATATCACCAAAATATACATGGGCTAACACAAATAAAAAGTTGAGAAAATCACCTAATTATTGTGAATTGCCCCCTAAAAACCAGAAACAGACTTCAAAAATGGTGAGACTGTACGTACTGATCCCCCAACTGCCTAATGAGGATTTCATAAATGTTTCGCAAAGAAATCATCCGTAAGCCATTTCACCAAAATATTCATTGGTTAACGCACACGAAAAATTGAGAAAATCACTTAATTCATATAAATTGCCCCCTAAATGCCCAAAATGGACTCTGAAAATAGTGAGACTGTACGTACTGTTCCCCCAACTCCCTACAGAGGGTTCCATAAAGGTTTCTCAAAGAAATTGTCTGAAAGCCATATCACCAAAATAATAAGGGCTAACACACACAAAAAACTGAGAAAATCACCTAATTCTTGTAAGTTGGCCCCTAAATACTCAAAATAGACTACAAAAATAGTGAGACTATACATACTATTCTCCCAACTCCCTACAGAGGGTTTTATAAAGGTTTCGCAAAGAAATAGTCTGGAAGTCATATTACCAAAATATTCATGGGATAAAACATACAAAAAACTGGAAAAATTGCATAATTCCTGTAAATTGTCCCCTAAATGCCAAAAATGGACTCTGAGAATGGTGAAACAGTGTGTACTGCTCCCCTAACTCCCTACGGAGTGTTCCGTAAATATTTCGCAAAGAAATTTTTCAGAAGCCATATCACTAAAATATTCATGGGCTAACACACACAAAAAAACTGAGAAAATCACCTAATTCTTGTAAATTGTCCCCTAAATGCCCAAAATGAACTCTGAAAATAATGAGATTGTACGTATTGCTCCCCCAACTCCCTACGTAGGGTTCCATAGAGGCTTCACAAAGAAATCATTCGGAAGCCATATCACAAAAATATTCATGGGCTAACACATACGAAAAATTGAAAAAATTGCATAATTCTTGTAAATTACCCCCTAAATACCAAAAATAGGTTCTGAAAATGGTGAGACTGTAAGTACTTCTCTCCCAACTCCTTATGGAAGGTACCGTAAATGTTTCGCAAAAAAACGTTCGGAAGTCATATCACCAAAATAATCATGGGCAAACACACATAAAAAACTTAGAAAATTGCTTAATTACTATAAAATGGCCCCTAAATACACAAAGTGAACTCAGAAAATGTTGAGACTATACGTACTGATCCCCCAACTCCCTACGGAGAGTTCCGTAAAGGTTTCGCAAAGAAATCATCCGGATGCATTATCAAAAAATATTCATGGGCTAATACACACGAAAAATTGAGAAAATCGTCTAATTTCTGTAAATTTCCTTCTAAATGCCCAAAATGGACTTTGAAAATTGTCAGCCTGTACGTACAAATACCCCAACTCCCTACGGAAGGTTTCAAAAAGGTTTCGCAAAGAAATCGTCCAGAAGTCATAGCACCAAAATATTTATGGCTAACACACACAAAAAATTAAGAAAATCGCTTAATTCCTGTAAATTACCCCCTAAATGCCCAAAATGGTGAGACTATACGTACTGCTTCCCAACTCCCTACTGAGGCTTCCGTAAGGGTTTCACAACAAAATCATTCGGAAACAATATCACCAAAATATTCATGGTTAACACACACGAAAAATATTGAAAATCGCCTAATTTCTATAAAAATGCCCCCTAAATGCCCAAAAAGGTTTCTGAAAATTGTGAGACTGTATGTGCTGCTTCCCTAACTCCCTACGGAGGGTTCCGTAAAGGTTTCACAAATAAATCGTCTGAAAGCCATATCACCAAAATATTCATGGGCTAACACACACGAAAATTAGAGAAAATCGTTTAATTCCTGTAAATTGCGCACTAAATGCCCAAAATGGACTCCAAAAATTATGAGACTATACGTATTGCTCCCCCAACTGCCTACGGAGGATTCCGTAAAGGTCTCATAAAGAAATCGTCCGCAAACCATATCACCAAAATATTTATGCGCTAACACACAAGAAAAATTTAGAAAATCGCTTAATTCATTTAAATATCCCTCTAAATGCCCAAAATAGACTCTGAAAATGGTGAGACTGTACGTACTGCTTCCTCAACTCCCTACAGAGAGTTCCATAAAGGTTTCTCAAAATAATAGTCTGAAAGCTATATCACCAAAATATTTATGGGCTAACACACACAAAAACTGAGAAAATCACCTAATTCTTGTAACTTGGCCTTTAAATACCCAAAATGGACTCCAAAAATATTGAGACTGTACGTACTGCTCCCCCAGCTCCCTACAGAGAGTTTTATACATATTTCACAAAGAAATCGTCCGGAAGTGATATCACCAAAATATTCATGGGATATAACATACAAAAGATTGAAAAAATCGCATAATTCCTTTAAATTGCCCCCTAAATGCCCAAAATAAACTCTGAAAATGGTAAGACTGTACATACGACCCCCCAACTCCCTACGGAGGGTTCCGTAAATTTTTCGCAAAGAAATTGTTCAAAAGTCATATCACTATAATATTCATGAGCTAACACACAAAAAAAATTGAGAAAATCACCTAATTCTTGTAAATTGTCCACTAAATGCCCAAATGAACTCTGAAAATGATGAATTTGTACGTACTGCTCCCCCCACTCTTACGTAGAGTTCCATAGAGGTTTCACAAAGAAATCATTAGGAAGACATATCACCAAACGTACTGATCCCCCAACTCACTACGGAGGATTCCGTAAATGTTTCGTAAAGAAATCATCCGGAAGTCATATCACCAAAATATTCATTGGCTAACACACACGAAAAATTGAGAAAACCACCTAAATCATGTAAATTGCCCCCTAAATACCCAAATTCGACTCTGAATATGGTGAGACTGTACGTATTGCTCCCCCAAATTTCTATGGAGGGTTCCATACAGTTTTCACAAAGAAATCATCCGAAAATCATATCACCAAAATATTTATGGGCTAATACACACGAAAAATTGAGGAAAATGGCCTAATTCTGATAAAATGCCCCCTAAATGCCCAAAATAGACTCTGAAAATGGTGAGATTGTACGTACTTCTACTCCAACTACCTACGGAGGGTTCCATAAAGGTTTCACAAAGAAATCGTATAGAAGCCATATAACCAAAATATTAATGATCTAACACACACAAAAAATGAGAAAATCGCCTAATTCCTTTAAATTTCCCGCTAAATGACCAAAATGGACTTCAAAAATGATGAGACTATACATACTGCTCCCCCAACTCTCTACGGAGGGTTCCATAAAGGTTTCACAAAGAAATCGTTCGGAAGTCATATCACAAAAAAATTAATGGGCTAACACACAAGAAAATTTGCGAAAATCACGGAATTTTGTAAACTGCACCCAAATACCCAAAATGGACTCCAAAAATGGTGAGACTGTACGTACTCACTATGGAAGATTCCATAAAGGTTTTGTAAAGAAATCTTCCGAAAGTCAAATTACCAAAGGATTCATAGATTAATACACACACAAAAATAGAGAAAATCACCTAATTCCTGTATATTATCCCCGCAAATGCCCAAAATGGACTTTGAAAATGGTGAGACTGTACGTACTGATCCCCCAACTCTCTACGGAGAGTTAAATAATGATTTCGCAAAGAAATCGTCCGGAATCTATATCACCAAAATATTCATGTGCTAACACACACGAAAAATTGAGAAAATCGCATAAATCTTGTAAATTGCCCCCTAAATATCCAAAATGGATTTCGAAAATGGTGAGACTATATATATTGCTACCCAACTCCCTACGGAGTGTTCCATAAATGTTTCGGAAAAAATCATTCAGAAGCCATATTACTAAATTATTCATGGGCTTTAACATACAAAAAATTAAGAAAATCACCTAATTCCTGTAATTTAGTCTCGAAAAATCCAAAGTAGTCTCTGAAAATGGTGAGACTATACGTACTGCTCCCCCAACCCACTACCGTAAAGGTTTCACAAAGAAATAATCTAGAAGCCATATCACCAAAATATTAATGGGCTAACACACACGAAAAATTGAGAAAATCGCCTAATTCCTGTAAATTACCCCTAAATGCCTAAAATGGACTATGAAAAATTGTGAGACTGTACGTATTGCTCCCCCAACACCCTACGGAGGGTTTCATAAAGGTTTTACAAAGAAATCGTCCGAAAGTCATATCACCAAAATATTATTGGGCTAACACACACGAAAAATTGATAAAATTGTCTAATTCCAATAAATTTCTCCCTAAATGCCCAAAATGGACTCTGAAAATTGTGATACTGTACGTACTGCTCCACCAACTTCCTACGGAGGGTTCCATAAAAGTTTTACAAAGAAATCGTCCAGAAGCCATATAACAAAAATATTCATAGGCTAACACACACAAAAAACTGAGAAAATCGCCTAATTCCTATAAATGCCCAAAATGATCTCCAAAAATGGTGAGACAGTCCAAACTGCTCCCCCAACTCTCTACAAAGGGATCCGAAAGGTTTCGAAAAGAAATCATCCGAAAACTATATCACCAAAATATTCATAAGCTAACACACACGAAAAATTGAGAAAGTCGACTAATTCCGGTAAATTTTCCCTTAAATGACAAGAATGGACACTTTAAATGGTGACACTGTATGTGTTGTTCCCTTAAATCCCCACGGAGGGTTCCATAAAGGTTTCACAATTAAATCATCTTAAAACTATATCACCAAAATATTCATGGGCTAACACACACGAAAATTTGAAATTTGCCTAATTCTTGTAAATTTCTCACTAAATGCCCAAATTGTACTCTGAAAATGGTGGGACTGTATGTACTATTCCCCCAACTCTCTACGAAGGGTTCCATATAGGTTTCACAAAGAAATCATCTAGAAGTCATATCACCAAAATATATATGGGCTAACACATACGAAAAATTGAGAAAATCGCCTAATTCTTATAAATTGCCCCCCTAAATACCCAAACTGGACTTCGAAAATGGTGAGTCGGTAAGTACTGCTCCCCTAACTCCCTATGGAGGATTCCGTAACGGTTTCCTAAAGAAATTGTCTGGAAGCCATATCACTAAAGTTTTCTTGGACTAACACACACGAAAAATTGAAAATCGCCTAATTCATGTAAATTGCTCCCTAAATGCCCAAAATGAACTATGGAAATGGTGACGACGTACGTTCTGCTTACCCAACTCCCTAAATGTTGAGACTATACGTACTGCTCCCCCAACTCCCTACGGAGAGTTACATAAAGGTTTCGCAAAGAAATCATCCAGAAGCTATTAGCTATATCACCAAAATATTAATGAGCTAACACACACGAAAAATTTAAGAAAATCGGCTAATTCCTGTAAATTGCCCCTGAATACCCAAAATGGACTCCAAAAATTGTGAGATAGTACATACTGCTCCCCAACTCTCTAGGAAGGGTTTTGTAAATGTTTCGCAAAGAAATCATTCGGAAGTCATATGACCAAAATATTCTAGGGCTAAAACACACAAAAAACTGAGAAAATCGCCTAATTCTTATAAACTGGCTTTTAAATACCCAAAGTAGTCTCTAAAAATGGTGAGATTATACGTACTGCTCCTCCAACTCATTACAGAGGGTTCTGTAAAGGTTTCACAAAGAAAATCATCCAGAAGTCATATCACCAAAACATTCATGGCTAACACACATGAAAAATTGAGCAAATCATCTAATTCTTGTAAATTGTCCCCTAAAGGCCACAAATAGACTCTGAAAATGGTGAGACTATACGTACTACCCCCTCAACTCCCTACGGAGGATTCCATAAAAGTTTCACAAAGAAATCGTTCGAAAGCTATATAAACAAAATATTCATGGGCTAACACACACAAAAAATTAAGAAAATCGCCTAATTTCAATAAATTTCCCCTAAATGTCCAAAATAGACTCTGAAAAGAGTGAGACTATACGTACTGCTCCCCCAACTCCCTACGGAGGGTTCCATAAAGATTTCAAAAAGAAATCATCTGAAAGTCATATCACCAAAATATACATGGCTAACATACATAAAAATTTGAGAAAATCGCCTAATTTCTGTAGATATCCCCCTAAATGCCAAAAATGGACTCTGAAAATGGTGAGGCTGTGCATACTGCTCCCCGTAACTCCCTACGAAGGAATCCTAAAAGGTTTCACAAACAAATCGTCCAGAAGCCATATCACCAAAATATTCTTGGGCTAACACACACATGAAACTCAAAAAACCACCTAATTCTTGTAAATTACCCCCTAATTGAACAAAAATGAATTTAAAAAATGGTGAGACTATACGTATTGCTCCCCCAACTCCTTACAAAGGGTTCCGTAAAGATTTCACAAAGAAATCATCCAGAAGCCCAATCACCAAAATATTCATGGGCCAACACACACGAAAAATTGAGAAAATCGCCTAATTCTTTTAAATTTCCTCTTAATTGACAAGAATAGACATTGAAAATGGTGAGATTGTGCGTGTTGTTTCCCCAATTCCCTACGAAGGGTTCCAAAAAGGTTTCACAAAGAAATCGTCTCGAAGTCATATCACCAAAATATTCATGGGCTAACACACAAAAAACTGAGAAAATCACCTAATTTCTGTAAATTGGCCTCTGATTACCCAAAATGGATTCCTAAAATAGTGAGATTGTACGTACTGCTCCCCTAACTCCCTAAGGAGGGTTCCATAAAGGTTTCACATAGAAATCGTCTGGAAGTCATATCACCAAAATATTCACGGGCTAACACACAAGAAAAATTCAGAAAATCATCTAATTCCTGTAAATTGCCCCGTAATGCTAAACATGTACTCTGAAAATGGTGAGACAGCACGTACTGCTCCCCAACTCCCTTCGGAGGGTTCCATAAAAGTTTCTCAAAGAAATCATTCAAAAGTCATATAACCAAGATATTCATGGGCTCACACACTCAAAAAACTAAGAAAATGCTAATTCCCTTTAAATTGCCCCCTAATAGCCTAAAATGGATTCTGAAAATGGTGAGACTGTATGTGCTGCTCCCCTAACTCCCTGCGAAGGGTTCCATAATGGTTTCCAAAATAAATTGTACAAAAGTCATATCACCAAAATATTCATGAGCTAACATACATGAAAAATTGCCTATTTCTATAAATATCCCTTTAAATTCCCAGAATATACTCTAAAAATGGTGAGACTGTACGTACTGCTCTCCTAACTCACTACGGAGGGTTCTGTAAAGGTTTCTTAAAGAAATCTTCTCGAAGCCATATCACCATAATATTAATGGGCTAACAAACACAAAAACTAAGAAAATCGCCAAATTCTTGTTAGTTGCCCCCTAAATATCCAAAATATACTCCAAAAATGGTGAGACTGTACGTACGTACGTACTGCTTCCCAACTCCCTATTGAGGAGTCCATAAAGGTTTCGCAAAGAAGTCATCCGAAAGCCATATCACCAAAATATTTATGGGCTAACTCACACGGAAAATTGAGAAAATCACATAATTCCAGTAAATTACCTCCTAAATGCCCAAAATGGACTCTAAAAATCGTTACACTGTACTTATTGCTCCCCCAACTACCTACGAAGGGTTCCATAAAGGTTTTACATAGAAATCGTTGGAAAGTCATATCACCAAAATATTCAAGGGCTAACACACATGAAAAATAGAGAAAATCGCCTAATTTCTGTAAATTGCGCCCTAAATACCCAAAGTGTACTCCGAAAATGGTGAGACTGTACATACTGTTTCTCCTACTCCCTACGAAGGGTTCTGTAAATGTTTCGCAAAGAAATCATTCGAAAGTCATATCACCAAATTATTCATGGGCTAACACACACAAAAAATTGAGAAAATCGTTTAAGTCCTGTAACTTGGCCTCTAAATACCCAAAGTGGACTTTGAAAATGGTGAGATTGGACGTACTGCTCCCCCAACTCTTTGCAGACGGTTCCGTAAAGGTTTCGCAAAAAAATCATTCGCAAGCTAAATCACAAAAATATTTATGGCTAACACACAAAAATTTGAGAAAATCACCAAATTCCTGCAAATTGCCCCCAAAATTCAAAAAATGGACTCTGAAAATGGTGAGATTGTACGTACTGCTCTCCCAACTCCCTACAGAGGGTTCCATAAAGGTTTCAAATAGAAATTGTTCGAAAGACACAGCACCAGAATACTCATGGGCTAATACATATAAAAAAAATTAGAAAATCGCTTAATTTCAAAAATGTTGAGACTGTACGTACTGCTTCCCCAAATCTCTACTAAGGGTTCCGAAGAGGTTTCAAAAAGAAATCATCTGAAAGTCATATCACCAAAATATTCATGGGCTAAGAAACAAGAAAAATTGAGAAAATCACCTAATTCCGGTAAATTGCTTCCTAAAAACCTAAAATAGACTCCAAAAATGGTAAGATTGTACATACTGCTCTCCCAACTCTCTACGGAGGGTACCATAAAGGTTTCACAAATAAATCGTCTGAAAGTCGTATCACCAAAATATTTATGGGCTAACACATATGAAAAATTGAGAAAATCGCCTAATTCTTGTAAATTGGCCCCTAAATATCTAAAATTGACCCCGAAAATGGTGAGACTGTACAAACTTCTCCCCAACTCCCTACAGAATGTTCCGTAAACATTTTGCAAAGAAATCGTTCGGAAGTTATATCACTAAAATACTCTTGGGCGAAAACACATAAAAAAAACTGAAAAAATCGTCTAATTCTTGTAAATAGACCCCTAAATACACAAAGTAGTCTCTAAAAATGGTGAGACTGTACGTACTGCTCCCCAAACTACCTATGGAGGGTTCCGTAAAGATTTTACAAAATAATCATCAAAAAACCATATCACCAAAATATTCATGGACTAACACACATAAAAAATTGAGAAAATCGTCTAATTCTGGTAAATTGCCCCCTAAATACCCAAAGTATCTAAAAATGGTGAGACTGTACGTACTGCTCCCCCACTTTCCTACGGAGGGTTCCATAAAGGTTTCACAAAGAAATCATCCATAAGCCAAATCGCCAAAATATATTAATGAGCTAACACACACGAAAGATTGAGAAAATCGCCTAATTCCTTTAAATTTCCCCAAAATGCCCAAAATGGACTATGAAAATTGTGAAATTGTACGTATTGCTCCCCCAACTCCCTACGAAGGGTTCCATAAAGGTTTTACATAGAAATCGGCGGAAAGTCATATCACCAAAATATTCAAGGGCTAACACACACGAAAGATTGAGAAAATTGCCTAATTCTCATAAATTGCACAATAAATGTCCAAAATGGACTTTGAAAATGGTGAGACCGTACGTATTGATCCCTCAACTCCCTACGGAGGGTTCTGTAAAGGTTTCACAAAGAAATCATTCAGAAGCCAAATTACCAAAATATTCATGGGCTAACACACAAGAAAAATTGAGAAAATCTCCTATTTCCTTAAAATTGCCCCTAAATGCCCAAAATGGACGACAAAAATTGTGAGACTGTACGTGCTGCTACTCCAACTCCCTACAGTGAGTTCCATAAAGGTTTTACAAAGAAATCGTCCAGAAGTAATATTAATAAAATATTAATGGGCTAACATACACAAAAAACTTAGAAAATCACCTAATTCTTGTAAATTGCCCCCTAAATGCCCAAAATGGACTCCAAAAATGGTGAGACTGTACTAATGCTCCCCCAACTCCCTACAGAGGGTTCCGTAAAGGTTTCACAAAGAAATCATACAGAAGTCATATCACCAAAATATTCATAGGCTAACACACACGAAAAATAGAGAAAATCGCCCAATTCCTATAAATTTTCCCTTAAATGACAAGAATAGACTCTGAAAATGGTGAGACTGTACCTGCTGTGCTCCCCTAACTCCCTACGGAGGGTTCCATAAAGGTTTCAGAAATAAATCGTCTGAAAGTCATATCACTAAAATATTCATGGGTTAACACACACGAAAATTTAAATTTGCCTAATTCCTGTAAATTTCCCACTAAATGCCCAAATTGGACTCTGAAAATGGTGGAACTGTATGTACTATTCCCCCAACTCTCTACGAAGGGTTCCATAAAGGTTTCACAAAAAAAATTCTGGAAGCCATATCACAAAAATAGGCGAAATGATCTGGTGGACCCTTGTACTTATATCGATTTGTATTGTGGACCCTTCTACTTACCCATTTGTCATCTAGACCCCTGAACCCATCCAAACCCAACATTTTAAACACATTTTTTGATGTGGCATCCTAGGTGGCAAGAGTCCACACGGAGCGTGTGAAACACACAAAGCAAGAGCGTGGGACATTCCAAAAAGGCATTAATGGTCCTTTTTGAGACATTAAAGTTGTCTCTTCTTCCTCATTTGCATTCATCACTATTGTTGGCCAAATTGAAGCTTTTTTTCTTCTCTTCTCGGTCTTGTCTCTCCAAATTTCTTCTCCTTTATTTTTTTTCCTTCGATTTAAAGGCATCTCTTCTTCCTCTTTGTGCGATTCTATTGTATTTTTGTTGGTTTGATTTAAACGCTTCAAGCTCATTTCAAAATAGTAGTCCTCCTATCTTAAATTAAAAACAAAAAAACAACAATCTCTTCAAGAATTTCTTGAAGCATCAGAAAACTAGGGCAAAACAAAGCCCATCACGAAAAACCCTTCACAAAAGATAAAAACCCCAAAGCAACTCCACCAATAAACTTTGATCTTCACAACGCCACCAGCCCCAAACTCCGGCGAGATTGTGAACAACCAGACCACCCAACAAATCCCCACTCTTCCTCAACGCCACCAGTCACCACCAAAATCCCAACCCAACAGAACCCAAAATCAACTCCGAGTTCTGGGGAGATTGTGAACAACAAGAAATCATTCCGACATTTTTTCTTCAATGGAAAAAGTAGAAGAGGTTGGGAAAGGAAAAGTGTAAGGAAGATGAGAGAGAGAGAAATAGAATGAAATTGTGGGAATAAGGATAGGTATGACAGAGGAAAATAAAAATTGGAAAAAGAAGTACATATACAATAATCAAAGATAATAAAAGGAAATGATGATGTGGAGGAGTTATATATACATTTGTCATTTTATAATCATACATGTCAATTTATAATTATTTTAAAAATTATGTGTCAAGCGTTTGTGATACACACACAGCTGAATAGGAAAAAATGTGTTTAAAATGTTGCGTTTGGATGAGTTCAGGGGTCCAGATGACAAAGGAGTAAGTAGAAGGGTTCACAATACAAACCGATACAAGTATAAGGGTCCACCAGACCATTTCGCCCACAAAAATATTTATGGCTAACACACACGAAAAATTAAAAAAATCGCCTAATTCCTATAAATTACCCCCAACTCCCTACGGAGGGTTCTGTAAAGGTTTCCTAAAGAAATCATCCAAAAGCCATATCACAAAAATATTCTTGGGCTAACACATATGAAAAATTGAGTAAATCGCCTAATTCATGTAAATTGCGCCCTAAATGCCCAAAATGAAATCTAGATATGGTGACATTTTACGTACTGCTTACTCAACTCTTTACGGAGGATTCCATAAAGGTTTCACAAAGAAATAGTCCAGAAGACAAATAACCAAAATATTCATGGGCTAACACACACAAAAAACTGAGAAAATCGCCTAATTTCTGTAAATGACCATTAATACCCAAAATGGACTCTGAAAATGGTGAAACTGTACGTACTGCTCCCCAAACTCCCTACGGAGGGTTCCATAAAAGTTTTGCAAAGAAATCATCCGAAAGCAATATCACCAAAATATTCATGGGCTAACACACACGTAAAATTGAGAAAATCACTTAATTCTTGTAAATTGACCCTAAATACCCAAAATTGACTCTTAAATTGGTGAGACTGTACATACTGCTCCCCCAACTTCCTACGGACGGTTCCATGAATGTTTCGCAAAGAAATCATCCGAAAGTCATATCACAAAAATATTTTGGGCTCAAACATACAAAAAATAAAGAAAATCACCTAATTTCTATAAATTGGCCCATAAATGCCGAAAATGGATTTTGAAAATGGTGAGATTGTACGTGCTGCTCCCCTAACTCCTACGGAGGGTTCCATAAAAGTTTCACAAATAAATCGTCCAAAAGTCATATTACCAAAATATTCATGAGCTAACACATACAAAAAACTGAGAAAATCACCTATACTTGCATTCATATTTATATATAAAAAAATTAATTAATCAACTTATAAATCTTAACAAATTAAATATTAAAGTGAAAATATATATTACTTAGTCATAATTATCTCACATTAATTAATTAGTCAGACCAGTAAATTACGATATCAACCACTATGTTTTTATAATAACACCAAATTAAACTATGATAATAACTAAGCCAACATAGAACGTAAAAATATTATTTCTTCTCTTAGGTCCTTCCGCTTTTAAAAACCTTTAAAAACACCTCTCCAAAATCTAATTCACCTCATTTCTCATCCTAAATATCCACCATATGACAATTTTGTAATTTTTTCTACTCTATCTTTATGGCTTGTTGAACCCTGTAAATTGCATGAAAGTAGGATACTTTAAATTCGGAATCACATAGTCACACTTACCAGCGACAAGACGACTACTCCCTGCATGCCACTAAACGGATAAAAACATATTATCTCAAATTATGGGTTCAAATCTTTGTTGTCTCAACCAAAAAGATTCAGAAATTCATCATCCAAATAGTAAAAATAATACTAGTACTCTTCTTCATCAAGAAAAATCTTTACACCAATGTTTTTTGGATTCACCAAATTACATAAATAACCCTATAACTACTACTACTAAGAGGATTTATGTATCTTCACCATGTCATGAAGTGAATAATTCCAATTTTTATACACCAAGAATTAGCTTTTCATCACCAGAAGCTATGATGAATAAGGACTTGTTTGGTACTCCAAGAATTAGTTTTTCAGAAAGAGTTAGAAAAATTGAGGAGATTAATATTATGGGTGAAGAAGATAAAGAAGAAGGGTTGATGAATAGAACACAAAGTGGGAAATTGAAGAAGAAAGTTACTTTTAAGTTGCCTCAAGAAGATGATATTATCATATTTTGTTCACCAAGAAAATCTTTTGAAGAATGATATATATTGATATGATTAAAAAAAAAAAGCCAAGCTCGGTGCACTAAAGTTCTCCCTATGCGCATGATTTGTGAAGGCTTGATCATAAGGACCTATTATATGTAACTGTACTTTGTATTTCTCTCAAAGATTATTTTTAAATTTCAAGGCTTGAACTTGTGACCGATTATTTCTCTATATCTTGTTGTTTGTACAATTTATTTTATTAACCAATATGAAACATTTTAGCATTAATCATCCTCCAAAACCAAACAAAGAAACGGCTTTGGCTTTGTTAACATACAAAAGAAGAAAAAATATAGTATAACTTAACTCAAAAAAGAGAAAAATTATTTAAAATCATATAAAACACAATTAGGAACATAAAAAAAAGTGCAAATCAATGAAAATTTTATATATAAAACATGAATCTGTTCAACGGAAAAACATATGGTAGAAAACATATTTATTGAAATATGGAAAAAAAATCTGATTTTTCATGTGAAAACATTGTTATTTTTTCTTTTTCCACTCATGGTCGATATATTTATAGAAATAACCATTAAATATTTTTCACCGTAAAATTTTGAATAGGAAAATAGTAATTCTTTTGTTTGTGAACCAGACATGACATTGGAACCATCTTGAATTGGGGAATATCCAACCCTTTCAACTACAAATAATTATTATTTTTTAATTCTTTGCTTAAACCACAAAATATTACACTTTATATACACCGTTAAAATGTACATCAGTCATTTTCACCTAAAAAATAAAGAAAGAATAAATTGCTATAATTATAAATTGGAATATAGTTATCTTAGCTTGTTGTGACAGTTTGTCTGTCGAATCAAATCACAACACCTAAAATTACGTCGAACATCAAAAATGTCTGAAAATGCATTTCTAATTTATTACATTGTAGACATCGAAATTTTATTTGATTCTATGAGACGAGTCAAATCCTTTTTAGAGTTTCTGAAAAGTGAAAACTATTCTATTGTTATATAAAGAATAATATACTTCACATTTCGAAATCTCTTAAATTATTGGTACATTTGTAAAGAGACCAAGAAAACAAAAACTGTCTAATTAAATGTGGTGTCATGTCGCAAAAATATCTACATCATCTTATATTTAAGAAATACGCTTTTAATAGTTCTCGAATCATAATAAATAATATAAGAAAATACGCTTTTAATAGCTCTCGAATCACAATAAATTCAAAGAGAAAAATTAAGTAATTGAACAAAATTATACTCACAAATATTCATAGATAAAATTATCATTTTCTTTATGCTCAAACATACGATGTTATTATAAAAAGATTTTACGTTACAAACTAATGAAAAAAATCGAGGGGTAAACGTTAGGTATGGTAAAAAGAAAATTAAGTTATAACAAAAAAAAATTTTACCAATGGTAAGTAGTTGAAACAAAAGGTACTAATAAAAAAAGGGTACATGACAAATTGATTAAAAAAAGTCAAAAAGATGAATTGAAAGTACCTTTCTTAATTTATAACCGTTCACTTAATTTTTAAGTAGTATGTCCTATTTCTTAGGAAACTACCAAGAGAGTCCGGAACCTATTTGAGCCATTAAAAAATAAAATTGACATAAATGAGCTACAGTTTTAGAATATAGCTAAAATAGGCTTAATGTAGTTTTTTTTTCCATTATATCAAAAAAATATAAACGGCAGCCTTTAGTCTATTAATGTCTAAATTTTAACATAAAACGGAACTTTTTTTTCCACTTTATAAAGTGGAAGTTTTTCTTATACTTTATAAAGTGTAACTTTTTCTTACACTTCATAATAACACTTTATAAAGTGGAAGTTTTTCTTACACTTTACGTAGAAAATTTTACTTTACCAAAAACTAAAGTACTTTCTTCCTTAAAGTAATTATGAAGAGTAAGAAAAATTTACAATTTATAAAGTGTACTAAGAAAAACTTCCACTTTATAAAGTGGAAGAAAAAAATTCCGTTTATATTAACATTTAGACGTTAATAGACTGACGATTGACGTTTATATTTTTTGATATAATGGAAGAAAAAACTACACTAAGCCTATTTTAGTTATACTCTAAAACTGTGGCTTATTTGTGTCAATTTTATCTTTTAATGTCTCAAATAGGTTCCGGACTACTCCTACCAAGAAACCCAAACCTAACCCCCCCCCCCTAGAGGTGCATGGATATTTCTAGGTTTTTTTTTCCCTTTAATTATTTAATCTTGAATACTCACCGATGACTAATCTGAATTCGGATCACGTAATGTAGTTAGGACTTATTTGAAGTGAGAGCAATGTTCAAGGAAAATAATTTATTTTCGGGTCTCAACTCAAGACATTTTTTCAAGAGTAGAGAGATCTTATCTATTTTTTTATCGCACTCACTAATTAAACACTAAAACTTAACAAATATTAACTTTTTAATTTATTTTCTCATAAGTACGATGAGCTCAGTATTAAAATGTTAGTAAAAGTTAACTTACTAAGTTTTCGTGAATCTTACTCTCACCTTGCTCAAAAGTAAAGTGAATTTAATTTTATGGAGGGTAGATCCACAATATAACATGTGAAATTCACATCAATTCATAATTTTTGTTTAAACTTTAAATAAAAATTTAAAAATACTATGAAAATTATTTCGATAATAAACTCAATTTTTATTGTATATTAACCTAAAATCGTTACAGAAACTCTCTGACCCTAAAAATGTTATAAGTCAATATTATTAAGGTTCAAATCGTGTATCCGACTCTCGCCTAAATTAATCACCCAACCACCCCTTTTGGAGGGAAAAATCCTCATGTTAAATGTTATATTCCCAAAGCCCCCCACTCCCCTTCCCCCACCCCCCACCCCCAACTCCCACCCTAACTAAAAATAGTACTACATATATCTCTCCTTCTTGATGAGAGAGTGAGAAAAAGAAGCTCCTTATAGCTTTTGCCTTTGCTTTGCTTTCAAGCTTAGTACTATTATTCTCTTTTTTAGCCAAAATGGGTGCTAGGAATTTGCTGGTGGTGGCCATTGTTTTCACGGCGGCGACGGTGGTGGCCGGAGATCAGGTGCACCATGTGTTCGGAGAAGATAGAGGGTGGGACCCATCTACTGATGTTGCTTCTTGGTACTCTCAAAGAGTTTTTAGAGTTGGTGATAAAATATGTGAGCTTCTTCGTTCTCCTTTCTTGTTTTTTTGGTTCAATATTTTCGTACCTATTAGTTCATGAATTTGATTTATAAAAAAAAAGGGTTTGGTATACTAAACATCTCGTATTAACAAGATTCAGAAAAAAGGCATAGAGTTATCGGTAGAAAGTGACAGATATCTTGTGAAATTAATCGAGAGGCACGAAAGTTAATCTAGAGATAACGATTGAAAAAATTATATATTACTAATTCACAAGTTTAACTTTTATATACTATAGTGTAATTATAATATTATATTTCTTAAACGGTAATTATATATTTATATCTATAGAAAGCGAGATTAATAACCTAGAAAATAAGGTAAACTTTCTTCGCACAAGATTAGTGTAAGTAGTTTAAATTAAATCATAAATATTTATATAGTTATACAGCAGCATTTAAATATTCTTGATTTAAACATATATAAAAATTTCTGATATTTTGCATACTTTTTAAATAATATATATATAAATAAAAAAATTAAAATCACGTATAAAATAAATTCGTTCTTGTACTTCGAATAATAATTATTACAAGGACAATCCTCGTGATTCCCAAGAAAGTAAAGAGATAAATCAGACTTGGCCCATGCTTTGGTTATTTCTATACATATAAAAAAAAAGTTGTACCACACATTTCTATGATTAATTGATTGAAAAATTATATTATATATATTAGGTTAACTTATATAGATGTTGAATTCTTTTGGTTTCTTTTTATGTTAACTTCTTACTTTATATTTTTTTAATTGAAAATCTCGACTCTGTCAATATTTGTATAACATTTATCATTTTTTCAGAAGAGGTAATAAGTCAGGTAATTAAGAACTCGTTTGGATGGGATTATAAATTGGTCAAACTAACTTTTAAATCAGTTTTTTACTTATTAGAGTATTTGACAATTAAAGAATAATTTAAAATAAGTTAAAAATAACTTAAAATAAGTTAAAAGTTAAAAGTTAAAAGTAGAGTGTCCCCTACTTAGAGCCCGTTTGGATTGCTTAAAATAAATAACTTTGAAGTTATTTTTAAAATAAGTATTATGTGTTTTTGATGTGTTTGGCAAAAAAGTGTTGAAAGTCATTTTTTTTATCAAAATGTCGGAAATATCCTTAAAGTTGTTAACATTATAAAAGAATTAAGGGTAAAAAAATAATATACTTGATCAAAATAGAATGATTTATAAGTTAAAAAAAATAAGTAGGGGCACCCTAATTTTAATTTTTAACTTATTTTAAGTTACTTTTGATTTATTTTAAGTTATTCTTTAATTGTCAAACACTCTAATAAGTCAAAAATTGATTTAAAAGTTAGTTTAACCAACTTAAAATCCTATCCAAACGGGCTCTTATTTTTTTTAACTTATAAATCATTCTACTTTGACCAAGTATATTACTTTTTTACCCTTAATTTTTTTTATAATGTTAACAACTTTAAGGGTATTTTGATGAAAAAGTGACTTTCAACACTTTTTTGCCAAACACATAACTATTTATTTTTAAAATGATTTTAAAGTAATTTTTTAAAAGTTACTTATTTTTAGTCAATCTAAACGGAATCTAAGTACTCTCAATGACTTTTGTGTTACTTTTAGATTTAGAGGTTTTTTTTATAACAATTAATCTCTCTAATAATATTTTATTATAACAAATAAGCTTTTTATAAAAGTCGATATTTATGTTGTGTTATGTTATACTATGTTTTTTTTATATTAGTATTCCGTCATAATTAAAAAAATTTAAATAAGCAACATTATTATAGAAAGATTTGACTCCATTTCGAAAGTTCATTCACATTTTTATTATATATTAGTTTGGCAGTCAGACATTAAATGAAATAAATCAAATATTAATGAACCTTTAAAGATTTTGTATGACAAAAGATTCTCTCTATTCCTTTATCTATGCCTCAATAGGTTAGGTAAACCAGTAGTATAGTCTTTAATGTTACATAACTACTTAAATATTTAACTCTAAATTCGATTATTATCATATATTTACTTGAGATCATTTTAAAAACTCATAAATTTCAAGTTCTAGACTTGCATATGATGGTAGGATTCGAATTCGAGTTTTTTGCTCATTTGTTCAAGTCTTGATAGATAGAAATAAATCACGTTTATGCTAGAATAGCTGAAGTGATAGCAAATTGACTTAAACTCCATCGTTATCCCAAGCCAAAAAAATGTCATCTACTATTGAAGTATACTTACTATTTGGCATATATAATACGAGCAGGGTTCACCTACTCCGCAACTCAAGAGAGTTTGGTGGAGCTGAGAAACGAGGAAGATTTTACATCGTGTGATCTATCGAACCCGATCAAGATGTACACGGACGGTTTGGATACGATCTCTCTAGAAGGAGAAGGAATCAGGTACTTCGTTAGCGGAAATGCGGAGAGCTGCAAAAATGGGCTGAAAATTCCTGTGAAAATCCAGCCCAAAGATCAAATTATGGCCCAAAATGTTGGGCCAATGGAGGTAGCTGATGGGCCTACATTACCTTCTGGTTCAACAAATTTAAATGGGCTTTCTTACATTTTGGTTGTTGGATTATCAATCTGCTTATTGGGCCTTTAGATGAAAATAGCAATTATGGGTTGTCTGAACTCTATTAAGTAGGGATAACGTACCACTTTATTTGAACTATATATTAAATATCTTAATTTTGAAGTGTGATATTAATGTGTTGTGTTTGTTTTGGCATAATATATTGTTGTCTTATTCAAAGAATGAATTTTTGTTGTTTAGATGTATTAGTTATTCAAAGGGGAGTCTTGAAATATCGGTAAAAAAATTGGGGTCAGAAAAATCCAATCAGTCATATTTTTATAATTTATAGATTAATATGCATGAAAAATTTAGAAAAATCTTGAATTCATGTTTTGTGATATCTAAATGCCAAAGAATAGTGTAAATCATATAAAGGCTATGGGTTTCATTCACTAGGTCATTGCGGATAGTTTCAAAAAAAATTGGGATAAAAAAACTTCGATCAGTCATATTTTAAAAATCATTGATTAACACACAAAAAACTCAGAAAATCTTAAATTCTTGTTTTATAACTCCTAAACGTTAAAAAAAAGTGTTGTGAGTCCTATAGAGACTATGAGTATCGTTCACTAGTTGATTGTGGTTAGTCGCAAAAAATTTAGTTATATTTCCAATAATTCATGGACTAATACACACCAAGAAAATCTTAAATTTCTATTTCTTGACTAATAAACGTTAAAAAGTAGCGTAGATCATGTAAAATTATGGGTACCATTCAGGCATTCCCTAGGTCATTACGAATGGTTCCAAAAAATTTGTGGTAAGAAAAATCATGGCATTCATATCTTTAAAAATTTATAGACTACTACACAAAAACTGAGAAAATCTTCAATTTTGTGACCTAAATATAAAAAAAAGTGACCTAAATCCTGTAGGCTATAAATATCATTCACTAGGTCATTATAGATGATCCAACCAATAAATTTCAATCAATCGTATTTCTCAAAACTCATGGACTAACGTATAGGTACAAATTGGATAATTTCAAATAATAAGTGCGCAAATTCAGACCTTAACCATATTACTTATTTTTTCAAGAACCATTACGCACTTTCCGTAGTTTATTTGTGCAATTTGATACAAAATAATATAATCTATGTGACAACCATAATGAAATGATATAATTACATATAATATTTTCCGATCGAACGATTGACTTTATATGAAAAAAACTTTAATAACATCAACCAGAGGACATTTGATTTATAAAAATTATTCCACGTATACTTTAATTCCTGGCAAAAAATGCTCAAATAACAATTACAATATAAATGTGCTGCATAGGGACAAATACACAATAATTAGCGCGAATCATATGTAGCTATCTCTCTATGACGAAAAATTATATTGGCGGAGTATTTGCTCTGTCACTGTGATTTACTGTTCAAGAAATGATCTCCAACGCTCAAGAAGACATGTTTCCCTAGAATCACCTCAACTGGAGGCTGGTTCTCGATGCACTTGACATTTATCTGCTAGGTTCACACAATAAGGGGTGTCAAGAATCACATCGTTAGCTATGTACAATGCAACAACACTCTAGAAGACTTATGTGTTGAATTGTATGACCATCTCATCTTAAAAGTTACACAATTTAACAGAGTATTGGTGCACATTTTCACGGCCACCCAAATAACCAAGAGGATTCAGGCTCATACACAAGGAGTCAAGGAGTATAATGAAGTAATTAAGAGTGATATGATGATCAAGTCAAATTTTGTTGACCATCTAAACTTTTAAACGACTCAGCATTATGAAGGTTTTGTTGTACAAACCTTTCCCTTTCCTTGTTGAAACTCCGATTTCAGGTTATGATGATCCCTCATCAGGAGGTAAGTTTGTAAGCCTTGAGAATACTGTGTGTTTCCTGCAAGATGAAGATGGTTTAGAAACAGAAAACCACCTCAGAATAACCGAAATTTCTGAAACAGGAATCTCAAATTCGACCTCCGTATAAAGCGGTGATGGCATCTGCATTGAACACTAGACTTGGTCTTGCTAAGGTGATCACAAAGGACAAGTTTGAGATTCCATGGAAACTCTCTTCATCAATAGTTATCTGCAACTTACAGAACTTGTTAATCGGTGTACAAGAAACTATAGAAATATTTTATAATAGACAGTACTCTATTCTGATCATGAGAGATGATTCAAGTGAGCAACTAGCTCTGAATATTAACACTCAAGACAACTCGTTAAGACGTACTAACACAACGAGGAAGAGGCTTCAGAACTTACTGCATGTGATGGGATCAGTTCAGCAGGAAGCAAAGGAGATCCAATGGCTTCTTTAATATATGATTCCTGTAATGCCAGATTATTTATTAAAAAGGGTGGACAAACAAAGAGACACAAACAAGTTGAGTTTTGGCAATAGAAGCAAGCATGCACTAGCCTTTAAAGAGTGAAGGTGCACTAAGCTAATAAAAAGAGGTAGATACGAAATTAAAGTGAAAAAAGAAAAAGAAAAATGGGAATATGGCCTGACTAAGCTCAATATATAAGATAGAAACCCAAGATTCCATAATCAGATTCAAAAATCAAGAGAAACTGTTTCCTGAAGAACATCAAGTTACATGATTATCTTTTTTTCGCAGAAGTGATAAAAGCCCCTTTGGGCTCCAGGATTAATGATTGTCATCCTCCTTGAACTCCGCTCTCTGGAGAAAAACCGTTTCAACCCCACAAAGATATTAGTACAGTTCTTAAAGAACTATATAGTTCGAGCATATGATAGTAAGTTTTCAGTCTATTCATTAATTTCTCCCAAAATCCACCCCACCCAAAAAAAAAGAAAGAACTCATCTTTGTTCTCATCCTGCATCAAACACCAGCTCCCTTTCAACCAACTTCCATTCCTCCTAACATTTACATTCAGAAGTTCTCTTTTTCCCACCATCCTCCTCTATGCTCAATCCATGTCAAACTCCTCCTGCAACCCCCTCCTAAGATGGACGTAGTCTATGTCTGGGGAGCATACTTGTTAAAGAAGAAAAGAAACTCTCAGCAGCATATTCTTCTCTTTTTCTCAAGCCAACTTATTCTCTCTTATATTCCTTTAGTTCCCTATCCACTACTCTTTCCCATTGCTCCCCTCTCAACCAAGTTTGCTTCTTTCCACTGCTTTAGTTGATTCCTGCCCCCCAAACAACCCACTTCTATCCCGGGCATAACAAAAGGAATGCTCATCTTAGGACATGGAGGGTGTACTTTCCAGTTGCCACCCCCAAAGTATGCATGGGGAAGTATCACAGCCAAAGACTTGGAGGATCAGGCAATTCTCTGGATCTACTTCTCTATCTAGAAGGGCAGATTTCACAAAGCCAGGTGCCTAGTAAAATAGAAACCATCAAGTAATACTATGGACAAAATTTACCTGAGACTCCAAAATCTGCTTAGAGACTTTTTCATCATTATCCAAAGACTCGAAGAAGACCTCTACCATGTCAGTGGGTTCAAGAGCGGCTTTCTTTCTCAGTTTCTGGATCCTATTCACAACCTGCAAGCAGAGTTCAGCACCAAAGACATTCATCAGGAATCACCCAACACAACAGTAACCAATCAAAATACAAGTAAAAGCTCGACTATATCTGCAATTAATCGCATTGAGAATAACTTCCGAAAATACCTCTCGAGCAACTCCAGCCTCAAAGAGTGAATCATCAGTACGCAAATCCAGTATCACTAAAACATCACCTGTATGTGCAAAGAATGAAACAAAACTATAAGAAATCAGATGAAACGCAATATTCAAATTTGTGAAGGAGGAGATGCTTACCATCCCCTGCAGCATCCATTTCATCCTCTTTCCTATTATCAGGACGTTTGAAACCCCTAACAATCTACAAGTACATTAAAAGTTTGAGTTACGCTATAATAATAATAATAACTCAAGCATTTTGATGCAGTGCAAGAGGTGCAAAATAAGCAACAAAACCATTCCCGAGAATTTTGCATATTAAGATGAGCAAAATAAAATCTATTTTTTTCAAAACCTAAACTCCTCCTTCAAAATTAATATTGTACTCGTCTGTTGTAGCAGCCAAATTCCATTTCTTCTGCCAAAGTACAATCCAAATTAATTCTGAAGACAAGAAACAGATTCCTACTTAAAGAGGTTTGACTTAACTACAATAACAAAGAGGATTCTCTACACATGCAATTCCTTTTCTCTCCCACCCTTCCCCATCAATTCTCTTGTCCAGCAACTTATGTAGTCCTCTTCAAGCCAAAAAGAAAGACAGATATTCACAAACTGGCAGCACTTTTGTGCCGCAACTGGCAATTACTAAATAGGGCCAGAATAAATTTGCAGGAACCTTTGTACCCTTTGTACCCTCTGTACCCAGGGTTCAATAAAGCCAACAAAAGAGAACCCATAACAGCACTGCTCAACTCTTTCTGTTCTGACCGACAAATATGAGGAATTTAAAGATGCAAGTAAACATCATATTCACCTTGATATCAGTAAGCTTCAATGTGTGTGAAGCAATAGTAAGTTCTCCCGCTTTCTCAAAAGCAATTATATCTGCAGTTGACATGGCCTTAACTTCCTTGGCAACAACACCCATCGACTTCCCCAACCTTTTTCCCAACACACTGAGACAAGGGGAACAGTTAACGAGGTTAATTCAGAGAACAACAAATGGAGACACTTGGCAAATGACATCTAGATCACCTGAAATCTGGCTCAGCACGCAAAGAAGCATACTTCAATGTGTCATTGCATGGGACCAAAGATTTAATGTTTAGCTCCTCGAGCACATACTGCAATCAAAAAGAATCACAAGTAGTGTTCTCCGACTTTATCACATTGATATATTAGTTAACTAAATTAGAGTAATGAAATAATGTAAATAAAGGATTATAAGATTTTTTTTTTTTGTAAGGACAATAGACACAAAACAAAGAATAAATAATAGAATAATAGGTTAATAACAGTTTAAAGGCATCAAAATGGAATGCCTGTTAAAAGCCAACACTATAACAGACCTCTCTTAGTTTGCCCCCAATATCGTCAAGGAATTCTGAATCTGGATGTACAACCACCATTTCCCTGAAAGAAGACCAACAAATCAACATGAACTTTTGCCTTTTGTTCTGCAGGAGTCGGGGAAGAGAAAAGTGCAGAGGCTAAACCTGAGTGGAGTTTTAAGAGGTTTGTTGTGACGCTCACGAATATTTCGTGCAAGGTCAGTAAGTGTCATCATCCTATTAACACTCTGCTCAATACGCTCCCACCTCTGAAGTGATTTTAAACATGCATGAAACAAACTTAAGGCAGAGAAGAATGCAAAATCCAGCACCTCATATTTGAAGAACGGCAAGAAAAGGTAATATAGGAAATCATATGTACCTGCCCTTCCACTATAGGATAGCTGCAATAGTGAATGCTCTCCTCTGATCCTTTAGAAACTTTCCGCAAATTTTGGTAAAGAACCTCAGTGAAAAAAGGAGTTAATGGTGCCATAGCTTTACAGGCAGTCAGAAGCACCTATCAAATAAAAGACCTACTATGTTAGAGAGCCACTGGCAGAAGAACTCCAACTCATAGCGGGATGAAATTACTAAAGTAGGCACAACAAAAGAAATAAGCTACTTCGTACAACTTGGAGATGGCACTTACATAGTAAAGAGTTGAAAGAGCAGTTCTGCAGTCTCCCTCACCAGTACGGCCTTTTAGTCTCTTCCGATTGAACCGCACATAGATATTTGTTAAATTATCAAGAAATTTGAGGAGATACGGAACCACCTGCAAAGGGATAGACAGACAAAACATTAACACGGATGCTAGTTGCAAATTATAAATTTCCAATAACCACACACTTCGGCAAAGAGATCATGTGTTTCAATCTGCTTTTCCATCTTTAACCATAGACGTGAACTTGTGGATCACACATCTCTTGTAACCACAAACTTCGACAAAGAGACCAAGTGTACCTCTTTGCCGAGTTTCCAGCTTTAACCATAGAAAAATCTGAGAGAAGTGTCTAAGCAATGAAATACAAACATATGGGTATTCTTGTTCAGACATCAAAATTAGGACTCAACACAAACATTTGTAGAATCAGGTTTTGAAGATAATTATAGAAGTTCCTAAGCACCCTGTAAATAGTTAAGCACATAAACTACATTTGGTATCCGACAAGATTGGAAAACTAACCGTGTACAATCTATAAGCATCCATTTCCTGCCGGACGAAATGCACTAAGCTCTGAGTTGCAGAATTGATCCATTGGTCTAGGACATTCGAAGAACTCTGCAAAGTTTTCTGATCAGTAGGAATGAATGGTCCAAACCCATCAATCTCAAGTCTTTTTGCATTCTGAACAAGGAACCTATATGCATTGTACCAAGGCAAGAAAACATCTTTCACCTGCATTGATATAATCATTTCCAAATTAGGAGAAAACTAAAGGTTTTAAAAAAGTAGTTACTAAAATAACTGATTAAAATCATAGAGATGGAATGCCAGCATAGGTAAAGGATACACTTACCACAGCAAAAACTCCCTCTTTCTTGAAGCGCAGAGGTTCAGCACGGACAACGGGGGAGTTTATCAGGTATAAACGCAATGCATCCTGCACAACAAACATAATAGTTATAGTTTTTCACCATAACCGTCAATCAGAAGGGCGGAGCACCTCATGTAACAATTGAGTAAATGAAGAAGCTCATGATTGGCACAACTTACAGCTCCATAATCATTGATAACTTCTGATGGTTGAGGATAGTTCTTTAATCGTTTACTCATCTTCTTCCCATCCTCAGCCAGGACAAGACCATTGCAAATGAGGTTTCTAAAAGCAGGTTTCCCAAAAAGGGCGGTAGAAAGGACCATAAGGGTGTAGAACCTGCAATACATAAGAACCTCATAGAATCCTCTATTTGAATTTTGGATCTTCTCTGACTTGGAATACATGAAAAGAACTAAGCTCACAGAACATATTCAGAACATACCATCCACGAGTTTGATCGAGACCTTCTGCCACAAAATGACCAGGGAAATTGCTCTCAAAGAGCTCAACATTCTCAAAAGGATAGTGGATATAAGCATAAGGCATTGACCCACTCTCAAACCAGCAATCAAATACCTGGAGAAGTACGACAGATAGTTTTGTCAAAAAGCAGAACAGAAAATTGAAAGAGAAGATTGAAAGGTACAAGCTCATTATAAAAGTTCAAAAAGAGGGGGTTAAATGTGGAGACTTCGTTGAACCATTAGGCCTGGAGTGCTTAACAAGCACTTCAGCTATATACGTAAAATACTTCAGAGCTAATACTATTGAATTTCATCTTGCAAAACATTTTAATGTACTAATGAATTAGTTCCTAAGAAAAGAATTTGAGTTTACATAAGTGGAACAATGGCACGTATCAGCCCTCAACAGGCAGACAGACAAAAAACAAAAAAATGGAGAAAATCTTGAAAGTGGCAGTCCGAGGCAGCAGAAACCCATTTGTTTCAAGTGCATATTCATTACTGCTCTCCTGACAACTAAAAACTTCTCGAGAATAAACAAATAACACTGTGAGAATGTAGACAATTCCGGCAGCAAAAGGCAATAGCGCACACTTCATTAAAATAGAGATCAATTTCTCGTTTTTCTCACATACAGCCCTGAATCAACATTTATGATCTTATCCAAGTCAATATCAAATATTCCACAGGTTTAACACGAGAATCAACATTTCAGCAGACAAAATCAGCATTAAAAGTCCTACAATAAATTTAAATGGATTCTTTTTTTGATAAGGTAAATTCAAACGGATTATTAAAATGTTTTCCTAGCTAAATTTGTTCTTCCTAACTCGATTGGCAAATCTGTGAAATCCTTTATTAATCCAAAAGAAAAAAGAATCATTAATTTGCAAATTGATTCGACCTCTTTAAAATGAAGCAAATAACATGAAAATATATCCACCATATATACTTTTGGATGATAAATGCAATATCAATGCTGTGGCAGCCCACTATTAAATGACAGATTAACTGGTCTTACATCCTCCACACGTCGAAGAACGCCAAATTCAGGCCCTCGACTGGATGGGATGGTAATGTGATCAATGTAGTGACGATGCAAGTCTGTCACCTGCAAATTGAGCAAGAGGAAAACCGTTGAAGTTAATTGTCCTGAATAAATAGAACTTGATCCTTTTCTTCAAAAAAAAACAAAACTTAAGACTGCAAGGAACACAGCAAGAGGATTACTGGAGAGAAAAATGCTACATTGTAGGATAAGATTTTCTACCAGCTCTTAAAGCTTTTCAAGGCTGTTCTATCGTATTTTAAGTTTGAACGTAAAATAGCAGTCCTCATCAACATGGGTACTTTATGAGGTCTAGGTATATATAAACTAAACATTTTTGAAGGACGAGGTTTCTAGTTTGTTTTTGTATTAGATACTCTATTCTTCAGGAAAGATGGTTTCATCTAATTGCATATATTCTTTTGATTTACTTCACTGCTTCATTTGTGTTCCTTCCGGTTATATTTCCTTTGTTTCCAAATGATATACATAGACCTCTTTCTTAGCTATCTGATGCACCATAATGGCATAATGTCTTATGAAACATACAGAAAACCAGCAAACATGAAATTATTTACAAATAACAAAGCTGGAAACACCAATGTAAACTTTATGCAGATGTACTTTAAATAAAGGAAAATGGAAACTTAAAAGAAAAATTCAACTTACGATAAAACTCAGTCACATGCAAGAGCTTATGACATATATCAACATCAAAGAATGAATCCTTGGAGAAAGATGATAAGATATTACAAAAGCAGTAATTTCTTTTTAATTTCCCTTGAAATTGAAGGAAGTGAATTTCATTAAGAGGCTAGTTCATACAAAAACAGAGAATTATAAATTCATCATCAACATAGAATGCTGAAAGTAAAACAAGTACTACAATGTCGAAACGAAGGTAAAACCTTAGCACCAGAGAGCTTTTCCAGTTTGTCAATGGAGTCCATAACAACTATCTCCTCACCATCCTCACTAGCCCACACAGGAAGAGGAGTACCCCAGAACCTACTTCGGCTAACAGCCCAGTCTCTAGCATTTTCTAACCAATTGTGGAAGCGTTTTTCCTGTAATAAAATAACACAAAATAAAATGAAGATCCGGATGAATTATTGGGTTCTGTAAAGACAACTTATAAATTCCAACAATCATGATATGTTGATGAAACAGAAGGCACTTAGTTACTGTTCATATTCTGCAAAGCTTCAATAAAAGTACATGAAACCTAATTCACAGTCTCACAGAACTCATACCTGGAAAAGCAACTGTGCTTCAACAAAAGTGGATGACAGCTAATATCTCCACTGAAGTAGAAAGTTACTGACAAATACCAGGCTCAGCAGTGTAGTACTACATCATGTAGGACTACGGAATGTGGCGTTTAGAAAATTAATTTAAATCTGTATTTAAAAGGCGGAGGTGTGGGAAATGCTTTACCAATGGTGCCACGGAGAATAAGCCCAACAAAACTTTACTCCCTCCGGTCCATTTCACTTGTCGCGTTTTCCTTTTGCATACCCCTTAAGAAAACATTAACTAAAAGGGTAATTTGACTAAATTAACCTTATTTATTATTTGATCTTAATTTAATACAACTCTTTTTTCACCATATTAACCTCTCTCCACATTAATTGAGCAAGGGTAAAGGTGGAAACTAATAATTAATTATCTCTTATTTTCTTAAATGACAACCATTTTGGACCATTTATTTTAGTGTAATATTTTAAGACAAACATTTTACAATCTCAAATACATTAAAATTTGAATAAAATTCAAAAGAAAAGGTTACAAAACTAATTTAAATATCTAGGCAGCAGCAACAACATACCCTATGTATTCCCACAAATGGAGTTTGGGGAGTGTACACAAACTTTTTACGATAAACCCTCGACTCAAGGAAAAACAATTTAAATAGCTAGGCAGAATGGCATATATACAAAAAAACAATAAACACGACAACAAATTCAAAATGCTATAACATAAAAATTCCAGGATGTACATGGCAAACAATCCAAGTAAAGCATGCATGGGGCATTCCTATTAGAAAACTAGCCCGATCTGCCCCACACTATTGGGGCAAGGCCCAAGGTGAGCCCCAATTCCTCTTTTGTAACATTGATTTTTCTGATATATGATATATCACTACATTACGAAACATGTGTATATTCCTAAAGGTCTAACTTCATATGAAGATTGTTAAATGGGGAGCTTTGATCAGTAAGCATTTTGTAGTGAACTCCACTAACACCTCAACCAAAGTAAAAACAGGGAGATCAATATGGAGTAAATTAAAAGGCTTCTTCGGGGGTAAGCCAGCAGCTAGCATGTGCATGGAGTAACAATGGATAATGTCTGACAATACATGGAGTGTAACCAACACAAACCAGTGTAACAAAACAAATCAGCAAATCAAATAAGTATAAATTACTGTGAACGCAATACTTTTTCAATTATGACAACAAAAAAGATAACTACGGAAAGGAAATAGTGACTAACCTTCACAAAATCAGGAACCCAGTAGGTTTGCTTATTGTTCTCTAGCAATTGATCCTTAATCTTTTCAACCATAATAAACCTGTCCACACCAACAACAATACCATCCCGAATTATTTTTTTAATACAGAGATCAATGGATGTATGATGACATAGGAGAAGATAAGCATTATTGGTTATAAAAAAGAGAAAATAAACATTATTAAAAAACGAAAAGATTATTAAAAAAACGACTTATCAAAGTAAAATATGCATGTCAGGTGCTAATAAAATTCACAAATTCTCAATTGCCATGAAACTAAAAAGGCAACCCAGTAAATCATGAAAAAGCAAGCCAGCAATTCAAGAATGATGAAAGAAGACATTAAAAAGAATTCCCAAAAACACAAACTGACGATAAAGCTTAATAATATATAGATGTGGGAAAGCATGATTTAGATGCTTGAACCGTTGATGATTCTTCCAGTCTTTTTTTTCATATATAAAAAAAGACCGGGGGCCAAACAATGGCTTTTTCCGACTTGCTCCTTGGTGACTCAAAACATCCAGCCTGATCATTTGAGTTGGAAAGCCATTTCTGCTAGGCTATCTCTCTCTCTCTTGTCTATTGATCTTTCCATTAGTCTGAAAAAGTAACTCTCCCACTTCTCTCACTTGCATTGCAAGAATAATGATTGTGATAAGACAAATGTGTTTTGCATTACAACATCCTCTTTTCCGTCAAAAAAGCAAAGTTTGAAAGTCAAATTTTCCTCATTTACTTCCCTTTGAAGCAACATATTGACCCCTTGTTATCCAGATCAATTCGCCTCTTTAAACTAAATTAAACACAGTTAAAATATATGGTTTATATATATTAGTTCATTATGGCATAGCTTTAAAAACTCTAAATGCAAGTAACTGCTATATTAATTCTTTATTCTCAACGTGTGAAAATTAACTTGGCACATTTTAGTGTAATAGTCTAACAGATTTAGTTTTCCTTCTAGATGTTAGCTTTTTCCTTGATGGTAATCTCCTGAGTGGATGTAGGACAGTTCAGTACTCCTCCAAGGACTAAAGTTCAGATGAGCTACCACAGTCAACTAAAGGAGAGGTTGAGCTGCTACCACCAGCATTCAATGAATGTCAAACCTTATATTAGAGAACTTTAACTCTTGAAGAATAGACAAACCTTCTAGAATATCAATATTACATTTGAAAAGAAACTGTGCACCTGATAAAATATTGGTTGATGTTTCTACAGAAGATTTTTTTTTAAATACTGCTATAAGAGGAAGGTACTCAACAATTTTAAGACATGGGTTTTTATGTGGATAGTAATCTACTAACTAAAAAAGGATGTGGTTCTATTTTATTCGGCTAAAATCAAGGTTACGGTTCTGCAATACTCATTTTAAACTGAACGACTCCTGATGAACCAAAGAGTGCAATATAGAAAATTCAGGAATCAACACCATCTGGACTTTTGTGGACCAATATCCTTCAGAAAACCAATCTCAGCTGCTTAACATCCGAACCAACAAGAGTTGCGGTGCAGTGGTAAATACTCCTTCATCTTTAACTAGAGGTCTCGGGTCCGAGCCCTATTGGGTATGGAGTCGCCTTTGTTAGGGATCGCTTTAACCCCCATGTGGGACTTCCCGTCAGGCACCAACACGGGTAGGAAACCAAAAATAAATAAAAAACATCCACAATGATACACTCAATATCATGTAATTCGAAGTGAGATTATCAAAAGAGAAAATGGAGAAAAGCTATGTGCATAGAGAGAGAATACAAAACAAGCTGATTCTCATTCCAAAAAGCCATAATCTCAGAGGACTAGATAATACGGAAGCATAACACAACAGAAAAATAAAGGATAGAAACAGTGAGTGATGCATGGAATGATCTGAAGTGTGTTACCAGCTAGGAACTGCTCTGTAAATCAGAGGTGTATCAGATCTCCAGCAAAAAGGGTAAGAATGCATGAACTTTCCAGATTTGACAAGCCTTCCTTTATCCTGAACCAAACAAAAGTATCTTAAGCATGGATGTTGACCATGACTAAATAAACGACCATAAATTTATAAACCCATAAACAAACACAATCCCTCACTCAGATTGAGGAAAAGCTACCTACAAGGTTTATGGTAAACCATATCCTCTTTGATGGGCATTTTCAGCAGCTTTTATACAGAAATATTGTACCACAAAAAGTAGAAGAGTCTCTTACCTTCACTGCTTGAGTGATATCACTATCTGCATCCTTTACGTATTTTTCTTTGAAGTCAGTAATCCTATCAGTAAAGCGGCCATTATCATCTACTGCCACAATCAGGCTCTCCCCCTACCGAAAGCAAAATCAAAACAAGCCAATTTCATTGGAGCTCAAGGTTGATTTAGTCAAACACTTGGGTCAATGGCTTGCAGTTACAATATATGCCACTTAATTTGCAAAGAAAGAGCAAGAAAAATGCCATAATCCACAATGTACTTCCATTAGCAAGAAAACCATGATTCCATGCAAATCCAGATATTCTTAGATAATTTTAAGAGCCAGAAGAGATGGTGAAGATTGATTTCCTCATGTATATCGTGGTCGGTATGGAGGGAGAGAAATGCCAGATGTTTTGAAGATAGGTCCAATTCCATTCACAAAGTCAAATGGAATTGTATTGCATCTTTACTTTTTTGGTGTAAAGAGCTATGTATAGAAGATATTGAACAGATAATAGATTTGATAGGGAGTCTGTAATTTTAAATTTTTGGTGGTGGCCAGCATATCCTCAATGCTGAAGAACGCAAATTTACCAGTTTCAAAAAAAGAAATGAAGTGGTAAGAAAGACCATCAAAAGGCCGAAGTAAATAAGCACAATCAGCTCCTAATATTTTCACAAGCCCCCGAGACATCATTCCAGTGTATTTTCCCAAGAAGAAAGGATGATCCCAAGTCAGATGTTGCATCTGAAAGTAAAAGTGATAAACTCATGCAGGTCCTAACACTTGTAAGAATGTATTACACGGCCAAAAGCTAATAACAAAGCGTATAAGTTCCAGAGCATATATTCATGTACAGACAATGTCACATGTTTTCTATTACAGAAAATAGGATTAATTGCAAGAATACTTTGAAGTTCCATAAGTTCTCGAACCTTATTGATTATGTTGTTTGCAATACAAACACGATAATCGTCCTCACCAAAGGCAGGAGCACAATGAACAATTCCAGTCCCACTGTCAGAAGTCACATAATCATCTGTAACAACTCTGAATGCTGAATCAGAAAAATCCTTGAAGTAATCGAATAGTGGAATGTACCTGCATTGAATATCTATATAAGCTTTCTTGATAAAATATCCATAAGTTAACCTTGAAAGTCAATACTGGCACAGAAAGTTAAGTTCACCACTGATCAAATTATTAGTCTCATGCAAAAGAAAAAAAGAAAAAAGGAAAAATCTTAATTGTGGGAAGGATTTATCGTCATCCAACAAAATAACCACGTGTATTGGTGCTTAAAATACTAAAGAACAAACTGAGTCATGCTGATACTTCTATAAAATTTTACCTTATCAACCAAAAAATAAATAAAAAATGAGTCCAGATAATAGGTCCAGGTAAAAGAGAGTATCCAAAATTTTCACAGCTATATAGTTAAAATCATATAAAGACCAACACTTAGGTCCAAGAAGGTTAAAGAGAATCTTTAGATGTACTAGGATACATAATACACGCAACACTTATAAGCCCTTCCACTACTGGTATCTTCTCTGTTTTCCTGCCTCTACCTTTCTAGCTTAAATAAAGTGAACTCTGCCACCATCCAACCCATCCAACCACCAAAATAGAGAGATGGTAGTTGGGGGTCCCATGTGGAGGAGGGTAAGCATGTCATTGCCAAGCATGCCATTTTGCATCTTCTAAGAAACAGGTTATCGCTATAACGTTCATCACTGTAACAGGAGCTCACTATCGTTACTAGAATTGAGAAGAAAAGGAAAGAAGAAGGAAGAACAAAGAAGAAGATAGATAATTTCTTGAAAATTCATACTCAGCATTTCATTCAGTACAGAGGGGTCTATCGTTACTAGAATTGGGAAGAAAAGGAAAGAAGAAGGAAGAACAAAGAAGAAGATAGATAATTTCTTGAAAATTCATACTCAGCTTTTCATTCAGTACAGAGGGGTATATAGTACCCTGACATAGTTCATAAAATAAAGACACGTGTCCACTCTATAACAGAATGAGGAACTGCTTAGGAAAAGTAAATACAAGGATTAAATTGACAATACTAAAACATAATGAACTTAAAGGACTAAACATAATTTCAGCAATTCGATAAAAATAACGGTCACAACTGGTTTTGTGACACTCCATCCCTCTTAAAAGCAGGCTTATCTCTTCAAGAATCATCAAAATCTGGAAACTGAGACCTGATGAATTGGTAGTCCTCCCATGTGGCTTCTTCTGGTAGTAAGTTGATCCATTGTACCAATACCTGAACTGCCGCTTTATTTCCTCTCTTCAACATCCTCCTGTCAAGTATGGCAGCAGGGTATACCAATGGTTGTCCATCTGGAGAGCACACAGGAGGATCAATTGCAGGAGTCACTTTAGCACCAATCTTCTTTTTTAACTGAGATATATGAAAAACTGGATGAATCTTGGCAGTGAGAGGCAATTCCAGCTTATAGGCAACTGGTCCTATTTTTTTCACAACTTGATATGGCACATAAAACTTGAATGCTAACTTAAGGCTCTTCCTCACAGCTACTGAGGTTTATTTGTAGGGTTGAAGTTTCAGGAAAACCCAATCTCCTACATTGAACTCTCTTTTAGTCCTCCTCTTGTCAGCATAAACTTTCATTCTATTCTGAGCTTTCTCCAAATTTTCTTTTAGCACCTTAGCCATAACCTGTCTCTCCTTCAATACCTTATCAATAGCCTCCACTTTGGATCGTGCCACCAGCTCAAAAGTCAATTGTGGTGGATCATATCCGTAAATGACTTTGAAAGGAGTCTAATTAAAAGAAGAGTGATAATTACTGTTATACCAAAACTCAGCTAATGAGAGCCATTTGTTCCATTCTTTTGGTTTGTGACCTGTCATGCACCTCAAAAAAGTCTCCACGCATCTGTTCAACCTCTCAGTCTACCCATCAGTTTGCAGATGATAGGCAGAACTATACATCAGTTGTACTTGCAAGTTCTTAAAGAGCTCTTTCCAGAGATTACTTAGAAATACTTTGTCCCTGTCTGATACAATACTCTTAGGTAATCCATGCAACTTATAGATGGTATCTAGGAACACTCTAGCTACCTGAGAAGCAGTGAATGGATGAGATAGAGCAATAAAATGCCCATACTTGCTATACCTGTCCACTATCACTAGGATGGTGTCCTGGCCTTCTGATTTTGGAAGTGCTTCTATGAAATCCATGGATATGTGTTCCCAAGCCTTGTTAGGTATAGGTAGAGGTTGTAGCAATCCTGGATATGCTACTTTTTCATCCTTACTCCTCTGACAAGTATCACACTCCTGCACCAATGATTTTACAGTCTCAATCATATTAGGCCAATAGAAAACAGCTTTCACCCTTTGATAGGTGGCCCATACCCCAGAATGACCTCCCAATCTAGAACTGTGAATGTTTGAGACCAATTGTCTCCTGAGTGATCCATTATTTCCAACCCATGCCTTCCCTTTGTATCTCAATACTCCTTGTTGTAGAGTTACTTCCTTCCCCACAGCTTGGTTAATACTTAAGCTTGTGATTGCTTGCAAAACATCTTGATCTCCTTCATAACTTATCATTATCTCATCAATCCATTTAGGTTGTAGTTTTGAAATCATCAGACATTGTGGCTCCATATTCCGGGATAAGGCATCTGCCACTACATTTTCCACCCCTTTCTTATAATGAATCTCGAAGCTAAGTCCCATTAGCTTGGTTAGACCCTTATGCTGCAAAGAGGTAGTGATTTTCTGATCCTGTAAGAATGTAAGAACTTCAGACTGAAGTGGTCAGTTCTGATTATGAAATGATGTGGATGAAGATAATGTCTCCACTTATCTACGGCCAGAAGGAGTGCTATCAATTCTTTTTCATACGTAGACAACCCTTGATGTTTCTTACTTAATGATTGACTCATATAAGCTAAGGGTTTTCTATCTTGCATCAACACAGCTCCCACTCCAAAGTTGCTTGCATCTACCTCTAGCACAAAAGTCTTAGTAAAGTCAGGTAATGCCAGTACTGGAGCTTTAGACATGGCTTCCTTCAATTTCTTAAAAGCTGCAGTTGCCTCCGAGTTCCATACAAATTCTCCTTTCTTGAGTAAATTTGTCAGAGGTTTGCTTATTTGAGCATAACTTTTGACAAATTTTCTGTAGTAGCCCATCAAGCCCAAAAAACCTCTCAACTCTTTCAAGGTCTTGGGTAATGGCCATTCCAGCATTGCCATTACTTTAGACTGATCAGTGCTGACCCCATTTCCAGATATGATATGCCCAAGGTACTCTACTTGTGGCTGACCAAATTCACATTTGCTTTGCCTAGCAAATAATTTGTTCATCCTCAAGAGCTTGAGAACAATCTCTAAATGTCTCACATGATCAGGCATAGTCTTGCTATATACTAGTATATCATCAAAAAACACTAGTATAAATTTCCTCAGTTGATCCTTGAACACAAACAGAGTTCATCAAAGATTGAAAGGTTGTTGGTGCATTGGTAAGCCCAAAAGGCATAACCCTGGACTCCCATAACCCATGGTGAGTTCTGAATGCTGTTTTGAATTCCTCACCAGTCTTCATTCTAACCTGATGGTATCCAGCCCTTAAATCCACTTTGGAAAATATAGTTGCCCAAAACAACTCATCTAACAAGTCGTCAATCATAGGGATTGGGTACTTGTTCTTAACAGTTAGGCTGTTCAATCTCCTGTAGTCCACACAAAGTCTCCAAGTGGAGTCTTTCTTTTTTACCAATAGAGCTGGTGAAGACTGACTCTGCACTACTGTTTCTACCTTGAGCATGTCATTAATAATAGCTTCAATAGCATTCTTTTGGTCAAAGGAATATCTATAGGGTCTGAGGTTGAATGGCTGAGCTCCCGGTACTAAATTGATCACATGATCACAATCTCTTTTGGGTGGTAATTCTTTAGGCTCTTGGAACACATCTGTATGAATTGTGAGTAGCTTAGTGATTTCTGGATGTACCTTAGGTTCTTCTTTGTTAGTTAATCCAGCACTCACCATAGACAGTTCAGCTATAACTTCACAAGTCCCACACTCGAGCATCCTCTTGAGTGCTTCAGTGTCCACTGTGGTCACTTCAGAATTCTCTGTCACTCCATACAAAGTGACCATTCTTCCATCAGTCATAAAACTTAGGCTGTGAGGTCTGGTGTGCAAAATTACAGGGGAAACTATGTCTATCCAGACCATTCCCAATGTCATATCACAACCCCCCACTTTCATTAATCTCAACTTAAAATTAAATTGTTCATTCAGAATTTTTCACCCAAATGGACTTTCCAGTTGGCAACTCATCAACTGTCCATTAGCCACTGTGACTCTCAAGGGTCTCTGCATTGGTTGTACTGGTAATCTCAACAGCTTAACAATGTGAGGGTTCACAAAAGAGTGAGTAGAGCCGCTGTCAATTAGGATAGTCATTGGCAGCTTTCTAGCATAGCCGACAATCTTAATTGTAGATATAATTCCACTAGAGGTACTCAGTCCTAATAGTGCATTTAAGGACACTTCAGCTGGAACCGCTTCTTATTCCTCTAAAGTCTCAGGTACATCCATAAACTCCTCGGGTTGCTCCACTTCTGCTTCAACTTCAACTCCATCAATAGCATGTAACCCCTTCTGCTTGCACTGGTGACCCGGCAAATACTTCTCCTTACACTTATAACAAAGACCTTGTTCCCTCAATGCTTCCAAGTTAGGTGGTAACATGTTTGGCCTGAATGGAGCCCTAACTTGTGGTCTTTGATTAGGGTAAGTTATCCTCAATGGTGACTGATTTGGAGGAATAACAGAAGGCCTTACAGTATTTGGTTGTGGGTTTTGGGATATGTGATGGCTAATGGTCTTGGGTTGGGTACAAAAGGAATAAGTGCCCTGAATGACTCTTCATACAACTTAGCGACCTCATAAGCATCAAGCACAGTGGAGGGGTTAGCCAGTTTAACCAAAGGCTTCAATTCTGGTCTAAGACCACTGATGAAACTTGCTACAAAGTGAGTTTCATTCAACAAGGGGTTAATTATAGTCATGTAGCTAGTCAGTTCTTCAAACTTGTCCTGGTATTGATCCACAGACCCCATCTGTATGAGTTTGTTGAATTCATCAACAATGTCTTGGGGCCTCATATTGCCAAATCTCCTGCAAACTTCAGTGCAGAACCTCTGCCATGTCAACCTTCACCTATGGTTGACTAAATAGCTATCAAACCAGATATCCACCCTTTCACCAAGATGGACAGATGCATAACTAAGCTTCTCTTGTTCTCCTATATTGTATAATTCGAAAAACTTTTCACATTTCCTTAACCAGCTCCGAGGATTAGTGCCATCAAATTCTGGGAAATTAATTTTTGGTTTGAGAGATCTGTGAGCAGAGGCAAATTCCGGAGTATGTATGATTGGAGTGGGTAGTAACGGGGCAGCAAAAGAATAAAGAGGGTTCCGGAACAAAGAAGGGCTCGAGAAGAGAAGGGCTGGGGGAAAAGTGAATCCCCTACCTACTTCGAAAACAGACGGAGTGAATGGAGGGTAAGAACCTACCATTTGAGAGGAGGAACTTACCATCGGAGATTTTCCATTCGAAGGCTGGCCAGTTTCCAAACGGGGTTGAGCTCCCTGACCTCCTGGTGTTGCATGTGGAGTCAAATCAGTTGGGGTGGTCATGGGAGAGCTAGGAGTGTTCTGCAGTCCCATATTCGAAATGATAAATTCGAGTTTCTTGTTCGTCTCACAAATCTCACCTAGCTGAACTTGAAACTGTGATTGATTCAACTCGAGGGTTTCGAAACGTTTGCCCACATCACCCACAAAAACAGAGAGTTGGCTGCGCACCATTCAGATATCATCCTGCAAGCTTTGCAGCTCTGGAGGTGATGACATTCCGGGAAGCGTTGAGGTACCAGGAGGCTCTGATACCATTGAAACAGGAGCTCACTATCGTTACTAGAATTGAGAAGAAGAGGAAAGAAGAAGGAAGAACAAAGAAGAAGATAGATAATTTCTTGAAAATTCATACTCAGCATTTCAGTACAGAGGGGTATATAGTACCCTGATATAGTTCATAAAATAAAGACACGTGTCCACTCTATAACAGAATGAGGGACTGCTTAGGAAAAGTAAATACAAGGACTAAATTGACAATACTAAAACATAATGAACTTAAAGGACTAAACATAATTTCAGCAATTTGATAAAAATAACGGTCACAACTGGTTTTGTGACACTCACCTTCCAAACTCTCCCATTTATTCCAAGAAAAAGGACAGCAAAAGGGAACAAGGAACAGTAACTAGTGGACAGGATCCTAAAATCAGATATTAGACACACACTGGGAACCACACATCCTAGCATGCCTAAAGCCACTTTTTTGAAAATTTCTTTTGAGAAAGATAGTCACTTCATTTGACAATTGAGTTCAATTCTTAATCAAAACACTTGCATATCATCTCTTCACGTAAAAGAAATGCTCCATTTGACATCCCTTGTTTTTGACAATTTGCTCTCTTAGGATCTTTCTTTTCTTTTCATATTTTAGGGTAAGGTTAATTTCCTGATTAGACAAGTTCAACATTACAAGCAAAAAATCAAAAGAAAAAACTTGGGATCATACCCAAAGAAGACTTCCCTATAAGAGGAGGTAGAGAAGAGTGAAGTCACACCTGCTAGTTACACAAATGATAAGAACCAAATACATCTGTAGGGTCAACAATCTATCAAAATTCAATGTGCTGGCAAGTGTCAAAGATTGACCTTTCGAGGAGATTGTTCGAATAATTGAAGTCATAGCTGGTAAAGTCATTAAACAAGTTCAATGAAAACAAAACAAAAAAACTAAGACAAATTACCAATGAATGGCTTTTATTTACAATGTGCAGCATGAGTTGGTCAAATATTAAGTAGTATACAAGGTAGAAGACATGTAAATCAAGTGAACCTCAAATTAGAACGTAAAGATGAGAGGATCATTTTCATCAACTTCCATTCAAGATACTAGCTACCATATTGCGAACGACAAGAAAAAAACTTTGTGCAGCATATGAATTGACAAAGTTGAAGATGAAAATTGCTCACTTCTTCCCCACAAGGGACGACCCAGGAAATTTATCCATCACTTCATAAGTTTCGACATTCTGTGATTTACCACCAGAAGGCTTTGTCTTAGAATTTGGGATTTGAGTGTCAGCAGCAGGTCCATTTGGGGTGACCTTTTTGGCCTTCTCAACTGGTAGCTCGGCCAATCGAGATTCCGCCACTACATAGATCTTCCCGTTGAATTTATTGCGAACCTAATCATATAATCAAATCAACATTAACAAGCTTAGTTTAGAGAATATATTACCAGATTTACACACCTGTTCCATACCAATTCAGAAATATGATACATGTTTCTTTTCTTAAACTGAATAAATCTTATCAAGAGACTTGCACACACCAATTAAATGACTGTTATCTAAAGTACAATTAGATTAGATGTAATGAACAATTAATACATCTCAGAAAAGGAAATTAACAAAACTGAAGACCTTTGGCTTATAACAACAATAATAACTGCGTTTGAAGCACTATAATAAGTTAAAGTAACAACATGCCCTTCAGACTCCGAAAGTATTGTCAATCCAATTAAAGCAACAATTCACTCAAATTTCAGACCATAAGTTTTACTAAAGGACTAACCTTGACGTATACAAAATTAGCGTTGACACAAAGAGCAAGATTACTTGGAAGAGTCCAAGGAGTAGTAGTCCATGCAACAAAGGATGCACCCTCAGGATCATCAACTATAGGGAAGGAAACCATGATTTCAGGGTCGCTTACTTCCTGCACCAGACCCAAAAAGGAAAATAACTTTTTGAACTTCTTGATGAAGGAAAGACAATTTCATAAAAGCACATAAATAAGCAATCACCAGTACAAGGAGAAAAAAATTGCACTTTGAGCGCTGCTAAATGATTTCCATTACAGACCTTGTAATTTGAATTAGCTTCAAAATTGGATAATGGAGTCTTCAAACCAGTACTATAAGGCATAACCTGCAAAAAAAAATCAGGAAAAGAGTCAAATTTCTTTCGAACCCAACTACACTACTGTTTCTTTCAAACCCAACTACACTGGCGTGAGCCCATCTGGTCCAATATTGGTGGAGAAGTTTGTCTGACACTCATATGAGTTCAAGCATGCTGGCTGGTAGATTGATCAAGGTAGCAACAAGCCCAGACAGGCAGATCATAGCGGGAAAAAGGAGGTTTTCCTCAATCCGAATACTCATTTTTTTAATTTAATTTTATTTTATTTTATTTTTGAGAAAGGTTACAGTATTACAATTATTTAGCACAAAGGTTGTGCTGATAGCCATATAATACTCAATAGATTGTTCTTCTTAGATTTTATTTTTTGGGGAAAAAAAGATACTAGATCAAGCAGCATCCTGAATTACACTGTTGTTTCTTTCAAACCAACTACACTATTGTATCTGGCAAGTGGAACTCATATGAGTTTGAGCTTGCTGGCTGATGGATTAATTGAGGTAACCTTTTTCAATAAAAATGTCAGAGTATTATAAATTTTCAGCATAAAAAATCTTGATGAATTGTTTTTTCTTTAGATTTTATTAAGAAGCACACATCAAGCATCATATTGAATTATACCACAAATTCAAGAATAAGAAAAAAGGATAAACCTTTATAAATAAGTACCTTCTGAAACAACTAAAACTAATGCTTCTTTTACCCAGCTACTCTATGGTTTCCTTCAAACCCAACTACACTAATTTGAGCCCATCTGTATCATGGTGGACACACTTATCCGGCACTCGCATGAGCTTAAGCATGCTGGCTGGTGGATTAATTGGTGGAACCCACAAAGACTGCTAATAGCCATATAATACTCAAAGAACTGTTTTTTAATTAATTAAAAAGCATACTACTTCTGTTACTATCCTCAAAAAAAAAAAAGCATTCTAATTTCTAATTAAACTATTGGAAACAGCCTCTCTCTACCTCTGATGTGAGGTTAAAGTCTACGTACCATATGTTGTTGTTGTCATACTACTTTGTAATTAAAAATTACCTTGAATTATACAACAAGTTGAAGAACAAAGAAAAAAGGACAAACCTTGAAACTTTATAAATAAGACCCTCATGAAGCAACTAAACTACTGTTTCTTTTACCCAGCTACACTACTCCGGCACTCATATGAGCTTAAACATCCTGGCTGGTGCCTTTTTCTCAGCACAAAGACTGCTGATAGCCATACAATACTCCAAGAACTGTTTTTTTTAGTTAAGTAAAAAGCATACTACTTTCAACTAAAATATCAGTTTGAATTATACATAATACTCGTGAACTGTTTTTTTTTTAGTTGAGTAAAAAGCATACTACTTTGTAATTAAACATCAGCTTGAGTTATACAACAAGTTGAAGAACAAGAAAAAAAGGACAAACCTTGAAGCCTCTATAAACAAGACCCTTCTGAAACAACTAAACTACTGTTTCTTTTACCCAGCTACACTACAGTTTCCTTCAAACCCAACTACACTGATCTGAGCCCATCTGTTCCAATCATGGTGGACAAATTTATCCGACCCTCGCATGAGCTTAAGCATGCGGTGCATTAATTGGGGGAACCTTTTTCTCAGCACAAAGACTGTTGATAGCCATATAATACTCTAATGAACTTTTTTTAATAAAAGAAAAAAAGAACAAACCTTGAAAAACTATAAATAAGACCCTCATGAAGCAACTAAACTACTGTTTCTTTTACCCAGCTACACAACTCTGGCACTCGTATGAGCTTAAACATCCTGGCTGTGCCTTTTTCTCAGCACAAAGACTGCTGACAGCCATATAATACTCAAAGCACTGTTTTTTTTAGTTAAGTAAAAAGCATACTACTTTCTAATAAAATATCAGCTTGAATTATACATAATACTCAGTGAACTGTTTTTTTTGTTAAGTAAAAAGCATACTACTTTCTAATTAAACATCAGCTAGAATTATACAAGAAGTTGAACAATAAGAGAAAAGATCAAACCTTGAAGCCTCTATAAACAAGACCCTTTTCAAACAGCTGAGCAAAAACCCACCAAACACTCTCCATAAACTTCAAATCCATAGTCTTATACCCATTCTGAAAATCAATCCATCTCCCCATTCTCACCACAGTTTTTTCCCATTCTCCAACATACCTTGTCACAATTGCCCTACATTCCTCATTATACTTATCAATCCCCATTTCAATCACTTGTTGTTTAGTCTTAATCTCAAGTTTCTCATCAATTTCATGTTCAACTGGTAATCCATGACAATCCCACCCAAATCTTCGGGTCACATGATGACCCGTCATTGATTGATACCTGGTCACAATATCCTTGATTGTACCAGCTAATATGTGTCCGTAATGAGGTAAACCTGTTGCAAATGGAGGACCATCGTAGAAGATGTATTCGGGTTGATTTTTGGTCTTTTCGAGCTGGGTTTCGAATGCTTTGACTTGTTCCCACCATTGAAGGATTTTTTCTTCTTGATTTGGAAAAGAGAAATCTTTGCCTTCACATACATCTTCCATTGATGTGGAGGAAGAGAGAATCGGCGTGGAGAGTTGTATTGAAATGCCTAGGGTTTAAGAGCTAGAGTGAGGAAGAAGAAGGGGGTTACCACAACTCATTTTTTTTATTTTTTTTTACCTATGGTATTACGTAGCCCACATTGAATCCCGACTAATACGGTGGCTGAATCCCGACCAATTTAAATCCGAATTACCTATGATTCTATTGGAAGAAAGGGTTCTTATCAAAGATTCTTTTATCTCAACTAGTGTTAAGTTTTAGGGAGAGAGGTCGTTGGGTCTGACTCACTATCACTCACATTGATTGATTTTACGAATTATTTGTCATCTTCTACCTGCAATAGGTATCAGGATTCATCAAAGCTTTGACAAATGAAAAGAATCACCTAGTGTCGTTTGACCTAACAATTTATGAGTATTTGAAAAAAAAAAATTAACATGAAAAATTGATATTTGAAAAAGAGAGTTGTATTTACTCAAAAATATAAATTGAGTGATTTTTATTTTTGTGAGTAATTCAAAGTGAAAATAATGAAAATATTTTTTTTGATGTTTTTTAAATGGAAAAACTATATAATTAAATATATTTCACTACCATAGTCCATATATACATTATTACTTATACTACCATTAATTAAGAGTTTTCTATTATATATTCAGAAAGATACACTTACTTGTATGCATTTTTACTACCATATACACTAAGGGGCCGTTTGGTTACTGGATAAGGGCAAAGTTAATACATGAATAACTTGGTTATTCATGTATTAATTTTTATACCATGTTTGGTTTGTAAATAGAATAAAAGTTATCCTTGTGTTAGTTTTATACAATGTTTGGTTATATTTTTGTAATTCTACATAACTAATACTCACATAAATATCGAAAACCGAACCGAACCAAATTAATTCGGTTTTTCGGTGTCGGTTTTTCGATTCGGTTTCGGTGTTTTTTTTTCGGAATTTCGGTTTTTCGATTCGGTATTCGGTGTCAAGGTAAGAAAAATTCGGTGCACCGAAAAACCGAAATTTTATTAACTAAATTTAAAATAATATTTTAATTTTATTAATTATATACTTGGTAACTTGTGTTTGTGAGTTGTGACTCCTATTGTTTTTTATTTGAATGAAGTTGAATATTAAGGCATTTTTAACTTTGTATTGTTTTAACTTTTAAATTTCAAGTGTTGAATTCTTGGTTTAAATTGTTGGCTGCTATTACAAAGAGTGTTTGTTGAAACAAAAAATCGGAAAGAGAAAAAAAAACTTCTTTAGTTCTTTGTTGGAAACTTTAACTATTAAATATGTTAATTGATTATTTCGAATTTTCAACTTTTATCTTTAGTTAAACGTTTTGATAATTTAATTTTCACTTTATTTTTTATTTGCTTGCACCGAAAAATCGTTTTAAAAACACCGAATTAAACCGAACCGAAGTTTAAAAAACCGAACCGAACCGAAATATTTTGGTTTGGTATTTGGTGCACATTTTTTCAAAACCGAACACCGAACCGAAATTTAAGAAAACCGAACCGAAGAACCGAATGCCCACCCCTAGTTGATAGGTTTTTAAATATTGTATAAAAGTTATTTATGTATTAATTTTATACGGTGTTTGGTTGGTAGGTTTAAAATGTTGTATAAAAATTATTCCTGCATTAGTTTTATACAATGTTTGGTTGTGTTTTAGTGAATCCACATAATTAATACTTACATAACTTATGAGGAAATCTATGTATAATTTTATGCAGGGTAGAAGGTGGAATAAGTTATGTGGGTATTAGTTATACATGGATTAAATAATATATTTACATATTTACCCTTATTAATTAACTTTTAATTTTTTTTAATTATGTGTGCTTTTAAAAAAGTTACTATTTATTTTTGTCTTGATAGTTGCTTAATTATTTTTAGTTTCTTTGCTTTATTTTTTATTAATTATTTTCTTTGGCGATAAGATAGTGCCGGTTAATTGTAATTAGTTCTTTACTTAGTTTCTTTGGTTTATTTTTTATTAATTATTTTCTTTGGCGATAAGATAGTGCCGGTTAATTGTAATTAGTTCTTTACTTAGTTTCTTTGCAACGCACAACCAATACATGTATTATAATATTTTTAGTTATTTCTTATTTACTTAATTACTTATCCTATTCAATACAAATTACTTAACTGCTTTTAGGTATTTGTTATTTACTTTAGTGTTTTTAGCTATTGACATTTATTTAAATTTTAATGTGTTATTAAGATAGTTGTTTATTTTAATGGATATAATAAATATTAGCTCGCTAAACATTTTTGGAATTAAGAAATAAAAATTAGTTTACTGTATTGTAATTTGTACATAACTAAATCATGTATAACTAATACCTATATAATTAAACCCTGCATAACTAAACCATGCATAATTAATACCTGCATAACTAAACCCTGCATAACTAATACCTGCATAACTAATACCTGCATAACTAAACCCTGCATAACTAAACCCTGCATAACTAATACCTACATAACTCTAACCAGTAACCAAACGGCTCCTAAATGTGGAGAGAGGCAAGTTAGATTCGTTATATATCTCAAATACATGTGAATCACGTTAGATACATATATATGTATGTATCTGGTGTGATTAACAATCAGATACAGAGCGTATATCTAGTGTGATTCACATATATTTGGGATACATACAAATACTCTCAAATACATGTGAATCACACTAGATACATATATATATATATATGTATGTATCTGGTGTGATTCACAATCAGATACAGAGCGTATATCTAGTATGATTCACATATATTTGGGTACATACAAATACATATATCTAGTGTGATTCGCATGTGTTTGGGATACATAACGAATTTCATTCGCCTCTCTCAATATTTTAGTGTATCTAGTAGCAAAAATTTATGTATTTAAGTGTATCTTCCTCAATATATGGTTAAAAAAACTCATAATTAATGGTAAAATACCTAATGCTTTAAAAGTATAAGTATAAATAATAATAGTATATATGGTAGTGAAGTATAATATAGATAAATTCCTTAAATTATTTTTTGCAAGGCTTAGTATTAAATAAATAGCAATTAATATGAATAATTTAGTAAAATAATTCTTATTAATGTTTATACCAAATCCAAATATAACACGGAAAAGTGAAAATATTCTACCAACTTTTAATTCTCTATATATTCCCCACATTGGAAATTATTGAAACAGAACACTAGAAATTATCGATGTCACACGAAAAGAAGAAGAAGTCGAATATGCATGAAGGAAAATTAGCAATTAGAGATTCGAATCTCTTCAAAGCTCAACTGAAGAAGAAGTCTATTGCAAATACAGAAAAAACTATTTTTTTCAAGCAAATTTCCATTAGCAATGGTGAAGAAGCAAACAAATTTTCCAGATGCAAACAGAAGAACAAGAAGAAGAAATCAAATCAAATTTGTAAAGGTATCTTTCTGCTACTGCTACATACCTTACTCTTACTCGTGTTTTCGAAAGATCCCCAGCTCAAGTAACACATGGAAAAATACAAAATCAAAGAGGAAATTCTAGCTTCTCTTTATTCTTATCTTCTATATTATTATCTGTTTATATGGGGCTAACAAACCAAAATTTTTAATTAAATTTCAGGGAAGAGAATGTCAAGTGATACTACAGAGCATATGGATATTGTTTCTCCTCAGGTGAGTTCAGTAATAATCACAATCATAAAGCTCTACTGATACGTTTTGAACTCTGGTTGTTATAGTTTTCTTTCTTATTAGTTGTTCTTGATTTTTCATATACGTAATGTATATGGTGTGTCCAGAAGATTTTAAGATATTCAACTGGTGAAGTACTAAAGAATTTTCCTTGTTCTATGTAGGCCAGGGGAAAACAATTCAATGACGAAATAATTATTGAGATCCTTAGCAAGATACCTGTGCGGTCTATTCTTCTATTCAAATGTGTTTCAAAATCTTGGAAGGAGTTAATCGCGGATCCTTACTTTAAGATGAAGCATCTCATTCATGCCAAAAATGACCAAAATTCCCATAAACTTCTTATTAACAAGAAGTTTGCTCATAAGGATGATGATATGTTTGACTTATATTCTTCTACTTTATCATCAGTTCAAGTGGTTGAGGATGAACAAAAACTTGATTGGCCTTCAAACTGCAAACCAGAGAATTCCTTACTCTACTGTTCCTCTGATGGGTTGGTTCTTCTCGCAGTTATCAATGGACTTGATAGACACCTCTTGCTCTGGAACCCCTCCACAGGAGAATCAATAGTACTTCCCCATCCAAAATCTGAACCCAAGTATTGTGTATGTGGAATGGGATACGACGCAACAATTGATGACTATAAGATCCTTTCTATTGACTTGCACAATATAAAAGGGGAAGTATCTGTTGAAATTCTCACCCTAAAAGGTGGATACTGGAAAAAAATTGGTAAATATCCTGCTGGCATTCACCGTGTGATTGGTGTTAAGGATTGTGGTATGTATTCTTTGGCATTTGTACATGGAGCATTTCATTGGGTTGGTTTATCATCACGCTGTCCTACTGTCGTTTCATTTAACATTTCAACCGAGGTGTACGGAGAGATACCATTGCTTGAGCAAATGTGCAATATATACAAAGCAAAGTTCATAGAGCATGGCGTTTCAGTATTGGGAGGAATGCTTTGCTTTTGTTCTACATATTATGATTCATGGGGGGGCATGTTCAAGTTGTGGGTGATGAAAGACTATGGTGTCAAAGAATCTTGGACTGAATTTCTTACGATACGAGGTGCTTTGGATTTTTTTTATTCAGCAAAACCGATTTATATGTATGCGGATGGTGAAGTGCTGCTACGCTGCAATTATTTTGGAGTTGTTGGTTCTGTCTATAGGACATCCAGAGAACCATCTGAATTATTGCCTGAATGTCCTACATTTAAGCAAGGAATGGTCTACACAGAGAGTTTGATCTCTCCGAAATCACTTATTTAACATTTGCGTAGATATAACTTTAGAGACGTTTTTTTCTTTTCTTCAAAGATCATGTAACCATCTCTTATTGTAATATGTTGCACTTTATTTAGTATTTAATTGAAACTCTCTTTCTTGTTACGCTATTATTGCAATATGTTGCTCTTATTTAGTATTTAATTGGAACTCCATCTCTTATTGCGTATTATTGCTTGTAGAGAATCGTGTATAAGTAATCCTAAAACTCTACTTCATAATGGAGCTCTGTTTTGATCTCTATTTGCTAGAATGCCTATAAGATCCTAGTGTTAGAATCTTATAGTCAATTCTAGGCTCTAGGATCTTATGAATACTTAGAACGTTGACTCTTTAATTTTGATACCACAATCGTTTCGGATTCTCCATAGGTAGTGAATTTCGATGCCGCAATTATGTTGGATTCTCCAAAACTACAATATTTTTAAAGAATCTAGAAAGATTTGATGACAAAGAAAGTGGATCTAGTGGGATGTAAGAAAACTTCTTGTGACCTGAACAACTAGTGTTTTCCAAGTGTGCACCTTGAAATTCTCGCGCTAAAAGGTGGTTCCTGAAAAATGTATTTGGAAATATCCAGTTGGCATTCACCGTACGCTTGATTTGCTTGGTTGTGGTATGGATTCTTTGGCATTTGTAGATGAATCTTTTCATTAGGTTGGTTTGTCACACTCTTATACATAGTTTCATTTAACATTAATGAGGTATACAAAGAGATATCATTGCTAGTGCAAATGAGGAATACATCAACATCGTGTCTCAAAAGTTCTTTACTTGTATATAACATAAGTTATATGTTACTAGACTTGATTCATTTTTGACTAGGAAAACATCTATTTACGAGTTTATTCAACCCTTGGCACAAATTTATTGCCCCTTTTTGTCTCATTTGCTCAAAACCAAGATCCAATCAACCCCATTCGTTGCATATAAAACCTAGCATTCAAATACAAGCTCCAAAAGAAGATGACACACAAATAAAAAGTCGATTGACAATACAAAAAGGGCAAATACGTGCTTCCAATCAAATTACTATTACCAATGGAGAAAAAGCAACACAAAAACTTGTACTCATTTCAATTTAGGGGAGGAGGTAGAACCTTAGATATTAGTTCAGCCAAATTCAATAACTTTTGCTCAAATAATATTTTCGTATTAAGAGATTATTAAATATATACAGATTATTAAATATATACAACAAAAACAACATATTCACAACCACAAATGGTTTTTGGGGAAGATAAAGTATATGCAGATCTTAACGCATATCAAAGCAAGTAAAAAAGAAAAATACAAAATCAAAGAGGAAAAAAAATTAAATATATAGACATATTAAATTTAGAACCCACATATTAGTATTTGAATTCGTGTTCTAAAATGTATGACACTATTCTACTCACCTGCTATTTCCTAACATTTTTTATTTTTTAATTAAAGTGCAGGGAAGAGAGTGTCAAGTAATACTATTGAGTAGATGGATATTGTTGATCAAGTGAGTAAGGTTGTTACTTACAATTCTATTGTTGTTGGTTTCAGCTTCCGAGTCAGAATTTTCATTTAAGAGATTTCATTTCAAAATATAAAGTATTGCACTTGCGAAAAAGTTCAGGAAATTCAACATCTATTATATATATAAAAAGAACATATTTTTTTTTACATTGGCATGTTTGATATATTCTTTCGATATGTACGTTGAAGAAAAAAGACTTTTTTTTCATTAGTTTGTAATATGATTTTGTGAATGAGAGAGATTAGTGGAATCTAACATTCATCAAACTCCTCATAGATTTTGTGGGAAATTGAGAAATGATTTTCTTAGATATCCTGAATTTCCTGGATCATACTATTTGTAACATGATCTAATTTAAGCTATGTTGCTCGGACTCTTAAAAAATGTCAATGCGTGTGTGTTCAATTCTTCAAAAGTAGTGTATTTTTGAAGAATAGACATGATTACGACATCGAAAGTGAAAAATCCGCGTAATTTAGAATTTAAGTATTTCAACTGGTGAACTGCTAAAACATTTTCCTTGTCCTATATAGGCCATGGGAATCTAATTCGACGACGAAATAATCATGGAGATCCTCATCAAGTTACCCGCGTAGTCTCTTCTTCAATTCAAATATGTTTTAAAATAATGGAAGGCATTAATCTCGGATATTTATATATTAAGATGAAGCATCTCAATTATGCCAAGAATGACCGAAATTCCCAAAAATCTTATTAGCAAAATGTGCCTTGGTAAGGATGATATGTTTAACTTTTATTGTTCTTCTTAATCATCATCAGTTCAAGTGGTTGAGGATGGAAAAAAACTTGACTGTTCTTCAAATTGCGAGCCAGTGAATTCCGTTCTCTGTTGATGCTGTGATGGGTTATTTCTTATCTCAGTTATTGATGAAATCAATAAACACCTCTTGTGATGGAACCTCTCCTATGGAGAATCAGTAGTACTTCCTTATCCCAGATCTCAATTGAATGATTGTTTATGCGGATTGAGATATGACATAACTAGTGATGAATATAAGATCCTTGTTATTGACTTAAACAACTTTTGTTTTCGGGGAATAAGTGTTACCCACAAAATATGGCATACTTGTATAAAAGTTCTTTACTTATATATAACATAAGTTATATCTTATTAAACTTGATTCACGTCGCATTTTTTACTAGGAAAACATATATTTACGAGTTTATCTAAGCCTTGACACAAATTTATTGTCCATTTTTGGCTCATTTATCTACTATGACGATCATTTGAGACTATTACAAACAAAGCAAAACTTGCTCATTGTATAAGGTTTAAACGTCAAACAGAACACAAATTAAAGTTTAATTTCTTTACCAAGTCATTATATTCTCCAGATCTCGACCAATTTGTAGCTAATGATATCTTGTTTTGTACTATTGATTTGTCTTATTAAATACATAGAGACATATTACAACTTAGAAACTACAAAATCATGGAATTGCCAATGTGAGTAAAACATCGACATCAAAATAAACATTCACCTCTCACATAACAACGACAAACTATATTCATATAAAAATGTAATAACAAAAATGAACAAACACTACCCAAGGAGAACTTGAGTAAGAGACGATGGGATATAATCTGGATCATCACCAAGTCATCACCAGAATATCTCTCCACTGCCTCTTATGGGTAATGGGTGTTCTAAGACTTATCCATTGTTTGGCTATAGTATGAGGGGTACAAGTGGGCCCAACACGATATCAACAAAAAGTATAAATATACACTACAACAAAAACAACTTTTAGCGGTAATAAATACATACATTAATAAAGAGTGCTAAAGTCTTTACCGGCATTAGTTAAGTGTCATTGGATCCAATGTTGCTAAAGGCTTTAGGGACATATACAAAGAGTGCTAATTGCTTCTAAAAATACATATTTAGCGGCAATTGAGCTATTGCCGTTAATTAATTGCCGCTAAAGACCATTTTTTATGTAGTGATAGCAACAGGGACTGCCCGTCACAAAACAGAAACTGTCAGCATAATCAACACTATTATATGGTAATATGATTTCGTGAATGAGAGATTAGTGGAATCTAACATTCATCAAACTCCTCAGATATTATATGGTAAATTGAGAAATCATTGCACTAGATATCTTGAATTTACTTGGTCATACTATTTTTAGCACCATCTAGCTAGTTTAAGGTATGTTGTTCAGACTGTTTAAAAATATCAACGTACATGTGTGTGTCAATTCTTCGAAAGTAGTGAGTTTTTGAAGAATCCGACATGGTTGAAGCATCGAAAGTGAAAAGTCCATGCAACTTAGAGTTTAAGTATTCATAAGATCTTTGAATAAAAGAAAAGAGCGTCTCTCAAGTCATACCTAAGCAAATATTAAATAAGTGATTTTGGAGAGATCAAACTCTCTGTGTAGACCATTCCTTGATTAAAGGTAGGACATTGAGGCAACAATTCATCAAATGGTAGGACATTAAGGAATTATAATATGTAGAATAAAAGGAAAGCATTCCTCGCAATACTGAAACACCATGTTCTGTGAACTTTGCTTCGTATATATATAGTGTATTTGCTCTAGCAATGGCATCTCTCCATATACCTCGTTTGAAATGTCAAATGAAATGATAGTATAACAATGTGATGATAAACCAACCCAATGAAATGCTCCATGTACAAATGCCAAAGAATACATACCACAATCCTTAACACCAATTACATGGTAAATGCTAGCGGGATATTTACAAACTTTTTTCTAGGAACCACCTTTTAGCGCGAAAATTTCAACGGATACTTCCTGACACTCTTCATGCTGGTCAACAACAAGGATTTCATAGTCGTCAATAGTTACATCATATCCCATTCCACATACACAATACTTGGGTCGAGATTTTGGATGAAAAGTACTATTGATTCTTATGTAGAGGAGTTCCACAACAAGAGGTGTCTATCGAGTCCATTGAAAACTGCGAGAAGAACCAACCATCACAACAACAGTAGAGTACAGAATTCACTGGTTTGCAAGTTGGAGGTGAATCAAGTTTTTGTTCATCCTCATTCCTCAACCACTTAAATTGATGATAAAGTAAAATAATATAAGTTAAACATATCAACGTTATCAAGGCATTTTTTATAAGTAAGAAGTTTTTGGGAACTTTGGTCATTTTTGGCATGATTGGAATGATTCATCTTAAAGTAAGAATTCGAGATTAATGCCTTTCAAAATTTTAAAACACATTTGAATCGAAGAATAGACTGCACAAGTAACTTGCTAAGGATCTCCATGATGATATCCTCGTCGAATTGGATTCTCATGGGCTACATATTAAATACTCTCAATTAATACAAATAATATGATAAAATAATTCTTATTTTCTTAATGTGTATATCAAATTCAAATATGACAAGGAAAAGTGAAATATTCTAACCAACTCGAAAGAATCCGTTATATATATATATATCCCTAATTGAAATTGAGAATCAATGAAATAGAACATTACCAGTGCAGATAGAGAAACCCATAGCATCTTCAAAGGCCGAGTTTTTTCAATCAAAGCTTAGGAATTATCGATGTCGAAGAAGAATGAGGGAAAATTAGCAATTAGAAATACAGAAAAAACTCATCTTTTCAACCAAATTTCTATTAGCAATGGTGAAGAAGAAAAAAAAAATTCCAGATGCCAGAAGAAGAAGAAATCAAATCAAATTTGTAAAGGTATCTTTCTGCTGCTGCTGCTGCTACTATTTTTTTTGTTTTTTTGTTTTGTTTTTATGGTAACGGCCAGCTTGTGCGCATCTCAATTTTGGGTATGGGTGTGGAGGTAAAAATAGAGGCAGAACCAGGATTAGAAATTTGGGGTTCTAAATTTTAGGACAAAAGATTGATAGTGTGGTTTGAACCCACAACACTAGTGTGAAAATACATTGTCAATCAATTTTGTCAGGATTTCACAAGTTAATATATATATTTTTTATTTAATTTTCTAATACAAATACATAATCTATTAAAAAGCTAATGGGTTCGTCCGAACCCATGAAACCCTCTACCTCGGGTAGAAGCTAGGATTTCGTACCACATCCTTATCACCGGTGTTGTTGGCTGGCCAACCCGAACTCTACTGAATCATGGTAATTGGATCGAAAATTCACAATGATGAACAGAAAGTACATGATAGTAGTAGAAATAATCTCCGGGGTGGGTAGAATAATGTACCTATACCTTAATCCCTGATTCTCAGCTCATTCACAATTTTAATTCACATTTGAATTCGTGTTCTAAAATACAACATCTGTAAAGTTTGAAATTCTTGCTGTGACTTGATTATTCTTTTCTCTATTCTTCTATATTATATGGGGCTAACCAACCACAATTTTTAATTAAATTGCAGGGAAGAGAGTCTCAAATGATACTACAGAGCAGATGGATATTGTTTCTCCTCAGGTGAGCTTTGTTTCGAACTCTGGTTGCTATAGCTTTCTTTCTTATTAGTTGTTCTTGATTTTTCATATATATATGGTGTGTCCAGAAGATTTACTAAAGCATTTTCCTTGTCCTATGTAGGCCATGGGAATCCAATTCAACGAGGAAATAATTATGGAGATCCTCAGCAAGATACCTGTGCGGTCTACTCTTCGATTCAAATGTGTTTCAAAATCTTGGAAGGAATTACCCTTACTTTAAGATGAAGCATCTTAATCATGCCAAAAATGACCAAAATTCTCATAAACTTCTTATTAACAAAAAGTGCCTTGATAAGGATAATGTGTTTTAACTTATATTGTTCTACTTTATCGTCAGTTCAAGTGGTTGAGGATGAACAAAAACTTGATTGGCTTAAGTCAAACTACAAACTAGAGAATTCCGTACTCTACTGTTCTTGTGATGGATTGGTTCTTCTCGCAGTTTACAATGGACTTGATAGACACCTCTTGCTGTGGAACCCTTTCACAGGAGAATCAATAGTACTTCCCCATCCAAACTTTCGACCCAGGTATTGAGTATGTGGAATGGGATATGATGCCACTACTGATGACTATAAGATCCTTGCTATTGACTTGCACGAAATATGTCAGGAAATATCCGTTGAAATTCTCACGCTAAAAGGTGGATCCTAGAAATTTTTTTGTAAATATCCAGTTGGCATTCACCGTGTGATCGGTGTTAAGGATTGTGGCATGTATTATTTGGCATTTGTACATGGAGCATTTCATTGGGTTGGTTTATCATCACACTGTTATACTATCGTTTCATTTAACATTTCAAACGAGGTGTACGGAGAGATACCATTGCTAGAGCAAATGTACAACATATACAAAGCAAGGTTCATAGATTATGGCATTTTAGTATTGGGAGGAATCACTACAAGAAAAGTGTGGATTACATGGGGTTTTCCTACCAAAAAAAATCCGATGGTAAAACCTTCGTAGGTAATTATTTCCTGCGAATTTCAAAATCCCCAAGCAATTTACCTGGGGATTTATATTTCGCAAGCAAATTACTTGGGGATTTTCTTGCAAAAAATACTAAAAATATCCAAAAATTTTTTTGATAAAAATTAACAAAAAATGGAATTTTCTAGACAATATTAATTAGTATCTCTTAATTAATTATTTTATTCATGAACCCCATATGCTAGACACATATTCTTGGGTACCTGCATTTAATGACATTGTCCACCCATTATATAATTGCACTACTTAATCCTAGTCAACTACTTAATTGCACTACTTAATCCTAGCCCACTACCCAATGCCCAACCCTTATGTAGTTACTCTATTCTACCAATGTTCCAACTCATTACATTATAAATGATAAAGATCTTGTGTCTTCCACCGATGTGGTAAAAGATACCAATTAAATAACACCAAATTTTGGTGTTTTCCTCCTATTTGATTAATTTTTAAAGCTAAATTTAATTAAATTAATTGAATATTTAAAATACAATTAAGAAATTCATAAATTACACAAAAAGTACTATAAAGTCATCTCATATGAATATGAGAACGAAATATATCTTAAAATGTTGAGTAAAGCTCATGTGATTTAAACTCTTCAAAAATAAAACATGACAACTATTTATATATTTAAAATAAATCAATACCACCCAACATATCATGAAAATTTTATGTTTACACGTTCTATGAGATAATATCTATAACTAAGAATATTAAACGTAGATAAAATTTAAATTATACATACAAAGTTCTTATAAATATATAATTAAAAACATAAATATCTTTATAAGTTTAATGTGCAAGGAAGTTACAATCAATAATTGATAGTGTATCTTATCAGGTATTTTTTTATTTCTAATTTTTATTTATTTTTAATAATTATATTTTAATATACTTAATTATATATTTCGAAATAAATATCATTTAATAACTTATTGTAGAGAAATTATATTTTTTTAATGCTTGTAAAAATATAATACATCAATTGGATATACAAGTATAAATTATCTATTTTTCATTTCATATAATTTTATCAACGAGGGGTAGTTAAACTTTTATGATAGTTATTTTTCTGTTGGATAAATAACTAGCCATATAATTTTAATTCTTTTTATCTTTCAAATAAAAAAAATAAAAAATGGTATCATTGGTTTTTAGTGAGATGAAATATTAATTATATATAAGTTAAAAATATTCATTCTAAAATTTGTTGTAATGTTCCAACACCGTATTAGATTGATAAATATTTATGATAGTTATTTTTTTGTTGGATAAATAACTAGCCATATAACTTTAATACTTTGTTTCTTTCAAATAAAAAAAATGATATCATTGATTTTTAGTGAGATTAAATATTAATTATATATAAATTCAAAATATTCATCTTGGAATTTGTGGTAAAGTTCCAACACCTTATTAGATTGATATTATTGTACAATAATTTATTAAACCTAAAAGTAGAGTAAATATTTAACAATAAAATTCATTCTAATGTCATTTGTCCTTTTTTATATTATTATAATTTTTAATTTTGGTAAATATATATTTTTTTAAATATTCCTCGAGGACTCCAAATTTTAAAAAATCCTTAGATTTCAATAAAAAATTTCCAGTTAAATTATATCAAAAAAATTCAAGTATACATATTTCCATGTAAATCCTTCAAAATATCTCAAATCCTATTCACAATAATAAAATCCCTAAGTAATTCTTCAGGTAAGAAAATTCTCAAGTAAATCCCTAAGAAATAAATCCCCAACAAAATTCATAGAACATGAATCCCCAGCTAATAGCACATGAAAAAATATTTCTAGATAAATTTCCGAGGAATTATTCCTCGCTAAATTTACAAATAAGCTTATCTAGGAGTTTTCTTGCAAGAAGATAAATTTTTTTTTCTTCATTACTTGCGAATTTACCTGTGAAAATGATACTTGCAAATTATTTTCCCTAAGTAATTCCCCAGGTAGTATTTTTGCAAAAATGGCGCCAAATTTACCCACCAATTTTTCGGGGAAATATATTTTTCGTAGGTAAAAAAGTCTAGAATTTAGGAATTTCATATTTTTGCATGAAAATTCGTAGGAAATTTCTTCGGAAATAATCCCCAAGTAAATTTCGCAGGTAATTTACAGTTTTCTAGTAGTGAATGCTTTGCTTTTGTTCTACGTATTTTAATCCATGGGAGGGCATGTTCAAGTTGTGGGTGACGAAAGAATACGGTGTCAAAGAATCTTGGACTGAATTGCTTACGATACGAGGTGATTCGGATTTTTTTTATTCAGCAAAACCGATCTATATGTATGCGGATGGTGAAGTGCTGCTACGCTGCAATTATTTTGGAGTTGTTGGTTCTGTCTATAGGACATCTAGAGAACCATCTGAATTATTGCCTAAATGTCCTACATTTAAGCAAGGAATGGTCTACACAAAGAGTTTGATCTCTCCGAAATCAATTATTTAACATTTGCGTAGATTCAACTTTAGAGACACTTTTTTCTTTTCTTCAAAGATCACATAACCATCTCTTATTGTAATATGTTGCATTTATTTAGTATTTAATTGAAACTCACTTTCTTGTTACGCTGTATTATGTCTTGTTTCATATTATTGCGATATGTATCGTGTATATGTAATCCTAAAACTCTACTTCATAATGGAGCTCTGTTTTGATCTCTACTTGCTAGAATGGCTATACGATCTTAGTGTTAGAATCTTATAGTCACTTCTTGGCTCTAGGATCTTATGAATACTTAAAATGCGGATTCTTCAATTTTGATGCCACAATAGTGTCGGATTCTCCATAAGTAGTGGATTTTGATGCTGCAATTGTGTCGGATTTTACAAAACTACAATACTTTTAAATAATCTAGAAAATATTTGAAGATATGTAGTTATTTGAATGAAAATTTTGAAGAAGAAGAGAGAGAAATCATAGAAAAAATGGTAGAAAAACAGGGAGACGCACAAATAGAGAAGAAGATGATCCTTTGGAGTATTATTTTAATTTCAAAAAATTGTTATATTTTGTTTAAAAAAATTATAGTCATAAATGGTAAACATTTTCTTAATATAGCAAATCTAGGTGATTTATTCAAAATATTTGAAAAAAAATAAAGAAAGAAGGTGATTTACCCGAAAGACAATGCCCTTTTATTCATGACCTTCTGAATACAAATCGTATCAACAATAACAATAACATACTGGTAGTACCAGGGGCGGAGCTACCTTACCGTTAGGATTCATCCGAACCTCCTTCGATGGAAAGTTATACTATTTTTACATAAATTATTTTTATGTATATATAGTAGATGTCGAACCCCCTTCGGCTAGTTCGTGTATCTTCTTTTTTAGAATTTGAACCCCCTTAGTGAAGATTCTGGCTCCGCCACTGACTGGTACTGTAATCATATAATGAGATTAGAGATGATAGAGTTTACACATACCTTAACCCTGATTTAGAATCAATATTTTCAAGGTTTATTTTTCAGAGAAGCCATAATCAATCATTGAAAATAAGTATTGAAAACACCCCCTAAATGTGACATGAATTATTACTTTAGTCTCCCAATTATATAATGAGAGCCTTAAAAATACTCCTTTACTCGATTAAGTAATTTTTTAGAATACCTTTCTTATACCATAAGTCATCCATCCATGCGTACATGTGATCCACCCACAGAAAAATGATTGCCAAAAATTTCATAAAAACGAAGTCGTTCAATTTTCAAGCTCTAGTTAACCAATACTATCTTGAAAACTATTATCCAAGAAATCAGTTTTGTTGGTTCTGTCTATAGGACATCCAGAGAACCATCTGAATTATTGCCTGAATGTCCTACATTTAAGCAAGGAATGGTCTACACAGAGAGTTTGATCTCTCCGAAATCACTTATTTAACATATTTAACATTTGCTTAGATATAACTTTAGAGACGCTTTTTTCTTTTATTCAAAGATCATGTCTTTTTCCTTTTATTCAAAGATCATGTAACCATCTCTACATGTTGCTCCTATTTAGTATTTAATTGACACTCCCCCGAATCATGTATATGCAATCTTAAAACTCTACTTCATAATGGAGCTCTGTTTTGATCTCTACAAGATCCTAGTATTAGAATCTTATAGTCATCTAGGCTCTAGGATATTATGAATACTTAAAACGCGGACTCTTCAATTTCGATGCCACAATCGTGTCAAATTCTCCATAAGTAGTGAATTTTGACACCGCAATTGTGTCGGGTTTTCCAAAACTACAATAACTTTAAGGAATCTAGAAGTAATTTGATGACAAAGAAAGTGGGACAAGGGGACGTAAGAGAACTTCTGGTACTTGAACAACTTGTGTTTTCCATTCTCGCACTAAAAAGTGGTTCCAGGAAAAGTATTTGGAAATATCCAACTCGCATTCACCACGCTTGGTTTGCTTGGCTGTGGTATGGATTCCTTGTCATTTGTACATGGGTCATTTCATTAGGTTGGTTTGTCACACTGTTATACTATATTTTCATTTAACATTTCAAATGAGGTATATAGAGAGATATGGTTGCTAGTGCAAATTTGGAATACATAACAAGCCCAGTCACAAACGTCAAACAAAATATAAATTAAGTTTCTTTTCCAACCCCCACTATATTCTCGAGATCTCTCGACCAGTTTGTAGCCAATGCTATCTTGGTTTGTCCTATTGATTTGTCCTGTCAAAATACATAGAGACATTACAACTTAGAAACTACAAAAATTACAGAGTTGTCAACGTGCGAAAAAACTGATCAAAATAAGCATTCACCTCTCTCGTAACACGACATAGCTACTTCCTGTAGTAGTCTTCTGTATCTTGGAGATCTTCCTCAATACTTCAGCAAACGCAGCCTTATCCTGCAACAATGTAATTATGGCAGTCACGTAAGGGAAGAAGGAGCTCACAAGAAGTAAAAAGAGTTGTTAAACTTGGCTGACATGCTGTTACACTGGGGACATCTAATTGTGCTATACATTTTTCCAGATGCTATGATGCATAGGGTCAGGCAACAAAAATCTCAAGTCAGTAAGCTAGCATTTGGCCACAAATTCCCAAGTATTTTTTGGCAAGTCAGTTTAGGGTGAAGTTCTACCATGCATTTGGCCATAGATTTTGGGAGAGATATTTGGCTTTTTCAAGAAAATATAATTTATACCCATAAATTTGTCTTTTATCATTTCATAATGAACATGTTCCGCTAAAAAATAACCTTGTCACAATTGATGGTAATCAACAACAATAAAAACAACAATATGGGCAAGTGCAGTACAATAATTGCATACTCAAACGTGTCACTAGTTCCCATTTAAAGCAAGTTGTTCTTTTTAATGGAGTTGGTTGTAAACAGATATTAATAGATGATGGGATGTTTTTATAAAATATAAAGTTTGGGGTAATTTTTAAATTTTTAAAAATTCGCTAATACTAGAATTTGGCCCAAATTCTAGTTTTTTCTAAAACTTGGGAACTTGGGATGTTTGCCAAATATATTTGCCAATTACTGACAAATTATATTGCCAAACACTAGTTCCCAAGTTTTTTTTAAAAAGTTTTTCCAAATATATTTGTGGCCAAACGGCAAATCTTTTATTTCAGGTTTCACTTGCATTTACAAGCCTAAACTATATGTCAGTGAGTCGCAATGGTCACAAATCTATGCATTTACAAGCCTAAACTATATGTCAGTGAGTCACAATGGTCACAAATCTATCTCGACAAACTAGCCTAGTCATACCTCTTTACATTTCAAACGAGATTTAAATTGGCTGACAAGATCCTGTGTGGTCACTGGTTTTCTCTGCAGTAGAACAGCTCTAATTTCATCTTCAGTAACAGGACCTGTGGCCGAACTTGGAGCAGTTTTGGAAGAGGATGATGCACCCTTTAGAAGAGCACTGTTCTTTGCAGTAGATGGGGTTTCGTCTTTCCCAGGTTTGGCATCCTGCATGATGTGAAGAAAAAGAGATCAGCAATAACATGATAAGAGAAAGGAAATAATCCCTCCTTAGAATATCAAGGAGTTGGTTAATAGTAGTCCCAAAATCATAGTTTTATTGAACAGTCGGGGGTAATAAAAAAACAAATAAACATCATAGTAGTCACTTACCGTCTCTGTTTTCACTTTTTTCAAGGGAGCACCACTAGTTGGTTTCGACTCATCTCCATTAGCTTTTCTTTTAGTCTTAGCTGACTTTGAAGTTGGAGTTCCACGGTTAGATCCAGAAGCAGCTGGTTTCAAAGGACTGTTGGTCTCAACCGGTTCTTCTTTAGGAGCTTCCTTTGGCTTAGGAGCTAATACAGGTGAAATATCCTCTTCTGTCTGATAAAGGCGGAAGAAAAAACCATGGAGTGAGAAAACAGAACTACTTGATGTCAAAATAAACAATGGAGGAAGCTACAAACTTAGACCACTCCAAACTGGGATGAGGAAAATAATATAAGGGCCTAGATGTCACTTTATGAGAAGTTTAAGAGCCTGCTTATTGCCCCTAAATGTATTTGCTCTCTTGGCTGAGACAGCAAATACAAAAAGAAGAAATAGTTCTGTAGCCATCAAACACGAAAAGTAAAAGAAACACTCATAATGAATCAAAACTTACATCATCATCATCATCGTCATCCTCAGCATCTGATTCATTCAATCCATTGGCTTTTCCAAGCAACTTTTTCAGCTCCTTTCCAGATTTGCTCAAACCACCTCCCTCTTCTTCACCTTCCTCCTCGTCATCTTCATCCTGAGCCACACGAAGAAAGGACAAAAGTTATTATACGAGAGAGCGTTAATGCACAAAGTAGAAAATAAAACCGAAAACGCTTCCTCAATGCATAGTCCTACTGAATCTCTGTCCAAGTTACAAGTACTATTCACATATAAGATCTCATACACATATAAAGATGAAGCTCCTCCTAAAAGCAAAATGTTATAACCCCAAAATTTTACAGACCACAAACAAGTGCAATGGTCCATTATCAAGAGCATGCTGAGTATTCATTAGAAAAGGTATCAAACACAAATCATATATTAATTAACATGTATGAGATATACATGCAAACACACATATCCAAGTACTACTTTTATATGCTTATGTCACTTTAAAAAAAGTTTGTTCTCATACATATGAGGTAGACGCGTACACAGAATGCGCCTACAACTAAAAGCATAAAGCCCATTCACAAAATATTGATCAGGCACAGGTTATTTATGTAATTTAAAAAAAAAATATACTTATTGATAAAGGTACACGTGCAAAGTGCGTAACAAATACTAGTACAATAAATATATGCCACTAGCTTTTTGGATAAGCTAGTTATCCAATAAATTTTATAACCCAAGTACATGTTACATAGTCATGCTGAGTACCGCATGATGTAGAGTTATTTATTATCAGAATTCCAAAATTCCACAAATAACTGACCTGCTTAATCTCCGGAGGAGCAGGAATTTCAGGAGCCAAATCCTCCCTCTCCTCAGGATCATTCCCAACAGCTTCATCATCATCCGTAAAAATCTCCTCATGCTCCCAGTCATCCCCTGGAAAGAAAGGAGAGCCCTTCAGCGGAAACAAAAGAAATCTGACAGCAGAAGCTGATCAAATGGTGAAGAAACAACATAATGCACTAAGGGAAAAAAACAGAACCAAAGATGAACAAAGTCCCACTCTAGAGTCAAAACAGCAATTATAGACATTTTCCTGTTAGAAGTCATTTCAAGTTCTTAAAACCAGGAAAGGAGAAATAGATAATTGTGAACTGCAGTAATTTGTGGACTTTAATTTACAAGAAAACGATGTGAACAGTTCCAAACAATGATTTCAACGAGAAAAATCCCAGGAGAGCCCTATAATGCTAGCTGAGAGCTAGACGGAGAAGGATATTGAGGTTTCCAACCATTTAGAATGAAAATCAAAACGCAGGTCATAGATTACTAGACAATTAAATCAGTGGGTCAAATTGGCAAAGCATTCTAGGAAGAAGAAAGTCTTACCTTTTTCAATATCATCATCATCGAGGTCAAGATCACCCCCTCTAGGACCCTCTTCATCATCATCAATGCCTCTTTTGTTGAGTCCCAACCTGTTTTTCCTAGCAGCCTCCTCTTCCTCATCTTCATCCCCATGGTCTGATGCATTGCCTTCATCCTCATCACCAGAAGTTTTCTTACGCCCCCTTGTCCCACCAGATCCACCTTCTTTGTCATCAAATCTTTCTACTTCACCGAAGGCAGCAGGCCCATTATTTGCCGCTTTCATCATCCATCTCTGGTACCCATCTGCAGTTTTTCTTCTATTTTTCATTTTCTCTTCTGCTTCCTCCAGAGTAAGTTGCTTATATTGGGCTACTTTGTTGAAGTTATACCTAATGAAAAAAAGAAGAAGAAATAAATGCAAATCCAAGATCTAAAAGGATACTTTTGATGTCAAAGCTACAGAAACAACAAAAACTAAGATGCATACCAAGAACCAGCAGGAATAGCAAATAACTCTTCACCCTGCATCATCAGTAGATAATATTGTGCTGACTGTGCTCCCTCGAGATGACCATGGAACTGAAATTGACCAGTTTCATCCTCTAATAGCCATGGTTTATTCTTGTACTTCTCCTGCAATTTCATCATAGAAAATAAAGGTCATAAATGAACACATAAGACCTGCCACTAAAGATCACAATCTGACAAGAACAGGACAACAGCCATCCATAGCAGCATAACTATGATCCAAGATGTTGAGCATGTGGTCTCTTTATTAGTTATTACATTTTCACAGTAAAGATGCTCTTCTAATAACTAGATGTTGAATCCTCCTATCTAATCTAATTATATTTCTCCGGCTTCTGCATAAGAGGCTTCATGGAATAGGTTGTACGATATCCCTTCAGCATCAAGCAGATTCTCACACGTGCATATATAATAAAATTAAAATAAGCACAAGGAGACATTGCAATTTTCCCTTTAAACAAGTGGAAATACATACACAGACACACACACACACACAATTGATGCAAACGGGGATGATACAACTATATATTTCATACCCGCAAAGTATCTGTAACTTGACGTCCTTGCAAACCTTCTTTTTGTAAAGTCCATTTACTGTCATTCTTCTTTTTTGAAAATGTAGGTAAGCCTGAAGCAAATCTAGCAATGAAATGATTCTTGTCATTGCTGGAGCAAGCCCGAACATTATACTCCTGCACATAAACATGATTTCGATAGCCAGAGTGTTATACCAAATTTTGCACAATGGATAAAGCAAAAAATGCATCAGAGACAATATCTTTCATGAATTGACACACATTGAATGCTTTCGACAAGAAAATTTCGGTCAGCACTAGCTACCAAAAGTGTGGTCTCACCAAGCGTCTAAATGATATCATTAACACGATTAAGATGCTCACTTAAATATTTTGGAAACAAAATAGAGCAAATCAAATCAATTCAGGAGCAGAAAGATAAGAATTTCAAATCAGCAGCAGAAAGATAAGAACTTCAATTCAGAAGGCAGCGGCGAGCACATCCTAAACTTGAGTTTGGTCTAACACACTTCACCTCTTGCATTTGCTAAATGCATCAGCCTTCACAAAGTTGATATCAGTCATGCTCATGAAATAATTGCATCCATCAATAAATCCAGAACAATTCTAAGTAATTTATGAACCGATTACACAACATTCTGCAGGGGTGAACGTTGAATATTTTGGAGAAGTAGAAAGGGGTTATATTTGCTTCTCAAACATCTGTGACAGATCAACAAATGTAACCTTAACTCAGCAAGCCTTAGCCTCTCTAGGCAATACAATACTGCCTATATTCCTCATCCTTCTATTATTCTATCGTTGTTCGGGTTTCAGATAATCTTAACAAAGGTAAGAAGGAGCTAGTTCACGCATAAAATCAATATAACATCAAGACAAATTTGTTGATACCGGTGTGGCAAATAGTTGTGTTTAGCAAATGAGAACATAATCAGGAAACAAGGATAAACAAGATAGCCAAAAAGTTAGAGAAGCAAGGGATGAATATAAGAAAAAGTAGTGAAGGAAGTGTAGGGAGGCAGAAACTCTTGATCTTGAATGAGGAAAGAAGGAAAGGATAATATGCTTGGGTTAAAATAAGGTAACGGGAGGATAGTATACTGATGTAACCTACCTATATGTGTCAAACATCTTCTACCAAGCATAGCTTACTTTATTGTCTATAGGAAAACAAAACGTGAATCAATTTTTATCAAAGGAGTCCTACGGAATAAAAAAGTGAATCAACCTAGTTGGATCAAAACATCAACTTTAATAATCAATTCTCCAAATATTTACACATATGCAACTCTACATTGACAAAGTAATCCCCTGTTCTGGGAGACGGCCTAAAAGTTGGTCACTTTTGCCATACAATTTTATTTATCACTTAGTAGTTAGCACGGGCAAAAAGGCATACGTGACTGGCTTCCTATATTCACAACGTTTTGAATTTCTCAACTACAGCTAGAAACCACTAGCATTCCCTTACAGTCACTGCACTCTCGAATAAACACCATCAAACTCAACCACACCGATATCTCTGCATAAGCAAAACCTAGATTATGTCCATCTAGCCAATTGCCTTAAACAGAACGAAGAACATAATGCTTCAATTCCGAAGAACCCAAAGGTACCCTCAAACTCTGGCAAACACTCAGAGAAACTACTAGCATCTATCAACTACGCTCCAAACCCAAACTAGTTGGGATAGACAATATGAAGACTCTGCAGAAACCCATGTGCACCATGTCTTTGCTCCAAACAGAAAGAATATAACTCTAAGAGGAAGCCTAGTCACAATTGAGACATTAACTAACCATGGTTGACAAAATTTTATATAATATACATATGTTATGCTGCTGCAGCGGAAGCAGAATTTTGCGAAGGAAATTCAAATATACAAAAAGTAAACATACAAAGTCCAAGGTATTCAACATCTACTATATATACAAAAAAAATAAAAATTGACCTTATATATACAGAATGGTTTTTTGATGAACCCCATTGTGGAACCTAGCTCCGCTCATGGTTGTGCATACCCTTATTTATTTGTAACAAATATGGGGTATATTTTTTCATAAATACGTGACATACTCCTCTCTCTATGTAGACTCATTTGATTCCAATACTAGTAAGTTATTATACACTGATAAATTCACCTAATTTTTAATATTTTTTTTTTGATAATCATGATGTCTGGGCCATTTTTAACACACCTCGACTAATTCCACGGATAGATCCCAGCTCCCACCTGTAACAGACACCAGGTAACTCTATCCACCAAGGCTAGAACAGATAGGAAGAAATCATCTATAGTATTTTATTTTTGTCTCTGATGGGATTAGTACCTAAGACCTCATAATTCTCAACTCATTTCATTGACCATTAGGCCACATCCTTGGGTGCAAATTCACCCAAATTATAGTACTCATGGAAAGTTCAATATAGAAAACATACTCAAAACAAACATGTAGGTGTAAAATCTCTCTACAAGGTAGGGGTAAGTTTTGCGTCCACTCTAGCCTCTCCAGACTCCCCTAAACCCACTTGTGGGATTGCACTGGCTCCCCTAACCCCACTTGTGGGATTACACTGGGCATGTTGTTGTTGTTGTTGTACTCAAAACAATCGTGTAACTGGCATACCCTTACTTATTTGTAGCAAACATGGGATATCTTCTTCCTAAATCCTTCACACACTCCCCCTCTCTCTATATGCAAGCTCATCTCATTCCAGTTTCCGATACTGTCTAGCATATTATACACAAAACTTTTCACCCAAATTTCAGTACTCATAGCAAAATTCAATACTGGAAACATACTCGAATCAATCGCGTAACTGGAGTTCCACACTCATAGCACTTATCACGAGTCTCAGCCATGTTTTTACCACAAGACAAACAGAGAGTCAAGTGCTTGCATGAACTTCCATACAGATCCGATGAGGAACCGCACCTGCTACATGAAGGTTTCAGAATCAAATCTATCGACATTACTGTCCCTGCAAATCCAAAAAAAAACTAAAAATCATTCAGTTCATCAGAATTAGGGTTCCGTACAACCGATTCGAATTGGGGAAATTGACAAAATCATCGAAAATTCACCGTTAATTATTGTGGATTTTGATTCAGTAGTTGAAGTTTTTCAATTTGATTTCTCGTTAAGGAATGTTCGTTAGATCGAGAGGAGATTGGAGAGCTAATGAGAAATCAGTTGAATTGATTGAAGGGGAAAACGGGTACTTATAGATGGAACCACGCGAAACCGGAGGGATTTTCTGGTTATGGTATGATGAGCACCTAAAGTTTGTGAAATTGCTATTTAGGCACCACGGTATTCACATTGGAGATGGATTAGTCTGGATTCACGTTGGATACGGACTATTCGAAAGTTGCTTTTTATCGAAGATTTTTTCTATATCTATAGTTCGGAATTGTGAATTCAAATTAATTTACATAAATATTTTATCATAATATTCATATTAATTGATGTTTTGTCTTAAGTCTTGAGAAATAATTTAAGTGTAACTAATTAATGCTAAGTATTAAACAAGAAAATAAATAGTATATGTTTTTCTATGGATATGCCAAAAGTATAATGGGACAAGGATAACAACAACACAACATAACCTATATAATCTCACAAATTGCAATCGGGGAAAGGTATACCTCTACCGCGGTTAGAAAGAAACTATTTCTGATAGACTATCGGCTTAAAAGAAAAAAAATTCAAAATAATCTAAAAATGAAGTAACATAAATACAAAAAAAAATAGTGGATAGTAACGTAATAGTAACTGCAACAACATAAATATGATAATTATAGGACAAAACATCAAATAATAACATAAATCGAAAAATAAAAACTACATAAATGACTAATTCACTATTAGTATGGACGGATAAATATTATTTACTAGTCCTCTATCCTAATCTATATCCTCCGCAATCTCCTATTTATGAAACTGCATCATATTCTATCTAATCTTTTCAATACTTTTTCGATTAAACTCTATCTCTTCTTAATTTATTCAAAACCAACATCTCATATGAACCATCTCAATCTCACATGTCTTCTAAAATTATCCATAACCAACATCTCAGGTAAACCATCCAATTTCACCTCCCGCGAATCAAAATTCGACACATAAATCACATGCTAGTGTAAAGCGACGAAAGAGGAGTACTGGTCCTTTGAATGACAGGTGACAACCACGATTGATCCTACCTACTACTTCTCAACTCGCAATCCTGACCGTCCAATTCATTTTCTAAAAAAATCAATAAAATCATACTCCATTTTCTCTCGTCATCTATAAATTCTCTTCTTGGATTGCATCACCATTGTCACTTTCACTTCTACTCTGAACTCGAGCTACCAAACGTCGACGTTTTTCTCTCTTCCTCCTCATCGGCGTCGTCATGGTGTTGAAGTCGTTTGTTGAAGTTGAACCGGAATCTCACTTCCCTCTCGAGAACCTTCCATACGGTGTATTCAAGCCTGAACCGGGTTCACTACCTCGACCGGGCGTCGCTATCGGAGAATGTGTTTTGGACTTATCGGCGATTGCTTCCGCCGGTTTATTTGACGGTCCTTTGCTCAGTAACTCCGATTGTTTCAATCAGGTCTGTTCGTGTTCTATTGTGCTCTGTTTGGTTGTATGTTTAGAAATTTTCCTATTGTTGAGTTTAGTTTTAAGGTAATTTCGTTGATTTTTGTGCTGTATTTTGTCTTATTGTTTCGACGGAAGTGTATAATTTTCCGACTGTTGAGTTCAGTTTTAGCTAGTTTTCGTTGATTTTATGTGTTGATTTTTGGTCCTGCATTGACAATTAGTTTTGTAGAAGGCGATTAATTTTATTTTGCATGTATTTACTGTATTCGGAGTTATGACATAGGTCTGTTCGGTTTTCGTATTCATTCAGTTCTGAAAATTTTAGTAAGTGTGATATTATGCTCTGTTTAGTTGTACGTTTAGAGAATTTCCTACTGTTAACTTCAGCTTTAAGTTAATCTTTGTTGATTTTTGTGCTCTGTTTTGACCGGTTGTTTGGACGGAAGTGTATGATTGTCCTGATGTTTAAGTTCAGTTCTAGCTAATTTCTGTTGATTTATGAGCCTCTTTTTATGTCATGTTAGTCTAAGCTTTGTGTGTTGACCATGCACTCTCGCTTCGTGTAGAAAGTGACATATTTCGTTTTGCTTTTTTGTGGGTGTCAGTTCAGTTAGGTTCTCTTTTTCATTCAGTTCTGAAGATTTAGTCAGTGTCTATTGTGCATTGGTTGGTTGTACATTTATCAATTTTCCTACTGTTAAGTTCAGTTTTTTTTTCCTTAACAGTTAAGTTCAGTTTGAAGGTAATGTTCGTTTATTATTTTGCCTAGTGTCGCCTATTGTTTGGACGGAAGTGTATACTTTTCTGGCTATCAAGCTTAATTCTAACTAATTTTCATTGATTTATGAGCTCTTTTTTGTTATTTTCAAGTGTTTGTTCTATCTTATTTTTGTGTAAGTGATACATATTGTTTTGATTTATTGTGAGTTGTGAGTGTTGTACTCTGCAATGGATAAAGTATCCCTTACTTTTTCTTGAGTGATATCCTCCTAATGGCCCAAAAAAAATGAAGAAAGAATATCTATGTACTATATCGATGGCAATCCACTAATTGGATTTCATCATATTAAATGTCAGCCATTATTTCAAGTTGTAATAGGAAATTGCCTAACAATATAATTATGGTAAGCCACCGAGTCTCGTGGATTGACACACTGCATGTTGTGGATATTCTCTGCTAATGGCAAGGTTGAGAGACTGATAATCATAAGTAATTTGTGCAATTCATTTGCAGCCTAACTTGAACAAGTTTGTTGGATTGGGACGATCTGCATGGAAGGAAGCTCGAGCGACATTGCAAAAGCTGTTATCAGGTATCTCCTGCATGTTTGGATGGGGTTAGATCATCAAATCATAAACATAAACCCTTACACTCATTTGGTACACACAAGAAAAACTAAATTTGAACCAATAACTCAAACCACATTCTTTTCAGTTTCATTTTGGATTCATTTCCTATGTCACCTGAAAACATGTTATTAAAATCTAAAAGATGATAAATTTATTAAATTTAAAAATCTCCATCCTATATATGCTGCAATTTCTGGTATTGGATTTCCTGAGGTCCATCTTTTTTGGGCAACCTCCCAGGTTTCGGAATCAGAACTTAGGTGGGGATTTCATAAATTAATAAATATGAGGTGCACAAGGAGGGGGACTTAATACCATAATCCTCCTCAAAAGACAAAAAACTGTAAACTTACCATAATCCTATTGAGTTTGATAGAGGCCGAGGGGGTTTGATGAAAGTTGAAGCTGGATTGTCTATTTTGATCTTGTGCAGCCACAGAACCAACATTGCGTGACAATGCTGATTTAAGACAGATAGCTCTTCTGCCCATGGTAAGACATGCTCCCTTGGAATTGTCATGTCTGTTAGTGAACTTGTGTTGTCTTAATTCTCGTGTTGTGTTGGTCAATTCTTCAGGAAAAGGTGCAAATGCTTCTACCTGTTGCCATTGGAGACTACACTGATTTCTTTGCATCAATGCACCATGTCAAGAATTGTGGGATTCTTTTTCGTGGCCCTGAAAATCCTATCAACCTTAATTGGTATGTTGTCAACATAGCCACCTGTGAAAAGACAGAATATAATAGCTTTGGCGATACATGCCAGCTCATGAATGGGGGGTGGGGGTTCAGAACTTCCATTATTTCGTGTTCATATAGATATATGCTTGCTCATGGACTCTGATCATCCTTTTCAGGTTCCATCTTCCTATTGCTTACCATGGGCGAGCATCATCGATTGTTGTTTCTGGAACAGATATCATTAGACCCAGGTGATCTCCAGAGTAGATTTTCCTGTCTTTTCTAGAAATCCTTACAAGTTTGTTTATGTGGGGAGAAGTTAGGAAGATAGCTATGTTGTGTCTTAAGAGATATTTGATGGGAATAGTGTTTGCATTAATCATTGAGGTGTTTGCGGATTTTTATGCGGTAATCACTTCTTTGGTAGAAGGATCCCAATGTGGTATCACTAAGTGAATCTACATGATTGTTTATTATCACAGCCTGCTCTGTGGCATTTCAAACTTCGAGTTTTGCACCTGGTAGTGAAGCATTTCCATTGTTGTGCCAACACATGACATGAAGCGTTTCTTTTTTGCTAGATCCTATTTAATTTAACACTTTGTTAAATTCCACGTCTTGCACTAATGGTGCATGTTATATTCATATCGATAACGTAAAAAGATTATGTGTGATCTGATTCGTCCTACTATTCCATTCATTTCAAGTAACTTTTGGCATTTCTTTTCTTTTTAATTCTTCTTTAAATGTGTCTCCCAGGGGACAAGGTCATCCAACTGGTAATTCTGCGCCATATTTTGGACCTTCGAGAAAATTGGATTTTGAGTTGGAAATGGTAAGAGTTTATGGCATGGAAGTGCACTCTTTATTGTTGGTCCAGCTTTCATCTTCATCTTCCTTGCTGAGTTGCTTATTAGTTCCATTTTACACACTATACTTGTTTTGCTTTAAGGCTGCTATAGTTGGCCCTGGTAATGAACTTGGAACGACGGTCGATGTCAATGAGGCTGCAAATCATATATTTGGACTTGTCTTGATGAATGATTGGAGTGGTATGCTCAAAACTATACTTGACTATTTAAAGTTCTCGTGGAATGATTCTCTGCTGATAAGAGACTATTTTAAACAGCAAGAGATATCCAGGCATGGGAGTACGTCCCTCTTGGTCCTTTTCTTGGAAAAAGCTTTGGTAAGAACAATTGATTTATTGCATGCGTTTAAGATTTAACTGCTGCCGTCTTAAAATTGCCTTGGCATAATCTATTTTTTCAAGTATTTTAGTCATATTGCCTTGGGATAATCTCTATTTTCAATTTTGATCTTGCAGGCACAACCATATCTCCTTGGATTGTGACTTTAGATGCCTTAGAACCCTTTGCTTGTGAGGCCCCAAAGCAGGTAGCTTGACTTCTAGCTCTTAAATCCTATGTTCATCGCCAGTGAAATTGATATTGAGCAGAACATTTCTTTTCTTTCAATTGCAGAACCCTTCTCCATTGACATATCTTGTAGAGAAGACATCAAGAAACTATGACATTTCTTTGGAGGTATATTCTGCTCCATGCTTTCCATGATAGGGTTTGATCTATCTAGCACTTAGTTGACAATGTTTTATTTTCAAGGGAAAGGTCAATAAATGCCCTCAATGTTTGTGATTTTTCTTAAATATACCCTCCGTTGACCTATCGTCTCATAGACTTCCCCACCGCTAAAATCGTCTTGAATATGCCCCCTCACTAACAGACATAATTGGTTTGATTTGATTTACACGGAGGAAGGCAAGTAGGGCTATATTTGGATCTTTTCAACTGTTCATGGGTATACTTGGACCACCACCAAAAAGAATTCCTACCAGAAAGTGGTGATGGAAGAAGAAGGGGTGGGGGTGGGTGGGTGGCAATGGCGGAGGGGTAGGGGAGGGTAGAGGGAGAAGGGGGTAAATGGGTGTGAAAAATATCTCCACCTTATGTTGATTTACCAAGCAGAGGATAAAAGAACAAGAAATAATAGTATCTCCCTACCCGTGCTAATATCATTGTTATTGTTGTGCTTAATCAAGTTTCATAGATCATCTGGGTAATGGTTGGACTTTTTTGATCAAGGTTCTCATCAAGCCTTCTGGACAAGCTGATTCATGTGTTGTGACAAGAAGCAACTTTAACCACTTGTAAGTGTATTTTGCATTTGCCTCTTACAATTTCACGGTTCTTAAGTTATCATTTTTTTCACCAGATTCATTATATCTAGTTTTTTTTTTGTAACTGGATATCTAGTGCTGCTAAAGCCCTCTTCAAGATGCTTGCGTCAATTAGTTTGATGGTGAGAATGAATATGATAGTTCGTATAACAGCGAATTGAACTGTCTGCCGCTAATACTCCTCCCTCTCCCTTGACCTTGCTGCCCCTCCTTTATAAAAAAAGAAGGAAACAAGAAAGAAAATACTGAATTCTTTCAAAATCCTTTAGCAATTATCTTTTGAGGATTCTGGTTCTTCAATTGCTTAAGAGTTCAGCGGTAATCAAGTGTAAAGGAGATTTTATCAAAAAAAAAACCCGAAGGAGATTTTACTTCATGAGTTTTTATTTTTATTTTACCATAGTAATGCTGAATGGCTTTCTTGTGATACAGATATTGGACAATTACTCAACAGCTAGCTCACCATACTAGCAATGGCTGCAACCTAAGGCCCGGGGACCTGTTTGGAACTGGAACTATCAGTGGACCAGTAAGATTTACTAGTCAGCTGCATGATGCCTCTAGTTGCTCAATCCAATTTTCCTTGTCCTCTTGTTTTATTGACTTAACATCATGCTGTTTTTACTGATGATATAATTCGTCCATCCATCTCTACTTCTAGGAACCAGAATCTTATGGATGTTTGCTTGAATTATCATGGAACGGACAAAAGCCTTTGTCTTTAGGTGGAACTACCCGTACATTCTTAGAAGATGGAGATGAAGTGACTTTCTTTGGTTATTGCCAGGTTTGCATCTGGATGCTCCTTTTCTTTCCTTACCAGTTCCGCTCTTGTACCTTGTTGGCCTTATTGATGTTATACACATTCTATTGCAAGTGCTCTGGGAAGATAACATGTTAGAGATTCTCTCTGGGGTCTAAAAAAAACATTGAAACTTGTTTTTCACCTAGTAGAGATTAAAGCAGAAAACTACCACATAAAGTGGCGGTTCTTTATTTATCTATTTAAATTTTTTTTATTTGAAACAGTCTCTCTACCTTGTAGGGGTAAGTTACACATTACCCTCCCCAAACCCCACACTCATGGGATTACACTGGGGATGTTGTTGAAAATGATTTTCGAAAATCTGCTTAGCAGAATGTTGGTTTACTGTAAAAGGATGATTACTTGCATTGTATCATCATTTGTTGCTTCCGGGAGATTTGGTTGTCTAAGCTCTATTTCCGTGTTACTTATAATCTGTTCCTGTCTTTTAATATACAAATGCTATCTGAAAGAAGCTTGCAGAAGTTGTTGAACAATGAACATAGCCAATGTACCTCAAGCAAATTTCTTGGTTAAAATATGCTGTTGTCGCTTAACTGATTATCGATATGTCTGGTCACATTTCATATGAAAGAAATCAAAATTAACACTGACATTGCAAGTCATTGGACCTTGTTTTTTGCATTCCTCCCTCATCAAAGCGGTGCATTTGTTGCTATCCTTATGTCTTGATTTCCGGAGATTGTTGGTTTGATACTAGTTCTTTTTCGATGTATTATCAGGGCAATGGATACAAAGTTGGTTTCGGAAGATGCTCGGGGAAGATTGTCCCGTCGCCACAGTGAGTGTGAATTTCTACATTGTTCACCCCATGAGCAATTTTGAATTGTATACAGTAATTCAAGGCTGCTTTGGTTTCTGATCAAAATAAGTAGTAGAATCAGAAGAATTGAGTTACAGCCTTGGCTGGGCCAAGTGTAAGAGCGTTCTGTATTATACATTGTTGAACTGCAAACAATAACCAATTTATGTTGAAATGTCGGCCATTTATAAAATGAAAATAACCATTGTGTATCGGTATGCAACTTTAACCTTTGTGAAAGTAAATAGGTCATTCCGATAGACCTTCAACTCAAGTGATACTGCATGATGACTTGTAGTAATCTTATACGAGACCTGATCGGGAAAATATTATTAACACAGTCCGAGTACAAAACAAAAACTCCTTACAAATTTGTACATGCTAAGCGTAATTATACAACTTAGTGTAATTATAAAACTTAGTATAAACATTTATTTTCATTATTTGACTTTTAAGTGATGCCATTATATAAATATTTTTAATATCAAGAATTATATACTTAAGTATCAGAGTCTAGAGAACACATGTCGACGAGGACATGTGTTTCTTGGAATTACATTACTATTAAGGGACAGTTTAGTCATTTAAATGTTTAAAAACGACCTTTAGTAATTCATATATTTTGAAATTGCAAATTTTTTTTTACAAATCACAATAATTATTACTATAAAAAATCATATAAAAAATTTATGGTCAAATTAAAATTTGATCGACTCTCCAAATTTTATCCATGTCATGTAAATTGGGGAAAATAAAGTAACATACATTATTTGAAATGACTAAAAAGTACTATAAACCACAATAGTCAATAGTTAACAGCTTAGAATTAAAAAGACATAATTTTTTTTAAAAGGCATAAAATATTTGATTAACTCTCGAAATTCTATAGATGTCACATAAATTGAGTCAGAAGAAGTTAAATATATTATCCGGAAATTATGTAAAAAAAATTACTATAACCCACAATAATTAACTTAAAATATTTACAGATTGTATAAAAAAAATTGATTGACTCTCAAAATTTCATTTATATCACATAAATTGAGACAAAAAGAGTATTATAATAGAAACTTAAATTTTTTTGACCTTTCATTCCGTGTCCACTATCTTTATTGGGCTCTAATTAAATTTGGATTTGAACGTCGCCTTCCAATTGGATTTTTTTAATTATCAGGGGCTCAAACTCAAAACATCTGATTAAGGACGGAGGAATCGCAACCGTCATATTACAAAGATAAAACTTAAAAGCTTAAGAAGTTGAATACTCTATGACGGCTCAAATTTATGGAATTTGTTCAACAATAAGTGGTCTCATATCTTAAAGATGTTTTATGATGCAAGGTAACCTAAAGTTTTTAATGGATTTTTTGGGGTACATTTTAGTGTTCAAAATATGTAGATAAAGAATATGGTTGAGGTAGGCTTGACTATAAAATTCTTTAGCAAGTAATATGAGATTTTGCTTTGCTTGCATGCAAAGAGCTCATATAGGTATATAGTTGTAGACATATTAACACTTGGTGGGGCTTTAAAGCTTTCTACACCTTAATTTTTTATATTTTGTGAATAATAAAGAAATATATATATATATATATATATATATATGTAGGTGATAAAATTAGGCTACCAACTTGATAGTTAACCTTCCAATATTTTCTTCAAACTTCAAAATTTTCATCTTGTCAAAATAATGATTTGACTATTTTACCCTTATGACATGTCAACTACTATTTATTCTTTGAAAGGTCTAAAATGCCCTTGCCTCTTTTCTATCTAATATTATCTCAATAATATAGTTTTCAATTTCAGAATTAAATTTATATTACTCCGATTATTTCCAATTAAAGAAAATAGGGAAATAAAAATAATTTGGATTGCAGAATGAAGACTCAATAACAATAATCTGCCCCAATAACATATTAAATATACTGGCTATATAAAATGTATTTACCCTATCACTATATATAACTTAAATTGTAATAAGAATGAGGTTTCAAACTATACTTTAACTTGGGAAACATTAACCTGAAAAATAAAAATAATATTAATGAACAAAAAGAATTAATAGTCATGAGTTAATTTTAATAGAGCAATGCATGGAACCATCTTAATTAATTGTTAAGCCTATATTAAAATTTCAGTTTCTTGTTTAATTAAGGAAGCCTCAAGGTTATAAATGTAATAACATTAATTGAATAGTTCATATGAACCATGCATATATTGCTTATATATAAAACCAAAGATATGGTAACGTTTCATTTTCTCATCATTCCATCTTATATAAAATAAAAAATTATAAAAATCTATCTTTGATACAAAGTTTTCTTTATTTATTTTTTCATTTTAACAACTACAACAACAACACAAAGATCATGGATTTTTTCTTCATGAATAAAATTGTGAAGAAAAAAATGATGTTTGTGTTTTTTTTCTTTTCATTTTTTGTTCTTAAAACTTTGGGTATAGAGAGAGGAGTTTCTATAGTTGAATCAATTTCTATGAGAGATGATATGATAAAAATGGCTGGTTATGGAGAAGAAAAGCTTTCCACTGTTTTTATTCATGGAAAAATTGTTTGTCATGAGGATGATGATCATGGTTGTGACAATATTATTATCAAGGATGATAATTTTGAACTTGGCTCAAGACCTATCCAAGGTATGTTTTTTCCTTATTTGTCGTTAATCTGTCGCTAAAGAACTCATAGTAGGGACTCACCTTTTTTGTTTGTTTCGGAGACGTTTGAATTATATATATCTGAATCTTTTTGATAATCTATAATGACAAATTTTATTGTTTAGTTTATCGGAACAATCTCTCTATCCTCACAAGATAGGGGTAAGACCGTGTACACACCACTCTCTTCATGCCCCACTTATGAAATTTTATTGAATATGTTATTGTTGTAGTAGCTATAAGATTATTTGGTTGCAAATTCTCTTTTCTTTCCTTTTTTTTTTTTTTAGTTTTAAGAAGTGTTAGAAATGTCTAATAAAGAAAACATAAGCATGTCTTATAATATAGATCTTTTTTTTAACACTTCGATATTTGGAACCCATCAGTTTAATTAATTAATTTAGATTTGTGTTATGTAAGACTAATTAAAAGTTCTCTAACTATTAGGGATTTCTCCATGATTCGAACTCGAGAACATATTTTATGTAGTTGTTTGAAGCCAAACTATTTTATTTATTTTTTTGAAAAATCAAAATCTGTTTTTACGTGGATTTTATAGTAATAGCTAGTTTATGTAGTTTTGAACAGTTAAATTGCAAATGAATAATAAGATGAAATTAAACATTCTAAGATATAGGAAAGTTAATTAATATAAACTCAGTTTAGTTTTAAACTTGATCCTTAAATGGAAATTAGGATTCATTTAATTTAGAACCGTTTCTAATTCTTTTTAACAGTTACTATATGAGATAGATATTGTATTTATTTATTTATTTATTTTTAATTAAAGGAGATATTGTATCTATTTATTCAATGTATCTAAAAGAAAAGTTGAAAGAAAACAGAAAAGAGAAAAAAAAAGTATTTTTAAGAAAAAGTGGGGTTGAATATTAAAATTTGAAAACTTGCTGGACCTATTTGTATATTAATAAAGATACGTTGCTTTCATGTAACACCACCAAATTTCTGTTCTACCAAAATGATAGTGTTATTGGAACCAAAAGCTGGTAAATTAACATAAAATTATAAGCTCACTAAATTCGTTGCATTTTTTTTTGAAAATATGGGTCCAAAATTTAATATAGTTAAGTACGAGTAATTTGGAATTGAGGTATAGTTGATTGATTCATATAGTAAAACCCGAGTAATTTCGAATTGAGGCATAGTTAGTTGATTCATATAGTAAAACCCGAGTAATTTGGAATTAAGGTATAGTTGATCAATTCATAGAGTAAAACCCGAGTAATTTGGAATTAAGGTATAGTTGATTGATTCAAATAGTAAAACCCGATTGATGCACAAAGCTTCGAAAAACGGTTGGACCACAAGGATCCATTGTACTTAGCCTTATCTTGCATTTTTGCAAGAGGGTGTTTTCACAGCTCGAACCCTTAACCTCATAATCACGTGTCAACAACTTTACCAGTAGTTTCCGCAGCTCAAATCCATGACGCCCTGGTCACAGGACAACAACTTTACCATTTACGTCAAGGCTCTCCTTGCCTACTAATCTTACGTGTGACTTGACATATTTCAGGTGCATCAGTAGGTGTGTTCTGTGGATCAAGTGGAAAAACAAGATCATGGGCAAGAAACACTACAGATGAAGATGGAGATTTTCTTATTGATCTTCCTTCTCATCTTCATGCTATTCCAAACTTGGAAAAAACATGTCTTACTAAAGTCCTTCATCTGCCAAGAAACACCATTTGTGAACATGCTTTTAGAGGAAAACACAAAGGACTCGAGCTAATTTCTATCGGTGGAGGCATCCGTACTTACACGACTCAAACAATTCATCTGACCCCTAAAGTTACACAAAGGTGCAGAAAGAAAGTTGCTGTAATGTGATCAGGAGGCCAAAAATTCAGCACGTCCAACGACTCAAATCTGTTGGCGCTTTGATCAGTCACAAACATTGAGTCGTTGGATTAAGCTTGAAACATAACCTGCTGGTATTAGTCCACAATTTTTCGGTTGCTTCCTCCCACAACGAGTTTGTGTGTGTGAGTGAGAGAGAGAGATGTAAATATAAGTTTCTTGTATGAATGATGTGTAACAGGCACATGTATTTCCACTGAGAATATAAGTAGCCTTTCAAAGTCATACCAGATGCACAAACTTTCAATATATTAAAGTAACAACATAAATTGTAATCACTGCAGAATCAATAACTAAAATCTGGGGTGCATAAATGTAGCAATCATTCACACGGATCCACAAAAAACTAAAAGCGCTAAAAGAAGTTAAGGACGATGTGATCCTGGGATTGAACAGCTTATCAGACAAAAGAAAAACTATCCAGGAGATTGTTCCAAAAGAAACCTTGTCTCTTCCGACGACATGATATCCTCTCCTCGGGATATAACTAATAAGTTACTCTATGAACTCTCCCGAGCTTTCTTCTCAGCTCCAGAAATGATATACTGAGCAACATCGGCACAACATTTAAGCTTGTCTGCTTCTTCGTCAGGTATCTCAATCGAGAATTCTTGTTCAAAAGCCATGACAAGTTCTACTCTATCTAAGCTGTCTAGGCTCAAGTCCTTCTGGAAATCAGCACTCTCAGTGACCTATAACAAGATTTAGGATTCAGCTGTAATATCTACTATTTGACTCGTCATTTGCCACAAAATGTGTTAAATTGATATAGACCACCAGCAGAGGCAAATCCAGAATTAAAACTCCAACGGGTTCAACCTTTAAGGTTCTTAGCATTGAATCTAGTACTCCCTCTGTTTCAATTTGTTTGTCTAGTTTTGACTTGACATGGAGTTTTAGAAAGTAAAGAAGACTTTTGAATCTTGTGGTCTTAAACTAAAGATATGTAGTATGTACCAAAATGTCTTTTAATCTTGTGGTCTTAAACATGCCATGTGGAAAACCGGAAGTAACAAGTTGCCAAAAAAGGGAAAAAGGAATGTAAGACAAATAACTTGAAACGGAGGGAGTACTTATTTTGTTGCAGTTTAGTAATCTTTTCACATAAACTTATGCTCCGCGTTGAAAGGTCAAAAAATGGATGAATCATACCTTGGCTGCATCAATCTTGTCAAATTTCTTCACCAGGTTAAGCACTTGTTCCTTTATCTGATCCTGATTGGTGGAACCAGAATTGCTAAAGGTGCGTATTTGCAAATTCAGTATATTTAACGCACTCTGGCCTTCAGCTTGAGATAATGATACTTGCAATGGGACCTTAACCTGCACATACTTCAGAATAGATGATCTCAAGCTTTGCATTTTGAACCTACAATAAGTCGTCGATGTATTAGCACGAGCAAAAGCAGTTTAAAGAGGTAGAAGATGCAAACAAAAACAAGGCAAAGAGATGTAAGGACCTAAAGATAAGGCATAAATGTACTAACAGCAAGATAAGCCATTTTGTCCCACATTTCCTGTTTCATATCTATGTATTGGGAGATTCACCAAGATAAGTTGGTCAAGTGAATGGAGAATCTGCTAAATCTTAATAGCCACTATACATTGTATCCTTCATTATAAGTGAGATAGTAGACGCTGTAATTCAATGACATGCAAAACTGTCAGCAAGTTTGTTTAACAGGTACGTACTTCATCGAATCAAATTTCTGAACAGAAGAAGCAACCTAAATTAGCGCCCTTGATATTATGGCCTATAATCACATGTCGTACTCCAATTTATATTAAAGCGAGCATGCTTATTTTTCACAGCGAATGCTCACATGTCTACTGTATTGTAACACTTAACAGGCCTATTCTCCACAAATATTTGATCTATCACATGAGCAAAAGTCTTATTACTTGTTTTGAACTTGAATGCCTTGTGAGGTTTTTCCTCTGCTGTCAGCCCTGAAAATTTAATTCCCGTACTTGCTCCAGGAAATGATGTTGTTCTTGCCTTCAGTGGTGAAAGCAACGTGTACTATACGGGTTCATGGGAACCAGTAGCTTCTTTCACAGACCCTATATATGTTTTAAGAATTCCACTAATTATCTATAAATGGATTGACTGTGAGCCTAGCTATTATTGTATATTTACTTGACGTTGTTGTAGGAACCCATAAAATTTGAATCATAGATCCGCCTTTGCTTGAGTTACATATGATCAGGAATGATCCTAACCCCTTAATGTTCCAACAAAACTTTCACAATCCACAACCCATTAAAGAAAAGCAGCATAATGCTAAGGAAAACAGGTGAAGCTGCTTCTCAATCCATAACCACTACACATCAGTTATGAAGATTATCTATCAGGATATATACATCAACAGCCAAGCTCCAATTTTAAACGAGTATCAAAATCGTCTCGGATGTTTTCAAAATCCATATAAAAGAACCAACACCAAAATGACAACTTTCTACATTTAGAAGCAATTTAACTTTAAAGGATGGCCATACAAATGTCTATGAATTGTTATAGAGCATAGGTTTTAAAATGTTTGTTTCTTAAACTCCATACACAGTCAAACACCGACACAAAAAATGGGAACGGAGGGAGCATAAAAAATGATAACTTTTATAACACCCATTGAAAAAAAAAACTCAAAATGTTAACTTTATTACACCCATTACACACCAAAGCACCAAACTCTAAATCTAAATGTTTATTTAAATAACACCCATTAAAGATCACAACTTGAAGTACTGATTCACACAAATGTCTATGAATTGTTCTATAATATATATATAAGTTTGAAAAGTGTTCCTTTCTTAAATTCCATGCATAGTCAAACACTGTCACATAAAATGGGAACAAGGGAGGGGAGCATCAAAAATCAAAGAACCAAAACACCCATTAACAAAAAATAAAAGGCCATCTCGGAGCACAAAACATTCCACATTAGCAGGGTCCGCGGAAGGTCCCCGCACCCCAAGGGGTGTGAGTTAGACAGTCTACGGCTCGAACCCATGACTATAGGTCACACGTAGACAACTTTATTGTTACTCCAAGACTCCCCTTCACACCCATTAACAAAAATACTCAAAAATGTTAACTTTATTACACCCATTAACAAAAATACTCAAAAATGTTAACTTTATAACACCCATTAACAAAAAAACTCAAAATCTTAACTTTATAACATCCATTGTAGACCAAATCACCAAACTCCAAATGTTTATTTCTACAACATCCATTAAAGATTACAACTTGAAGTAATGATTCACCTTTTTTTTAACTTGTTAGGCAGAATGATAAACGATATATAGATAGATATTTATAGACTAACAAGAAACAAAATAGCTGAGAATTAGCAAAAAACTTACCTATTTTACTTTGTTTTCTCCGATTCTCCGATTCTTTATGAACTGTTTGCTTAGGATTACAATCTGTTTGATAAATTGCCTCAAAGAACTGAAATTAGCAGTGATGGTTCTGGGCCTGGATAGTGGAAAATATGGGCCTCGGGTACACAGCTTGGGCCACATAAATAGTTGGGCTATCACTCATAAACGTCCATCAAAATAATAGCGGATATACATAACATATGATTTTATATTATTGAGAATGTGTCTAAGCACAATTATAACTTCGAAGGATATTATATCAAAGTCGTACAATTATAACCTTAATGTGAATGTCTTTATCTAAGTTTATCATTTTAAAAGCTAAATAATATATACAAAAATATTATATAAATTAAACTCCTATTTAATTATAATCGTAAAATACAATTTTTTAAAATAACGACACCAATATAAAATACCTGCCAAAAAGTGATATCAACACTAATAATTCTAAAATTAGTTGCCATTTTTCTGTCTCTGCTTTTTTGTCTCTTAGCTATGAAGCAGCGGCTATGAGCGGAGTTAGGGTATCGCTAGTAGTTCATCTTAACCTCTTTTTTTTAATTATGTTTTGTATATATAATAATAATAATATATTCATATGGAGTTTTGCAGATCGGATAAGATGTACAGACATTTTTTCTTTTTGAAGTAGATAAGTTATTTTCGATAGAATCTTAAGCTTCAACTTAAAAAACGAAATTGTTTAGAAAAGGATTGCAAGAAGAATGAGAAATTGAATACAATTATATTATATTACATTACTTATTTATTTGAACTAATATATCTTAAATTTAATAAAGTTCAAATTTTGGTATCCATTTTTTTTTTTTTTTTAATCTTGTAAAATGATCTAATAAAACCTACTAGCAAATTTAGACATAAAGTGTGTTGTGTAGGTGGATGGAAAATAAGGTCAAGACAAACACATCTGTAAACCAAAGTCTGAATAAGACACTAAACCACACGTTTCATACAATTTGTAATCTTCTCTATTTTGGAAAAAGTTGCCAAACCTCATTACATAAGATTTTATTAAGTGACAAAAATAAATAAGAGATGAAAAAAAGGGATCTAAATCTCTTTCACATACCAAACGGATAAATTATTTATACATAATATATAAGCTTTTACCATAGATCAAAATTATTGAGATTTGTTGAAGCGGTAAGCAAAAATATATCTCTTTTCATATATTCTATTCTTAATTTGAGATTTTGATTTTGAGTATTGATGATGATAGTCTATTATAACAAAAGCTTAACCATTAAATTTAAATTTTCTGACATAAATTCCAATTAATCAAGTCTTAAAGTGAATATCGAACACTATACGAGAAATCATAAAGAACAAGAGAGAGTATTTTCTTCTCACGGAATAAAAGAAAGGAAATTTTCATAAATAACAATAACGTTTGAGGTATAATTATCAAACATAACGATATTTTGGTTAAATTATTAAATGTAACAAGAGTTTCTAAAATTCATATCAATGATATAACAATTCACTCTATATAGCTATACAACTATTCACTATATATATGTCAGTGATACAACAATTCACTCTATATAAGTGATACAAAGTAATGACACGTCAATTCTCTCTATATTAGTATATAATGATCTCTGTATCATTGATACAAAGTGAATTGAATTATTGACACAAGTGAATCTCAGAAAACTCTCGATACATTTGATAGATATAGCCAGAGGCGTATTTAGGATTTCGAGATGAGGGGTGCATTATTGTAAAAAGGTGGATCTAAGATGTAAATTTGATCGGATATATCTATACATATATAAGATTCAGATTTCTAACCTCACTTAGAGAGGTGCACCCAATAATCGTCACATAATATGATACTCTAAGTATGGGTTCACACATCTATATTTCAATATTTTTTTAAAAATATAACACTATTATATATGATTTCCGGAGGGGAGCATGTGTTCACGTGAACCCGGTGACCCCCACTTAGATACGCCCCTGGATATAGCTATTAGGAGTCATTTAGTTGGGAACAAGTTGTCTCGAATAAGTTATTCCACCGAATAAGTTATTCCACCATGTGTATGAAATAACTTATCTCATCACTATGATATAAATGATGGAATAAACAATTCAACGACTACCTAATACCTCCAATTAAACACAAATTAAAATAATCTTATATTTTATATCGAAATTATTATACCTTAACCTCACCCCAAACGAAAACTAAGTTTGGTTCGAAAAGAAAGTTACTCCAAAATTTAAGTCGGTGGGAGATTAAAATAAACCTTTATATAACTAACATTTGACACTAACCAAACCAACAAATTTTCCCAAATGGACACACAATGGAGAGACAAAAAACTATATCCAGCCTTAGGCATTTTCACCATTCTTTTTCTTTTGTACTTGAGTTTCAATGACAACTTTAATTTCTCTTTCCCACAAATCTTTCTAAGACAACCTTATATGGGTTTTGTTGGGGTTAATGAAACTAGATTTTTCATCAAGAATGAAAATCCAAAGACTCAATCTTTAACATTTCAAGAATTGTACATTAATGGTTGGAATTCTTATTGGTTAATGGAGGAAAGTATTTGGGTATCTTCAAGATTTAGGGTTTCTAAGATGATGAAAAGAGGAGCTGAAATGGGGTTGAGTGTTTGTAGGACTTGGGCTTTTAGTGATGGTGGTGGACCTAATGATCTTCAGCTACTTCCTGGAGTCTTCAATGAAAGAGTCTTTAAGGTGGTGCTTTAATTTAGTTCTGTTTCAAGATTGCTAATTTTTTCAATTATTTTGGGGTTTTGTTTGATTTTTGTAGCATAGTTGAGCTGAGGTTCTATTGGAAACAACCTCTCTACCTCTGAGGTAGGGGTAAGGTCTGCGTACAGACTCTATGTTGTTTTTTGTAGCAATTATTAGGATTATTGAGGTGCTTATAGACTATGTTGCTCGGACTTTTCAAAAATGGTGTGTGCACTCGTGTTGGATACTCCAAAATGCACTTACTTTTAGAGGATCCAACATGTGTCTATCAACATTTTTAAAGAGTCTGAACAACATAACTTATGCTCGCTATGTTTCAGTTTGATTGTCCGGTTTTTTGCTTTGACGTGGAGTTTTAAGAAAGTAAAAGAAAGAGTTTTGAATCTCGTGTGTCTTAAACTAAAGATATATAGAATGTACTAAAATGCTCTTTAATCTTGTGAGCTTGAATATGTCAGGTGGAAAGTTGGAATTAAAGAGTTGCCGAAAATGGGAAAGAGACATATTTTTTTTTGAAACGGACTAAAAGGGATAGCAAGACAAATAATTTGAAAGGGAGGGAATAGTAACTTGTTGAACACTTTGAGAAGTTGTTTCTTAATTCAAAAAAGTGAGAATCGTTTGCCAGTGTCTAATTTCGCTTTGTTTATGGTGTTTTAGGGTGAGATGTTGATTTATTTCTCTTGAAACAGAGATGATTTTATTTGTTAATAGAAGTTCAGTGAAAATAGAAGGTAAAGTTTGAGTCTTTGTATAAATCTTAGGCGTATTAAACTTAAATATTGTGCTCTACAATTGGTATATAACTTAATTTGTATGATAAGTGCATAAATCAACTAGTAATCAAGGTGGTGGCCAATAAAGTGGGATGAAAATCACAGGAGCGCAGAGAATTTACAAAACATGCGAGGTGATTTTTTCCCGTCTACCAAAACCTTGGTAGATGGAATAACTCGCTACCAGTTTCAAGGTACCCATAGAATAGTCGAGGTGTGTACAAACTGCCCTGAACACGACAGTATAAAAGAACAATTGACCAGCTTACGTCTATCTTGTTCTCACTGATGAGGGGTTGGGGCTGGTGGAATAGTAGTATGTTTGAAACTTTGAATATTCAGTTAAACATCTAAAAGTTAGCAAGACAATTACGGATAGACCCGCTTTTGGTCATATTGTTGACATATTATGAAATTGTAATCCAAACCGAAAAGGTTTTGTGCAAAAGTACTAAACTTTTTGGTGTTTAACATAATGAACATCAGCTAAAGATTACTAGAATCACTTTTGATAGTTTAACTTTGCTACATCTAGCAATACAAATGGGTAGCATATAGTATTGTGCAATTATAGTTGCAATGCAGAATTTACTACGATATCAAGCATTCATGAGTACTGAGTACCTACTGCTATACTGAAGATCCAAGCAATTTAGCTTTGTGTGGATAGTGGATTGCGCCTAGATGGGCGAAGATACAAATTTTATGTAGTATTTGTTCCAAAATTCATTATATTCAGTCTTCATAATATAATCGATCTAACACCATAAGAACTCGGCAGAAAGTAGCAATAGAAACCACAGACTAGTAGACCACCAGTATCTTACCGATGTATCTGCAAGCGTACGTTCACTCAAGTCTGTTCATCTTACTAGACTATTATGAACTATTGTTCAGGGCCTTGCTTAGTAATGCAATTTTATGCCACATGGTACTTATAAATTGCTACCTTTTCCCCCGCATTTTGATATAATCTTATCATCCTATCAATTTCAGGGATTAGATTTTGTCATTGTTGAGGCAAGGAAGCATAACATCCGATTAATCCTCAGTCTTGTAAACAATTTAAAAGCTTATGGTGGCACTGCTCAATATATGAAGTGGGCGCGAGAAGCAGGTACCAACGTGTCTTCATCAAGAGATGCATTCTTTACCAATCCAACGGTCAAAGCATACTACAAGTCTTTTGTCAAGGTATGTTCAAATTAAGCAAAATTATGACATTTGACAATGTTGATTGAATACACTTTGAAGAAGCTTTTCCCGTTAAGCAATTTCTTTCTATTTACTTTCATATGATGAACTATAAGAACATTATAGTTTTTTTTTTTCTTGTTGCACATGACAGGCTATTGTGACTAGAAAAAACTCTATAAGTGGAGTTAAATATTCAGAAGAACCAGCCATATTTGCGTGGGAACTCATAAATGAGCCTCGTTGTGAATCCAGTTCATCAGCTGCTGCTCTCCAGGTTAGTTTTTCAAATTATACTGCTTACTACTGAGATTTGGCCTCTCAACGACACTAGAAAAATGGCAATTTTGAAGCAAGGAAAATAAAGCATCTGGCAGAGATTACTTATGACTTTGTTTGTGAATTAATTTGCATATCAATAGTTCTAGTATATAAAGCAGTTTTTACTCGTCCCGTTGCATCTATGGTCAAACCTCTCTATAACTGCATTGTTTGTCCAGACATTTTTTTGGCTGTTATAAAGAAAAGTTGTTATAGAGAGCATAACACATAACATAACATGAAAAAATCGGTTCTAAAGAAAAACTTGGCCGCTATAGAGAAGTGTTGTTATAGAGGATGACTGGTCTGATTGTAGTACCTTCTTTCTTTAGCTTCAATGGTAATTTCGTGAACAGGCGTGGATTGCAGAGATGGCTGGATTTGTCAAAAGTTTGGATCAGAAGCATCTTGTGACTGTTGGACTTGAGGGCTTTTATGGTGTGGAAAAAACTGGAAACGTTGGATTGAACCCAGGGAAATGGGCTGCATCACTTGGAGTGGACTTCATTGAGAACTCAGCTATTGAAAACATCGATTTTACTTCTGTTCATGCTTATCCCCACAGTTGGTTAGTCAAGCAGAGTAAATTTATTCCAAATCAGATACATTTTTATAGTAGCATATGTAGAAGTTTAAGCTCGTATGTGTTTATCACTGCCTTCTTCGATTCTTCTGTTAAAAGATGCCCTCTTGCAGGATCAAAGGTGGAATAAATTCAGATGCACGAGTAGATTTTCTATCTCATTGGGTTGATTCTCACATTAGTGAAGCTGAAAAGATCCTTAAGAAGCCTGTTCTTTTCACAGAAGTTGGTTTTCCTTCGAGTATTCAGAAGAATGGATTATACGACAGAAATATTTTTCTGAAAATAGTTTATGACAAGATTTACGAGTCAGCAAAGAAGAAGAAAGCTGGTGCAGGAGCCTTAGTATGGCAGCTATTGGTGGAAGGGATGGAACGATACGGTGACCAGTTCTCGTTTATAGCTTGGAAGCATCCCTCTACCTATAAACTGATGGTAGAACAATCTTGCAGACTGCTCAATATATCTACTCAAGGCCTCACACACAAAAAACTCAATCAAAAGAATGTTTGTTTGGCTAATGCATCTTAAATATGAAATGTTCTTTATTCATTCATCTTCCTCGAGGAGACGGACATTATAGGAGAAACAATGTAATGTGCTTTGGCTGAACTTGAGGATATGTTAGAAGCATCAACTGGATGAGTGTAAGAACCAGATTTTGTTCCTTAGTACTGGCGTGAATTCAAAATTCTGTTGGTGTATATTTATAATCTCAGATGTACATATATACTACAATAGCAATAGCAATGTAAGTGGTTTGTTCATTTTCAATGAAATAATAAGATATTGACCAGAATCTTGTGGTTTGTTTTCTTGGTTTAGCAATATTCTTAAAAACTACTCAAGTGGAAAATAATTATGCATCATTCCCAAATGGAAAAGATGCAAAGTTAATAGAGAGGTGAAAGACTTGCACAATTGAAAGAACAGAAGGTTGTTCTATGACAAGAACTAAAGCAAAAAGCAAATCCAAAACAAAGGGATGTATACCAAGAGAGAGATCGATTAGTTAGCCTCATTTCATTTGTATGTTTCCATGGCTGGAGTTCATAACTCCAGCGAGCCAATAAAAAGAAAGTACAAATAGACAACTTTTACGGGAAGATGATTCACTACCATATAAAGTAGAACATAGAGTTGCTACTCACAAAAAACTGCATAGGCTTGTGTTAGCAAAGGGCAGCCCAGTGCATCAAGACATGCAGATCAATATTTCTGCACAACCCAAGGTACATTCTATGCATATGTGAACCGACTAGCCAAAATTTGCACTGCCATCGTCATGGAGATCACCAAATCGGAAGAAGACAGCGCACAACTAAAACATAAGCATTATAGCTAACAATCTGATATAACATATATATGGAATATGGGAAAAATGGTTCTCACAAAAGCAACTTTTGTGCAAATAAGGTTACAAGATTTCACTTGGATAGACGGTTATATGAGCTTCTTGTCGATTATTTCTTGATATCCATAGAGCTCAGACCTTTTTCAGTTTTGAACTTTAAAATAGCCTTGTCAAATGTTTCTCTAACGTTCTCGCAGATAAGCATTAGATCCTGACATGAATCGTTCAATACCTCCCTCGCTGGATCTCCTGCAATAGAAGCCAGATATACCAAAACTCAAACAGATGTCCACAACATTTCACCGAAATAAAAGCGTATAAACATATGGAAGCATTAAAAGACAATTGTAAATTGTTATTTCCATGCGGTCGTATAGGTTATGCATGCTGTAGCAATCTCTAACAAAACAATCTACTACATGGACCTGATCAAATAAAGCTGGAAGAAAAAGGGGAATTCTTAGTGGGAAGGGCATCACAATATTCCTCCAGAAAAACCAACTGGCCCTCACAAGAATCTATGTTGCTTGGACTCTCCTAAATATTGCTGCGCCCATGACGGATCCTCCAAAAATACATAAGTTTTGGAGGATCCTAGACACATCCGTCGACATTTTTAAGAGTCGAGCAACATACACAAGAATATCCTAAAAAATGAAATAGCTTTATATTGTTCCTTTAAACAAAAATATCAAAAAAGAAAACTTCATTTGGAGAAACATTGCTACACATTAACCCTCTGGTGGAATGGACTTATTGTAATACCCCAAGCTTTCAAAGAATTTTAACTGCAGAACTCACCTGAAGACAGTGACCTACGGAGGCCACTTACGGGCCGTAGATGGATAGATGGGCCATAGGTGGGGACCGTCAATGACACTGTGAACTTTCAGGATTTTCAAGTTTCTGTACCTTGATCTACGGAATAGTAAGACGGTTCGTAGTTCAGTTGACGGGCCGTAGATGAGCTCCGTAGATGCCTTCCAGACTTAGTCAAATTTTCAGCCCAAAATGAACTTTCTGAATCAATTGATGGAAGAGCAGGACGGTCCATCAATTGATGTACGGACCGTAGATCCTGTCCGTCGATTGGCCCCAAAAGTTTTTAATTAAGGGCTTTTTGGTCTTTTCCCTAATTGTTTACCTATTAAGCTAAGTCGGTTATACCCTTAATCTAAGACATATAAATACTTTCTAAGCCTAATTCCTTTTATTCTAATTCATTCCTAAACTCTTCTCTCTCAAATATTTCTCTCTCTAAAAGAATCTCTCTCAACTCTCAAGGAAGAAGTAAAAAGCTTGAATCCTCCATTGAAGACCTTCAATCTTCTCCAATTTTCTTGTGGATTTCATTGAAGTATGATAGTGTTCACCATTAGGAGTTCTTTCCTCCAATGGGTCCTCTCTCTTCTTCATGATTTTCAAAGGTTTACTCTAACCCGAATGAATTAGGGTTTGTGATCAATTATTGTGGGTTCTTCAATTATGATTTCAATTATTGATTTTATGATTTGTAGTGCACGATCTACCGTGATAAAGTAACTTAGTGCACGAATTAGCGTGAATTACATGATTTGATGTAAAGAATACATGAACCCCCATGATCCCAAGTTAATTCTCCCCAATTTGATAATCTATGCTTTGATTGTTGGGTTGAGCTATGATTTGATGAAGTTTATGAATTCTCAATGAAATCAAGCATGCATTATGAATGAATTGAGGATAATCTTATGAATTTAGCATGATCAAGTCAAAAGCATGATTTTCCTCTATTATGTGAGTTCCTTCAAGTATGGGTAAATTGTCCTAATTATGGCTTTCTAAGCATGAGCTTGCATTAATTTGCATGATATGAGTTGAACTTGCATGAACCCATATGAACTCTATGAACTATGAAATATGAGCATGATAAACTAAGTAAGGAAGAAGCTAATGAACTTATGCATGTCTCATATAAAGTAAATGATGAATTAAGGGTGCTTTGAGAGTAAAGTACCAAAGTTATGATATGATGATGCGATGGTTGAGTAGTGAAAGGTTTTCTCACGTGATTCTCCCATTAAGATAAAAGAAGAACAAAGAGGCGATTACCCATTTTCTTAAGGAGCTATTCTAATGACGTAAGCTTGGACAAGGTCCATGGAAGATGAAACGTCTATAAGCACGATTTAGCTTGAATTGGTAACCCTAGTTGTACCTTTTCATGTTTAATGATATAAATATGTTAGTGACTAATCCGCGGGAATTATGCTTAGCACCGAGTGGATATTGAGATGGAAGCCCTCCCATTAGAAGAGGCTGGGTCTTCTAGTGAAAGCTCTCCCGTTAGTAGAGGCCGGGTTTTCTAGATGGAGCTCTCCCGTTAGTTGAGGCCGAGTCTCCTAAAGCAATCTCTATCCCATAAACTATGTTGCCACTATAGGATGTTGTCATTAAATAGACATTAGCTAGTGGATCCACATAAGCTAAGAAGTTCATGGTCTTACCTTGGCAAGTAGGACACCTCTTTTCGGTGTGGGGTAGACACCGGATTCCATGTTGATAGCTCACATGGTCTTACATGTCGGTTAAGGCTATTCCCCACAAGTTTTGAACAAGTGTTCTCATGATGAAGTAAAGAAAAGAAAGATGATTTAGCTTGCTTTGGCCTTGATGTATGCTTTATGTTTCATGTTTATCATGTTTTAAGTTTGGCCATTGCATGTCATGATTATATTTAACTCTAGCATGATTTAAGTGTTTATGTGCATTGCTATCATACTTAGTACTTAATTGTGCTAACGCATACTCTTGCCTACATTAACTTCTTTGGTGTAGGACGTGGCGATTCACCTTCCACTCGTGGCTAGAGCTTTATAGTAGCAGATTGATAGAAGACTTGGTGAGTCCTCATCCATCCAAGGACATAGCCTAGTTGTTCTTATTTTCATGTCATTTCTTTTCAGTTTTTGGATTGTATTGGGTTACGTCCCAACTTTACTTTCTATGATAGATTGGCTTTGAGACATGAGATGTAGACTTCCGTTGTTTCTTTTAAAAGCTTTGATATGAAATTCTCTTTTGAACTTTTATTCTCTATTATCTTGTATGTAATGTATGCTAAGTGGCTTGTATGTGGCCTCTCGGGGGCTTGTACGCCATGTCACATCTAGGGGGTACCTTGGGTCGTGACACTTATAGGGTTGTTCTGAAAGTCCTAGAAAGGTAAGATGGAGCGTCAATTTCCTAAAGGACCAACTGTTCAAAGAAATATAAGTCATCTTCTTTACTGAAAAAACAGAATAATAAATAAATAAGAGGACTACAATGTTCGTATCATACTAGTTGGAAAAAAATACAGATAGAGGAGGGATTTCACAAGTTAGTATCAAGTATCAAGCATGTTACATTTGGATGGAAGCAGAATGCCAGTTTGAACATTAGATAAGAATAAGTTTAAAAAAGAACAGAAAATCTACTCCATGGATCACCCCTGTATTGCTATTGCTAGAGAAATATTTAAGCGTTTCTTTTATAAGTTAGAGAAATCGTTGATAAGGATAAGTTGATGATTGTTTTTAGCTTTACCAGTAGTCTGAACTCTTATGTTCACTCGAGCATCGGAGGGATGTGGAATGCTGTATCCACAAAATGTTACTCTTGGACTGCAAGAAAGTGGATATTAGTTAATCATTATGCTAAGCTTGTTGCACAAACTGCTGTTTAAAAAAAGGGGGGGTGGGGGGACATGCAACGACAAGATTAACATGAGATCAGAGGAATGTTACAAAATGAGATACCCAGGCCCTCTATTTTACCAATCACTAAACTTCAAACAAAATTCTGTAATATGTACTGTAATTTGTATGAGGAAATAAGTGAACACTGAAAGTATTAGCAGTGATTACTGCATAATGAAAAAAACAATGAAGAGCTGAACTACTAACTCTTGATTTAGAGTGAATCTGACAGCATTTGCCAGCGTATGGTCCTCATCTGTCAATGAGAATGTTGCTTTAGATTGATCTTCAAATGAACCATGTTCCATTGACTGTTCACAGAAAGGATATCATTTGAAAAATAATTACCAAATCTTCGGAACTCGGAAAAAAAATGAAATTTATGGATATCAGATGAAAGAAAGAGAAAAAGGAGGAACCATCATAAGAAGTGAGGTAAGAGCTATCAAATGAGTAAGAAAGCACACTTCTTTAACCTTATACAAGTTTCTCCAGATAAGTGCTTCTCTTAAGAACAAAAAATACTGTACTAGTATAAGAAAGCAGTCAAATCAGGAAGGACCTTAATTATACGGTCCAATGTTTTAAACGACCAAAGGATGAACAACTCTGAATGTTCAACTAGTCAAAGGCTATATTGCTCGAACTTCCCAAAAATGTTGATGCACCCATTTCGGATCCTTCAAAAAGTACTACTTTTGGAGGATCCAAGACACACTGGACAACATTTTTGAAGAGTCCGAGCAGCACAGATCAGAGGCAATGCTTTTCGAGCTTTGGTTCATATATAAAAATACTTCAACAGACTACTGGGAGCACCAGATTATGACCAGAGTTTTCATAGGAAGTATTCTAAATCTTGAAATTCAAAGAGCATTCACTTATATTACACTCCAAAAAAAGGTACGTTCTTTTTATCTTATAAGACTACTGAAGCACCTTAGCTATACAAATTAGTGAAATTAAAAGCTGAATTTCGTCATGATCAACTCTAAGGCTAATCCAACGAAATATAAGTGCAAAGAGCCATCTAAAAAAGAAAGATGTTCTTATTGATGGAACATTAGACTCAACAACTAGCCCAAAGTTTATCCAAGTCATACAACATTGTCGAGATGTTTTATCCTGTAGGGAACAAGTCCAGAGTATTACGCATATTACGCACAAAACGAGATATATATGCTTCAGCCTGAAGAAATTGTTATTTATTTTTATTTTTTTCAACTGTAATTGTTTTTCCACCAACAGGAAGCAATTACAAGAATCTCAGCTTATTCATGCTAAAGACCAGAAGAACCTCTTAACTATAACAGCCAAAATAACTTACTATCTACTTTTTCTAGCCGGTATTCATAGATTATACATGAATTAAACATATATTATACATCCGCTGACTATTTTTAGCTTAAACAGTTAGATTTCATATACCTTGAGCTAGGAGAATCGAACGACGGCGAGAAACGACGGCGGGCGGCGGCGGCGGAGCAGCAGGAGAGCAATGAGAATTGGTTTGTGGGCTTTTTCAGAAGTTAAAAGACAATTGGGCTCCCTATATGGACTGTGGGGTATTTTTTTTTGGGCCGAATGTGAAGTATGGGCTTAGGCTAAAGGGGCTAATTGTAGAACTGATATTTAATGGGTAAACAACATAAATTTCACTACTTTAGGAGCAAATTATGTAGATTCAAGATAGTTTGTAATATTACGTTCCTTATCAGATTTTGGACTTCGGATATATGTATCTGGCGCGTCCAGATATGTCAAGATACATGTATCTCAGATACACAGATTCAAAATTAGGTGTAATTTGTTATAGATACACTATATTCAAGTGGATTCACATGTATCTAACTCTCTCGCTTGCCTCTCTATCCTATCCCATTTGCCACTCTCCTCTCTCCCTGAATCTGATATACCCAAATATATGTATCTGGTGTAATTTGCATGTAACTGGAGATGATTCATGATGTATATGGGGATCTCGCTCGCCTCCCTCCTATTTCACTCACCTCTCTCCTTCTCTCGCTCGCCTCCCTCCTATTTCACTCACCTCTCTCCTTCTCTCGCTCGCCTCTTTCCCTAGCTTAGTGCATCTGGTAGCAAAAATATATATATCTAAGTGTGTCCAACTTGAAATCTAATATATAATTATTAATTAGTGAGACAATATATAATTATTTTAAATTATAGGGAAAATTAAAAAAAATGATACACATATTTGTATGATTAGGTAGTTTTTCATATTACAAGGGCATGCGAAAATATAAAAAGGAGTAGAATTCCAAAAAACTAGATCTCCTTGATCATGTGCAAGAGATCTTGTCTAATTATTAAACATATCTTAGATGACATCATGACAACTAATTAATTGTTTTATGTGAAATATCCCATTTCTACCCAACCCTACTTCCACATTTCCCTAAGTCAACCATCATAGTATATGCTTTTATGAAATGAATTAAAAAACCAAGCTAAACACACTAATTTCACTCTATCATCAAGACGAAGAAGAAACATAGAAATGGAAGGGGAGATCCACAATTTTATTGTTGTATGGGTTATTGTCTTAGCAAGTTTATGTTATTCTCACACCATAGCCAAATTCTTTCCAAAAGGGAAATCAAGATTTGTGGCTATAATTCCAATAGTTTGTCTATTTTACATTATTCCTCTTTATCTCACCTCTATTAATCTTGGTGCTACTACTTCTTTCTTCATTACAGGACTAGCCACTTTCAAGCTCATTCTTTTTGCTTTTGGTAAAGGCCCTTTGTCATCAATCCCACCTCTACCACTTTCAACATTCATTCCCTTGGCTTGTTTGCCTATTAAGTTTAAAAAATCATCAAAAACTAAAGATGATGAAATCACCAAAAAGGCCACAAGTTCAACTTTCAATCTTGTTACAAAGATTGCACTTTTAGCCATTTTGATAAGGGTGTATAATTATAAAGACAATTTACATCCAAATTTCATTCTCTTTTGTTATTGTCTCCACATTTACTTCATGTTAGAGATCATGTTGAATATAGTTAGCGCCGCAGTTCGAAGGGTGAGTCGAGTCGAGCTCGAGCCAGCCATCAAAGATCCTCACCTGGCTAGCTCACTCCAGGATTTCTGGGGTAAGAGGTGGAACCTCATGGTAACTAATATACTTCGTCTGACCGTCTATGATCCTGTTCGTTTAGTTATTGTGGACCGGATCCCGAGGAAGTGGGCCTCAATTCCAGCTGTGGTCGCCACGTTTTTCGTCTCGGGGCTATTGCATGAGCTGTTTTTCTACTACATTGGAAGATTGAAGCCTAGTGGTGAAGCCATGATGTTCTTTCTAATTCACGGAATGGCTTTGAGTCTTGAAATTGTTATCAAGAAAATTTTAAATGGTAAATTTTTGGTTCCTAGGATTATTTCAGGTTCATTAGCACTAGCATTTATTATTTTCACAAGTTTTTGGTTGTTTTTTCCTCCTTTTTTGAGGGGTAATACAGAGCTTAAGTTATGTAATGAATATATTGCTTTCTATAAATTCATCAGGTATGGTCAATTAATTAGTCCTACCAATATCACATGTCCACTCCTGTAAGAATATTTATTCATGATGGACTAAGGTTTGTATGAGTACTTATGATAGAATTAATTTGAGATCCTTGTGAAATTTACTTTTTTTTTGGTACTTTTTGAAAAGATCATTAAAAGTATCGTCGTTTAAGTTTATCAAGAGAAGAAGTTTCATATCCTTGAGAGTATTTTCCGATATTATTAAATCATCACTATGTTTGTGCCTTTTGTTTTCTAGAAAAACGTTGATACGTCTTTCTCCAAATATGTTTAATAAATGCTTATTAATATTCAACAAATATCAATAATCTTATATAATAGTTCTAAGAGGATGATGTTTTTGCATATCTTCATCCTAAATAACAATGTACAGTATTTCTCATTAGTTCTCTCTCCAAAATTCAAATCACCCCAGTGGTCTAACTAATAGAAATTCACATGCGTAGAGCTAAATTATTATGCGTAGAGCTAAATTATAAGGGGATACGCATCGTATCAAGAATTTCTTCATTTTCAAGATTAGAATTAAAAATTTCTAATTAAGTGTAAAGTGATATCATTTATCTCATCATATCTTTTATAACATTGCGGTATAATATTCCGTAAAATAACAGAATAATGAAGTAAATATTCTTTCAAAGTTCAAATACTTTTTTTATTATATATTTTAAAAATAATATAAATGTATACTACTGGTTATTAGCTGCAAATGTTACATATATAATTAATTAATAGGATCTAAAATACGTTATCAAGATCTACAAGATATTATACAAAAAGAGAAGACTTCTTGAACCGTCGATCAATAGTGACAATAATACATTTATTTATTATAAAGATGATTTATATATATTTATTCAAATAATAATGGCACATGGAAAAAAAATTATAAAGCATCTTAACGACATATATTCTTCACTTCCCTTAGAGTTTTTTAAGCTGTAGTTGTATTTGGTTATAGTTTTTGAAAATAATATTTGATTGTTTGGATGTACTTTTCCTAAAAAAGATGAAATATAATTTAACTCCGTGTCACTTTTATAAAAATTTAAAAAATTAGGGTAAAATTTGAAAAAGACATCTATAAATTCCTAGAGATAATAAAGACATCTATAAATTCCATTCATTTTTCAAGAAGAAGAAGAAACATAGAAATGGAAGGGGAAATTCACAATTTCATTGTTTTATGGGCTATTGTCTTAGCTAGTTTATGTTAGTCTCCACCATAGCCAAATTCATTCCCATTGGCAAATCAAGATTTGTGGCTATATTTCCAATACTTTGTCTATTTTTCATTCTTCCTCTTTGTCTCACATCTATTCATCTTGGTGGCACTACTTCTTTTTTCATTGCATGGCTAGCCATTTTTAAGCTCATTCTTTTTGCTTTTGGTAAAGGTCCTTTATCATCAACCCCACCTCTACCACTTTCAACATTCATTCCATTGGCTTGTTTGCCTATAAAGTTTCAAAAATATTCAATTAGTGATAATGTTGAAACCAAAAAAAAGACCACAAAGTCAACTTTAAATCAGGTTACCAAGATTGCACTCCTAGCCATTTTTATTAGGGTGTATAGTTGTAAGGACTATTTGCATCCAAAAAGTATACTCTCCTTCTATTGCTTTCACATTTACTTCATGTTAGAGATAATATTTAATATGATTAGTGCCGCGGTCCGAGGGGTGAGTCGAGTCGAGCTCGAGCCACCCTTCGATGAGCCTTACCTGGCTAGCTCACTCCAGGATTTCTGGGGCAAGAGGTGGAACCTTATGGTAACAAATATACTCCGTTCTACCGTATATGACCCCGTCCGTTGAATGGTGGCGGACCGGATCTTGAGGAAGTGGGCCCCACTTCCAGCCGTGCTCGCGACGTTTTTCATCTCGGGACTAATGCATGAGCTGATTTTCAACTACAATGGAAGATTGATGCTTAATGGTGAATACATCATATTCTTTCTCATTCATGGAGTGGCTTTGAGTCTTGAAATTGTTATCAAGAAAATTTCCTAAGGGCAAATTTTTTGTTCCTAGGATTATTTCATGTCCATTAGCACTTGCATTTATATTTTTCACAAGTTTTTGGATGTTTTTTCCTTCATTTTTTAGGGGTAACACAGAGTTTAAAGCATGTAGTGAATCTATTGCTTTCTTTAAATTTATTAGGTATGGTCAATTAATTAGTCCTACCAATATCACATGTCCACTCCTGTAAGAAAATTTCTTCATGATGGACCAAGGACTAAGTTTTGTATCATTGTATGTATGAATTATGATAAAAAATAAATTAATTTGAATGCAACGTGAAATTTTCTACTTTTTGGTTTTTTTTTTGGATAAGACTAAAAAGGTTAGCTTAGCTTACCGTCTTTCTAAAGCAACATTGCTTAAATCAGTCGATAGAAGAAATTTCATATTCTTAGAGCATTTCTCGATCGATGTCATTAAATCTTCATTCGGTTTGTGATGACACATTTGCTTACCTTTCTCCAAATTGGTTTTAGTAAAGGTCTTTATGACCATCATTATACTATCAAAATTTACTCGACCCAACTCTTCACAAAACACTAGAATGCCTTGACTATGTACAAAATATAAAAAATTAAAACTCTGTCCAAAAAAACCAGATCTCATTGATCATCATGTGCAAATTAAATATCTTTCCCCAATTAATAAACATATCTTAGATGGCAACTGCTTAATTAATTATTTTATGAGAAATATTGCACCTCTCCCTAACCCCACTACCACATGTTCCCTAAGTCAACAATCATATTGTATAATGATTATATAATATGATTTTTTTGGTATTAGAAATAATAAAGACATCTTTAAATTCCATCCATCTTTCAACAACAAGAAGAAGAAGAAATGGAAGGGGAAATTCACAATTTCATAGTGGTATGGATTATTGTCTTAGCAAGTTTATGTTACTCTCACACCATAGGAAATATCATTCCAAAAGGCAAATCAAGATTTGTGGCTATAATTCCAATAGTTTGTCTATTTTTCATTCTTCCTCTTTATCTCACCTCTATTACTCTTGGTGCTACTACTTTTTTCTTCATTACAGGATTAGCCACTTCCAAGCTTATTCTTTTTGCTTTTGGTAAAGGCCCTTTGTCATCAACCCCACCTCTACCACTTTCAACATTTATTCCCTTGGCTTGTTTGCCTATTAAGTTTAAAAAATCATCAAAAACTAAAGATGTTGAAACCACAAAGGCTACAAATTCAACTTTCAATCTTGTTACCAAGATTACACTTTTAGCCATTTTGATAAGGGTGTATAATTATAAAGACAATTTACATCCAAAATTCATTCTCTTTTGTTATTGTCTAAACATTTACATCATGTTAGAGATCATATTGAATATGGTTTGCGCCGTGGTTCGAGGGGTGAGTCGAGTGGATCTCGACCCACCCTTCGATGAGCCTTACATGGCTAGCTCGCTCCAGGATTTCTGGGGCAAGAGGTGGAACCTTATGGTAACTAATATGCTCCATCTGATTGTCTATGACCCTGTCCGTTTGATTGTGGCAGACCGGATCCCGAGCATGTGGGCCCCAATTCCGGCCGTGCTCGCCATGTTTTTCGTCTCGGGGCTAATGCATGAGCTACTTTTGTACTACATTATTGAAAGATTGAAGCCTAGTGGTGAAATCATGATTTTTTTTCTAATTCATGGGGTGGCTTTGAATCTTGAAATTGTTACGAAGAAAATGTTCAATGACAAATTTTTAGTTCCTAGGATTATTTCTGGTCCATTAGCACTTGCATTTATATTTTTTACAAGTTCTTGGTTGTTTTTTCCTCCTTTTTTGAGGGGTAATACAGAGCTTAAATTATGTAATGAATATATTGTTTTCCATAAATTTATTAGGTATGGTCAATTAATTAGTCCTACCAATGTCACATGTTCACTTCTGTAGGAATATTTTCTTCATGGTGTACTAAGGTTTGTATGAATTATGATACAATTAATTTTAATGCCATTTTTTTGGGTATTTTGGAAAAGATTAAAAAGGTAGCTTCGCTTACTGTCTTTGTAAAGCAACGTCGCTTATCGATATCATTAAATCTTCATCATGTTTAATTTGTACTTTTGTTTCCATTCCTTTTTTTAAAGTACACAAAATTATTAAACTAATTTTTTTGAGTACTTTTTGTTTATATATAACATCTAGATGAGATCTAAATATTAAATGTCAGTTTACATATATAACATTTCATAATGACAGTCATGAAATTTTCAAACAAACATTGTCATTATAACGAGGTTTAACGATATATCTATTAATTTGATGTAAATATTCGAGTAGATATTTACCGTTATTATGCTATCAAAATTTACTTAATCCAACTCTTCACAAAACACTAGACTGCCTTGACCATGTGATCAAATATAAAAATTAAAACTCTTTCCAAAAAATAAAAGATCCCATTCATCATGTGCAAATTAAATAACTTTCCTTAATTAACAAACATATTATATAATGATTCATAAGTCATCACTTCCACACGTTCCCTAAGTCAACAATCATATTATATAATGATTCATATAATATGATTTTTTTGTATTAGAAATAATAAAGACATCTTTAAATTCCATCCATCTTTCAACAGGAAGAAGAAAGAGAGAAATGGAAGGGGAAATTTACAATTTCTTTGTTGTATGGACTATTGTCTTAGCAAGTTTATGTTACTCTCACACCATAGCCAAATTCATTCCCAAAGGCAAATCAAGATTTGTGGCTATATTTCCAATAGTTTGTCTATTTTTCATCCTTCCTCTTTATCTCACCTCCATTAATCTTGGTGGCACTACTTCTTTCTTCATTGCATGGCTAGCCACTTTCAAGATTCTTCTTTTTGTCTTTGGTAAAGGCCCTTTGTCATCAACCCCACCTCTACCACTTTCAACATTCATTCCTTTAGCTTGTTTGCCTATAAAGTACCAAAAAAATTCAACTAGTGATGTTGAAACCACAAAAAAGGCCACAAAATCAACTTTCAATCTTGTTACCAAAATTGCACTTCTAGCCACTTTGATAAGGGTGTATAATTATAAAGACAATTTACATCCAAAAATCATTCTCTTTTGTTATTGCCTCCACATTTACTTTATGCTAGAGATCATATTGATCATGGTTAGCGCCACAGTCCGAAGGGTGAGTCGAGTTGAGCTCGAGCCACCCTTCAACGAGCCTTACCTAGCTAGCTCGCTTCAGGATTTCTGGGGCAAGAGGTGGAACCTCATGGTGACCAATATACTCCGTCCAACCGTATACGACCCTATACGTTCGATGGTGGCAGACCGGATCTCGAGGAAGTGGGCCCCACTACCGGCTGTGATCGCGACATTTTTCGTCTCGGGGCTAATGCATGAGCTGATTTTCTACTACAATGGAAGATTGAAGCCTAATGGTGAAGTCATGATGTTCTTTCTAATACATGGAGTGGCTTTGAGTCTTGAAATTGTTATTAAGAAAATTTTCAATGGAAAATTTTTGGTTCCTAGGATTATTTCAGGTCCATTAGCACTTAGTTTTATAATTTTCACAAGTTTTTGGTTGTTTTTTCCACCTTTTTTGAGGGGTAAGACAGAGCTTAAAGCATGTACTGAATTTATTGCTTTCTTAGAATTTATTAGGTATGGAAAATTAATTAATCCTACCAATATAACCTGTCCACTTCTATAAGCAAAATATTAATTTTATGGTGGACTAAGGATTGTATGAGTTATGATGGAATTAATTAATTTGAATGGCATATGAGATTTCCTACTTTTTTGGTACTTTTGAAAAGATTAAAATGGTACATAGCTTACAATTTTTTAAAAGCAATTGCACTTAAAGTGTGAAGAGAGAAGAAACTTCATAGTCTTGAGACCATTTCCCGATATAGCTAGTGATCCCTCAATAGATTTAGTACATCCCTCTACCTTTAATTGGAGGTTTCAAATTCAAGTTTGAGAATTGAATAAACCCCTCGTAGAGAGCATTTCCCTTTTAATTGGGTCATACACGATAATCTGAATTAATCGAACTAGTGAGTTCTGAATATCAAATAATTATACAAAACAAAAAAAACAGCTTTTTCTTGAAAGGAGAAAATTTTGAAATTAAAAGTTCTATAATTTGAGGTTGTTCTATTTCAATGTGAACAATTTATAACTAGTCTTACATGAATGGACAAGTGATATTGTCAGGACTAACTAGTTTACCATACCTAACAAATTCTAAAAAAGCAAGAGATTCAGTACATCCTTTAACATCTGGCTTACCCCTCAATAATGGTGGAAAAAACAACCAAAAACTTGTCAAAATTATAAATCCTAATGCTAATGGACCAGAAATAAACCTAGGGACCAAAAATTTGCCATTCAACAATTTCTTGATCATAATTTCAATACTCAAAGCCACACCATGAATGATAAAAAAATATGTGACTTCCCAACTAGGCTTCTCTCTTGCAATGTAGTAAAAAATCAGCTCATGCATTATCCCCGAGACGAAAAACGTCGCGAGCACCGCGGGAAGTGGGGCCCACTTCCTTGGGATTCGGTCCAACATCAATGACCGAACAGGGTCGTAGACGGTTGGACGAAGTATATTGGTTACCATTAAGTTCCATCTCTTGCCCCAGAAATCCTGAAGTGAGCTAGTCTTGTAAGGCTCATCAAAAGGTGGTTCGAGCTCAACTCGGCTTGCGACTCGAACCATAGTGCTAACCATGGTTAATAAGATTTCTAGGAAAAAGTAAATGTGGAGGCAATAACAAAAGAGAAGGAGTTTTGGATGTAAATTTTCTTTATAATTATACACCTTTATCAAAATGGCTAGAAGTGTAATCTTGGTAACAAGATTGAGAGTTGAATTTGTGGTCCTTTTTGTGGTTTCAACATTATCACTAGTTGAATATTTTTGATATTTTATAGGCAAACAAGCTAAGGGAATGAATGTTGAAAGTGGTAGAGGTGGGATTGATGACAAAGGTCCTTTACCAAAGGCAAAAAGAAGAATCTTGAAATTGGCTAGCCATGCAATGAAGAAAGAAGTAGTGCCACCAAGATTAATGGAGGTAAGATAAAGAGGAAGAATGAAAAATAGACAAACTATTGGAATTATAGCCACAAATCTTGATTTGCCATTTGGAAATAATTTGACAATTGTTTGAGAATAACATAAACTTGTTAAGACAATAGTCCATACCACTATGAAATTGTGGATCTCCCCTTCCATTTCTTCTCCTTCTTTCTTCTTGGAAAATATGGCTTTAACTAAGATAATTTTAGAAAAAAAAATGTAGTGATGATGGGACCTAGGGGACATATGGAAGTGGGGTGGTGTGGGGAGTGGGGGGGTACACATAATAAAATTAGTCTTTTTACTAAGATATGTTTTATTGCACATGATGAAGGAGATCTTGTATAATATAAAGAAATCTATTCTTTTTATACTACTACTAATAATAATTTAATGTAATCAAATTATTTAAAAACCAATTATATATTTTTATTTAACATGTTGTAAAAAAATATTCGACTAAACATGCTATTATAAAAGTGGCTAAGTTAAATTATAAATTTTAAATCTTGAATTCGTCTTTGTTTTATCCCAACATCTTCTTAATCATGGAAGTCTTGTGAAACCTTATCACAAGTATTTTGTGATAAATTAAAATCAGACAAACAAATTAAAATAGAGTATTTCTTTTCTTGCCATTAATTTTTTTAGAAAATTTTTGTTGGGTCCAAATAGCAGTGTGTAATAAAAGCAATGTTACGTTAGTCAAATTTGGAAGTCTGTTCTTCACCTAAATTTGGGGTCCGCTTTCTTTTCTTGAATATTGGTCCCAAGTGTAACGTTTATTGTTTTAATATATTTGTCTCGTTTTAATTAACACGAAATTTTAAAAAAATTAAATTTTATAATCTTAAATTAAAATTATATACCAATATTTCCTTTTAATAGTTGAAATTAAGGAGTATTCTATCTCAATGTTGGTATGAACATCAACTTAGTTAAATTTGCATCGAAAAATCTCGTATTAATACAATATAATGGTACATACAACAATGAAATTGTGAATCTTCCCTTCCATTTCTTTCTTCTTGCAAGATGATTCCAATAAAAGCATTAGAACATCTTTGCTATTTATGATGCAACATATTTTATTGTGTGGTGAATATAGAAGACATGTGGAAGTGGGGTCGGAGAGAAGGTTCATCTCTAATCCGTGTAGGTGTGTCTGCATCTTTTTAAGTGAATGAGAAAAAATAAAATTTTCAAGTAACCTCAACGAAAGTAGTGTTTCATCGCTTTATCAGACCAAAAAAAAAATCACTATCAAATTGCCCGTCCTATTGAAATACCAAAATTGTGTTCTGCCTAGTGACTATGAAATGGATTTTGGACATTTTCCACCTAAGATATTATCATTTAAAATTGCTTTAGTTTCTTAGGAAAGTAATCACAATAATCTAGCCATATGTAAATGTCTAAATGGTTTGGTTTAGTATTTAAAAACCTCGAACTAATCCGTCTATGTACAGAGCTAATAAATAATTCAATATTTCACTGAAAGGGGTTCGGATGAACCCCCTAGCCCCAAGCTGACTCCACCCCTATTCAGAATTTGGGTTTCGCCGAAGTCTAAAATTAGGCTTTGGCATAGGGCAACTCTTAGACACGAAAGTCTTAAGAAGCAACAACGCCAACAAGTTCAATCTGAAGTTCGTCAAAACTAATTAAATTTTAAATAATTTTTTAAAATCAAATATATAACAGGGGTGCTAGTGCTACCCACGACTATCTCGTGTCATTCCTTTCATTTTCAAGTATCTCAATTTAATATTGAAAGCATAATTTATTTATTTTTTTACAACAAATTGAACAATTATTCTTTATCTTTTATTTTCCAAGTCTTTAAAACTGGGATCTGATGTTATTATTATCTATAGAACATGGACTTTTTAGATTCAAATGTTTGACATTATTTGTTTGATATATAGAAGATTATGTATAGTTGGATATTTTAATAATCTCATAATGACATGCTTGTTTGTGAGTTGTGACGGAATCATATAAACTAAAGGGTAATTAGTTGAATATTCTTTATCAATGATATATAGAAAATTATATTGCTTATATAGGTTAAAATTGCTTTATATAAAAATAATTTAAGTCCTGAACATCATTAATCAAAATTTCTGGCATCATCATTGATCACCTTGATCTTGTGCAATAGAGTTGGATCTCTCTATAAGAGTCATTCTTCATAACAACATTTTATAATGGTAAGTTTTCTTTGGAGCCGACTTATTATATGTTTCTCATAATAACATTTTGTCATAGCAATTAAAAAAATCTGAATAAACAACGTCATTACAGAGAAGCTTGATCGTATATATTTCCTAATTAATAATCATATGATGACTAATCATTTGTGACAACAAAATATTCCCTGCCTCCCTAGGTCAACAATCATAACATATAATTTTTTCTAATTAGAAACAATTAAGGTATCTTTAAATTCAAACCATCTTTCAAGAAGCAGAAGAAATTATCAAAGAAATGGAAGGGGAAATCCACAATTTCATAGTGATATGGACTATTGTCTTAGCAAGTTTATGTTATTCTCACACAATTGTCAAATTCTTTCCAAATGGAAAATCAAGATTTGTGGCTATAATCCCAATTGTTTGTCTATTTTTCATTCTTCCTCTTTATCTTACTTCTATCAATCTTGGTGCCATTACTTCTTTTTTCATTTCATGGCTAGCCACTTTCAAGCTCATTCTTTTTGCTTTTGGTAAAGGCCCTTTGTCATCAATCCCACCTCTTTCACTTTTAACATTCATTCCATTGGCTTGTTTGCCTATAAAGTTTCAAACACCATCAACTAATACCACTCAAAGGAATACAAAATCAACTTTAAATATTGTTATCAAGATTGCAATTCTAGCCATTTTGATATGGGTGTATTACTTTAAAGCCCATTTACATCCAAATATTATTCTCATTTTATATTGTTTCCACATTTATTTATCCCTAGAAATAATCTTGACCATGGTTAGCACCATGGTCCGAGTCGTAAGTCGAGTCGAGCTTGACCAACCTTTTAATGAGCCTTACAAAACTAGCTCCCTTCAAGATTTCTGGAGTAAAAGGTGGAACCTCATGGTAACCAAACTACTCCATCCGACCGTTTACGTTCCTGTCCGGTCAATGATGACGGACATGATCTCGAGGAAGTGGGCCCCACTTCCTGCGGTGGTCGCAACGTTCTTCGTCTCGGGGCTAATGCATGAGCTGATTTTCTACAACATTGGAAGACTAAAGCCTAGTGGAGAAGTCACATGCTTCTTTATCATTAATGGGGTGGCTTTGACAATAGAAATTGTGATCAAGAAATTGTTGAACGGCAAAGTTTTGGTTCCTAAAATTATCTCAGGACTATTAGCATTAGGATTTATAATTTGGACAAGCTTCTGGTTGTTTTTTCCACCTTTTTTGAGGGGTAAAGCAGAAGATAAAGCATGTACTGAATTTATTGCTTTCTTAGAATTTGCTAAGTATGGTAAGCTAGTTAGTCCTACCAATATCACATGTCCACTACTATAAGACTACTAGTAGTCTTGCTTGAATAAAAATAGAGTCTCTTTTATATTTCATAAGGTAGTAGTAAGGTCTGCACACACTCTATTCCTTCAGACTCTACTTAGTGGAATTTTACGGAATATGTTGTTATTGTCATTTGACTACAAAAACAACAATCAAATGTTACTCTCATTTGATATATGGGCAAATATAACCAGAATTTGCACTAAGAAGGTTCAAAATATGAAGAAATAAACATACGAAGGAAGAAGTAGAAGGGGTTTTCTCCGAGTCCCTAAACAATGTCATATATATACATAAAAAATAATTTGACGATATATAAACATTGTAATTTTTCGTTGAAGGGATTTTTTTGAACCCTCTTGATCCTACCTAGCTCCTTCCTTCGGCCCAGTGCCACTATTAACCCGCTTAGTAGCTTATTAACTAAAATGATCTTAAATCGCATTCGGCCGGTGCGTTTTATGCTTTGTTTTGTATTTTCCAAAAACATCATATATTCTAGCAACTTTGTAGTAAACCATACACATTTTAAAATATAAAATTTTCTTTTAACACATTCCCTTGGTTTGTTTGCCTATAAAGTTTCAAATATCATCAACTAAAACTACCCAAAAGAGTATAAAATCAAACTCTAAATCTTGTACTAGCTCGAGCCACCCTTTGATGAGCCTTACAACTTACTAGACTAGCTCGCTTCAAGATGTCTAGGGTAAAAGGTGGGAACCTCATGGTAACCACCCTACTCCATACATCATATTTGAATCTCGCTCAAAATTCAAAAGGTGTCAGATAAATAAGAACAACGAGAGTATTGTATCTTATATGTTAATTGTTATGTATTGAGATTAATATAAATCAATCAAATGATCCTTTAAGGGGGTCCTTTTGGTATAGATACAAGTTATGCAAGGATTGATTAGTATAATGCGGGATTAATTAATAATATAGGGATCGTAACATGGGAATTATTTCACTTAACCAAAAACTCATCATGCTCTTTAAAAAATTGAATGTTTAATTACAACGTACTTTATGGTACATGCATAATAACCCATAGGGTGGCTAAATCAACCAGTACTTGACCTATCCAACTTATTCTCAGCCCATTTGGCCCGTTCAAAAATAATTCAGTACGCCCATTTGACACGCCTACTTGATGAATTATCTTGAAAATGTTGAATTCACAGCCCTAGTGACATCCTTAAAGAATGCACCAATAGCTTCATACTCTGCAAATGCTCTAACATCAGAATTACACCGTAACAATTGTGGAAAAAACAGCCAGAAACCCGTGATCATAACGAATCCAACGGTCAAGATTGTCCCGATAATCCGTGGCAGCTTAAATCTACCGTTAATCACCTTCTTAGCATAAATCTCGAAGTTTAAACACACCCCATGTAGCAAAAAGAACCAAGTGATCTCCCAAGTGGGCTTAACCCGGCCCAAATAGTAAAATATCAGCTCATGCATTAGGCCCGAAACAACGAATGTAGCCATCACAGCAGGAATTGGGGCCCACTTCCGGCCCAAAATGTTCGCGGAGAGGCTTAGAATGGGCTTGTATATAGTGGGCCGAAGGATACGAGTGACGATGAGATTCCAACGCCGGCCCCAAAAATCTTGTAGTGAGGTAGATAAATATGGTTCGTTGAACTGTGGTTCGAGCTGAAGCCCGAGAAGCCCGCGGGCCAAGCCCGAAACAATAGCTAGAATAATATCTAAGCTAAGGTAAATGTGAAAGCAATAGATGACCATCATTATATAGGGATGTATATAAGCACTATAGTCATAAACTCTAATAATTAAAGCAAAAAGAAGTGTCTTTATGCCATAATTTAGCTTTTGGCCTTTGTTGGACTTTGCAAAAGAGGGAATTTGACATTCTTGAAAATGACCACTTTGTGCAAAATCCTTTCCTTTTTGCACACTAGGACTTTTTTCAACTAATTTTTTAGATGGGGTTTCATAAAAATGTCCATTTTGAAAGGGGTTGTTTTCAATTTTATCATTTGAGTGTGAAGATAGGGTTTCTTGAAAATGGCAATTTTGTGTAAAATCCTTTCCACTTTGCACACTATAACCTTTTTCAGCTAATTTTTTAGATGGGGTTTCATGAAAATATCCATCTTGAAAAGGGTTGTTTTCAATTTTATCATCTGAGCTTGGAAATTGAGTTTCTTGAAAATGTTCATTTTTTGCAAAATCCTTTTTTTCACCTAAATTTAGAGATGGAGTTTCTTTAAAATGACTATTTTGATGAAATTTACCTCTATTAACCTCATTTTCCACATAAAGTTGAGATTTTTGTTGAATCTTGATAGGTAAACAAGCAAGAATTACAAATTTAATAATAGAAAGTGAAGAATCAGAAAGTGGACCTTGGTCAAAGGCAAGTAAAATAAGTTTAAAATTACAAAGCCAAGAAATGAAAAAACCAGTATTACCACAAAGATGAACAGAATTAATTTTAAGTGGAACATAAAGGAAAAAAAATATCACAGGTAAATAAGAAAAGAGCCTAAATAAACCTTTTGGAAGAATTTTAGATGATAAATAGCAATAACAAAGTGATGCATAAATTAATAACCATACCTTAGTAAAATTTTCAATTTCACCTTCTATCCAATATTTGATAACATTCTTGATATTTCCCTCCATATTATAACTTTGTTATTTATTTGTACTATTTTTATATAAATTTTTCTTTCTTTTTATTGGTTTTGGTTTGGGATGAACATATGTGAAGAAGATAAAAAGATGGAGAACACAAAAAACACAAAAAAGTTGTGCTATGAAGGAGACATGTGACAAAATTCTGGATCTACTCCTAACTTATTTTAATCAAGTCAACAAAATTATACTATATAGGAAAACCAATTGTTTTTTGACACGTCAACTTAGAAATTAAATAAATATCTTAGTATAAAAATAAAGATGTCTTAGGTATAAAAACAAATTTATGAAAGGTAGTTGTTTTCTTTATCTTACCTACCCTTAGCTAGTATGTCTAGCGTCTCTTGATTAGGGTCCATCCTAGTAATTTTAGTAAGATCAAGTCAAGTACGCTTCAATAACTCAAGATTCATATTAGAAAAGAAAATTGAAAAAAAGATGAAGTAATTTACGTCTCAATCATTCAATTCGTTCTGATAGACAATAACTAGTTAGTAATTGAAGTTGTATTTTTCATAGTTATTGGTCAATAAATATTTCTAGTAGTAAAGACTAATTAGTTCAAATTTGATACTTAATTCATGACAATTGGGTAGTGGATTAATAATTTAAAATTTGCAAGACTATTTTCATGTCTTATTATTTTATAACCAGCCAGTTTTGAATATGTTAATATATTCAAGTCTAACATTCAAACTTGGAATGCTTCTTTGTAAAGGAATTGTTTAAATCATTCTAATTAAACTAATATAAATAATTATCTGCACCAAATAAGAATTGTAAAAATGGAAATATATAGGTTGACTAGTATTTTGAAGTATGTAATTTAGTGGTAAGTAGTTCGTCATTTTTATCGAGAGCTTTCAGGTTCAAACTTTATTTACGAAATCATCAAAATGAGACTTCACAATAAGAATTTGAATTAGTCTAACCTAAAAATAAATTCCACTCACTATTGATCCACAACTCTCACATGTCACTTCAAGTCAAAATTTCGATATTTCAAAATATAATATAACCAAATTGCTTGATATTCCAGCAAAGACTACTTTATCAACGCCCACCACCAATATTTTTGGGATTTTCCAGGATCCTTACATATTTTAATAGGATTTTCACACCAATACTCGGTCAGATTCATTATTTACTTCTGGTTACTATTATACGTAAATTATATATTGATTATATATAGTTATACAGATATATATTATACATATAATATATATTTATTGACTATTTTTAATTTAAACGACTTGGCAAACAACTATTTAGATTAAAAAGGGCTTCTCTATTTTACTTGGAGGTGGTGAACTATCAACTTCAATCTTTTCTTTTGGACCATTTTATTCTGCCAACTCTTTTCTTTTGGTCTCCTCTAAAGTATTTTGTCACAACAGTGTTTTAAATTTTAAACATTTAAAATTTATCTTTGCGTAATCGAAAAATTTCTGAGGGTCAATAGTGCACGATTAAAAAGTTGGTGGATAGTGATCCATCCGTCTATCCTTCTCCACTTAAGAATTAGGATTTTTTCCACTTAAGAATTAGGATTTTTGTCTACAACAATGTTTCCGCCTATAACGAATTCCTAACTCATACATCATGTGTTGTACTCTTCTACCCTTCTCCATGATACAAGGGTTTTTTTTCTGCCACAAGGTTCAAACTCGCGACGTGCATCTCTTTCCAACTCTTCTCTTTTGGTTTCCCCAAAAGCATTGTGCCAAAACAGAGTGCTTCAAATTTTGAACATATGAAACTTTCTTATATTAGGGTCAACACACTATGCAGAACTCTGTGGGTAATGGATTCATTTTTCTATCTTTCTCTGCTTAAATATGGTTCAAATTTATGGCGTGTGTCTATCCTATACATCACATGTTGCGCTCTTATCACTAGAGCAAAGACCCGGATGTGAAACTCTTAGCTAGTGTTTGACCATAGATTTTAGATCAAGTTTTAAAAATTTATCTTCAAATATCTGTTTAGCCATGAAATGATTGAAAATGTAATCTTCAAATATTTTCAAAGTTTAATTTTTTTTTGGATTCGTCGGACTTGCACTCACGAAACTTCAAACTTTTTCCAAGTAAAATGCATGTGGAAACACAACTTCAAAAACTCAAATTTCAAGTTTCAAGATTTAACTTCAAAATCTATGGTCAAACGGGAGCTTAGTCCACATCTTTTAAAGCATTGTCCCACATGACATGTATTTTTAGGTGTACCATACATTTACATGAGGTATAATCTCAACAAAAGTAAAATATAAGAACCAAAAGGGCGTGGCTTAACCATACCAGTTTCAATCTTTTATAGGTACTTCTTACCAAGAAAAATCATGAACCATCATGCCAATGCATGAATGTCAAGTTCAATTATGGGGGAAAATGAAGGTGGAAGAAGTGGTTGAGAAAGCCAAATGAAACTAACAAAAGTACTAAAAGTCAAGGGAGAAAAGTAGCTTAAGAACATAACTTTGGTAAACTTTAGTTGTAAGGTAAGTAAAGGGATGAAATATCATAATGAGGAAATGGAAAGAAAAAAGAACTATGACGGTCGTGCTCGTCTTGGACCTGACCGCGCCCTTTTGGGCTGGCCGAGCTCATGCAACGCCGGCATCAATGAGGAATGCACATTATCTTTCTCAAAAAGAATTGGAGAAAAAGAGAGACTTTGATGAACAGAATATCTAGATTCTTGAAAAGATATCTTCACAGTTTTACAACATTCAAAAGGCACACTTATGCACATGAAACTTGATAGAGAGAAAGGCGAAAAAGAGAGAGCTTTTGATCATATAATCAATTGTAGCAGGCTGTTTTCTCTCTTTTCCCCCCTCCTTTTTCTCTTCTGAAAAACTAGCAGGAAAAAAAGTTGAGATAATTACGAAGAACGAAAACAAGTATAGTATGGGGGCAACGATTCATGTCATGGCGTTGTCATTCATTTTTCCTGCCACTCTTTCTTGATTTCGAATGTATAGTTGATCTCCAAATAGCACTTGTTATCGTCATCAAGGAACTGCAGAGGAAGCAAACAAGAAAAATGACTTAATTTGGTATGCTTAGAAACACTCTTTAGCTGTGACTTATCTACTAGGACCAAATAAAAAAGCAACATGGTGTAGGAAGCATCCCGCATTCATGCAAGGTCTAGGGAAGGGCCGCACCCAAAAAGATGTAATGTATGCAGCCTACCCTGATGCAAACATCATTGGATGATTCTACAGCTCGAATCGTGACATATATATAGGTCACATAGAGACAACTTTACTATTGCTCAAAGGTTTCCCCTTCGTTTTATCTACTAAGACCAAACATATGTAAATATTCAGCTATGGTGATTGCTTCAATGCAAATGTTAGGTACAAAACTCTAACCAATCTATTAACTTTGCTTCAGTTAGATTTTAATGTACTGGTCCTTCAATAGAAGACTTAAAACTAGTCGAAAAGAAAATGCAAAAGAAGAATGGAAGGAAACAAAAAGCGGTCCCGTATAAAAGTTAAAAGGACCATATGCAAAGAACTGCAACCTCACTATCAGTCTATCAGATCGAAGACAATAAGATTCGTCAAATTCAATGCAGGATAAGCTTGCAGATTCCCTTGCAACAATTCAGTTACTGGCATTTAACGGATTTTAGTACTATTGTTGAATGGTAGACAAAGACTATGTTAAGAGCATTAAAGAGAAAATGAAGAAATCACCTTTGTCCTTGCCGAGTAAGATCCTCTTGCGAAAATGCCAGAAGGGGTGGTTTCTTCTGGCATTTCATGGGTATAAGGCTCGAGTTGAGGACTGAAAGCCCCAATCATCTGTTTCGTGCTGTCAACTGAAATAACATTCGTGAAAAGGGAAAACGTTAACTAAAAACATCAAGAATAAACTACACAGGCCTAAAAATGACATATTCATATAGAGGTGGAAATGTGAAGGGACGTCATAGTACCTTTGATACCGGTTTTCCAAACTGCATTCGTGTATTTAAGACCTGTCACTATATTATTGTTGACCTGGAATGTAAACTTTAGGCTGTATTTGCTCCCTTCTTTCAGGACAAACCATGGGCTCTTGGGATTTCTGTCCTCGGGGATAGGGAGAACAATATCAGACCTACCGGGCGATTTAATTGCAAGGCTCAAGATCTTTACTTCCGGATCCAGGGATTCTACATTATTCAGCAGTCACGGAAAGTGTCAAGATTGATACCAGCGCAGAAACAGAAATGCTTATCGTATGTGTCTAAAGGCTCATTAAGATTTATCAACCACTAAATCCTATAGAGAAGTTCCATAGTATCAAAGAAAACAGAATAGAGTACACGAATAGAGGAAAATCGAGTAAAAAATTTTTGGAGTTCCTCACCATAATATATCTTGAAAATGAAAGTAACATGGAAGGAGCTGTTCACTCACCACCAACAACAACGCTGACCTTACCCCTACCTCGTAGAGGTAGAGAGGTTGTTTCCAAAAGACTATCGACTCAAGTAATGCATTCAAAAGCAATATGAAAAGAAAAAATAGAAGTAAAGAGGACATTGTACTCCTTCCATCCCAAAAATAATTGTCAAGTTTTGCTTCTCACGAGCCAGTTTGACTAATCTTCGTAGTTAAATTGAATTAAATTAATTCAATACTTCTAAACTAAAATTTAGAAATTCAAAAATTACACGAAAAGTAATGTAAGTTGCAATCCGTCTCATATCAAAAAATACATCTTGAAATGTTGGTCAAACTTCATATAATTTGAATTTCGAGGAGCGAAAAGCAACAAGTATTTTGGTACGGATGGTGTATAATGCATATTACTCTTTCGTAAAGTTGTCTCCGTGTGACCTATTGGTAACGGATTCGAACTGTGGAATCAGCCATAGGCTGTTTACATCACACCCCTTGGGGCGCAGTCCTTCCCCCATACGGACTGCCCCTTTTTACTCTTTCCTCAAAAACCAAAATCAGAAATTGAAGAAAGTTAAAGGAGCAAATCTTGAACCAAAAACAATATTTACCTCCAACAGCATTGATATCCACACTTCCAAGGAGCTGCTCCTTCCACCTTCTCAAACTCTCATCATCCTAAAAGCAAACATTGAATACAAATCAAATCAAAATAAACATTAAAAAGGAATAAAGACAACATTTTTCTTTTCATTTTAAGAAAATTATAAGGGAAGAATCAATACAAACAGATCATTCAAAGAAACATTTAAGAAGGAACAAAGATTCAATCTTTTTTATCTTTCAAGAAAACAAAAAGGGTGAAATCCTTTTCATTCCACGTCTGGTATCCGCATTGAGGTCCAACAAAATCAAAATTCACATCGGAAGACCCACGAGGGTCTAAAGTGCTCCCTAACTAAGACGAGTCTGAAGATGCAATCTTTTTTTATCTTTCAAGAAAACAAAAAGGGAAAGATGTCTAGTATCCACATTGATACCCAATAGAAGTCCCACTTGGACATCAAGCGCTCCTAAACTAAAACGACTCCAAAGATGCAATCTTTATTATCTTTCAAGAAAACAAAAAAGGGGAATCTTTCTTATCCCATGTCCGTTATCCACATTGAAGCTCGATTAAACCCAAATTCGTGTCGCAAAGTCCCATACGAGGCTAATACGCTCCCTAACTAAAACGACTCTATAACCAGCATGGCTCAAAACTCAAGAAATGTTAAAAACAAAATAACTCAACACACCTTATCCTTTTCAAATTGTTCTTTGAGTGTACATTGAGGACCCAACTCAATCTTGTTATTAGCTTCATCATCATCCTCTTCTTGATCAGTAGTATAAATAGAACTTTCACTCATTTGCCTATTAACCCTATTCTCTACAGGACCACCACCATTCTCAATCTCAGGGTCAAAATCAACCACAATTCCCTTATTACCCTCAGAAATTGTTGCTGACCCTTCTTTACCTTCTACCTTATTATCATCAAAACCCATGTTCCTGCTGTTTTCAGCAACTCTAACAGCCAAGGACATTAACAAAAAAAACAAGTAATCTTGGCCAAACAAACACAAAAATGAATAAAAGAAAAGGGCTTTTTACTAGTTTGGTTCTAACTTATGACAAGAAAAGAACAGAACTAGAAAAACCCAAAAAGAAAAAACAACAACATTGAAGAAAGGCTAAAAAGAATCTCCCTTTATAAAAAAACAAGAATTTTTTTGGATCATTGTTGTAAAAAAATAATATATGTTTGGGTTGTGAGAAAATGGTCAATAGTGTTGTTTACTACAATGGTAAGAAGAAAAAGACACCAAGGAAAAAAGAGAGAAAAATAAGGAGGGGTTTGGTTTTTTTGAGGTACAAAATGGATTTGGTCTTGTGGTGATCCAAATATTGTGAGAATTAAAAATTGAAAAATATGATTAATAATAATGGCTCATTTCAATTTGTTTGTCTAGTTCTAATTTGACATGCAATTTAAAAAGTAAAGAATACTTTTGATCTTGTAATCTTAAACATGTCACGTGAGCCTTGCTTTGGTATTTATGTTATGTTTTTCTTATTATTTTCTATGTCCTCTTTACTTCTGTATTGTTATGTTAGCTGCTTTGATGTTAGTTACTCGAATCGAGGGTCTTCCGTAAATATTTTTCTATCTTCTTGAGGTAATAATAAGGTTTGTATACATCTACCTTCCTCAAACCATTAAAGGTTGTCGAAAAAGAACAGAGTTATTTTTTTAAAATACACTAAGAGAAGAGTAATAATTATAGTACTATTATATAATATAAGATATAATAATAATAATGGTGGAGAGATCGTGAAGGTCACTTAGGGGACAGCTTAAGATTGGGTGTAAGAGAGGAATTTTAACTAATTTTTGGACCTCTTCTCTCATTGGACAATTATTCCTTCCTTGAGGACTACGTGCATCTCTTCTATTGCATAATGTTTTTCACTCGATATTTGGATCTCGACTAATTTAAATTTGTATGACATGAAACTTATTTGAGGGTAGAGCTAATATCTATGCTACTGATTTGATCGAACTCAATAATTTTAAACCTGAATATGTACAAATTAGTGAGTTAGAATGCGGTAGGGTAAAAGATTGTACATTTAAAAAAATTTATGACCTATGGCCATTTATTTATTTTCACGTGACTCAACATAAATAGCTTCAGAGAATTTATTATTGACACTGACATATTCATAAAGGAGTTTTAAAGATTTTATCTAAAACTAAAGTATTATTGTTATTGTTATTTTTGTTGTTGTTTCGTATTTCATTACTTGATGTGTACACATCAGTTTAAATTAGAACATATATACTCAAGGTTTTACCATTTTTTGGCGTTAATACATATTTTGAGTAATGAGTGATTGAAAATATGCACAAAAGCTTTTTTAATATTCGGGTCGAAAATGTCAATAGGAACATTCGATCATTTGTTCAGGTGCTCAATCGAAATATGACGTAATTTGAGTATCTAAAATGAAATTTACTGATCAATTTAAGGAACTATCGATGTATTCCGTCTTTAATATTTGACAATATTAACTCATATTACTACTTATAATAAGAGTCTACAACACACACTAAACACACCAAAGGTGCAGAAAAGAGACTTCACTCAATTGTTATATGTTATCCCATCCGTTAACTATATTGTTGTTGCCCAAAACTATCAATAATCTTGAACTTGGTACTGGATAAATGTTTGGAGAAATCAGAAAAGTATGATGAAATAATTAGTAGGGTAGATATAATTGATTTTTGTAACTTACATCAATAATAATAATATTGAGAATAAGAAGATAAGGATGATGAATTATTTTATGTGATTGAATTAATTAATGGGGCATTAGAATTTATTATTTCTATGTGTGTTATCATGATTTTCTGGTATATTCCCATCGATTAATTTATAATTAGTACTAATTAGCATGATTAGTTGAAGTCCTAGAGGAATATTAATTATGATTCATGATTCACGCTAACATAATTAAGGAATATTGTGGAAACGTTTCTGTTTTCTGATTTACTTTTCTATTTCCTCAATCAGAAATAAAAAGTCTTGAGACTCGAGAGTCTATCGAAAATAATTTTTACACATCAGACAAAATAGGGATAAAGATCTTTATTTCTCAAAATTCTACTTGTACGATCATATTGATTATGTTGTTGTTTGATATTTATATTGAGAGTTCGATTAATCTGAATTGCCTCGTAAACCCCATTTAAGAGGGGAACATTCACTACTAGGTCATCTTTTTATACCAAGGACCTCGAACCCAAAACTGCTAAGTAAGGAGTTGTGAAATTCTATTTTGATTATAATTTCGAGATTCTGATAAACGATGAAAGAAATTTATTCATCTCACTATCATTAATCTCGATAGTAAAAGTCTAAACTTTATTTTGCTTTTCATTATTATTGCTAATGATGTTGAATTGTTGATGGTCAAAGAAGTACTTACTAGACATGACAAGTTTAAAATTATAATGTTGTCATCAATGGGGACAATCATTATTACCATGAGCCAATTCAAATTATGGCTCTTCTTCATATCGCAAATATAAATAACGATAATTATATCTCAATTCCAAACTAGTTTTACCTTCATTTTCGCGTCATTATTTGAAGCTTGACGCGCATATTTATCTAAACCCATCGTAGATTGATAGTTTTACCTTCATTTTCGCGTCATTATTTGAAGCTTGACGCGCACATTTATCTAAAGCCATTGTAGATTGATCTCTTTAAACGACGAAGCGATGACTTTTAATAACATGAATTGGGAAGATCAACATATGACAATATGACACAATTACTAGTAACTCAATGTATTACAAAATTTTGTACGTTTCCATTTCAAATGTTAAATATGAAATCAACATGAAGCTAATGGAACAATTTTCTATATTATGCAAACCTAAAAAGAGCGATGGAAAGTGGATTACAGGTTCAATAGTCTCAAGAAGGTATTAGCCACCGGTGACCATACTTTTGTAAAAGCACCATTGGGTGGCCTTTTCTCCCCACACTGAATGACAAAGCAAGCTAACCAAAAGCACTAAGAATATCAGAATACAAGGAGAAGAAAAGTACTTGCTAGTGAACGAGTGATTAATCGCTTCCCCATTTTCTTGCTACGGTCTCTTTGGCAGAAACACGAGAAGGAACTTCTTCAGGAGATATGGTACCAAAGTTGTCTTGGCTAGCAGGATATACCTTTCTCATAATCTGTGACGTTACAAAGGTAAACCCGTTCCTTGCTCCGCGTAGAGTGAACAGCAGAGGGTTGAATATGACAGCAAGCATCACATCTCCTTTTGTAACTATCAAGAACTGCAATTTTAAACACGATGTACTGATGAATAAGAGACAAGTGGAAGTGCGGAATAATAATATTAATTGAATTCTTAAAGGTAGAAAAGAAACTCCTACCCCTCGGTTTCATTTACGAAGGTGTTTGACTGAGCATGGAGTTTCAGTAGAATGGAAAAACAGTTGAAGTTTGTAGTCTCAAACATGCCATGATGTTTATGTGGTTATAAAATCATGCCATGAAGGATATAATTGAAATGTATCATTTTGTTTGGAAGAGACTAAGAAGGAAATAGTGCTACGTAAAATAGGCTAGAGGGAGTACAAAGAAGCTTATGCAATTGCTCACCATGACAATAATACCCAAAATAGCAAGGGTTGCTTGTTGGGCTTCCTGCCAAAAATGGCCATCGTCCGAACCACCAAACCATCTACGCCAATTAAACCAACCGCCTCCGCCTGAATTGTCTCCTCCACCTGCTTCTTCCCTTCGTTTAATTTCTTTATCCCATTTCTCAAACTCAGTTTTCTTTCCTCCCAAAGCACTTTCTAGAGCTTTTCTAGCCTCGTCCTGTTTATATGAAACAGCACAACATTAACAGAATTAGATGACACATAAAATAGAAAAGGGAGCGTCCACTTCATTAGTTTTATATAGAGTCACCTTAATTGAATTTTGCAAGCATGTGAAATTACTACTGAATCTAGAAGCCTTGCCTTGTTCCCAAATATGGCTAAACTAGAATTCTATTTCCTCTGATTGCTAGAGACATCAATTAGAAGAAAACTTCTGTGTAGCTCGTGTTTACACCAAGATGTTGCAAATTGGAATTACTAAGGTCATTATTTTCTGTTTGATAAGTCAAAAAGTTATTACCAAGGCACATAATCCAAATGAGATAATGCCAGAGTCTGAAGGCGTGTGACCTAGATATTGAGATAGGCACTTTGAGTCTATAAGGTTAAGCATGGCTGAAGAAACCTCGTAAATATAATCCTATGGCAAAGCACACAATTGAAGTTGCACACTCCTTTTCTAAGGGGATTCACAAGCCAAGTGTCTGGTTCATTTCAAGTGAAATCTCTGGAGTGAAACTCATGTATATAAACATGCTAATGTGTAGCAATCTTCATGAAAGCTAAATTATATCGATCAAAGAATCTGTCCTTCCCGTTTATGGCACCTTCATCAGAAAAAAATAGTGAAAATGATTTCTTAGTGGCATTTCTGACTTCTTTTATCACTCTCCTCTTGGAAGCCCTAAATCAAGCTAGAGAACAACTACATTTTCTGGTTTTAGTGAACTAGGCGAGGGACTGAGAATAGCGAGAATAACTGTCTCCTATCTTTCTCCCACCATACAAGTACCCATCCAACAACCACAAAAGCATACCTTTCTGAACCGTTCCCAGCCTATATGTGTGCTAATGATCGGCAAGAACTTTGAAACTTCCTTATCCTACACCAAACCCACCAGCGCTGAATGGAAGAAAATGTATGAATAGCCACAGAACAAATAGTTGGATATGGATCAAGCTACAATGTCGACCCTCAGCTCCTCACTACTTCCACACAATTGTTCGTTCTAAAATCTCCATCTTTTATTTTTAAATTTTATTTAATAATCCATGTTTCCTGAACTATTGACACACGGAAAAAAAAAAGATTTAAGAAATGTTCTAAACCCCTCTTCTTTTTTTATTAATAAGAAAATAAACTTTTGTGGCTGCAGGGAGAGTGTTCTAAACTCGTCTTTACCAGTAGGACTAATAAGAATACAACTTACAAAGGAGATTCAGATATAATGCCCTGAGTTACTCTTCCAATAACCTCAAAACCACGTAAAGCCAAGAATCCAAGCCAACAAACATAATGTAAGATGCAAAAAACTTTAAGGTCAGGATATCAGAAGCATCTGAAATTAATGATCTTATCAGAACATCATATTCTGGTTTTTCATTTGCTACATGACTACTACATCTAATAGCTACACTAACACAATTTAACAGCTTTGCCTTGCTTATTGGCCAGTAAAAAAATCCAAATATACTAAAAAGGAACAATGGAATCAAAATCGTAGAGAAACCATAGGAAGTGGTGGTAACTCTTCTTTGAGGATGATGGCAATAGCAGAAGCCATGCTAAAATGCCCGAGAACAGGCTCAGGAAAGACCAGAAGCATTTAGTTTTCTTTTTCTTTATCCTTGACAAGAAGTGTCCTTGGGCAGAGAGATACAAAGACGGAGAAAGCAGACTTTCACCGTCCTTCAATATATAAGGCACGAAATCAAGTGGAGAACCTTGTTCCCCAAATTTAAAACTCCATACACATTTAACTTGTTGGGTACTCTTTTGGGTCAATCAAACCATTTAGTTTCAGATTGTATGCAATGGAAGAGAGACTCGCTACATAGGATGCAACACTCATGCCACTGAAACGCGCTAGAAAATCTACCTACATACTCCAGGACGCCATGTATGAAGAAGCAGTCAAGCAGAACATCATGAAATTTTTATCTTTTTTATGACCATGGTGTTCGGGCCAACTTTCGCGCACCTCAACTAATTACATGGGATACCTGCCACCTCCCATCAGCCACTGGTACCAGGTAACTCTGTCCGTTAAGGCTAGGACAAATGGGAAGAATCACCTAGTGCTTTTTTGTCAACATCATCAAATTGTTGACAGACCCATACCATTCACTTACTAACCCAAGCTCACACCAAGAACTACTGAAAACAATTTGTTCACTCACACAAGTGTAAGCACTTTCTTCCTTATCCCTTTATTGGAGTTAGCAAAAACAATACCCAAGTTGATAACTTTATCACATCTTATACACAACCGACAAGTACAAACACTCTGATTAATCACCAGGAATAATAACAAATGCATAACATAAAGCCCCTTTACTAATTTTAGTACCCTCTTTTACTACTATTTATTGTTCAGACATTTTCTTGATAATCCAAAAGACACCCACTTCATTTCTCTCCAAGGGAAAGCGAAAAAACATCAAATTGTGAATTTTCAAAAGCTTAAAACTTTGTATAACCTGTTTGCGATTATCAGAAAAGAGGCAAAAAAATCTGCCATTGCACTGGAGTTTGTGTTGTAAGGAACGGAAACTCTTTCCGGCGGTGGAGGAAGGAGCAGTTAGCAGCGCCGGCCGGGTCAAAGATGAGGTGGTACGGTGGTGGTGCGGTGGTGCTGGGGTGGAAACTCGTAGGCTCAGCACCTGCGCCATAGCCATAGATTTTGGGTTTTGCTAAGGACTTGTTAAATTGGGCAAATGGCCCAAATAAGGTGTCCTTGGTGTGCACTTAAGTTAGGGGTAAACTCATTTTACGATTTGGTCCGAAATAGAAGTATAGTAATATGAATGTTTATGAATTCACGTAGATTACGTATTTGTATAGATTAATAAATGACTATAAGTAGGGTTAGGTGTTCGGCTTTTCGGTTAAGTTTTATCAAACTTTGATTGATTTTAGGTTTTCGATTTTGGAATAGTGTGCATCGAATTGAATTAATTTGTTTCGATTTATTTCAATGATTTTTTTAGTCTGAATGAGGACTAAATCAAAGTATAAGATATTAAAAAATTGAAACATTTAAATATGATCACTGATCATCTTTTGATGTAATTCTGATGGTTAAACGACTCCTTAACTCATGTCTGTTGTGTTATTTGAGTACTCTACCTTACAAAATAGTAATTATCTAATTAAATTCTTTCAAAATTTGATTTATCATGACCGAGATGGATATTTACGAGACACGGTGAAAATGAGTTGAAAAATTTAATTGTTATTTGAGATTAAGTTGAAGTATTTACTTATCAAATAAAATTAAGTTTAAATATCTATTTACATATTTGCCATTTATCAAATAGATACAAAGATTAGTAAGAAGAAACTACAGGATAAATAATGAATTAAAAAAATAATACGTGGCTCTTTTTTGTAGATTTTTTTATTTAGTGCTTAATAATTTATATTGAAGGTTTGATTGATTCAGTTACACATAACTTAAAGTTCATATAAGAAAAGATATTTGTATCAAGCTCGAACTCGAGACCTCGAATGAAGGATAAAATCGAATATTATTTGTGTATACGAAAATCTTGTTTTGCATTGCAAAGATTATGAGCTTCATCAAGTTGTTGACGAAACCCAATCTTAATCAGACGGCATGTAGCTGTGACACGCAAACACTCATTATTTCCCAAAATAACCTCACTTTTCATTGTTAGAATAACATGGTCTCAAGGGTATTTAAGTAACTTAATCCCCCTAAAAAAGAGTAAAAGAAAATTCAAAACCTGTTGGGAAAGAAAAGACATTTCCAATTTTAGCCCAACCTCTTTTGGGCCCACTACTTTATCTTTATCCTCTCAAATACTTACTATTTTTTTTTTCAAAAATCAAAGGTCTCCATTTCACATAATTACATTTATAACCTTGCTTCTTCTTGGTGCCATCAATTAACACGTAGTTCGTTTTATTTTACGTGAAGGTGTTTTACTAAATGCTATAACAATATATTCAATGTATATCATAAATAGAGTCTGAAAAAATGTGTATATTAGTCTAATCCTTATTTTATGGAGACAGAAAAATTCTTTAACCTCAATAAAAAAATTATTTTTGATACAAATTAAAAACAAGCTTCGTGTCACTCAAAAATATCGTCTAGTGACACCCAAGAGTGTGGCCTAGTAGTCAATGAAGTAGTTGTGAATCCTAAGGTCTCAGGTTCAAAATTCAACATAGATAAAAAAAAAAAACACTAGGTGATTCTTCTCATCTGTCTTAGCCTTAGTGTACATAGTTACTTGGTACTTATTATTGGTGGGAAGTTGTAGATATCCCGTATAATTAGTTGAGGTGCACAAAAGGCGACCTAGACACCACGATCATAAAAAAAATCGTCTAATAATCAACCAAGTGAATTAAAAATCATGAGAAATTTTAGCAAAACACAAAAAATAAACATCTTCTTTCTATTTGTCCAAACTTTAATAAAACAAATTATTCAATACCTATATAGCATATGTTATGCAAAATTAATTAAAATGCACGTAAATTGATTCGGACACGAAATTATTATTATTATTTTATAAAAAAATGTCAGAAATGGGACCCTAGAGAGCATGGAAAAAGTGGAAAAAGTGCAAAAAGTAGTAAGCAAACTTTTAAACTAAGCAAGGGTATATTCGTCATTAAATACTTACATATTAGATAAGAGAGAGAAAAACAGCCATTAACAGAGAAAGAGAGTGAGCTTCAACAGAGAGAAAGAAGAAGAAGAAGAAGAACAGAGAGAGAGAATTAACGCAGTTCACTTTGCCGTTACTGTATGAAAGCAAAACAATGGTGTCGGACCAGGAAATAGCTAGAGGTGTTGAGATTTTGCTCCGTCAATCGGACCCTAACGCCGTTACATCGTTAAACGGCGTCGTACAACAGCTCGGAGCAAAACTTGGACAAGACCTTTCACACAAGGCGGAGTTCATCAGTGATCAGATCAGTCTTCTCCGATCACAGCCACCGCAGCTTATTTCTCCTCCTGCTATGGTTAAAGACCATTTTACCCTCCTAAACCACCCACAATTTGCTAACACTCAAGCTCAACAGCAGTTTTATTCCCATTTTGCCCTTCAACAGCAACATCATCATCACCAGCACCAGCAACTCTACTTTCAGCACCATGTACCTCCACTGCTGTCTCCGCAGCAGCAGAACCAGCACCACCGGCAACCACCGTCACTGCAGCAACAAGCTCCGTCGCCGGTGGTGGTGAGAACAGCTACTGCTCCAGCTCAACATGCGTCGTCAAATGTCGCTTCTACCCCCAAGGAAAGGTATGGTGTAATTCGGGCGAGGATAAGTTTGTCTTTTTCCTTTTTCAATTTAGGATGAAATTAGTTTTATTAAAAAATTAAATTAAAATATTAATACTAATTAAGAATTTGTTTTGTATTATTTTTTTATTTTTTCTTGCTATTTTAAAGTTGGTGCTGGTGGTTGGGCGAATATAGGTTGAGTAAAAAGGGGTAGTCTTTAATTTTTTTCTAAATTAATACTATGCTCTTATGTCATTTGATTACGATAATTAATCGTTTCCTATGTTTACGTGTTCAAAGTTGGTAGTAATTTTGCATGAAAGCTGGTCCAGACACCATGGTTATTAAAAAAAAAAAAAAGTTGGTGGCAATTTTGATAGTATAGGGCTATTACTTGGACAACTCAGGATTTTGCTACACCTCGCAAGAATAGACAAAACATTTAAATCATTGTTGGTGTTTTGATAAGAATGGATAAAATGTATTAAAAATAAAGAGTCAATTCTCTGTACGGATGGTTATCGACTTAATCAGAAGCAATGGATGTTGTAAACGCACAAATGAAACACGAATGAATATAGGTTTGGGCCTTGGGGATGTAATTTCGATATATGAAGTTAGTTTGTTCCTTTTTTTCCCATGCTTTCCGTTGGCCAACCAACAACTAACCAAACTACTCTATACTTCTTCAGTACTCGGTGATGATTGACAGAGTTAAGTTGTATTGAGGGAATTGTTTTGTCTCAATCAATCAATAATACGGTCACATTTACCTTTCTTAAGTAGGTAGTTGTAAGTTGTAACCATTTTATATTGTTTTTCACCTTTTTCGTTTTCGAACCTGTTGATGTGTAGGAAAAGCATTGCACGTTATATTGTTAGTGTCCTGTGCTTTAGGACCGATTTTGTTTCCTAATCGATGTCTGAATCTCGAAAATAAACGATATCTGATTCAGTTAAGTAAACATATTCCCCCTAGTTATAAGAGTTGAGCTAATCGTTTATGAGGTTTAACTATCCAAAGGCCAAAGCTTCCTGTATTTGATCCGGTTTCTGTTTTGTCCAGTGCTACTTCTGGAACAAAAAGGAGAGGTGGACCAGGTGGTCTTAACAAAGTCTGTGGTGTTTCACCTGAACTTCAGGCTATTGTTGGTCAACCCGCAATGCCCAGGACAGAGGTATGATTGTCATATCAAAAGTTCTCGAGTTGTAGTTGGCTGTTATTACATAGATCATATATACATCTTTCTTTGCTCGATCAGATTGTGAAGCAGCTGTGGTTGTACATCAGGAAACACAACTTACAGGATCCTGGTAACAAGCGAAAGATTATCTGCAACGATGCTCTGCGAGCACTCTTTGAAACAGACTGCACCGACATGTTCAAGATGAATAAGCTGCTGGCTAAACATATCACGGCACTCGATCCTTCAAGTATGTCTAATAATAAATGATATCCGTTTGTAATAAAATATCTCTAATTTTCACACTTATAAAAAGTACATAGAAAATGAAGAAAGTGGAAAAATCGACAAATAGCTACAGTTCAAAGGGTTTATAACTATTTTATCTAAAGATGTTCTCCCCTCCAACCCCTGCAGAACAAGCTGATCAATCTAAAAGATTGAAGGTTGAAGCTGATTCTGTGGCTACTAAGGTTGAACAACCTGTTTCATCCACTGTTACGATATCTGATGCGCTCGCCAATTTTTTTGTAAGTGAAGAAAAGGAGATACTCCAAACAGATGCTGTGAAACGTATTTGGGAGTATATAAAGCTTAACCAACTTGAGGTAGAACGGCTATAATCTACTTGTTTTGTTTTGGTTATACAGAGTGCATGTGCTTGTTTTTTCTCTCCTCTTAGTTCCTTTCTCGTTTTCTACCTCGCTAAAAGTGTTTAATATCTCTAAGCTGTAAGCAATATCATCACATATCTCTGCATCTTTAGCATATAATTTCTGCTTTTCTGCTTGCAGGATCCTGTGAATTCTACAGTGATCGTGTGTGACTCAAAGCTTCAGGAACTCCTACAATGTGAAAGCTTTTCTGCCACAGAATTACCCGAGATCCTGGCAAGTCGTCATTTTGTCTAGCAAGTCTACATAATTATGGTAGGTAGAAAGTCGCGTTGCATTAACCCTTTCATATGCAGAAAAACTAGTTCTAATTATCTTATAGCTCGAGTATCTTCACATGTTACTTTTCGATGCCCACAAGCATTTGTATTGGACTTCAAGCTGTGTTTTTTTGCAGGTATTTCAGGTCATAGCTGTCTAGTTGTTCGATGACACGCTAATGTTTCTGAAGATGTATCTTGGTTTTTAGGTAAGTTCAGTTTATTAACATAGTTGGACATCATGATATGTAATTAGAAATCTGGATTGATCTGCTCCCGGGCTTATGGCGGAAAGTTGTTTTTGTAATTATGCCACAGCCTTTATCTAGGTTCACTAGCCTCCTTTGTTCTTGTAAAATCCTGGCATTCTTAATATATATGGATTGTAGGAACATTAACAGATCCTTAGCTTGTTCGAACTCGTTGGAATTAAGATGTACATGTCAGGTCTACAATATACATTGGAGAGTATATTTCTCTTTCGTCTTTGATATAAAGTTTCCGTTTTCTTATTGCTTTCGTTGCCCCTGTTGAGGAAATGATCTCCTATGACCAGTTACAATTTGAATAGAAGAAGATGACCAAAGGAGTGACACTTCAAACATTGTAGTTATGTGAATTTTCCTAATGCTTATAGCATATCGATTTTGAGTTGCTTCTTCTATGATAATCTTAATAGATGGCATCCATCTATGAAGATTCATCACAGAAGAAGCAACTCAGAATCGCTATAACAACATATCAACTATAATCCCACAAGTGGGGTCTGTAAACTCAGAATCGCTACGAATCAAAAAAAGAAAATTACTAGTGAATTACATGAATTTCTTGATCAAATACAGGAAAGCTACAAATGGTAGAATCATAAACAAGATTTTCATAACCTCTTTCATCTTTCCCTTCAAAATATTTGGAGTCATCTTTTGAATTGCTCTCAAAAGGAAGGATGATGTTTTCTGGTGAATTGATATAAAAATACAAAGAATATATATAAGTACTAGCTAAAATGGTAGAGTGTAGACCATGTATCTATAATTTTGTTATCATATGGTATTACTCCTTTTTTGAGATTCAAACTTCTTAATTTTGACCGTACATTGAAACATAGAATCTTTTTAGTTTTTTAAAATAATATTTACATATTTGGAAACTAAATAAAAAGTACACCATCACATAATATTTAAAAGATATTTGAAAAGATTGTGATCAAAGAATAATTTGTTTGACTCTCGAACACAAAATGTTTATAAGATATATGAATAGATTGTGATCAAAGAATAATTCGTTCGACTCTCGAACATTATCACTCACCAATCTAAGTGGCTCAATTTGTAGGAGTGGCTCCATGATCATCTCCACATTCCTGTCATTCAAAGGGAAAATCGTCAGTTCGCACTGACAGATTCATTATCCATCGAGTTTTACAATAGATGGTTTCATTATCTATCGAGTTTCGAATCCTCTTTATTATAAAAACAAGGATAGAGGAAATCTTGAAATTAACATCCTTTTCCCCTCCTCTTTACCTTATCATTATACGACCCTGGTAATAATGGCAATGATAGAATCCAAAACCTTTCACAATAGGAATATGAGTCTCACCGCATTCTGCAAAAAATAAAAATAAATGGTAATAGAAGAATTCAAATTAGTCGAGTCAGTAAATTTGTTTTCAAAGAATAAAAGTATAGAACAATGGGCTAACCTAGTTCCCAAGCAACCCCAACATGTGTAGTAGGTTTGTAAACATACTCAAAGTTATTATTCCCAAGGAGCTTTATGATTGATTTGAAGAAATCTATTACTTGCTGCAAGAAGAAAAATAAACAAAAACTAGTAAGATTTTTTTAAAAAAGCGTAGAAGATCATTTCCTCGAAAATCATCTATTAATTATAAGCATATTTAACTATCTTTGATCGCTCTCAAGAACGTCTCACTTTATAACTAACACACTCCACTCACAGGAGAGGTAAGGGTAGATTGATCTTTTCTGGAAAAAAAAGAAGAAGAAGAAACAATAGCGAGGTCTTGTTTTTCTAAGACATCTAATATTTTGAAACAACGTCAGTTTACCAACACAAAAATGGGTCATAGAAGATCATTTCCTCAAAAAACCATCTATTCTAATATGTCTTTCTTTTCCTAATCTTTTAAAAAAAAGGTATTTAATCGTATTAATTATGAACATATTTGTCTAAACTACCTTTTATCTCTCTCATGACATCTCACTTTATAACTAACACACTCCACTTACAGGAGAGATAAGGATAGATGATCTTTTTTGGAAAAAAAAAAAGAAAGAAGAAATAATAGCGTCTAATATTTTGAAACAACATCAGTTTATCAACACGACTAATATTTGAGATTGGAGAGAGTAATAAATAAAAGTTTAACATACCTCCTTGCCATAGAAAGTTTGTAAGGAGAAGGCAACATTGCTAATGCATCTACATTCTTCTCCAATTATATCAGACAATTCAATAAGATTTTTATTTTTAAGTGCTTTATAAAGTTTTTGTACTGTTTCCATAGCTTTTGGGTCTTCTTCTGGATTATTTTCTGAATTATCTAATTTATTACATTTCAAAGGGTATAATAGGCAATTCCTTTTCGATGAAACTTGGCTTAAATGAATAAAACTAGAAACATATGTTTGGTCATGAAGAAGTTGTAGTTTATTTTTTGGATGGAAAGAACATTGGGAATTTTTTTCTTGGAAAATTATTGGATTGTTTTTATTAGAGATCAAGATAGAAGAAGAAGTTAGTGAACTCATTTTCAAGAAAATTGGATGAGTATGAATGTGAAATAATTTGGAATATATTTATAAGAAGGATTGTGACACTTTTTTCATAACATGACTTTCACATATATGAAGAGAATAAAAATAAAAGCATAACATGTTCATTAAGGTTTCAACCATTGCAAGATTGGAATATTAATTTGATATAGTATCATAGTTGAAAACTCACCTTTTTCTATATTGATGAGGGAGGAAGAATTGTTAAATCAATGGCGGGTCAAGATTTTTTACTTAGGAAAATCAAAATATAGAGTTTTAACATATAGTATATAGAAGTAACTTACAAAAATAACTATAGTTTTAGGGTTATTAAATTGGATTAGCTATAAGTATGATATTTATCAAAAATGACTATAGTTTATGTCATAATCTAACTTATTTTAGTTTATTTAATACATTGATATAATTATACTTGTAATGCATTAAATAAGATAATTTCTATTAATATAACTTACTGCCCTTAAATTACGCTCCTCAAATTCTCAACTTCCCATTATTAAATTAACAATACATAATTACCTATTAAAGAGTTTTTATTTGCTTACTGATTATTTTTTTTGGTTAATTTAATAAATAAATACTCGGATATTAAAATCATTATGAATAAAATATGTACACATTTATGTGAAATAATGGCCAATTTTATGAGCCAAAAAAATCCTTTCATATACAACTTTATAAATCTGTAATTCTATTATAAACAAACTAACTTATGTTATTGATTTCCGATGATAATAGCTAAACTAAAACATAAATATTAAGTTAGAAATATAAATATTAAAATAAATAAATACAATTAACTAACATGCAAATACAAATGAATATATTGGTTTAATATATATACATACAAAAAATAATGGATATTAACTAAATATATACAAAAAGTACATGAATATTAATCAATGAGCAATACAATGAATACATTGATTTAATATATATAAATACAAAAATACATGAATATTAACTAAATATACACAAATAAAAACATTGATACTACCAATGGGCAATGACCAAGTGAAAAATATAAATACTACAATATATATATATATATATATATATATATATATATATATATATATATATATATATATATATATAGAGTTAACTAACATACAAATGAATACATTGAATTAAAATATATTTATACAAAAATACATGTATATTAACCAATGGGCAATGACTAATTGAGAAAGATGTTGAACAGACAAGACAATGTATATATATAAATTGGAATGAAATTTGAAAAAAAAAAATAACATTGATTTAGGGATGTAGAAAAAGAAAGCTTTGGAGATGGTAAACATAGGGAACAATGACCATAAAACATGCCTGAAAATAAATGATTAAGTGGTAGCAGCATATTTACTATTTAATATTTAAATAAATCTATAATAAATAAATAAAAAATATACTATAGCTATATGTCTTAAATATATAAGAAAGTTTGTCATTTCCTATAGTTTTTCCTAGTATATATATATATACATAAAAAGATACTTATCTATACAGTGCAATTTTCGAGCAAAAGAGTGTTGATTGATATCTCTTAGACAAGAATAATGTTGCCACTATCATGAAACACGAAGTAATAGATTGATGAATGGAAGAAACAACATACGCAGAGTAATCTCACAAGTTATGATGGTTAAAGCATTTCATTGTGATGATTGACATTTCCTTGGAAATACATTGTTGGATTTGCATGAATGTTATTTAGTTTTGTGTCCATTTTTGCAACAAATTCACAATGTATTATTTCACATGTAGGCACGAAAACATGTTAACATGACCATGTTTTAAGAAAAATATGTTGGAATTTGGGACTTAAAAAATTACAAGAAATCTTATTGCTTTCGTTGCCCCTGTCGAGGAAATGACCAGTTACAATTTGAATAGAAGAAGATGACATTTCAAATGTCATAGTTATGTCACTTTCCTAATGCTTACAACATATCGATTTTGAGTTGCTTCCTCTGTAATAATCTTCATAGATGGCACCAAAAATTGCTGTCATCTATGAAAGATTCATAACAGAAGAAGCAACTTAGAATCACTACAACAACAATAACATATTCATATAACCCCACAAGTGGGGTCTGGAAACGCAGAATCGCTACGAATCCAAAAAGAAAATGACTAGTGAATTACATGAAGTTCTTGATCAAATACAGCAAAGCTACAAATAGTAGAATCATAAACAAGATGTTTATAGCCTCTTCTTCTTTCCCTTCAAAATATCTGGAGTCATCCTTTGAAATGCTCTCAAAAGTAAGGATGATATTTTCTGGTGAATTGAAAGAAAAATACAATGAATAAAGTTTACATATTTAGAAACTACATTTTAAAAAAAGTAATATAATTAACAATAATCAATTGTTCAAAATATTTAAAAGATATTTAAAAAGACTGCGATCGAAGAATAATTCGTTCGACTCTCAAGCATCATCACATAAATTGAAACTGAAAGAGTACTATTATCACTCACCAATCTAAGTGGCTCAAGCTGAAGGAGTGGCTCCATAAATATCTCCACGTTCCTGTCATTCAAAAGGAAAATTGCCAGTTCGATGCTGATAGATTTATTATTCATCGAGTTTCATATTGATGTGTTTATTATTTATCGAGTTTTGAATCATGTGTCACTAACTTTATCATCATGTGGCCCTTATAATCATGGCAATAATAGAATCCAAAACCTTTTCCTATTGGAATATGAGTGTCTCTACATGCTGCCCAAAAAAAAGAAGCAATTGAAGAATTTAAATTAATCGGGTCAATAAATTTCGAATATCGTTTTAGAAGAATAAAATATAGAACAATGGACTAACTTAGTTTCCAAGCAACCCCAACATTTGTTCCATCATGTATAGTGGGATGAATAACAAACTCAAAGTTATTAGCCCCAAGTAGCTTTATCATTGAATTGAAGAAATCTATTACTTGCTGCAAGGAGAAAAATAAACAAAAAAAAATATCATCAAATTTGTTTGTATATATAAATCCATTACTATGGTTTAACATATCTCATTCGTCTTATATTTCAAAACAACATTAGTTTACCAATACGACTAATATTTGAGATAGGAGAAACCAATTACTAGAAATTTAATATACTTCCTTCGTCTAATATTTCCAAATAACATCAGCTTAACAATACGACTAATATTTGAGAATGGAGAGAGTAGTAAATAAAAGTTTAACATACCTCTTTGCCATAGAAACCTTGTAAGGAAGAGGCAACATTGCTAATGCATCTACATTCTTCTCCTATTATATCAGACAATTCATTAAGATTTTTATTTTTAAGTGATTTATAAAGTTTTTGTACTGTTTCCTTAGCTTTTTGGCCTTCTTCTTGATTATTTTCTGAATTATTATCTGATTTATTACATTTCAAAGGGTTTAATAGGCAATTCCTTTTGGATGAAACTTGGTTTAAATGAATAAAACTAGAAACATATTTTTGGTCATGAAGAAATTGTTGTTTCTTTTTTGGATGAAGAGAAAATTGGGAAATTTTTTCTTGGAAAACTATTGGGAATTTTTTATTAGAGATCAAGGTAGAAGGGAAAGTTAGTGAACTCATTTTTAAGAACATTGGTTGTGTGTGAATTTTAAAATAATTTGGCTATCTATTTATAAGAAGGATTATGACACTTCCCATAACATGAGTTTCACATATATGAAGAGAATAAAGCATAACATGTTCATTAAGATTTCAACCATTGCAAGATTGGAATAATTGAGTATCATGGCCCAAGGAATAGATATAGCTATATAGAACAAGCAAAATATAAAGTTGAAACCTCACCTTTTCCTATATTGATTAGGGTGGGAGAGTTTCTCAAATCAATGGTGGAATCAGAATTTTAATCATCAAGGAGAATCAAACATATAGTATCTATACATAAAAAGATATCTATCTATACAATGTAATTTTCCAGCAAAGGATGTCGATTAACATCTTTTATGCAAGAATGATTTCACCACTATGTGAAATTCGAAGTAATAGATTGATGAGTGGACGAAACAATATAGCCAGAGTAATTTCACAAGTATGGTGTGAAGAGGTTCGTGTGTACGAAATCTGATCCTTACCTTATAAAGGTAGAGAAACTCCTTCCAATAAACCCTCACCTCAATACGTATTCTTATGTGGAGATATAATCTCAAATTATCAGCCGATATACTTCAACTTGTAGCGCTGCTAGGGCCGAGGCAAATGTATACTAGTTGATTTACTATCGACAAGGGTATATAAGACCCAAAAAATAATTATTATAATAATATAATTTGTTTCTTTCAAAACCAATGTAGAGTACTATTGATTGCAACTTTCATGTGATTATTTGGACAGTTCCCAAACATATCTACACATAATTTTAGGGTGCCAATCAGTAATCAAAAGCTATGATGGTTAAAACATTCAATGTGATGAATGACATCTCCTTGGAAATACATTGTTGGATTTGCAGAATATTTCTAATTTTTTTTTTTAAGTTATTGAATTCTAAATAAATAATTTTATATATTTAATAATCTTTTTTATGACAAATACAGATTTTAAACTAAAGTCACTGCATTCGGTCGAATCCATAAATCATACTCTAGCTCCACCCCCTTGATAGTGGTTTGGGTCAAAGCATCAATAAAATAAGGATATCTACACAAATAGTCATCTCAACTAACTGTTTAATATTTCTAATCGATATAATATACATTAACTATATACGATGATACACATATTATATATGAATTTAGCATGTATTATACATCATTGGGCCATGAAATTTGACTAGTGAAGAAAATTGGAAAAATTAGCAAACTAGTCACAATCCCTAACATAATTATTAAAAAATATCTACACTTTAAAATAATTATTTAAAATGTCAATATCTCAATATTTTAGAAAATAAATTGTATCCTAATATAATTAATTTTCTTTCCTTTTATTTCTCAAATCAGGCCCACATTGGACCATTTTTTACTCCACTATCCGGTAAAAATTATTTTTAAGAAAACCCCATCACCTACGAATACCTCTTTCTAGGTTTTACCCCAAACCACTCCTTTCTCTCTTTTCCCTTTTTCACCATTGTTATCTCCTTTTCTTTTTCAAGAAAATCAACTCTTTGAATTTCCTACACTTTGTTCAAAAAATCTCACAATTAATTCAAAAGATTTTTCACCCATTGATAAAGGTAAATTCGAAGTCAACAAGTATTTTGTGAGATTTCTTGTGAATTTGTTTTCATATTCACCAAGTATTTTGTATTTCGGATTTTCCGTCTTTTAAACAGTATTGTTCGATTTTTTTGTGAGTTTGTTTTCATATTCACCAAGTATTTTGTGAGATTTTCCTCTTTTATGTATTTCGGATTTTTCGTCTTTAAAACACTATTGTTCAATTTTTTTGTGATTTTGTTTTCATATTTGAGATTTAGTAGATTGTAGTAATCTACATTGACATTCATACATCATATATTGTTTGATTTTTTATACATTCATATTTAATAATTTCAAATTTTGCTTATAGGGTTACTAATGCACAAGTGAATACGGATTTGGATTTGGGTTTGGTGAACAAAAAAACGAAAAAAAGGAACATAACAGACGAAGAAGAAGAAGAAGAAAAAGAAAGAGAGAGTCAGAGGATAAGGTTGCAAAAAATGTATTCATATTAATTTTTGTTTGTCAATTGTTTTTCTTTTACTCCGCATTTGTATTTTTATCAAGAACATTGTATTTCTTTTTTAGTTTGTAGTCATTCTAATAGGTATGCCAAATGGATTTGTATTTCTTAAGCATAGATGCATCCTATTTTTTTCACAGTCAATTTGTATTTTTTTAAAAAAATATTATATCATTTCTCAACAGATTGTATTATTTCCACTATGATGCTATTTTTTTTCCAGAATTTTGTATCCCTATTTCTTTCACAGTCAATTTGTATTTTTTTTTAGAATATTGTATCCTTCCTCAACAGATTGTATTATTTCTACCATGTATGCTATTTTTTTCCAGGATAAGCATAGATGTATCATATTTCTTTCATAGTCAATTTGTATTTTATTTTAGAATATTGTATCATTTCTCAACAAATTGTATTATTTTCACTATGTATGCTATTTTTTTTCCAGAATCCTGTATCTCTATTTCTTTCACAGTCAATTTGTATTTTTTTAGAATATTGTATTCTTCCTCAACAGATTGTATTGTTTCCACTATGTATGCTATTTTTTTTTTTCCAGAATCTTGTATCCTTTCATAAATCATATTCATATGTAATGATTATATTATATTGGGATACAATCAGTAATATTTTTGTAATACAAATTAAAGAAAAATATATTTGACAGTCATGTAATACAATTTTGATCACTTGGATACAGTTTTTATTTTTTACTATGAAAGTAAAATATCAATTTTAATTTGAATAATCAAGTGAACACATAAAATACAAAATAATTTTTTTATACTGTGAATTTGAATGGTAGAATGAGCACATAAACTATTTTGCATTTTCATTCTCCAAAGAAGGTTGACACATGGATGAGCGAATAAACGGTATCAAAGAAATACGTTATTAGGTCTTCCTACATGCTCAAAATTATTCCATGTTTTGATAAGCCTTTCATTGACTTGATATTAATGGAATGATTTTCTAGGCATTAAAAAGCCTATTGAAATCAATACACAACATGTGAAACAATCGGACACCCCAAATCCACAACATGTGAAACAACCGGACACCCCCGAGAAAGTTTCAGTTTTGGAGAACATCGATTATATCGAAGTTTCAGTTGAGAATTCTTCCTCCAAAGTTATTTGTCAACAAAATTTTAATAGTTTCTTTCAAATTTTTCTTCTCAATCAGAAAATATCGCAATTGAGTCGAATTCACTTCAGTAGAGATTCAATATTATCAATGGAATGTTAAAAATCGATTTTTGAAATTTTATGAACAAGGGAGATGGGTGCCCTGTCGCCTACTTTTGAAATTGTAACTGATGAAAATATCAAGTGATATGTTCCTTTTTAAAATTATTCTCTCCCCTGATTTTCTCTTTTCTATTATTAAATAATTGTATTTTTGCAAATCAAATAAAATTTAAAAAATAATAATAAATAAGATACATAACAAACTAAAATATTGACATTTTTAATAAATATTGAAAATGTGGCTAAGGGATCCTATTAAATGCCAAAATATTGACGAAGAAAATTATCCAACCCAAATTCCCAATAGGGCCCCTCTTTATAAGACCAAGTGCATATGGGCCTTAAATGGACCCACCTTCATACCATATTAGTTAGGGATGTTGACATTTTTAGTCAGTAAAAATTTGTTTACCCATTTAACCGTAATAATTTGTAGTCGTTATCGATATATGCTCAATTACAACAAGTTATAATCGATATATACATTGATTTTACGTAGATTATATTGTGATTATATGTTCTTTTTTTAAAAAAAAATCTCTACATCAAACATTAATATTTAAACATTTGAACCCATATTAAATGTACATCAATTTTCAATAAAACTTACGTGTTTTGGTTTTAAAAGAAAGCTAAGATGGTATCTATCTTGAAAGCAACTTTATAAAAGAGGGAGGCCCCTATTATTCTCAATAATGTATTTTTGGATAGGTATCATTAATCCTATTGCATTTCATAGTTCATTACCAAAAAAAAGGAAATTTCCAATGGTTTTTCCGTTAGTATGACTAGTAATTTTGATTTCATGTAGACGAGTTATGTTATACCATAGTAATCATATTGCTTAATTAACAAGGGCAAGAAAGAAGATTCACCTATCATCATATTAAAAACAAAAATTAAAAGTAGATAAAAATTTCTCCAATATTGTTGACAGACAGTCAAGTCATTGAAATTGATGAAATAATTGCAAATCTAACAGATCAACTTTTAAGGAAAGAAACCTAGGATTTTATCTTCCTTTCTTTTTAAGATGTTTTGATTGCCAAATAGTTTAGTCTGTTTTTTGTTGAGTTTAACAAATGATTGAGTATGGAGTATTGGTGAAGTTGCCTTTTATATGACTTGTAGGTATTTCAGGTCAAGAATTCAAGTCGTGAAGTCAATCTATCAATAATACTTGCATTATGATAAATTATTTACATTACACATCCTTTTTACAGTACGATTTTTCCTGTACCCTACATAAATGTGATATAATTCCTGTATTGAACTGACCTTTTTATTAGATTAGCAGCTAGGGGGCGAGGTCAAAACTATTCTTATGTATGTTGAATTTCTTATTTCTCTATTTGTTTTTTATATATGTTTTTTAAAATTTTCTTAGTGAAAATTCTGACTCCACACGTAGTCTATAACAAATAAGTTTTCATACCACGTTATATGGTAACTTAAAAAGTTACACCAAAAATATCTACAACTAAAAATCTTGTATGTGAAAATTATCAAATGAACATTGGAAACTAGACAGGCTTTCTAACATGGACCATATGGTTTAACAAATTTTTGCTAAAGTGAAAAAAAGACTCCAACATGAATCATTGAATTTTAAAGGTGCTTGTCGATTAATGTCCACAATTTTAGGGAAAAAAATGAGCAGTCCTTATTATTATGTTTTTTTACAAGAAAAAATATAACAATCTTGAATTTGCCTCCACGTATTAATTTTAGGTCATCATCATTGGCAAAAATTGTAGACTTATATATAACTTGAATATATATATATATATATATATATATATTATCCGTAAGGGTGACTGAGTTGGTGCAACAAGTGATATTTCATAAGGAAGATTAGGAATCGATTTCTCTTGTCAATGCCTTTTCAGTTAAGCTCGTCACATGATCGGGTTTGTCGTGTATAGTTTACATCTCCTCCTTTGTGATTTGTAAACTAATGTACATGAACAAATTTACTCAATGTGCACTCAAGGATAGTGATGACTTATTTCAAAAAAATAAAAACTTGAATATATAGTTCACAAGTTACATTCGAATAAAAAGATTTATACAATATACGTTCAAGAACAAGGCACGTCGTTGAATCGGATTAATCCATCATTATTGTAAATTTGTAATGTATCTTAAGTGGCATTATGATAAGTCCTTTTTGAGTTTGATAGATTTTTCCAATTGAGAAAAAACAAAAAATGCGTTATGAATCCTCTTGATGTAACTTTTTTTAAGATCTCTAAAATTTGAGATTATAATATCTATTTTTTAATTTATCATTTATGGTATTAAATATTTCATAATGTATATGCATGTTTATAGGGCGAATGAGAAATTGCTCAAAATACAGTGTGAATATATGTTTATCGTATATTTTTTCTTCTTCTTCTTGCCTTTGTGAATTACAACCCAGGATTTTAGTGATTAGTCCATCGTATTCCAACTACTCTTGCACTTCACAAATAATGGTGTTCGTACTTTTCAAATATAATACATGATTTGTGTCTTGATTCTTAAAAAAAGCACGAATACGATAGTATTTTAAGAGAGTTCAAACAACATTAGCTTATCGTGAAAGATTAGAAGCCGACAAAGTTGATGCTTAGTGATATGATTAAACAAAATAAAACCTTAATGCGATCTTAATTACAATTCCTCAAGTTGAAAATGAGGTCTAATCATTTTAATGGAATCTCTTGGGATATTATTATATATATATAAGTTCGTTTTTTTTTCTTTCTTTTCTTGTTATTTCATATAGTTTTGAAGGAAGAAATTATAAATGAGAAAAGCACACCATTATTGAAAATGATATTTACCTAATGATGTGTCAACAAAAAAACCAAAAGCAAGAAAGAAGAAGAACACGTCACGTAAATTGTGGCAAAAAAAAAAAACAAAGAGGAAAAAACGAGCTTGACAGGTCTGAAAATCTTGGATATATTTTTAAAATACTTTTCACTAATATACTATTTAGGTAAAAAAGAAAAAGTACTAGGATCCGATGTATCATTTACTCTTTAATAAAAAATTTCTGAGTTTAATTTTCACTATAGAGATATTTCTTCGAAAAGTGTTTTTATTTTAAGAGTTTAGAGTCCGACACAAATTTGAATTAGTCAGATTGATGAATGAATTTCGAATAACATATGCATGAAGCCAAAAAATAAAATAGAAAATACTTAAGAACTTAAACAGTATAATTAGTCAACTTATTGATATTAATTGTTAGTATATATTACTTGAGAAGTACTTTTCATATTAATTTATGTGAAGTTTTTTTCTTTTTAATTCGTTTAAAAAATAGTAATATTCTTTTAAAGCTTTTTTTTTTTAATGAGATGATTTATAATATAAATATTTATAGATTATTTTTTAAGAATCTTCATTTTATTTTTAAATTTCATATACAGTCAAACACCATTAATAGATTGGGATGAATGGGTAATTTAGTTTTGCTAGTGGTGAAATTCAAGTGACTGGCTCATAAATAAATATCATTTTTTCTACCTTATATTAGTACATTTCTAGTACAATTTAATTAGCATAGAGGTGGACAAAAAGTCATGTCAGCAAAAGTAGCATGTTAATAGAGTATAAATTCAAAATACTTATATATAATAAAATATTATAGCATCCTATATTATAGTGGGGTCACAGGGAATCAAAAATATTCTAAGGAAATTAGCCAAACACAAGAGCCATCACACTTCACATCCAATCTTTAAATAATTCACTTGACACATACCACTTGGTTTGCCAAACCAAAAAAAAAATAAAAAAATCCCCATAATATATATGGGAAAGGGAAAAAGTAAATAAAATATTACTATTAGTTATTCAACTCAAAGATCATAATAGAGACAATATTTAATTATGGTCCTAATTATTCATTTGATAAACTAAATAGATACTAATAGATTCTTATCACAACATAGCTAATAACATGTATTGTCCATTCTGATCCTATAATAATTATGAATTATCTTTTGAATTACGATATTGTTAAGCTCAAAATTGCGTGAACTTGAGTTATTTCTTATAGTAATAAGTCATTAATACTAATTAATATACTCTTAAATATAGCTTTGTTCACTCTAATTTGAGATGTATATTTTGATGACGATTCTTTTCTTGTTTTTATTTTTCCCATTGCTATAGTCCAAAATTTGGTCTTTATTGACGGTGAGGATCTTAATTATAATAATAAAAAATTATACTTGTATTTTAGTGGTAGAAATGTACCTTTTTTCTTTGATGAAGTTTTGTATATTAATAATAATAAAAAAACTCTAGCTTGAGACATTCTACACTAAAATTTAATGTGCATTGCATATTCTGTTGGTACTTGTATCAATGTTGTCAATAATAGTAACAACAAATATCAAATAGCACTATCTGCTTTTTATATTCTGAAAAATATGTCAGCATGTTTAGTATCATTCAAATAATAAGATTGATTTACATTTTAAAATTTGTATTCGTTTAAACTTAATACTCACTATATAATATTCCAATTTATATATGGTTGAGCATTTTTTTACTAATACTTTCAATCAAATTGTTGAAGACAAAATAAAGCAAATAATTAAATATATACCTTTCCTAACAACTTCGAGCCCCTTTGGATTGATTTAAAAAAAATAGCTTTTAAGTCAAAAAAAATAAAAAGTTGGGGGAGACTCACTTTTGGTTTTTGACTTATTTTAAGTCATTTTTGACTTATTTTAAGTTATTTATAATATTTGCCAAACACTTCCCGAGGTAAAACTCTAACTTAAAAGTAGGTTTGATCAACTTTTAAGCCAATCCAAACACCCTCTTAAATATCTAGATGAGAGAAAGATCATCTAAACGCCACTTTTCAGTAGCGTAGTCTGGACTTTTACTAAGAGGTTTCAAAATATAAAAAATTAAACACATGATGGAGCAGAAGAGAATTCAACATCTACTATATATATATATAAACAATATCATTTTCCATCGAAAAGGGTCCATTCGAATCCCCTCAATCCTATCAGACCCCGCTGTTGCTCCCTCGTTGTAAGATCGTTCAAGCATCATTCATCTCTTTGACGATCATTCATCAGTCATTTTCTCGATATCTTTCTCTTCTACAACATATATTCATGGATGACTTCTCCGTCTTTGGGAAGTCTTTTGAGGTATGTCTTCGAAACCTTGATAGAGTACTTGCTCATTGTGAAGATACTAATCTAGTGCTTAATTGGGAAAAGTGTCACTTCTTGGTCCGAGAAGGCATAGTTTTGGGTCATAAAGTGTCTAAGCAGGGACTCGAAGTAGATAAAGCGAAGGTAGAAGTTATTGAAAAATTGCCCCCTCCTATTTCTGTAAGAGGGGTGAGAAGCTTCTTAGGACATGCAGGTTTTTACTGAAGATTCATCAAGGATTTTTCCAAGATTGCTAGACCCATGTGCAGTCTTTTGGAAAAGGAGGTGAAATTCGAGTTCGATGAAAGTTGCTTAAAGGCGTTTGAGGAGCTGAAGCGGAACTTAATAGAAGCTCCTGTCTTGATTGCTCCTAATTGGGAGCTGCCATTTGAACTCATGTGTGATGCGACCGATGTAACAGTGGGTGCAGTATTGGGACAGAGATAAGGCAAAGTGTTCCATTCAATCTATTATGCGAGCGAGACCCTTGATACTGCTCAAGCTAATTACACAGTGACTGAGAAGGAGATGCTTGCTTTAGTGTTCTCCTTCGACAAGTTCAAATCATATTTGGTAGGTACCAAAGTTATTGTTTATACTGACCATGCAGCTATTAGGTACCTATTCAAAAAAGAATGATGCTAAGCCGAGACTAATTCGGTGGATATTGCTTCTACAAGAGTTCGATCTTGAGATCAAAGACTGGAAGGGTACTGAAAATCAGATCGCTGATCATCTGTCAAGATTAAGAGATCATGTTTGAACTATAGAGACAATTAATCTCTTACATAAATATAAGATAATACTGTGTATAATAAGCGCTATTGATTCAATTTTCTTTCGAACATTGTGTATAACGAGAGTTTAGTACACTCGACTGCGTTTCAGTCAACTACATACAGATAAAAGTATGCGCAAATGACACAAATCCAGCGTGGCAAAATCAGAGAAAGTCGTGAAATGGGGCCCAAATAGCACGAGAAGTACTACCTGGAAAACATCTAAAGGGTCTTAGGTGTGGGCCCACTAGGCCCAAATAAACATAATAAAGTAGGCCCCATTTAGAGAAAGCCCAAAAGGATTTGGATCTAAAAAGGAGTGCCACGTCAGAATATGGGGCCCATTTAGACGTTAATGATCGTGAGTTGTGATAGTGGGGGCCCATTTCAGCACCGGCCCTTCACTATTATTTTGGACTTTACGTTCATAGCCATTTGTCCACAAATAAAAAATAATAATAATAATAGTAATCCAAGTTGGCTTTTTTTATTTCTTCAAATTCCTAAACATTCTCATCTTGACTAGTATTGTAGATTTTTTTTTTTACTATATTTAGTGAAATTTTGATGTGATTTTTACATCATGTATTTTTACTGTTGTTAATGAAAGGTGTGTCATGCCGACAATAAATAAATAAAAAGATAGATCGATGTATAAATTATTTCGTGATAAGTAGGATCTAGGAAGGATCATATTTCAAGAGGGTGTGATGTAGGTAGTCTATTCTGAACAACCACCAATGACTGGTCACGACTGGAATCCGTAATCAATAGTTGATATGAAGATAACTTTATCCTTAATTGCTCCCAAGTCGATAACAAAAAATGTATAATTTGAATAGTAGTATCGCGAGTTTAAGTTGTTTAATATTTTATTTATTTTAGAAATTTATATGACGTTAGTCGTAGTTTAAGAAATATTTGAAGAGTTATAGAGCTTTTGGTCTTAAATATGATGTAATATTTATTTAGTTATAAGATTTTTGAAATACATGATCTTAAATATGTCAAAATAGTATAGCGGTAAAAAATTAAATATAAAGTTTAAAAATTAAATTATTTTTAGATCGTAACGTATTTTGCAACTTTTGCATTTACAAAACAACTTATAGGTAAAATTCTCCAAATGATCAAGATTTAAAATGAACTACTAAAATCTATACCATACCACATTGGTAGATGTACATACTTCAAGAAAATACTTCTACTAATTATACATTTGTATATAATAATTTGCAAGATCCAATACATACATTTAAAAAATTCAAATGAAGGGTTGAGTCATTATTTACATGGATTAGCAACTTGATTCATTCCATCGGGTAAGAATTATAGTGAAGTGATTTTTTTTTTGTTTAAACAGAAGTCTCAATTTTAAGCTTTAGATACGAAGGCGTGGTTATTAGGAAATATTTTACCTTATGTAGAATTTTTCGGTGTGACGGATCTAAATTCAATCATCAAACCCTACTGAACATAGGATGGGAAATTTAAAAAAATCATATTCATTCCCTTAAACCAAGAGATTTTGTTGTAAAGGGACTAGAATTAAGAAAAAAATAATATAAAAATTAGAAGAACATGAAAGCATGATGGTCTTAGTCACCTACATGCCCTACTGCACAAAACACAGAAAGAAAAAAGATATAATAGCTGTTATAGTAAATGGTCTCCACCACCATGTGGCTTTGCTATTTCCCAATCAAAACAAATGCTTTTAGACAAACCTAATAAATGAATTAATTAATAACATTATTAAGCAAAAAGCCCTTCTTCTTGAGTTGAGGGTCTATTTGAAACACACATCTCCAGCTATCTTTTAAGGTAGAAATAAGATCGTGTGTACACTATTCTCCACGGTTAGGGCATGAGACTAAATTTGTTATTGTTATTGTGTTATTATACAAAAAGCCCCTCATCTTGAAAATTAATAAGAAAAAAAGAAGAAGAAAAAGATGGTGTTGAATATTAATTTTCTTAAAGATATTGTCGATGTGAACTTATTCATATTATTAGTTCCAAATTCAAATAAATAGATTAATAAGTAAATGAATGAATAATGTCACCAAAGAAAAAACTCTTTATATTCAAAATAAATAAGGAAAGAAAAAGGAAAAGAATGTGTTAAGAGTGTTTGTTTTCTTATAATACTATGTTAGTGTGAACTTATTCATATTATCGATCTAATGTTCGAATAGACAAAATAATAAATAAATTATTTTATAATGTTATAAAAGAAGAAGCTCCGCATCTTGAAAATCAAAAAGGAAAGAAAAAGGGAAAGAATGCGTTAGACTATTATTTTTCTAAAATAAGATAGTTTACGTGGACTAATTTACATTGTCGATCTTAACTTCAAATAGACAAGCTAATAAATTAAATTATTCATAATATTATATATATAAAAAAGCTTCTCATCTTGAAAATCAACAAGGAAAAAGAAGAAAAAAGAAAGAATTTAGTTGAATATTAACAAGATGTGTGTCGTGTGATAATTGAAATTCTTACTTTTTCTAATCATAGATCTTAGATTCGAACCATATGAAATAGAAGATTTCCCAATAAAGAATGTTTTACAAATAAATAACATCCATTGTCCATTTTTCGATCATATCTTTAAAAAATAGTTATTACCATGGAATTTTAAGTTTCACTTATTGAATTTGAAACTTTATAATAATGGACAAAAAATAGCTATTTATGAATTTTTCCATTTTTACCTACTTGATGGGCTTACTTAGTTAGAATCCAGATTAATCGGACATGTAAATTTGAATACCCGATGATTACAACAATAACAATTACAACATATCGAATGTCATCTCACAAGTAACCCTTTGGGGTGGCCCGATGGTTTGGACTTGGGACTTCCATGTTGGACGTCTCAGGTTCGAAATTCCTTGCCAGCGAAAGCAAGGGGTTTGGCTTCTGGGTCGAGCTCGTCGCACTGTGCTTGCCTAGTGCGGGTTATCTCTCCTGTGTGGTTTGCGAGCTATTGCATAAGAGCGGGGGTTTTACCCTGTGCGCACCGAAAGGGTTGCGGCTGCGGGTTTCCCTTGTAATCAAAAAAACGTCATCTCACAAGTAGAATTTGAAGATAATAAAATGTATGCAGATCTTACTTATATCTTTACGGATATAGATGTTGTTTCTGATAGAATCTCAACTCAAATACCAATGATTAAACTTATAAAAAGGTAAGGAAAAAAGAAAACATTTTGTTAAAATATTTTTTTTTCTTATTATTTTAAGCATAAAGTAAAGTAAAAGTAATTACATTTACAAGTAGACATCCAAATCTTTTGTATACCCTTAATTGTCAGTGATGTGAGGTGTCAATATGTATATCCTTCAAGATTCTTTTTTCTTCCATTAATTATTTTAAAATTAATAAACTCCATTTTACTTCTCTATATAAACCTCTCTCATTGGATCATTTTTTCCATCACCAATTTCAATTACAAATACTTTGCCCCTTCTATTTCTTCATTTATTTCTCTTTCCCATCTTATTTTTCAACTTTATTCCAATGGCCAGTGTTGAGGTATTTTTATAATAATGTTTTTTTCTATTCCTTTCTAAATGAAAACTAAAAACTGATCAAGATCAGCTAGCTAATTAACTTTTCTTCAATGTTTTTAATATCCTGAAATATTATTAGATCATTGTGATCATATTTGACATCAAGATTTATTATCAATTTAACCTATGTTGCTTGAATTTTTTAAAATCATCAACCAGTACGTCTGGATCTTCCAGAAGTAGTGCATTTTTGGATGATCCGATCGATACTATTGCTGAAATATTTTTTAAGAGTCTGAGCAACGTAGAATATAACCCAAAATTTTCAAATATTAGCCTAGTGATCTGATAGCTCAAATTAGGAAAACACCAATAAAAAGAATCTTGATATTACTTACTATCTATGGTATATGTTTGATATATTATTTTTCTCTTTAAACTAAAAAGAAGAATTCTTGAATCTTTAATTTTGTTAAAACCATATGTGATACTTTTACATATGATCAATCTGAAAATAGTTGATCATCAATCAAAGTTATTTTAATTTAATGGATCTTTATCACTTAATTGATTTTTTTTTGTCTTTCTGTAAGGTTGAATCTGCACCAGTAGCAGCAGTAGAGACTGCTCCAGCTGAAGTTGAGGTTACCCCAGCTCCAGAGGTGACAAAGGTAGCGTTTAATTATCTGAACGTCTTATCTAAAAGTTTAAATTGTTATAAGAAGTACTTAATCATGTTATCAAACATCCTCTTACATGTCATGTTGCTCGGAATCTTCGAAAATGTGATTGCATGCGTATCTGTCAGATCCTTCAAAAGTAATATAGTTTAGGAGGATCTGACACGGATTCAGTAGCATTTTGAGAGAAACATAGCTCAAGTGTTGGTCTGATTCTTTTTGTTGGTTCAAACTCGAGGAAGTTCTTTTTTATAATAGTAGTGATACGATTTGAACTCAGGACATCTAACTGCTCTGATATCATATTGAGTTTTGCAGGATCATCTTATTTAAAGTATGTTTTAATCAACTTAATTATGTCTTCAACAGGTGGAGGAACAGGAACCAGCCCCAGTTGTAGAAAAGGAAGCCGAGGTCGAATCAGCACCAGTAGAAGATGCTGCTCCTGCTGCGGAGGAAGCAGCCCCCGTAGCTGAAGAGCCTGCGGCTGCAGAACCTGCAGCCGTAGAATCAGAAGAGACAGTGGCAGCTGCAGTAGAACCTGTTGCAGCCGCAATTGAGGAGACTGCGGCTGCAGAAGAACCTGCAGCCGTAGATGAGGAACCGGTGGCTGCAGCATCCGTCGAGGAAGCTGCAGCACCCGAAGCTGAACCAGAAGCAGCCCCAGTTGCGGAACCGGAAGCAGAGAAAACAGAGGAAGCTGCCCCTGTATCTGAGGAACCAGAGAAAGTTGAGGAGTAAATTCAATGGTTGATGAATGATGGGTTTTTTTTTAAAATTGAAATTTGGTTGTGTTTATTCTGTTTCTTAGTTGAGTATTTTATTTACTACTACTATTATTATTACTATATTTTTATATAATATGGTTACAATGAGGGCATATGTTAGTATTAATATATGCCTAGGTCTAGGTGGTCGGGTGGGATATTTTACATAGTTTTTTTAAAGCTATGTTTGTTATCTTGTCCAGGGTTCAGTTTGTCATGGTTTGATTAAAGATGATATGCGATTTGATCTCTAGTTTATGATAATAATAAAGGGGTAATATCTTTTTTGTTGTTTTATTAATGGTTTAATATCGAAAACAATCTCGCAATGAAATCGTCTGCGAGTCATATTATCAAAATATTCTTTTTTTATATCATCAAAGTATTCATGGGTTAACTCACACAAAAAACTAAGAAAGTCGCCTAATTCTTGTAAATTGGTCCTTAAATGTCCAAAATAGACTCTAAAAATGGTGAGTCCGTAAATACTCCTTCCCCAACTCCCTACGGAGGGTTCCGTAATGGTTTCACAAATAAATTGTCTGGAGTTATATCACAAAAATATTCATGGGCTAACATACACGAAAAATTGAGAAAATCACCTAATTCCTGTAAGATGGCCTCTAAATACCCAAAATGGACTTTAAAATGGTGAGACTGTACATACTGCTCCCCCAACTCCCTACGGAGGATTCCGTAAAGTTTTCGCAAAGAAATCGTTAGGAAGCCATACCACCAAAATATTCATGGGTGAACACACACGAAAATTTGAGAAAATCGCCAAATTCCTATAAATTGGCCTCTAAATGCCAAAAATGGACACTAAAAATGGTGAGATTGTACATACTGCTCCTCTAACTCCCTACGGAGGGTTCCGTAAAGATTTCGTAAAGAAATCGTCTGAAAGTCATATCATCAAAATATTTATGTGCTATAACACACAAAAAACTAAGAAAAATCGCCTATTTTTTATAAATTGGCCCCTAAATGCCCAAAATGAACTCTAAAAATGGTGAGACTGTACGTACTTCTCCCTCAACTCCCTACAAAGGGTTCCATAATGGTTTCGCAATGAAATCGTCTGGAAGTTATATCACAAAAATATTCATGGGCTAACACACACGAAAAACTGAGAAAATTACCTAATTCTTGTAAGTTGGCCACTAAATGCCCAAAATGGACTCTAAAAATGGTGAGACTGTACATACTGCTCCCCGAACTCCCTACGCAGGGTTCCATACAATTTTCGCAAAGAATTCGTTCGGAAGCCATATCACCAAAATATTCATGGGTTAACACTTACGAAAGTTGAGAAAATTGCCTAATTTCTGTAAATTGACCCCTAAATATCCAAAATGGACTCTAAAAATGGTGAAACTGTACATAATACTCCTCTAACTCCCTACGGAGGGTTCCATAAAGATTTTGTAAGGAAATCTTCTGAAAGATAAATCACCAAAATATTCATAGGCTATAACACACACGAAAAATTGAGAAAAATCGCCGAATTTCTATAAATTGGCCTCCAAATGCCCAAAATGGATTCTAAAAATGGCGAGACTGTATGTATTGCTCCCCTACTCCCTACGGAGGGTTCCTTAATGGTTTCACAATGAAATCATTCGGAAGCCATATCACCAAAATATTCATAGGCTAACACACGCGAAAGACGAAGAAAATCGCATAATTCGTGTAAATTGGTCTCTAAATATCCAAATGGACTCTAAAAATGGTGAGACTGTACGTACTGCTCCCACAACTTCCTATGGAGGGTTCCGTAAAGATTTCGCAAAGAAATCGTCCGGAAGTCATATCACAAAATATTCATGGGCTAACATACAGAAAAAACTGAAAAATCGCCTAATTCCTGTAAATTAGTCCCTAAATGCCAAAAATGAACTCTAAAAATGGTGAGACAGTACGCACTGTTCCCCCAACTCTATATAGAGGGTTCTGTAATGGTTTCGGAAAGAAATCGCCTGGAAGTCATATCACAAAAATATTCATGGGCTTACACACACGAAAAATTGAGAAAATCACCTATTTCCTATAAGTTGGCCCCTAAATGTCCAAAATGGACTCTTTAAAATGGTGAGACTATACCCTTCATAAATATTACTAATAATTTAACATAACTAGACACTATATCAATACTCTACACTACAACCTATACACTTCACACTTTACAGTACTTCTACTTTACATAAGAAATTCCATATTATGTTTTGGCTAGCCTTCGTACTACATCTAATCTTATTGATGAAATTTCTCATTATATTTATTGTTTCACTATATCAAAACATTCACAACTGGTTTACTAGGTTTTACTGTATCACACCAAATTGTTGTAAAATTGAGAGTCATATATTTATTTTATGAGCATTTTTTTATTGGATAAATCGAAAATCGAACTATTAATCACAATTAGAAAAATTTTGATGCAAAATTAAGTAAATATTAAAATAAACATTGTATTTAAACTAACAGTACATGTAACAACCATTCAAAAAAGGTATTATTATAAATTTAGAACAAGTAACTTTAAAGAATTGGAATTTCATATCCAGAAACTCTGAATCTTAGCTTCGCCTCTGCCTCTAATCACACGGTACCAAAGCTGGATCCAATGTGTCCTTCAGTGATCATCTTGAGTCGATCTTCCATGTCCGTCATGGATTGATAAACTGGAAAGCATAGTTGGTTGAAGCAAGTATGCGAAGATGGCAAGTGATCATCAGATTCTGAGTTTTTGTGGATGGACAGTCTTGAATCAAGACCACCAAAGCCCTCTAAAGGCAGAGACTTAATTGAAGTCCAGAAGAAAAGGAGCATTTTTCTCTGCTCAACAGACACACTCTCAACTATCTGCACGCAAAGAAAGAAAAGTAATTCACATCGATGTAATGTAAGTAAAGGATCCACGATAATGATAGAACATTATGAATAATCGATGTGTTTGTGAAGCAGTCAAGCAGAGACTCATGAAGTTTAATGACAAGTTTAAGGGGTTATCGACATATTCAGACAAAAAAAGAAAGACGTTTTTTTACAAGTGGACAAGAATAACGTACCTTCCAAAACCAGGATATTTGAAGATCACTTTCTTCGTAGCCATTGTAATCAGTATGTGCTTTCCAATCTTCCACAGAAATATCACTTCTACCACCAAGCATGAAGTTGAAGTCTTCCAGACTAAGACACCGGAAGAAGGACGGGAGCCTTGACGTAGTTATTACATCTGAAAAGCCTTCTAAAAAATATGCGACCTGATCTGCTATTGATGTTACATAACGATGTTGGATAAGCAGATTAACATAATGCTCCCTGTTCTTGCTGTCCACAATGATATCTTTCCCGCTGTGACAGAGCTCTATTTCTCTCCTCGAACCCAACGACTCAACTTCACAAACAAATGTCAAGCCTAACACATCTTGATCCACTATCTCTGCATCCATTTTCAGTATCTCCTTGCAGCTACGGTACAAGAATGGATCCGCGTCCCTGATGTCTTCCAATAATATGCCCTTTCCAGCCAATTGCAAGAAAAATATGCGATCAAAAGCAACTCCGATTTGTACATCATATGCTAAGGCCAACGCAGTCATCCTACCAGAAAACCGGAAATACTCAAGGTGTAACGGATTCACTTCAGATGCTGCAGCAAGCACAAATTGTAAATGAGAAATATTTCTATTCTAAATAAAAGGGAAAACGGTCAAATATACCTCTTCCTCAACATTGCAAATTTAGAGCGGATATACCTTTGTTGAAAAAACAATCCCTCTTCTACTAAGTTTTAAAATGATTTGGGGAGGTGTATTTTAGTTAGGTAGGGTCTGGAGGGGTAAAATAGAATGTGTGAAGAAATTTTTTAAAGACACCTGAGACGGTGAAGTGTATCTATTAATCATTTGTTAGACAACAAGGGTATATACGCACCACTTATTAGACAGAGAAATTATGTATAAGCACCACTTCTTAGACAGCGAGGGTAGTGTTTGGTATGAAGGAAAATATTTTCCATGTGAAACGTTTTCCCAGTAAATGTTGTTTTAGAAAATATGGTGGTTTCTAACTTATTTTCTCATTTTTGATTGGTGAATGAAAATTTTTTTCTAATATTTGGTTGATGAATGATAAACATTTTCGAGAAAATATTTTTTCTGTTTGGCTAGAGAGTAGAAAATACTTATTAAGAAAATAGTTTCTGACCCTAAAACCAACCCCGATAACCTATTTAGGACCCGACCCCGACATCCAAACTGAGACACGACCCCAATGATTGATTCAGGTTCTAACCCCGACAAACGACCTAACACTTGACCTTGACTTTCAATCCGGGACTTGATATTCGAACTAGGACCCAACTCTGACTCTGACTCTAATTCGACACCCGAACCGGACACAATACTGATGACCAATCAAATATCCAACCCTGACTCTTGAATTGAGACCCGACTTTTGAACCAAAAACCCGACCCTAACACCGGACCTGGAATCCGACCTCGACACCAAACCCAGATGACTGGTTTGAAACCTGACTTCGATTCCTGACCCAGGACTTGACTTTCAAACCGAGAACTAACCCTGACACTCAAATCTACACACGACCTCAACGACCAATTGGGATCCAACCTGACACTTGACTAAGGACATGACGCTCGAATCGAGACCTGACATCTAAACTGGATCTCGATTTTCAAAGTGGAACCCGACCTTCCAAATCGAGGCTTGACCCCGACTCTCTACTCAAGACCCAACTTTCGAATTGGAACCAGACCTCGACATCTAACCCTGACAAGTGATCTAGGACTTGGCCTCGAGATCCGACTTCCAAATCAAGACTCGACCCCAACCTCAACCCCGACCCTGATACCCAATCCGAAACCCGCAATCGGAACTAAGATCCGATCCTGACATCATATGATGTGGGACGTAACTCTAACACCTGACCCAGTACCTGGTTTTTGAACTGTGATCCGACCTTGATACTCGACCTTGACGACCGATTCGGGACTTGAATTTGACACTTGACATGGGATCCGACCTCAATTCTCAACTCTAACACCCGACTCGGAACACCACCCCGACATCTGACACCAGACCCGACCTTAACACCCAACTAGGGATTCGACCTCGAATTCTTACTTAAGACATGACACCTAAATTGAGATTCAACGTCGAGTTGATTTGAGTCTTAGGAGTTAGGTCTTTAATCGAGGTCGGGGGTCGGGTTTCGAATTGAGAATCAGGATTCGAATTCCTAATTAGTATTGAGAATCGGTACTCGAGACTTGAGTAAGGGTGGAAAGTTGATGTGTGAGGTTGTAAAAGAGTTGTGGAAAAAACATTTTCTAGAAAACTAGCAATAATGCATAAATGAAATGAAAGGTTACCTTGATTTGGGAAAAAGCTTCTATTATTGTCTGGGGAAGCAACAAAAAGCGCGTTGTTTGGGTTGAAAATCTCCTGACACACAAGTAAGAACCATGCCCTCAACACACCAGGCCCAACAGCTTGTTCCTCTTTGAATTCCACAAGCAAACTGCCTGGCAGATATTCGAGTTTGGCAATATACTCGAATGAGTCAACCAGCAATTTGGACCTGTCAATGAGCATGTAGTAATGATCCCCCTCGTAGTCGTCTTCAACTTCTGGAAGCATCATCATTGCAAATTGCCTCCGTACATAAAAGTTTGTTACTTCTTTATGCTCAAAAAGCCACTCATAATATTCTGATTCCTCTGGAAATGAAGCGAACAAAAAGCACAATGAATCCTTTACTTGCTTCATCATCTGCCAAAAATCATTCTCCGTATCGATATACAGTTTGGATATATTATGTAAGTCCTTCAGAATATCAAGATATAGAGACCACCAAGGTACAACTACGATGTCTTCTCCTTCCCCTTTCGAACCCAATAACCTTAAAGACAACCCCATTTTTGCGAGCAAATCATAGAACATTTTACACAAGGGTAAACCAATCTTTGTACAAAACTCTGCTTCATGAGTGTCTTTGTCCATCAACCGTAAGACATTCCACACTGGAAGCACAAATGCAGTAAATTCACGCACAAGGATAAACGATAACCCCAAATATCCAGTTGTTCCCATAGTTGAGTCTAACTCATGGGATAACTCATCTGCTATCTCAAGAACAAATGGAAAAACATCGTTGAAGGATACCAACTTTTCCGGGTCATACTTGCACCTCGCGATCCCTGTGGACTCTATCATAGCCCCTAAACTACTTCGACAAGATTGATACAATCCATCATCAGTCCCCACCATTTCTCGCAAAATGTTACAAAATTTTAACACTATAAAAGCATATATTGGTGTAAGGAAATCATTCTTAAGTGAATCAATAAATTCACGAATGTATGTATAAGCAATCATTGTATAATGCTGAGTCAAATAGAGCTTTACCAAAGCTTTTGGAACAGAGGAGGAAATAAATAACTCGATATGGTCTGAGGCTCGATCAAAATCATTTGGGGTCACACCCAAAAAATTCGTAACCACGCCTTTTATATGATCCGAGACCAAGTAGGGTGAAATCTTGTTATGTTTATTTTTGCATAACTCCAAAATTTGTGTAGATAAGTCATTCAATTGATCGATCGCGATGACAACATCATGCTTATGCTTATTGGTGGCAGTGTCGTTGCTGTTGATAGAAAACGAAGACATTCCGGCCAAATGGGGCAGCAAATTTGGGTGGAGAAGAGAGCAGAGGAACAGAGGAATAAAGTGTAAAAAATGTGAGGGAAAAAATTGGTTTAAAAGAGAAAGGAAGAGATAAAATGGTAATAAATATTTTAAGAATTAATCCCCTTAATATGTTTTAAAACCATTTAAATCCTTTAAGTAAACAAAAGTGAAATTTTGGTACTAATTATGTATTTAAAACATTACTTCCATTGGAATTGTTTCAAGACATAGGGACTCCAATGAAGAGGTAAGTAAAAGTCACTCTGTGAGTCAATAGAGGAATGTCCGACTCTTTATAAAGTATGTAAGTGTTGAAAGAATGAAGCCTGGTGACAACATAACAAGAACTATGGGAAAAAGAGTTGCATGTTTCCGTCAAATCTTAGACACTGCAACCTAAAATCTACGTCAGACGCTAGAAACATATATTTTTTTAAATAGTAAAAACTACACCAGATATCAAAAATTCTAAAAACTACAAAAATTATGCCTCCAAAATATGGGTTTCTATTAATTACTATTTGGTAATTTTTGTTAAATCAACCGTCGTTAAAATATCTGACGATAAGGACAAACGTTCACAATTGAAAATCTTAAAGGACTTAATCGCTCATGAGTATATTTAAGTGACTATATTTTAAATACCTCAAACATAAGGGACCATCTCGAAATTTGTCTCATGCTTTCCCGTAATGTAATGTAATCTAATCTAGTATATCTTTAATGGTTTTTACTGAATTTTTAAAAACTATTTTCCATTGTAATTTGATCATTAATATCTTTTTTGACTTTGTTCTGAAATTTTTTGAAACTGTTTTTGCCATTGTAATAAGATCACTTATATCTTTTTTGACTTTTCCGTATTTTAAAAAAATATTTTTTATATCATAATTAAATAAATTATAATTTTTATTTATGCAATTTAGTATAACATTTAATATATTGTAATACGGTCTAGTATGATTTAAATTTCTTTTTTTCTACTATTGCAATCCGATCTAGTGTACACATACTCCTTTTAAAAGAAATTCTAATTAAATTTGTTATTTTTGAAAGGCAATGCGATCTAGTATAACTTTTAATTTAATAAAATCTTTTAGTGTTTGTTTATATTAATCTCTGTGGAATTTTTTAGATTCTAGAACTTTCCGCATTTTGTTTTTCTTATGTATTAATTTTTTTCATTATTGTAGTTCAATGACATTGTCATTGTCATGATCCAAACCATCGTGAGTGACACCCACACTAAAAATCCTAGTGGGAGAACCAACTAATAACCCAAACCTTTGCCCAATACATCCCTCGGAAATTAAGTCATGAAAATATATAATAAGAAAACAGTTTCAAACAACCAAGGATGGAGTCCCCATAAACTCAATCAATAGTCGACACATTTATGCGGAAATAAACCCCAAAGAACATAAAGTCGTAGTACCAAAACTCTAAATCAATCAAGAGTTGGAATGCAACGTCGAAAACTTAGAAATTATTTATGGGGTAACACACACGAAAAAAATGAGAAAGTCGCCTAATTCTTTTCAATTGGCCCCTAAATGTCCAAAATGCACCCCTAAAAATAGTGAGACTGTATGTATTGCTCCTCCAACTTTCTACAGAGAGTTCCATATTGGTTTCACAAAGAAATCATATCACCAAAATATTCATGGGCTAACACATACAAAAAACTGAGGAGCTCTCTTAATTCCTATAAATTGGCCCCTAAATGCTCAAACATAAATCTAAAAATGGTGAGACTTCACATACTGCTCCTCCAACTTCCTACGGAGGGTTTCGTAAAGCTTTCGTGAAGAAATTGTCCAAATGAAGGTCTTTAGAAATATTGTTTGAACTTTTTGCCCTTCATAAAAAGACTCCATTTTAGACCAAAAAAATCACCATTTTCTTCAATTATTATACCATTATTTTAATGATATTATGTCACGACCTAAAGTACCCCCTAGACGTGACATGGCGTACAAGACCCCGAAAGGTCCCATACAAGCCACTTAGCAATTTAGCATACATCATACAAGATAATAGTAAGTAAGAAGTTCAAAGACAATTTATAACAAAGTAACGAAAGTCTGAACATAGTCTCAAAGCCATCTAATACATCATTGAAATGAAAGTGGGACGTAACCCATACAAGTCTTAAAAGAAAACGACATGAAAGGGTACATATGGCTATGTCCTCGAATATATGAGGACTCACCAAATCTTCAAAGTCTCTATCACAATGGACTAGCCACGAGAGGATGGAGATAAACCGGATCCTACACTTATGAGAAAAATGTAGGCAAAAGTATGCGTTAGTACAAGAATGTACCAAGTATGGTAACTATGCATATAGGTTATAAAATCATGCAAAAAGTGCTATACATAAGATACAATGACCAAGTTAAATCATATTATAACATGATAAAGAACATGAGATAAAAGCCATGGTCAATGCAAGTAAATCATGTTAAAACAACATATGCTTAAAAGCCTTTAGTAAGTAACCTTTGTTCATTATCGTGGGAAGTGAGTATTAACCGACATAGACCATGTGAGCTATAACATGGAATCCAGTGTCTACCCCACACCGAAAAGAGGTGTCCTTACTTGCCAAGGTAATAACCATAGTTTCTAGCTTAGGTGGATCCACTAGCTAATGTCTATCTAAGACAATCATACTATGGTGGCACATAGTTATGGGATAAGGAGATTGCTACTAGAAACCCGGCCTCTACTAGCAGGAGAGCTTCCATCTCAATATCCACTCGGTGCTAAGCATAGTTCCCACGTAATAGTCATAATTCATAGCTTATCTTATCATTAATGGACATGAGTAATCACCTCTTGTCCCTTCATTAGAATAGCTCCTTAATCTTTGACTCAAGGTTTAGTTGATGATACCTTTTGTTAATTATGTCTTGGATTTTTTCCTTGTTTATTTTAGGAAAATATATTTCCTATTAGTTTAGGAGATCCTTTGTCCTAATAGATTTGGAAAAGGAAAATATTGTTCTTGTAGGATTGGAAAAGCTTTTTCCTATAGGTTTAGGACCATTTGGGATCTATATATACGGTATGTAGCTGGGGATCCTAAAGCATTGTTAAATTTGTTCTCTTTCTTTCATAGTGGAAAATCTCTCTGTTTTTGCTGGGAGGAGTAGGCATAGCCGGACCTTATTAAATTCTTGTGTTATTCTTCTTTTCTATTTTCTTTGTTTGTGATTGTGTGCTAGTTAATCCATGATATTTCCGCAACAATTGGTATCAGAGCCAAGTTGGAATTTCTAGACATAATCAAGGGTTAAGATGTCTCCATCATCTTCAACAAAGTATGAAATAGAGAAATTCGATGGGGGATTTTATTTTAGTCTATGGAAGATTGGAATGAGATCGTCCTTGGTGTTACAAGGGTTATGGAAGGCTATTGAGGAGGATTTTCCAAAAGAGTTGAAAGAATCAGAACAAGCAGACCTGAAGGAGAGGGCTTTAAGTGCGATATTTATAAGCGTTATAGATAGCGTTCTTCGGGAAACTGTTGAAGAGAAATCTGTAGCAATGGATGAAAGAAGTTAGAAGATCTTTACTCTAAGAAATCGCTGACAAACCGCCTCTACTTGAAAAAGAGGTTAGACAATCTTCGTATGAATGAAGGTACACCGGTCAAAACTCATCTTGATGAGTTTAATTCAATTATAATGGACTTGAAGAATGTAGATATCAAAATTGAAAGTGAGGATCAGGCCTTAATCGTGTTATGTTCTTTACCACCGTCTTATGATACTTTTGCTGATACATTGCTATATGGGAAAGACAGTATCTCACTTGATGATGTTAGTAATGCACTAAAATCTAAAGAGTTGAAGAAGAGCTTTCCGGATAGCAGAACTGAGGGTGAAGGTCTTGTGAGTAGGGGAAGAACACAACAGAAGGACTTTAATAGAAAAAGGTTTAACGCCAGATCGAAGTCTAGAGCAAGGAAGCAGAACTGCTATGAGTGCGGGGAGCAGGGTCATTACAAAAGAGATTGTCCTAAACTAAAGGAGAAAAGAGGGAAGCAGAAAGTTGATTACTCAGCAAATATTGTTGACTCTGGTAATAATTCTGATGATAATGACTATATAGGGGAAGTTTGTGCTGTGAGTTCTGATCATAGGCAAAATTCTTGGGTTCTTGATTCTGTTGCAACTTTTCATATGTGTCCACACAAGAATTGGTTTGCAACGTACAAACAGACTAGTGGGACTGTCTACCTAGGTGATGATAATCCATTAGAGGTAGGGGGAATAGGTAACATCAGATTGAGAATGTTTGATGGCATTATTAGAAATATTGAGTGTTGGCATGTTCCTCGAATGAAGAGAAATTTGATTTCTCTTTCGACTTTGGTTGATCAAGGATATAAGTTTCACTCAGAGAATGGAACACTCAAAGTATGTAAAGGCTCCGTGGTACTCATGAAGGGTAAGCTTCATTCTAGACTGTATTATCTACAAGCTAGTGTAGTTGAAGAGGAAGCAATTGTAGCTTCTAGGAAGAGTGATCTGAATCAGTCTCAATTGTGGCACTTGCGACTTGGTCATATGAGTGACAAGGGATTGTCTTTGTTGAACAAGCAAAATTTATTGGATGGTTACAAAGATCAAGCTTTAAATTTTTGTGAGCATTGTGTGTTTGGTAAGCAAACAAGGGTGAAGTTCAGCAAGAAGGCTATTCACAAGACCAAAGACAAGTTAGATTGTATACATTCAGACTTGTGGGGTCCAAATAAAATTCCCTCCAAAAGTGGTGCAAGGTACTTTATGACTTTGATTGATGATTACTCAAGAATGGTATGGGTATATTTCTTGAAAACAAAAGATGAGGCATTTTCAAAATTTGTTAAATGGAAGACGATGGTTGAGAGGCAAACCGAAAGAAAAGTTAAACGTCTTGGAACTGATAATGGGTTGGAATTTTGCAACTTAGAGTTCAATAACTTCTACAATAGAGAGGGCATAGTGAGACACTGCACTTGTGTTGGAACACCACAACAAAATGGTGTTGCAGAATGTATGAACAGAACACTTTGTGATAGAGCACGAAGTATGCTTTCGCACTCATGTGTTAACAAGGATTTTTGGGCTGAAGCAATCAATACAACTTGTTATTTGGTCAATAGATCTCCATCTACAACTATTGAGTTCAAAACTCCTTTTGAGATTTGGTCCAATTTCCCTACTGATTATTCAAATTTAAGAAGATTTGGTTGTCCTGCTTATGCTCATGTAATGGATGGAAAACTTGAGCCGAGGGCAAAGAAGTGCATATTTCTAGGGTATGCAACTGGAGTTAAAGGTTATAGATTGTGGTGCATAGATCAAAAGACTCCAGGATTAATTATTAGCAGGTATGTGACATTTAATGAATACGCCTCACTGGACAGTCAGAAGGAAAAGGCAATAGCAGAAACAGATCATGGTGTTAGTGATCGCATAAAGCTAGAAATTGAATCTCCACTAGCTCAGCCCAATAGTTCAGAAGTGGAGGAGGTGAAAGATATTAATCAAGATGATAATGATGATGCACCTATACAACAACAATCATATATCATTGCAACAGGTAGGAAAAAGAGAGTGATCAACCAACCAAAGAGATTTGCAAACGTGGTTGATGAAAATCTTTTTGGATATCCAAATTTTATAGAATTTGCTTTATCAGTTGCGGAGACCATTGACGTGCATGAGCCTAATAGCTATAAAGAAGCTATTTCTAGTTCAAAAGCAGATCAGTGGATTGGTGCTATGGGTGAAGAGATTGAGTCCCTTCAAAAGAATCAAACATGGAAGCTTGTTTCATTGCCAAAGGGAAAAAAGATAGTAGGCTGCAAATGGATTTTCAAAATAAAGAAAGGCAATTCAGGGGTTGAAGCACCAAGATATAATGCAAGGTTGGTGGCTAAAGGTTTCACACCGAGGGAGGGGATAGATTACAATGAAGTGTTCTCTCCAGTGGTGAAACATAGCTCTATCAGGGTCTTACTAGCTTGGTGACTCTTCATAACTTACAGCTAGAATAGTTAGATGTGAAAACTGCATTCTTGCATGGAGAGTTGGAAGAACAGATTTATATGAATCAACCCGAGGGATTTGTCACTCCACATAAAGAAAATCATGTTTGTTTGCTCAAAAAATCTCTGTATGGATTGAAACAATCGCCTAGGCAATGGTGTAAAAGATTTGACACATTCATGATTCAAAATTCCTTTACTCGAAGTGCACATGATAGTTGTGTCTATTACAAGAAGCTTGGAGATGATTCTTTTGTGTATTTGTTGTTATACGTGGATGACATGCTTATTGCTGCTAAAAGTATGTTACAAATTGATCAATTAAAGCAATAACTAAGATATGAGTTTGAGATGAAAGATTTAGGAGCTGCGAAGAAAATATTGGGGATGGAAATTATTCGAGATAGAAGAGTTGGAAAATTGATATTATCTGAACAGTCCTATATTGAGAAGATTCTTAAGAGATTTAATATGACAGGAGTTAAGTCTGTGTCCATTCCTTTGGCTTCCCATTTCAAGTTATCTGCAGACATGTCACCAAAAACAGAGAAGGAGATGGAACAAATGTCTAGTGTTCCATATTCAAGTGTAGTTGGTAGCATCATGTATGCCATGGTATGCACTCGTCCTAACATTTCACATTCTGTTAGTGTTGTGAGTAGACACATGGCATGTCCTGGTAAAGAACATTGGCATGCAGTGAAGTGGATCTTGAGATACTTGAAGGGTACTGCAGATATAGGCTTGATTTTTTCCAAAGACAAGTTAAATGAATCAGTAGTAGGTCATGTGGATTCAGATTATGCAGGGGACTTGGATAAAAGAAGATCTTTGACAGGCTATGTTTTTACTCTTTCCGGTAGTGTCATCAGTTGGAAGGCAACTTTGCAATCTGTTGTTGCTTTGTCCACCACAGAGGCTGAGTACATGGCAATTACAGAAGCAGTGAAGAGGCTATATGGCTACAAGGCTTGGTAAGTGATCTTGGACTAGATCAACAGAAGACTCTAGTGTTTTGTGATAGTCAAAGTGCTATTCATCTTACCAAGAATCAGATGTTTCATGAGCGGACAAAGCATATTGAAGTCAGACATCATTTTATTCGAGACATTGTGTCTAAAGGGGTTGTTGATGTGAAGAAAGTGTCTACACATGATAATCCAGCAGATATGATGACCAAGGTAGTCCCGACCAATAAGTTTAGGCATTGCCTAAACTTGATTGGTGTGAGTTGTACTCAGTAAGCCCTTTGAAGGGCTGGGAGCAAGGCAGAGAGACGTTATTTCAATTGATGAAAGGAATTCAAGCTAAGGGGAAGATTTGTTAATTATGTCTTGAGTTTTTTCCTTGTTTATTTTAGGAAAATATAATTCCTATTAGTTTAGGAGACCCTTTGTCCTAATAGATTTGGAAAAGGAAAATATTGTCCTTGTAGGATTGGAAAAGTTTTTTCTTATAGGTTTAGGACCATTTGGGATCTATATATAGGGTATGTAGTTGGGGATCCTAAAGCATTGTAAAATTTGTTCTCTTTCTTTCATAGTGGAAAACTCTCTCTGTTTTTGCTGGGAGGAGTAGGCATAGCCGAACCTCATTAAATCCTTGTGTTATTCTTCTTTTCTATTTTCTTTGTTTGTGATTGTGTACTAGTTAATCCATGATATTTTCGAAACACCTTTCAACCCTTATGAATCCTTCATGTGAGAAAAGTCCTTTCACAAATCATGTTTTGAGTGGTATGTGAGAAATCCTTTCACAACTCAATAACAACATCATTTATGCTTCAATCTCAAAGCAAATCTTAAATCATCATAGTTTCATAAATTGAACAAGCATAACTTCATAAAATTCATCTTTTGATCATTCATAAAACTTCATCATAGAATCATAGCTTGAAAATCATAAATCATACATGGGCTCATATAATTTCACCTTACAATCATTCAATTTACTCAATTCAAGCATAAATAAACATAGTTTAATCAATTAGATCATAATTGAAAAGAACCCATGAGATAGAAGAAAACTCTAATTTTCAATTGAAGAATCTAACTTTGAAAATTTGGAGAATTTATGAACCCTATGGAGGAGAGAGCTCCATAGGTGAAAACTATCATACCTTGATGCCAAAAGCTTGAAATCAATGATGGTCTTAGGAGGCTTGAATGAAAACCCTAGGACCTCTTTCTTCTTCTTCAATCTTCTAGAGAGAGAAATATTTAGGGAAAGATTTTGGAGGGAGTTTGGAAGTGATTAGAAAAGGATAGAATTAGGCTTAGAGGGCTTAGGATTAGAGCTTAACCGATCTAGATTAGGAATAGCTTAATTAGGGAAAATACCAAAAAGCCTTTAAAAATAACTGTCATATCTCGACCTACGGTCCGTAGGTCCAACTACGGAACGTCCTGTCCAACTGTAGAAAGATTGAGAAACTGTTGTTTTGGACCATCAAATGATGGGACCCCATGTACGGTTCGTAGGTCCATTGACGGACCGTACATGGCAACCGTCAGTCCACCCCTTAAACCCTCAAAATTTCACTAAGTCTGGAGAGACCTACGAGACCTACTTACGACTCGTACATGCAATGACGGGTTATCCTGGTGAACCGTCAATGCAATTCTGAAATTTAACATTTTGAAAATATTTACCTTGCCATCTACGGTTCCCATCTACGGCCTATAGTTGGCTTCCGTTGGTACTAGGGCTGGGCATAATTTGGTCGAAACCAAAAAAACTGACCGAACTGATCTTTTTTTTAATTTCAATTTCGATTTTTCGATTAAATCGGTCGGTTTTGGTTTTCAATTTTAAAATCTCAATAATTCGATTCGGTTTTTAAGTATTTTTTTTCGGTTAACCGAAAAACTGAATATTTATATAATGCATTACCACATTTATATTTGTAAAATTTTTAGGAATCCCATAGTCTAAGAAGTAAATTACATCATATCCCTACTCTTTTCCAATTTACAAAAATCTCTTAAAATTGTTGTCATCCGGATACATCCCATTCTTTCGGATACATCACATTTGATACATTATACATCTAGTTTGTTGAGATTTAAAAGGAAATTAAATATAAAATTAAATGCCCATTTCCGAAATCATGCAAATCAAATTGATGTCAATCTCTCCCAAATAACAACTCCAAATAATTCAAATTTCAAATTTTCTTCTCTCAAATCTCTCCCAAATTGTAACAGATTAAAAAAATAAATATTTTATATAGTTATGTATCATAAACAAAAAAAAACCTATGAATATGATATAAAATGATTTATTATAAAACAATGTTGCAAATACTTAACAACATGTGATACATCACAGCATCTGATACATAACTAAGTTATACACATAACACATAACTATGAGTATGATACAAACTGATTTTGTTACAGTGTTTATGCATCAACAGTAATATTTGATAGTCTACATATACATAGCCTTCTACTAGTTGAATAAGGCTAGGTGTATGTATCGGTAGTAAAATATAACAAAAATTATAATAATTGTGTATCCAATACATAGCTATGAACATGATACATACTAATTTGTGTTTCAATAAATTAGGGTTATGTATCAAGACTAATATTTGAAAACAATATATTATACATGATAAAATTGTAATGTATCATAAAGGTGAAACGAACGAATTATACATTAATTTAAGAATCAAAACCAACTAAATACATTAAAAGATCTGCTGAAAGCAACAAAAAATCAAAAAAAAAAATCAACAATTTGATATGCTAAAAGCAAAAAAAAAAAAACGATGAAGAAATCCTTACGCACTTTCTCCTTTCCTCTGTATCGACTCTTGTAGCTTTTTTTCACTTTCAACAATGGCGTCACCCATGGTTCTCGACCCAAAGCCCTTACCGGAGCCACCAACAACTCTTGATAGAATTGTAATGTATCATGATGTTGAAACGAATGCATTATACATTAATTTAAGAAACAAAAACAACTAGATACATTAATAATTGAACCCATATGTATCAGAAAAAGATGAACAACAAAATATCGGAAAAAAAAGTCAACAATCTGATCTGGTAAAATAAAAAAAATGATGAATAAATCCTTCTACACTTTTTCTTTTGCTCTGTATTAATTCCCGTAACTTTTTTTAACTTTAAATAATTGCGTCACCCATGGATCTCGATCAAAGCACTTACCGGAGCCACCAACAACTAGTTTCTCCTTTTTTGAACATTTTTCAACAATCGATTTTAAAGTTGAAAATGTATCCTTCTTCGACTCGACTAAATATGTAGATGAAAAAGCTAAAGAAAAATCGATACCTGATGAAGTGGAAAGAAAAAAAATGGATGAAGAAGAACTACTTTTTCAATAACTTGTAATCATAAATTGGAAAGAGAAAGGATTTGAAATCCAAAAATAGAGTGATGGAGATCAATGGTGATACATGGAGTGATTTTAGGCGTGAAAAAAGGAAAAAAAATCTTGGGGTGATAGTTTACTGTGATGTATCCGGAAAAGTGAGAGAAATTATGGAAAGGAGGAATTTTTGTAATTTTTTTAAAATGGTAGGGAATAATAGAAAATAGGGTAAAAAAGGACGTGTAGTTAGGTAATTTTTCCTTTATATTTTACCGTATATTTTTTATGCAGATACTTAACTCACTGAAAAGCCCAATAGCCCACTAAGTTATATCTATATGATATGACTATATGTCTATATGCCCCAAAGTTAAATCCCTAGACCCTAATTCATATTTCACAGTTCAGTGAAGAAGAGAGCCGCCATCCGCGACTCACGAGCCATCGTCCTCAAATTCATCTGCTTGATGGCAGTATAGCACTGTGACAGGAAGTATGAAGTGATTTGTTTTCCTCTAAAGCTAAATGCTTATTTGTACTTTGTAATTTTGCTTTTGAATAGTAAATTAGTGGTTGGTGTTACATGTATGTGTTACTGATATGTAGTGAGTACTGAATAGTACTGAATAAGGATAGCGTAGTCTGAACTGAAAAAATTAACTGAAATAAACCGAACCGAAATTGCAAAAACCGAACTGAATCGAATTTATTTCAGTTCATATTATTTTCAAACCGAAATCCGAAAAATCGAATCGAACTGACCGAATGCTCAGCCCTAGTTGATACTGGCACCAAACCTGAAAACCAGAAATTTCCTTCCTTTCGAATCCGAGTTGTTACATATTAAATATTGACTATAATAAACATAATAAAAAACCTTCAAATAATAAGCAAAAAACGTCCAAAAATAGGCAATAAAAAAAAAGGTCTTTGAACGTGTTGGTAATCCTTTTTAATAAGGGTTAGTTCTCCCTGCTCTTCTTATTGTTTTCTTAATTAGAGACAAATGATTATTAACAAAATGATTAAATAATTATTATTTGAAGATATGCATGTTAATTTTTCCTAATTATGTAAGCTCTATACGCTTTTGAAACCAATCAATCTTCCAATTAAAGTTCTAATGTTACGAATCACACACCACTATATTATAATTTAACTTCCTTTTATCATATGAATTATTTATAAAAAAAAACTATTTTATTTATCATTGGGTAGTTATAGAGATTATTTAATAGGATTTGAACATAGGATATCTAGATAAGGGTGAAGAAATTTCATTTTTCCCATTAGGGGTGTGTAAAAAAGACTAATCAACCAATAAATTAAACCGAAAAAAGTGTTATTGGGTTAAAGGGTTTTTAATGGTTTTATATAAAAAAAAAATTGGGTTATCGATTCATTTTTGATTTTTAGTATTGGGTTATTGGGTAAATTGATAACCCATTAAGACGATAGTAATTTACTATTTTACCCTTCATAATTATTAATAATTTAACATAACTAGACACTATATCAATACTCTACACTTCTACACACTTCACCGTACTTCTACTTCACATCAGAAATTCCATATTATGTTTTGGCTAGCCTTCGTACTACATCTAATCTTATTGATGCAATTTCTCATTATATTTCTTGTTTCACTATCAAAATATTTACAACTGATTTGCTTGGTTTCACTGTATCGCGCCAAATTGTTAGAAAAGTGGGAAAGTCATATATTTATTTTATAAGCATTTTCTTATTGGGTAACCGAAAACCAAATAGTTAATTACCAAAAACCGATAAAAAATATCCTATTGATGTAGCGTATATAAAAAATCAAAAATCGATATACACCCCTATTTCCCATCACTCTTTCTTGCACATTCTCTTTCCCGTAATATTTCCGATATAAAGAGAGAGAACAACCAACAACTAATCACAGTCAGAAAAATTATGAAGCAAAATTTAAATAAAAATCAAAATAAACATTGTATTTAAACTAACAGTACATTATAATAGGTAACAACCATCCAAACAAGATATTATTATAAATTTAGAACAAGTAACTTAAAGAACTGGAATTTCATATCCAAAAACTATGAATCTTAGCTTCGCTTCTGCCTCTAATCACACGGTACCAAAGCTGGATCCAATGTGTCCTTCGGTGATCATCTTGAGTCGATCTTCCATGTCCGTCATGGATTGATAAACTGGAAAGCATAGTTGGTTGAAGCAAGTATGTGAAGATGGCAAGTGATCATCAGACTCTGAATTTTTGTGGATGGACAGTCTTGAATCAAGACCACCAAAGCCCTCTAAAGGCAGAGACTTAATTGAAGTCCAGAAGAAAAGGAGCATTTTTCTCTGCTCAACAGACATACTCTCAACTATCTGCACGCAAAGAAAGAAAAGTAATTCACATCGATGTAATGTAAGTAAAGGATCCACGATAATGATAGAACATTATGAATAATCGATGTGTTTGTGAAGCAGTCAAGCAGAGACTCATGAAGTTTAATGACAAGTTTAAGGGGTTATCGACATATTCAGACAAAAAAAGAAAGACGTTTTTTTACAAGTGGACAAGAATAACGTACCTTCCAAAACCAGGATATTTGAAGATCACTTTCTTCGTAGCCATTGTAATCAGTATGTGCTTTCCAATCTTCCACAGAAATATCACTTCTACCACCAAGCATGAAGTTGAAGTCTTCCAGACTAAGACACCGGAAGAAGGACGGGAGCCTTGACGTAGTTATTACATCTGAAAAGCCTTCTAAAAAATACGCGACCTGATCTGCTATTGATGTTACATAACGATGTTGGATAAGCAGATTAACATAATGCTCCCTGTTCTTGCTGTCCACAATGATATCTTTCCCGCTGTGACAGAGCTCGATATCTCCCCTCGAACCCAATGACTCAACTTCACAAACAAATGTCAAGCCTAACACATCTTGATCCACTATCTCTGCATCCATTTTCAGTATGTCCTTGCAGCTACGGTACAAGAACGGATCCGCGTCCTTATTGTCTTCCAATAATACGTCCTTCCCAGCCAATTGCAAGAAAAATACGCGATCAAAAACAACTCCGATTTGTACATCACATGCTAAGGCCAACGCAGTCATCCTACCAGAGAATTGGAAATACTCAAGGTGTAACGGATTCACATCAGATGCTGCAGCAAGCACAAATGGTAGATGAAAAATATTTCTATTCTTGATAAAAATGAAATGCGTCAAATATACTTCTACCTAAACATGGAGATTTAGAGCGGATATACCTTTGTTGAAAAAACAATCCCTCTTCTAATCAGTCATAAAATGATTTGGTTGATGAACGATAAACATTTTCGAGAAAATATTTTTTCTGTTTGGCCAGAGAGTAAAAAATACATATTAAGAAAATAGTTTCTGACCCAGAAACCAACCCTGATAACTGATCTAGGACCCGACCTCGATATCCGAACTGAGGACCCCAATGACTGATTCTTAAAAGTGGGCCCCTAAATGCAAAAATATTTCTCAAAAATGGTAGGATTATACGTAATGTTTCCCCGACTCATTACGGATGTCCTCATAAAGTGGTTTTAGAAAAACCTTCCAGGCACCAGAAGGCGCCAACATCCATGGACTTATACACACGAAAAATCGAGAAAGTCACGTAATTCCTAGAAGTAGGCCCCTAAATGAAAAAATATGCCTTAAAAATGGTGGGACTATATGTTATGCTCCCCTAACTCAGTACAGAGGTCTTCGTAAAGTTCTTTTAGAAAAACCTTTCGGGCGCCAGAATGTGGCAACATCCATGGATTAACATACAAAAAACTAAGAAAATCAAGTAATTCCTAAAAGTTGGCTCTTAATGCAAAAATATGCCTTAAATTTATGGGACTATACGTAATGCTCCCCCAACTCATTGCAGAGGTCATCATAAAGTTTTTTCAGAAAACCTTCCAAGCGCCAGAAGACGCCAACATCCATGGGCATTACACATGAAAAATCAAGAAAGTCGCGTAATTTCTAAAGTTTTCCCCTAAATGCAAAAATATGCCTTAATAAAATGGCGGGACTATACGTAACGCTCCAATAACTAATCACGGAGGTTCTCATAATGTTTTTTAGAAAAACCTTCCGGGAACCAGAAGGCGCCAACATCCATGGGTTAATACACACGAAAAAACTAAGTCACGTTTTTACTAAAAGTTGGCCCCTAAATGCAAAAATATGGTTGAAAAAAATGGTGGGACTGTACATAATGCTCCCCCATCTAATTACAGAGGTTCTCATAAAGATTTTTCAGTAAAACCTTCCACGCGCCAGAAGGCGCCAACATCCATGGGCATTAACACATGAAAAACCGAAAAAGTCGCATAATTCCTAAAAGTTTTCCCCTAAATGCAAAACTATGCCTCGATAAAATGGTGGGACTATACATAATTCTCCCCCAACTAATAATAAAGTTCATCATACAATTTTTTAGAAAAACCTTCTGGGCGCCAAAAGGTGCTAACATCCATTGGTTATTACACATGAAAAACCAAAAAAGTCACATACTTCCTAAAAGTTGGGCCCTAAATGGAAATATATACCTTAAAATTGGTGGAATTTACGTAATCCTCCCATAACTCATCACGGAGGTCCTCAGAAAGCTTTTTCAGAAAATCTTCCGGGCGCCAGAAGGCACTAACATCCATTGGCTAATACACACAATAACCCAAGAAAGTCGCGTAATTCCTAAAAGTTGGCCCCTAAATGCAAAAAACATGCCTTAAAAATGGTGAGACTATACGTAATTCTCCCTAACTCAATATGAAGGTCCTCATAAAAGTTTTTTCAGAAAATCTCTCCAGCACCATAAGGCGCCAACATCTACGGGCTAATATACACGAAAAACCAAGAAAGTCGCGTATTTCCTAAAAGTTGGCCCATTAATGCAAAAATATGTCTTTAAAATGGTGGGACTATATGTAATGCTCCTCCTACTCACTATCGAGGTCCTCATTAAGTTTTTTTAAAAAAACCTTCCAAGCGCCAGAAGGCGCAACATCTATGTGCTAATACATACGAAAAATCAAGAAAGTTGCGTAATTCGTAAATATTGACCCCTAAATGCAAAATTATGCCTTAAAAATGGTGGGACTATACGTAATTCTCTCCCAACTAATTACAAAGGTACTCATAAAGTTTTTTCAGAAAAACCTTCTGGGCGCCAGAAAACATCAACATCTATGGACTAATACAAACAAAAAATCAAGAAAGTCGTGTAATTCCTAAAAGTTGGCCCCTAAATGCAAAAATATTCCTAAAAATAGTTGGACTATATGTAATACTCCCAGCACTCATTACAGAGGTCCCTCATAATATTTTTTCAGAAAAACCTTCTCGGCTCCAGAAGGCGCCAACATCCATGGGTTAAAGCACACAAAAATTTGAGAAAAATGCCTAATTCCTTTAAATTGGCCCTAAGTGCCCAAAATAGACTCCAAAATGGTAAGATTGTATGTACTTTTCCCCCAACTCCCTGTGGAGGGTTCTATAATGGCTTAACAAAGAAATCATTCGGAAGCCGTATTACAAAAATATCCATGGGATAACACATGAAAAACTGAGAATATCGTCTAATTCCTACAAATTGGCACGTAAATGTCCAAAATGGATTCTAAAAATGGTGAGACTGTAGGTATTGTTCCCACAACTCACTGCGGAGGGTTCCGTAAAGGTTTCACAATGAAATTATTCGAAAGTCATATCACCAAAATATTTATAGGGTAACACACACGAAAAAAATGAGAAAGTCGCCTAATTCCTTTCAATTGGCCCCTAAATGCCCAAAATGGACCCTAAAATGGTGAGACTGTACGTATTGCTGCCCCAACATTCTACGGAGAGTTCCATAATGGTTTCGCAAAGAAATCGTCCGAAAGTCATATCACCAAAATATTCATGGGCTAACACATGCGAAAAACTGAGGAACTCTCTTAATTCCTATAAATTAATGGCCGCTAAATGCTCAAACAGAAATCTAAAAATGGTGAGACTTTACGTACTGCTCCTCCAACTCCCTACGGAGGGTGTCGTAAAGATTTCGTGAAGAAATAGTCTAGATGAAGGTCTTTAGAAATGTTGTTTGAACTTTTTGCCCTTCATAAAAAGACTCCGTTTAAGACCAAAAAAAATCACCATTTTTCTTCAATTATTATACCATTATTTTAATGATATTAAATATTGACTATAAGAAACATAATTAAAAAACCTTCAAATAATAAGCAACAAAGCATTTTAAAAAACGTCCAAAAATAGGCAATAAAAAAAAGGACTTTGAACGTGTTGGTAAATCCTTTTTAACAAGGGTTAGTTCTCCCTGCTCTTCTTATTGTTTTTCTTAATTAGAGACAAATGATTATTAACACAATAATTAAATAATAATTATTTGAAGATATGCATGTGAATTTTTCCTAATTATGTAAGCTCTATACGCTTTTGAAACCAATCAATCTTCCAATTAAAGTTCTAAGGATACGAATCACACACCACTATATAGTAATTTAACTTCCTTTTATCATATGAATTATTTATAAAAAAAAACTATTTTGTTTATCATTGGGTAGTTATAGAGATTATTTAATAGGATTTATGTCGAGATAAGGGTGAAGAAATTTCATTTTTCCCATTAGGGGTGGGTAAAAGATGAATCGACCAATAAATTAAACCGAAAAAAGTGTTATTGGGTTAAAGGGTTTTTAATGGTTTTATAAAAAAAAATTATTGGGTTATTGGTTCGGTTTTGATTTTTATTAGGTTATTGGATAAACAGATAACCAGTGGCATAGCCACATAGTTGTCAGGTTGTCCAATTTGGACACCCTTCGTCGAAAAAAAATATTGTATATACAAGTAAAATGATAAACGAAATGATTAAATAACATATTTTGGACACCTTTAACACAACAAGCTCTTATAGCCCAGTGGTTTCAAATGCTTGGAATGAGGTAGTGCTTGTGTGTTCGAATATCACTAGTGACAAATGTTTTTTCCACTTTTTATTTCTGGACACCCTTTGTGAAATTCCTGGCTCCGTCAGTCTCGATAACCCATTAAGATGGTAGTAATTTACTATTTTACCCTTCATAAATATTAATAAGTTAACATAACTAGACACTATATAAATACTCCACACTTCTACACACTTCACCCTACTTCTACTTCACATCAGAAATTCCATATTATGTTTTGGCTAGCCTTCGTACTACATATAATCTTATTGATGCAATTTCTCATTATATTTCTTGTTTCACCATCAAAACATTTACATTTGATTTGCTTGGTTTCACTGTATCGCGCCAAATTGTTAGAAAAGTTAGAAAGTCATATATTTATTTTATAAGCATTTTCTTATTGGGTAACCGAAACCCAAAAAGCTAATGACCAAAAACCGATAAAAATATACTATAGATATTGCATATATAAGAAATCAAAAATCGATATACCTAACTGACCAATGCACACCCCTATTTCCCATCACTCTTTTTTTAGCATTCTCTTTCCTGTAAGGTTTCCGATATAAAGAGAGACTGAACAACCAACGACTAATCACAATCAGAAAAATTGTGATGCAAAATTTAAGTAACAATTAAAATAAACATTGTATTTAAACTAACATTACATTATACCAGGTAACATCCATCCAAACAAGGTATTATTATAAATTTAGAACAAGTAACTTTAAAGAACTAAAATCTCATATCCAGAAACTCTAAATCTTGGCTTCTCCTCTGCCTCTAATCACACGGTACCAAATCCGGATCCAATGTGACCTTCGGTGATCATCCGGATGTCGATCTTCCATGTTCGCCATGGATTGATAAACTGGAAAGCATAATTGGTAGAAGCAAGTATGTGAAGATGGCAAGTGATCATCCGACTCTGAGTTTTTGTGGATGGACAGTCTTGAATCAAGACCAACAAAGCCCTCTAAAGGCAGAGACTTGATTGAAGTCCAGAAGAAAAGGAGCATTTTTCTCTGCTCAACAGACATACTCTCAACTATCTGCACGCAAAGAAAGAAAAGTAATTCACATCGATGTAATGTAAGTGAAGGATCCACGATAATGATTGAACATTATGAATAATCGAAATGTTTGTCAAGCAGAGACTCATGATGTTTAATGACAAGTTTAAGGGGTTATCGACATATTCAGACAAAAAAAGACAGACTTTTTTTTTACAAGTGGACAAGAATAACGTACCTTCCAAAACCAGGATATTTGAAGATCACTTTCTTCGTAGCCTTTGTAATCGGTATGTGCTTTCCAATCTTCCACAGAAATATCACTTCTACCACCAAGCATGAAGTTGAAGTCTTCCAGACTAAGACACCGGAAGAAGGACGGGAGCCTTGACGTAGTTATTACATCTGAAAAGCCTTCTAAAAAATACGCGACCTGATCTGCTATTGATGTTACATAACGATGTTGGATAAGCAGATTAACATAATGCTCCCTGTTCTTGCTATCCACAACAATATCTTTCCCGCTGTGACAGAGCTCTATTTCTCTCCTCGAACCCAACGACTCAACTTCACAAACAAATGTCAAGCCTAACACATCTTGATCCACTGTCTCTGCATCCATATTCAGTATCTCCTTGCAGCTACGGTACAAGAACGGATCTGCGTTCTTAATGTCTTCCAATAATACGTCCTTTCCAGCCAATCGCAAGAAAAATACGCGATCAAAAACGACTCCGATTTGTACATCATATGCCAAGGCCAACGCAGTCATCCTACCAGAGAACCGAAAATACTCAAGGTGTAATGGATTCACTTTAGATGCTGCAGCAAGCACAAATGGTAGATGAGAAATATTTCTATTCTAAATAAAAGGGAAAATGGTCAAATATACCTCACCCTCAACATTGCGATTTCGAGCGGATATACCTTCGTTGAAAAAACATTCCCTCTTCTACTCACTCATAAAATGATTTGGGGTCAGGTATGAGTAACAGAGGGATTAGGTGTTTTTTAGTTAGGTCGGGTCTAGAGGGGTAAAATAAAATGTGTGTAGAAATTTTTTTAAGACACCTAAGAGGGTGAAGTGTATCTATGAATCATTTGTTAGACAACAAGGGTATATATGCAAAACTTATTAGACAGTGTGATTATGCATAAGCACCTCTTCTTAGACAGCGAGAGTAGTGTTTGGTATAAAGGAAAATATTTTCCATGTGAAATGTTTTTCTAGAAAATATTTTTTTGGAAAATAAGGTGGTTTCTAACTTATTTTCTCATGTTTGGTTGGTGAGTGGAAAATATTTTCTAATATTTGGTTGATGAATGATAAACATTTTCAAGAAAATATTTTTTCTGTTTGGTTAGAGAGTAGAAAATACATATTAAGAAATAGTTTCTGACTCAGAAACCAACACTGATAACTGATCCATGACCCGACCCCGATATCTGAACTGAGGTCACGATACAAGTTTTTATTATATTATTATTCACATTTTGAGACAAGTTTTTATTGATAAGACGATAGCTTTCTTGTTTTTGCTTATCTTTGGATAATTAATCAACATTTTGATCTTAAGTTTCAATTCTTAATCGAAACTGAGTGAATTTCATTATCGTGAGTGTTTCACTTCTAACTCTTTGTCAATGTTTCACCACTATTTTGTTGAGAATATGAGCAGCTAAACACCACAACTAGGGTTGTGGGAACCATGACTTGGTAGCAATTGTAGGATCAACCACAAATGATTGTCGATTGATGCCTTGCATGCTTCGGATTTTCGTTTTGATTGTTTTCTAACAAGTTCACGCGTTAGAACCTGCCTCTACTCATCACTTGCTCAAGAGAGAAGGGTATGATTAGGAAAATCTAGAAACGAATGAACTTTTTATTCTATAAACATATTTTGAAGATTTGAGCCCGAGAGGGGAAAGTTTTCTAAAGGAGAAAGCAAGGGTTGATAATGCACACACTCTAAGACCAAGAGGAGATGAGTAATATTCATCTAATAGGGCTAAAAAGCATGTAGGTGTTCTTAACTTGCTAATAATGCATGCTTAGCATCAAAAGACCATTACTTGTATGAAATCTGAGTTGCATGCCGATGTCATGGGGAACACAATCCTGGTCTCTTACATTTCATAATCAAAATTGTGAGACTATCGCTTGTTACTTTTAATACTGGATTCTAATTACTCTTTGTTACTTGAACACTAAATTAAACCCAATCTTTACTTTACACAATTTTTATTTTTAGAAATATCAACCACAACTGAATATAAGTGCTAGTAGACTTATTTCTTTTGCATTCCCTGTGAGATCGACCTCAACTCTTGTTGAGTTCTGTAATTGACTTCGACCATTTTATACTTCTTAAGTGCAGTGTAAGTTTGGACATATCAAGGTTCGACTTCCAAATCAAGACAATACCTCGACACCTAACATTGACAATTGATCTAGGACTCAGTCCCGAGATTTGATTTCCAAATCAAGACCCGACCCCGACATCAAAACTAGGATCCGACCTTGACATCTGATGTGGGACCCGATTCTAACACCAGACCCAGGACCTGGTTTCTGAACTGTGATCCGACCCTGATACTCGACCCCGACGACCGATTTGGGACTTGAATTTGATACCTGACTTATGACCCGACCTCGACTCTCGACTCTAACACTCAACTTGGAACACCACCCTAATATCTCACACAAGACACGACCTCGATGTCCACTTCAGAATTCAACCTCTAATGCTTACCTAAGACTTGACACCTAAGTCGAGATTCAACCCCGAGTTGATTCGAGACTTCGGAGTTGGGTCTCTAATCGAGGTCGGAAGTTGGGTTTTGAATCAAGAATCAGGAGTCGAATTCCTAATTAGTAACGAGAATCAGTACCCGAGACTTGAGTTAGTGCGGAAAGCTGAGGTGTGAGGTTGAAAAAGAGTTGTGGAAAATGTTTTTCTTATTTGTTGGAGATAAGTCATATCCCTCAAATTTGAGCAATAATGCATAAATGAAACGAAAGGTTACCTTGATTTGGGAAAAATCTTCTATTATCGTCTGGGCAAGCAACAAAAAAGCGCGTTGTTTGGGTTGAAAATCTCCTGACGTGCAAGTAAGAACCACGCCCTCAATACACCAGGCCCAGTAGCTTGTTCCTCTTTGAATTCCACAAAGAAACTGCCTGGTAGATATTCGAGTTTGGCAATATACTCGAACGAGTCTACCAGCAATTTGGACCTGTCAATGAGCATGTAGTACTGATCCTCTTCGTCATCTTCAACTTCTGGAAGCATCATCATTGCCAATTGCCTCCGTACATAAAAGTTTGTTACCTCTTTGTGCTAAAAAAGCCACTCATAATGTTCTGATTCCTCTGCAAACTTAGCGATCAGATAGCACAATGAAACCTTTACTTGCTTCATTATCTGCCAAAAATCATTCTCTGTATCGATATACAGTTTGGATATATTCTGTAAATCCTTCAGAATATCAAGATATAGAGACCACCAAGGTACAATTAAAATGTCTTCTCTTTCCTCTTTTGAACCCAATAACCTTAAAGACAATGCCATTTTTGCGAGCAAATCATAGAATATTTTCCACAAGGGTAAACCAATCTTTTTACAAAACTCTGCTTCATGAGTGTCATTGTCCATCAACCGTAAGACATTCCACACTGGAAGCATAAATGCAGTAAAATCACGCACACGGGTAAACGATAACCCCAAATATCCAGTTGTTCCCACAGTCGAGTCTAAGTCATGGGATAACTCAGTTGCTATCTCCATAACAAATGGAAAAACATCGTTAAAGGATACAAACTTTTCCGGGTCATACTTGCACCTCGCGATCCCTGTGGACGCTATCATAGCCCCTAAACTACTCCGACAAATATGATACAATCCATCATCAGTCCCCACATCTTTCCGCAAAATGTTACAAAATTTTAACACTATAAAAGCATATATTGGTGTAAGGGAACCACTCTTAAGTGAATCAATAAATTCACGAATGCATATATAAGCAATCATTGTATAATGCTGAGTCACATAAAGCGTTACCAAAGCTTTTGGAACAGAGGAGGAAATAAATAACTCGAGATGTTCTGAGGCTCGATCAAAATCATTTGGAGTCACACTCAAAAAATTCATAACCACACTTTGTATATGATCTGAGACCAAGTCGGGTGGAATCGAGTTATGTTTGTTTTTGCATAGCTCCAAGATTTGTGAAGAAAAGTCATTCAATTGATCCATCGCGATAACAACGTCACGCTTACGCTAATTGGTGGCGGTGTTGGTGCTGTTGATGGAAAATGGAGACATTCCGGCCAAATGGGGCAGCAAATTTGGGTGGAGAAGAGAGCAGAGAAACAGAGAAAGGCAGGGGAATGTGAAAAATGTGAGGGAAAAATTGGTTTAAAAGAGAAGGGAAGAGATAAAATGGTAATTATTATTTTAAGAATTAATCCCCTTAATATATTTTAAAACCATTTAAGTCCTTTAAGTTAATAAAAGTGAAATTTTGGAACTAATTATGTATTTAAAAAATTATTTCCATTGGAATTGTTTCAAGACATAGGGGCTCCAATGAAGAGGTAAGTAAAAGTCACTCAGTGAGTCAATAGATCACATACTTGGAGACATGAATAGAGGAATGTCTGACTCTTTATAAAGTATGCAAGTGTGGAAAGAATGAAGTCTGGTGACAACATAACAAGAACTGTGGGAAAAAGAGTTGCATGTTTCCATCAAATCTCAGACACTGCAACCTTAAAATCTACGTCAAACGCTAGATATTTTTTTTTTAAAATAGTAAAAACTACACCAGATATCAAAAATTCTAAAAACTACAAAAACTCCGCCTCCAGAATATGAGTTTCTATTAATTACTTTTTGATTATTTTTGTTAAATCAACAGTCGTTAAAATATCTGACGATAAATACAAACGTTAACAATTGACAAACATAAAAGGACTTAATCGCTCATGAGTATATTTAAATGATTATTTTTCAAATACCTCAAACATAAGGGACCATCCCGAAATTTGTCTCATACTTTCCGGTAATGTAATCTAATCTAATCTAGTATATCTTTTCTGATTTTACTGAATTTTTAAAAATTATTTTTGCCATTTTAATGCGATCATTTATATCTTTTTTGTCTTTTTTTGAAATTTTTTAAAACTGTTTTCGCCATTGTAATATGATCATTTATATCACTTTTGACTTTTTTCGTATTTTAAAAAAATTATTTTTTGTATTATAATTTTTATTTATGCTATTTGGTATAATATTTAATCTTTTTTCAATATTTTAATAGGGTCTAGTTTGATTTAAATTTCTTTTTTCCTACTATTGTAATCCGATCTAGTGTACACATACTCCTTTTTTTTTTTAAATCTCATTAGATTTGTTATTTTTGAAAGGCAATGCGATCTAGTATAACTTTTAATTTAATGAAATCTTTTAGTATTTGTTTATATTAATCTCTGTGGAATTTTTTAGATTCTAGAGCTTTCCGCATTTTGTTTTTGTTATGTATTAATTTTTTCCATTATTGTAGTTCAATGAAATTGTCACAATCCAAATCATCATGAGGGACACCCACACTAAACCATCTGGTGGTGGGAGAAGCAACTACGTACTAACCCAAACCTTAGCCCAATACATCCCTTGGAAAATTAAGTCATAAAAAGAAATAATAAGAAAATAGTTTCGAACAACCAAGGATGAAGTCCCCATAAACTCAATCAATAGTCGGAACATTTATGTGAAAATAAACCCCTAAGAACATAAAGTCGTAGTACCAATACTCTAAATAAGTCAAGAGTGGGAATGAAACCCCGAAAACTTAGAAAATACGAACTAATACTCTAATGTCTTTGTCCGAAACGATTGACAAGAAAATGTAGAGGAACTCGTGGTAGGCTAGAAGAGTAACTCACCCTTGGATTTGAAGTCAAGCGTCCCTTAACTGAGGTCTCGTATCAGCCACTGGAAAATGCCTTATACTCAACAAGAACATAATAGGTGCAGTATCAGTACACTACCACAATGTACTGGTAAACACAGTACAACAGACATAACCATAACTATCGATACATAGACTCTTAGGCACAATATCATAAAATCAACCAATACCTGGATGCATGTCCCATATGATCACAATTACAAATACTTTGTCCTCTCATGGAACCACAATACACATATTTGATCCTCTCATGGAACCCACACATTAACTGTTAGTGTACCGGTGCAGTACCCGAGCCAACCAGAGTTAGTAATCATACTAGGCGTAGTACCCAAGCCGACAATTAGTATTCATGTATCGGTGTGGTACCCGTGCCAACCAACAATCACAAACAATCATGCACAATCACAATCACAATGAACAATAACACTTGAAAATCACAAGTAACTTAAATAAGTTCAATGCATGAGATTATCACCCTGATGTCATTTCACATATATCCTTATGTCTTCCCAAACATGCATTATATAAGTGATGTTATAATGCTATAGACATGAATACATACATAAAATGAAAAACATACAACCATCACCTTACTCGCATCAAGTCTCTTGAAAACTCTAAAGAACCCAAGCTTTCCCTTTTTGAAGTGTCTTGGTTTGTTCTTGATCTAAAACAAACAATACATACAACAATCAATCAAAATGACCTAATTATATTCAGATTCTAACCAAATCCTTAACCCCCAGGCTAGTTCATGATCATTCTATCCAAATTAGGGCTTTTCCATCATTAATTCAAGTCAAGGACCTCCCCTAAGAGTGGTATCCTGGATTCCAAGACTTAAGAATCAATTTGCAAGATGGGGGAGTAACGAACCTACCTTTACCAATGAATTCCGTGGAAAATCAAGTATGAACTGTCCTAATTCACCTCTCTCGATTCCAAGAACAATATGTAGAAAATAGGAGGTTTTGAAACTTTCTGCATAAAATCCCAACTTACCCTGCTATAGCGGCACTAACCCCGTGATAGTGAATGCACATGCTTGCTCTAGCGGGCACCTCCCACTATAGCAGATTACACAAACTTCATAGACTCGAAAATCCCTGAAAATCCCATTTTTCACAACATATCACCTTTCCTTGATGTCCCGAACTATCCCCCTTCACGCCGAAATTGATTTCGGGAGTTTTACTCACCAGAATTCGATTATGTGAAGCCATATGGGTTTCTTAATGTCTGGCTACTAGAAAATATAATCCAAGCCTAGATGTATCACCTTAATGTCTGGCTCCAAATTTCCTCTTAGACTAGCCTAGACTAAAAAATTTAAGTCACAATCCGAAAACTTTTCTAACCCGATTCATTTCACTATTGGCCTACTCATAACAACCCGGTCAGATCGTTGCAAACATGTTTGCATGATGTGATAGAGTGTGTGATAGAGCGTGTAACTTTTAACCACATTGTTGTAGGTTCAATCCCCATAGGTGGCAAGTTCATCGTAAAAAGGTTGCGGAATTGAGCCCCATTAGGACCATTGAGGAAAATGATTATATTAATCAATGTTATATATAACAAAAAATATGATTAAACTTCGGGTATTTTTGTTGGTATTATGAGCCAAAGGTCGTGAATTCGAACGCCGCTAGGACCATTGAGGAAGATGATGATAACAATCAATATTATATATAACTAGTTAACCAAATCGCATTTCGCGCGGTCATATTTTTTTTATATTTAATTGATATAAAAAAAATAAGAAATTGCAATACTAAAATATATATATATGAAAAAATCAAACAGAAAATAACAATAAAAGAAAAAAGAAAAAAACAATAGAACTAAATTAGTTTCAAGAAAAAAAGAAGAAGAGAATTATAATTTTTCCTTTGAACAATACGAAGACATATTTCTTTATGCACCAATTTTATATACGTTGCTATCTCATTTTTGAGTGTTCTAAATTATTTATGTTATTTTACTAATAATTTCCTTTATATGATACTATTTACGCTTATAAATTTATTTAACAATTTAAATTTAGAGTTCATGTAATTTTTCTTACTTATAATTCAACTTTTTTTACAATTATTACTTTAAAGCCTAAACTTTTTTATATATCCACACAAAACTTTCTTATGAAAAGCATAGAAAGTGTAATTCTAAATTCAAGAAAGAAAGTAGACGTTATATTCAATTCACACATTTACTAATTAATTAATATTTCGTCAAAAAATTACATTAAAAATTAAAATAATAAATACACAAGAGAGCTCAAATATCAATTTTATATAGAAACTGAATAAACTATATAATCCGAACACTACATAAATATGAAAGTTAAAAGCGAATATCAATGATTTCATAAATCAATATGTGGATGAGTTTTGATTTTCAATAAATAATATGAAAATTTTGGACAATAAATGATTATAATTGTGACATATATTCTTATAAGCTAATAAAATAAATAAGAAATTAGGGGGGAAATTTTTTAAAAATTATCTTTTTTGGCTGGTGCAGCATTTTTTAATGTCAACTTTAATCATGGGTTCATTATGAAATGTAATAACTATAAATGGATGTTGGAAAAAAAAATTTGGAGAGTATGTCTTTCCATTTTTTAAATTTATTTAGTGAGCAATTATCTTATTCTTTAATTGACTAATTATGTAAATATTTTTTAGATTTTTGATTAATAGATAAAAAGAGAAATCAAATTGGTGTTCTCCTATCCAAACTGAAAGAAACCAAATGAAAGATTACCCTCCTTCAAAACTCAAAGCTCTCACCAGGTGCAAATACTCAAACCACTATGAAATTACTTGAGACAGAGGTTAAAGAATTAAGGTATCCTTATTATTTCTATCATAGAAAGTTGTATAACTCAAAATGATATTAGCCTTCTTCTTATGTGAGGAGTTCCGATTTTGTCCAAATTTAGAATTCTTCTCCCTTCCATAGGAATGTCTTGAAAATTAAAAACTAGGTTAGCAAAATAATCAGCAAGAGTAAAGGAATGTTGTACTCTTGTTGATAAGGATCTTCTCAACAATTTGATGGAGATGTCACACTCCAAGGGATATCCAAAATTTGTACCATGGCCAGTGAATGTGTTTCCATAATTACATGATATAAATTATGGTCCTGGGTTAACCCTGGAGTATTGCATTTCAACCAATCTGCAGGAGGAGGAATTCATTTCACAATATTAAAAATATGAATTTATATAGAAAAATAGGAGCCTAAACTAATAAATTTAATTTTGGGGGTTATGAAGATTAAAAAAAAGGGAGTTATGAATATTATTAAGATTATAAGTTGAAGATGTGTGAGGAGTTATTAGTAGTTATTTCTTATTTTATTAAAGATATTAAATATATATTATAGTGATAGGTGAAAAGTTGACTACTTGAATGTGAAGAGTGAAAACTTTTTGAGATATTAAAAATAAAATAATTAAATAATGAAGAAAAAATGGTCAAAAAAAAGATAAATATGAATGGAGGCCATAGAGAGGTGCCACGTCACCTTCTCTATGTTTCTCATATATATATATATATATTCAAGTTTGCAAGAATAGTGGTTTTAATGCAAATAAAAAAAAATTCCTTGTGATGCAAAATTTTCCTTTGTTGGTTTATTTTGGTTGAAGTGGGCCGTTAAGAGATTGATGGTATGGATTGTTGCAATGGAACTATTTGGGCCTTGTCAATGGGACAACTCTAGTGGGCCGTTAACCATATTACTAATGGGCTGGGTTAAGGGGTGTTTTGAATTTTCTAATGAGTGAAGCTGCATCAAATTGACATACAGGGTGTGTTTGGAAAATAAGTAGATTTCTTATTTATTTTTTATGTTTTGCATGTGTGCAAAAATTGATATCCTAAAAGGATTTGTATATAATCTAAACAAATGCTACGGAAGGTGGAGGTAGGGGAAGGATCCGCTCTCATTTGGATATTAGGAAGGGGAGTCTTCTAATTTCGAAACTAGAACAACGCGTGGGGTGGTGGTGATGGGGGGCTTATGAGGTGGAGTGGATATGAAGTGTTTTAGATAGTGGAGAAGACATAATCAATTTAGAATGCCACATGTGGAACTTGTTTTTCCTATTTCCGCTACAAAAAGTAACTTTCCTCATTTTTAAGGAATGTAGGGGTCGCTTGGTTGGGAAAAAGTTATCCCGAAATAAGTTGTCTTTGAATAAGCTCTCACCATGTATATGGAATAACTTATCACATCAATATAATATAAATGCCGGAATAAATAATCCAAGGACTACTAATACCTCCAACTAAACACAGTCCTGCATTTTATCCTGGACTATTATATCTTATACCTCCCACCAAACGAATCCTTAGTTTCTAAGAAAAAAATATATTTTTCAAAATTTTTGACCAACCGAACATGAAATAAATCCTTTCCTCCATATCAAACACACTCATAATTTATGAAATTAAAGTTTGACTTGCTTCACATGCTATGTCACATGTGTGCCTCTTTTTTGTATTTTATTTGAACATTGTATATTTGTGTTGAAACTAGTAATACCATACAAAGGTAATTACTAAGCATCCAATCTAAAAAATTAAAATTTTGAACCATTGCCGTGGTTGATTACTACAGTATTGTTGCTAGGCAAAGACAAGTTAGAATGGATAGCTCGCGGATGGCATGAAAGGTCATTTTGGAGGCAAATTTCATGATATTGGAAGGAAGGGGAAAAAAGAAAAAAGGCACTTTGCATAATTGACACTTTCTCTACAACATTCATGTGGACTGTGGTTATGAGTTATGTGAAGTTATTTGTGGTCATACTTAAGATAAGGTCAATTTAAGAAAACTAGAGGACCTATTTGACCTTAATTGTGCATCAATGGATTAGGTTGGAGTTTTTGTTTTATTTACAGTCAAAGTATGGTGTTCATGAAAAATCGAAAAATCAAATTAAATCAAACATAAAATAGAATTAAATTGAAGGAAAAAATTCGGCACTTCTAGATTTGTTTGATCTGATTTTAAATTTCAAACATTGACCAAATTTGACTTGATTTTAGTATAAAGCATAAAATATTCAAAATGGCATAATCAAACTGACTATATAAATATTTACTTAAAAGTTATAATTGCACATATATAAATGTATATTTTTATATAAAATGTTATGGTACATATTAATCTTTTGTTCTCTTGGTTCGTAATATAGGTGTTGGTCTTTATAATAATCTATTTTTGATTTATTTCAAGAATTAATTTCACGTTTAAAATAACTTGTCTTTGAATCCTTTAATATTTCATTATTGGTTAATTCAATTATCATCAAGATATCTCTATATCTTTAATTTTTTGCACAAAAATAAATTCATTTGTGAATTATTATTATGTTCCCTGAAAATTAATTTCTTAAACAATGCATATGGTTTTTTCGAAGTTGCCCCCCAAATCCCCAAAATAGACTCTAAATATGGTGATACTCTACGTAATTCTCCCCCAACTCCCTAAGAAGGGTTCCATAAAGGTTTCGTAAAGAAATCGTCTGGAAGCCATATCACCAAAATATTCATGGGCTAGCACACACAAAAAACTGAGAAAATCGCCTAATTCATGTAAATTGCCCCCTAAATTCCCAAAATGGACTCTGAAAATGGTGAGACTGTAGTACTACTCCCCCAACTCCTTACGGAGGGTTCCATAAATGTTTCCCAATGAAATCGTCCGGAAGTCATATCACTAAAATATTCATGGATAAACACACACACAAAAAACTGAGAAAATCGCTTAATTCCTGTAATTAGCTCCTAAATGTCCAAAATGGACTATGAAAATAATGAGAGTGTACGTACTTTCCCTCAACTCCCTACAGAGAGTTTCATAAAGATTTTACAAAGAAATCATTTGGAAGTTGTATCACCAAAATATTCATAGACTAACACACACGAAAAATTGAGAAAATTGGTTAATTCCTGTAAATTGGCTCCTAAATACCCAAAATGGACTCTAAAAATGGTGATATTTTACGTACTTCTCCCCCAACTCCCTACGAAAGGTTCCGTAAAGGTTTCGCAAAGAAATCATCTGGAAGTCATATCACCAAAATATTTGATGGGTTAATACACACAAAAAACTGAGAAAATCTCGTAATTCCTGTAAATTGCCCTCTAAATGCCCAAAATGGACTCTAAAAATTGTGAGACTGTACATACTGCTTCCCCAACTCCCTACGGAGGGTTCCATAAAAATTTCACAAAGAAATCATCTGGAAGCCGTATCACCAAAATATTCATAGGCTAATACATACAAAATACTGATAAAAATCGCAAAATTCCTATAAATTACCCTCTAAATTTCCAAAATGGACTTTGAGACAGTAAATTGAAAATGGTGAGACTGTGCGTATTGTTCCCCCCAACTCTCTACGGAGGGTTCCATAAATATTTCACAAAAAATCATTTGGAAGCCGTATCACCAAAATATTAATAGGTTAACACACACGAAATTTTGAGAAAATTGTCTAATTCCTATAAATTGGCCCCTAAATATCCAAAATAGACTCTAAAAATGGTGATACTATACGTACTTCTCCCCCAACTCCCTTTGGAGGGTTCCATAAAGGTTTTACAAAGAAATCATTCGAAAGTCATATCACCAAAATATTCATAAGCTAACACACACAAAAAAACTGAGAAAATCGCCTAATTCCTGAAAATTGCCCCCTAAATGCCCAAAATGAACTCTGAAAATGGTGAGATTGTACGTACTGCTCCACCAACTCCTTACGGAGGGTTCCGTAAAGATTTCGCAAAGAAATCGTCTAGAAGTCATATCACCAAAATATTCATGGGTTAACACACAAAAAACTGAGAAAATCGCCTAATTCATGTAAAGTGCCCCTTAAATGCCCAAAATGGACTCTGAAAATAGTGAGACTGTACGTACTGTTCCCCCAACTCCCTACGGAGGGTTCCATAAATGTTTCACAAAGAAATAGTCTGGAAGCCATATCACCAAAATATTCATGGGCTAACACACACAAAAAAATTGAGAAGATCGCTTAATTCCTGTAAATTACCCCATAAGTGCCTAAAATGGACTCCGAAAATGGTGAGACTGTACGTACTTCTCCCTCAACTCTCTACGGAGGGTTCCATAAAGGTTTCACAAAGAAATTGTCTTGAAGCCATATCACCAAAATATTCATAGGCTAACACATACAATAAATTGAGAAAATTGCCTAATGTGTAAGTAGGGGTAGGATCCGCTCTCATTCGGATATGAGGAAGGAGAGAATATTCTAATTTTGAAACCAAAACAAAACGCGGGGTGGTAATGATGGGGGGCTTACGAGGTGGAGTGAAGATGAAGTGTGTTGGATAGCAGAGAAGAGATAATCAATATAGAATGCCACACGTAGAACTTGTTTTCCCTACTTTCACTACAAAAGTAATTTTCCTCAATTTTAAGGAACTTAGGGATTGTTTGGTTGGGAACAAGTTATCTCGGGATAAGTTATCGTCAAATAAGTGATCTCACCATGTATCTGAGATAACTTATCACATCACTATGGTATAAATGGTGGAATAAATAATTCAACGACTACCTAATACCTCCAACCAAACGCAAAATAAAATAATCCTGCATTTTACCTCGAAATTATTATACCTTATACTTCTCACCAAACGACTCCTTAGTTTCTTAAAAAATTTTGAGCAACCGAACATGAAATAAATTTTTTTCTCCATATCAAACACACTCTTAATTTATGAAATTAAAGTTTGACTTATTTCACATACTATTTCACATATGTGCCTCTTTTTTGTATTTTATTTGAACATTGTATTTTTGTGTTGAAACTAGTAATACCATACAAAGGTAATTACTAAGCATCCAATCTAAAAAATTAAAAGTTTGAACCACTTACAATATAAAAATTCTAAGTTTGCTGCTGCTGCTGATTACAATAATGTTGTTAGGCAAAGACAAGTTAGAATGGATAGCTCGCGGGTGGCTTGAAAGGTCATTTTGGAGGCAAATTTCATGATATTGGAAGGAACAGGAAAAAAGAAAATAGAACTTTTCATAATTGACCCTTTCTCCACAACATTCATGTGGTTATGAGTTGTGTGAATTTATTTGTGGTCATACTTAAGATAAGGTCAATTTAAGAAAACTAGAGGACCTATTTGACCTTAATGGTGCATCAATGGATTAGATTGGAGGTTTTGTTTTATACACATTCTAAGCATGGTGTTCACGAAAAATCGAAAAAATTAAATCAAACAAATTGAGAATAGAATTAAATTGAAGGGGAAAATTCGACACATTTTTATTTGTTTGATTTTGATATTTAATTTTAAATATCGATGAAATTTAACTTGATTTTGATATTAAGCATCAAATAATTGAAATAGCATAATCAAACCGACTATATAAATATTTATCTAAAAGTTATAATTGCTCATATATATGTATATTTTTATATAAAATGTTAAGATACATATTAAATCTTTTGCACTCTTGATTCGCAATATAGGTGTTTGTCTTTACAATAATCCATCTCTGATTTGTTTCGAGAATTAATTTCACGTTCAAAATAACTTATCTTTGAATCCTTTAATCTTTCATTATTGGTTAATTCAATTATCGTCAAGATATCTCGAAATATCACAGCTAGATCTTTATTTTTTTTTGCACAAAAATAAATTCATTTGTGAATTATTATTATGTTACATGAAATAAATTCTTAAACAATGTATATGATTTTTTGGAGGAAGCTACATATGTATAGAACTTCCTTACATATATATTTGTTTTATGTACTGTTCTCAAATAGTAACTGATTTGGTAGTGTCACGTTAGAGTTTAATCAATCTAATATGTGCTTGAACGTATATTGTTATATATTTAAATAAAAATTAATAAAGATTTGAATAAACCTATAAAAATTGAAACCATGAAAAATCGACTTAATTAATTTAATTTGATTATGATATTTAAAAAATCGACTAATTTGGTTCGATTATCTTTTAAAGAAAAAAACAATTTATATCGAAGCATAAAGGCCATTATGTCCAAGTACACTTGTCCCATGTAGTCATATTTTGGAAGTTTTATTAATTGGTCCACAATTTTTCTCTCAAATGCAAATAGACCCCACAACACTTTATGATGCATGGTCTGAATTACTTGATAATTAATCCATCTTCACAAATCAAGAACTACGATGTCATTTTCATGAAAATATAACATCAAAGTGATTATCATTGCACCAAACCATATTGATATTCAAACTTATGGCGAAAAAGAATCTTTCTGGTTATTTCAAAAAATGATTATTTTTCTTGAAAAATACTTGTTTAGAAAATAATTTACATTATATATGCAAAATGCCTTCTTAAATAAGTTATTATTATATTCTGTTCGAACGGAATGAATAATTTTTTTATTAAATAATTGAATCTTCCATGACAGAAAGCGGGGCGATGAAAGGGAGTCAAAGAGAATGAATGATAGGTTTCTAGGTTGACAAGTTTTTTTAAAAAAAAAGATGCATATGATACCTTATAGATATGATCACATATTGGAATGAAAGAAAAAAATAAAGAATTTTATAAGAAATGTTACAAGTTCACATCGTATGCATATTTTTGGGCCTAATAACAATATAGTTCAAGAGATAAATATGTGAAGTATGTTAGATCAAAGCGAATATAACATGATATGATGATAATATTAGGCAACCATTGATTGTGATTAATATTCTATTTAATTGGCTTATTCAGCCATATACTATGTGAGTTTGGCAATTAAAATAATATAACAACAATATATATAGTCAAGGAACGATGGAATGTACACATGTAATTTTACCCTACTTCATAATAGAAAAACTATTATCGATAGACCTTCAATTCAAGTAAAATAAATCAAATAGTATGAAAAAAAATTATACAATAGAGAAAAGACTGATACCAATAACAAACAAGACGATAACCATTAAACAAATATAATTTCAAACTTATGAATGATAACTATGATGAGTCGGATGGATAACATTGTATGACACACGACTAGCCATCGTCATTTATTTTCATATATTAATTAGCTAAAAAAAAGTAAGTCCTAACAAATTTTGCATTATATTCAAATGGTTTTATTATAATTAAACTAGTTTTAGGATGACTATCAATTACTTGTTAATTGCTAACATCTTTCTTTGTCTAGACTTGAAACTATATTATTAGGTTACATTTGAATATACCAATTTTTTTAATTAATAATATTAATTGTGAAAATGACCTTCAACTTGGCCTTTGGTTTGTGGATATCCATTTATGTATGAGAAGTGGCCACTTGTAAGAATATTCTATGAATCATATCTCTCAAATTATTTAACCTTAATCATGCTCTTAGTTAATAGTGGATCACCAATTAATGAGTTTTGAATACGTTTGCAAAATTGTCGACTTCGGATACCTATCGTAACTAATTTAGATTCACACTGTATAAGATTAATGGTAGAGAAAAGTGTTCCTGATCAAAAAGAAATTCTATTAGCTTGAGTCCATTATCGACTAATGAGTCAGATAGCTAAAATTTTCACTATGGAAAAAATAAATTTAATATCAATTATATAGATTTTAGAAAAAAATTTAATTTATGTATACAATATAATTTTGAGTCCGACCCTACCTCCCTCGTGCTCGACCTCCAACCTTCTTGCTGACATTATCCAACAAGGAGTTGTATGGTCTAGGTCGGAGTCATGATCAAACATGGCGCTTGTTTGGCGGACTTAGTTAAGAAATAAGTTGCGCCTTTGCTATCAACTATAGCTTTTTGCATGATGGTAAGCGCTTGATCTTAACACTTCTCCTTACTAATATTGCATATTTTTTTTGTGAATTATTTATCATTTTCTATTAGACATTTAATTTTGAGAAATTGACAACGATTTGAATGTAGTCGGGAATCTTAATAACTCAATTAAATAATTATTTAAATGTTTACGACTCAATTTTCACCTTATAATCTCCTTCGTTGTTTCTCTTTCTCTTATAGATTATGGACAAGAAATAGCCACTTGTTATTGCCCAAATCATGTCATGAGGTGTCCAAAATTGATTCTCCAAAATACAACATGACATGTCATGTGTTCACCTATGACGTGGCACAATGAAATCCTACCATGTTCTTGTTGTGGGTCCCAAGATCTACCCCATAATAATATTTATATGTGCTAAGAATAAGAAATTGCTTGATGGAGAGTATAATAGAAAAAGTTAAAAAAGGAAAGTTCCTAAATTGACAAATAAAACATTCATCTTACGTGTCAACTGTAACTTAACTACGTGTCGATAAAAGCTCAATGTAATTTCTATAAAATCTTCAATCCTAAAATTATTATCTTTTATCTCATCGATCAAATATCTTTAGTGACACGGTGGATCACCAATTCTACAAAATGGATTATTATTGCTTGGTAATAGTAAAATTATCTTCTTTAATATATAAGTTATAGATTCGAGTTGTGTAATTAATATTAACAAATATTTGCAATCTATAACATAAATAAAGATGGCTATAGAATTTTAAGTTATGCATTTTTATAACGATTTCAAGTAATATTGCTATGCTATAAGCAATTATTAACTTATTCTCCAATTCTTTTTATCTTTTCTTTAAAATTCATCAAACACTATTTTTTTCGTTTTTTTCTCTAATATTATTCGCTTCAAATTTTAATTCTACCTTTCTTGATCTCTCAAATTGTTATATCCATTTTCTATCTCGCTATCTTGTCCACCTCTCTTTCTCCTTGAAATTTTATGTCCCTTCTTTCTATCTTTGGATTATATATCATATACAAGTATCTTTGATTCGAAAATATTAAGCACTAGTCATGGAGAAAATAAGAATATTGAAGAGACAAAAACGACAATTTTTGAGCGCATACAATAACTTGAGATAGAAAGGCCTGTAAGGATTGATTAAACAATTGGAATGCACAAAGAATAGAATTCACTTGAGAAAACTTGATTGAAAATGTTCATATAAAAATTTATGTCAAATTAAATTTGTATTAATAATAAGAAGAAGCGGTCAAATCAGTAACAGAACACCTGGACAAATGGTTAATTGAACCATTTGATAATGATGGCATCAAATCACCAGAAATGATGTCCCACACCTTTGAGGATTTACACACCAAATTAAGAAATATGATATTAAGAGAAAAAAACATGAAAAAGAATATCATCATTTAGTTGTTGCACAAGTATGGTTCTTGATTTTTTTAAGAATTCAGCTCGCCTTTATTAATATTTTTTTATTTCAAAAATAATCTTTTTATAAATCATAACGTCTGACCAGAAGTCCATAAGTCACACGTATCTCAGTTAATTCCACATAATACATGCTACAACAACCATACTTCTTTTTTTCTTTTTTGTTGTTCCAACATGAAAAGACAACACATTTGCAACTATATATACATAGTACTACATTAGCATTTTCATCTCAAAACAATATATTATAATTTTCTCTTCTCTCTCCAATTTTCTATTTTTCCAAAATGAATGGAGATCATGAGACCAATAATAATGACCAAAAAACACCACTCCTTCCAATTCATAGGTCACAAAGTATGAATTCATTTAATCAATCAATTTTCACACTAAAGAATTTATTCACAATTTTAGGACCTTTACTATGTATATTTATTTGCTTATTTGTGAAAATGGAAAATGCTCCTTCAACAAGTACAAATATGTTGGGAGTTCTTGTATGGATTTTTACGTGGTGGTTATCGGAGGCGGTGCCGATGCCGGTAACTTCCATGTCACCGTTGTTCCTCTTCCCGTTGTTCGGAATTTCGTCGTCCGACGAGGTTGCTCAATCGTACATGGATGATGTTATTGCACTTGTACTTGGAAGCTTTATACTTGCACTTGCTGTTGAACATTATAATATCCATAGAAGATTGGCATTAAACGTGAGTAATTCTAATTTCTTTTTAAATTTTTTAATCTTGTTTCTCGAAAAATACAATATTACTTCTGTTAATAGTAGAGTTTAAGTTATATACATCATTGTATGTCAGTCTTAGGGTAAGGAGAAGAAAAGTGTAAAACTTCTCTTAAAATCGAAGTCTAATTTTTTGCTTCAATTTGAAGAAAACTAGAACTTCTTGTTTTCGAAAAATAATTATAATTATGGAGTTTCAAATATCACTGAAACTTTATGATAAATGGGGTTTGTTCAAATGATTGAGTATCAATCAATTGATTTGACTCACATCAAAGAATGATTAAGAATACTGTTAATTCATTTGATTGGAGATGTTTGTGGGGTGCGGGTGGGTGGTGGAGGTAGGGGTGAAACTTTTGTAATACTCCTATTATATTTTGAAATTTTACTTATGAAATTTAAAACTTTTATTATAGAGATATATATATCTTCTGTGTCCGCAATAATTTACCTATCTTAGGTGTCCACAATATATACTTTTTTTTAGTAAGTAGTTGAATTATTGTGAAGACAAGATTTGACGTGCAATGAACCATATGAATTATGCAGATAACACTATTATTCTGTGGGGACCCACTGAACCCACCACTACTCCTCCTTGGGATCTGCGCCACCACGTTCTTCGTCAGCATGTGGCTGCACAATTGTGCAGCAACAGTGATGATGATGCCGGTGGCCACAGGAATCTTGCAACGATTGCCGTCTCGCATCAATAGTGGCCATCGGAACCGAGAGAATAATAATACTGATGATGATTTAGTCACCAATTTTTGCAAAGCGGTTGTTTTAGGGGTGATATACTCCGCGTCGATTGGTGGAATGAGTACGTTGACTGGGACAGGTGTCAACTTGATATTGATTGGAATGTGGAAGAGTTATTTTCCTCAAGAAAAGGCTATAAGTTTTAGCACTTGGTCATCTTTTGCTTTCCCTTTGGCTTTGGTGATATTTTTGGCATTGTGGGCTATTCTTTGCCTATTTTATTGTAGGAAGGGATCAAGTAGATCACTTTCTGCTTATTTGGACAAAACTCATTTGAAGAGGGAGCTTGATTTGTTAGGTATCACTTCTTCTAAACCTATATTTTGTGGAGTAACTTATTTAACTTCTTTCATTATTTTTAAGAAAACGTGAATTTTCGACTAATATTTCGTTAGAAATTAATGTCTTTAAGATATTTTCGTAAACTATTAATTTCTGATGAATTCATTTTTGAGTAGAGTGGATTTTTAAAAAGTATTCTTTTTGTTGTCCGGTTACTTAAGAAGATAACATCTATTAATGTTAATTCATGTATCATATATGTGACGTAACTTGACGTCTTAACATGAAGTTCAAAAAAGTAATAATTTTGAAATATGTAATCTTAAACATGTCGATGTTATAATACTGATGTGATCATAAGACTTACAAGAGCTTGTTAAATTATGTATTAGTAAACCATTCATAGAAGTGGAATTAATGACTTAAAACAAAGACAAGTAATTATCTACTTTAATTGATTAAAATATACTTGATGATGTAAAAATTCGTTACGCAATCGATTCCTTACAAAAATAGAATTGGTGCTTAGACGTCTTTCTTCATTATCTCTATCTTATATTCCATTATTTTTATGGTCAATTTTGAAAGTATTTTTTATTTAAATGTTAGGACTTTGATATGGTTTTATTTTATTTTATTTATCGTATTAAAAGTTATATGCTTTTTTTAGAGTTCTATTTAATCTTCTTTGACATCTACGGTAGAGATAGAAGGTATTTGATCCCCACAAGGAATTGCAAATTAACAAGTGTTCCAATTAATTGAATTTTTGTGGCTACTATAGTATATTCTCTATTGACCAGACATTTTCATTACACTTGTAACCATAATAGATGTTTGATGAATATTAAATTGGTTTTTTTCTGCAATTACTTTAGACAACCTCTAATTGTTTTGGCCCCACTTTTGTGATGTGTAGGTCCCATGACTTTTGCTGAAAAGATGATCTTGACAGTATTTTCGGTGAGTCAATAAGAGAACACGAGTCTCAGATTAACAATAAAATTGTTTCGAGCCATAAAGTAGTCACTAATATTTTTATTACGATAGAATGTCTATGTTATATTTTTTGGAGTGCCACACTTATGCTCCGAACTGTCCTTTATTATATTATATAAATATAATATAATATAATGACTTATGATTATTTATTTAATTAAATTGATTTTATTTATTAATTGATACAGATTTTAATAGTGTTGTGGATGACAAGAAGTCTTACTGAAGATATTCCTGGATGGGGATCCCTCTTTGGTGGACGTGCTGGTGATGGAACTGTTAGTGTAAGTACTTCTGACTTACCACGTGAATTCAGATTTAATCGAATTATTTGAGTGAGAAAGAAAATAAAATGTATAACATGCTATTTTACCCTAATGAGAAAATTTTACTATACTATCGGTGAATCATTACGAATAACTCTCTTTGTTTGTCTAATTTGATTTGAAGTAAAAAAGACTTTTGAGTATTGTGGCCTTAAACTAAAGATATGTAGAATGTATCAGAATGTCGTTCAATCTTATAATAATCTTAAACATGTCAGGTGAATATGTCGTACTTTTAGATTGATGATGTTTGATTTTAATTTTTTAGGTGATGATGGCAACTTTATTATTCATAATTCCAAACAAAAAGCAACCAGGGGAGAAATTAATGGATTGGAACAAATGCAAAAAATTGCCATGGAACATAATTCTACTATTAGGGGCAGGTTTTGCAATAGCTGATGGATTTAGGTCAAGTGGACTAGCTGATGTACTATCAAGAGCCCTAAATTTCTTGGAAAACGCACCATACTTAGCCATCGCGCCAGCTGTATGTTTAATAAGTGCGACCCTGACCGAGTTCATCACATCTAATAATGCCACCACAACAATTATGGTCCCATTGCTCATTGAGATCGCGAAGACTATGCACATTCATCCCCTCCTACTCATGATCCCGGGGGCTATTGGTGCACAGTTTGCTTTCTTGCTTCCCACCTCTACACCCTCGAATGTTGTAGGGTTTACTACTGGACATATTGAGATTAAAGACATGATTAAAACTGGATTTCCATTGAAAATTGCTGGAATTGTTGCTCTATCCTTCTTGATGCCTACTCTTGGTAAAGTTAATAAACAAATTATCATTCTAGTGGATAAAGTTTAGTAATCATATGTGTTAATTGATTGTCTCTTCTTTCTTTTTTTGATTTCAGGAACTATGGTATTTGGAACAGATAAACCTGTGAATAATGTATCAAGAAACTATTTGCATATGTGTGGCTAGTTTAATTCCGTTAAAGATGGAAATATAGAGGGATACAAGAGGCCAGATGAAGTTATATGCATCGATAATGTAAAAATATTTGCATAATCATCTTCATGTGTTGTGCTATTTTTGCAATTGGTGGTCTTCTTTTCCTGTTTTCTATATATTGTTGAGTTGTATCTATTGTATAGGCTTTTCAATTTATGATATGAAATATGAAATGTAATTTCGTATTTAAGTTTTGTAATTCAAATATTTAATTGTTGTGATTTGAGCTCATGTTACTATGATTATTTTAATTAAACTCATTTTCTTCCTCAAATACTTCATAAATTTTAAGCCCAAACATTTGGGACTTCATGAAATAGGCCCAATTAGATGTCTCAATATATTCATATTAGTCTAGTAAATTTCAAATTATTTATATAATCTAAAGAAATAAATCATTAAAATAGAATAAGATTATGTTCACACTGGTCAACAAAAAGTTAAATCACATTTTAAAAATTTGTGTATACTCTATCCTTAGTCTTGCGATTTAGAGTTAATATACAAAAATGGCTCACATATACTTTTATTGTTACACAAATGACCTAAATATACATTTTTTGTCCATCCATCCATATATACTGTTAAGAAGATTTACGTATACAACAATAACAACATCATATCCAGTATAATTCTACAAATGAGATCTGAAAAGGATAGAGTATATACAGATTTTATCCCTACCTGATTACTCATAAGCATAGATTTCAATATTTTGTTATGTATATCATGAAAAAAGATAAAAATCAGCCACACATACATAACATAGATAACATAAAAATAAAATGTTTATCGAAGATTATAGATTTCTAAACCAAATTTTAAGAAGTTGGATTAAAGCATAATAGATATCTTTTACGTTTTTGCAAACTTTCATCAACAAATACCATATAATCCTTAGTGACACCAGATTTTGTTTCTATGGCCTCAACAAGAAGATCATAAGTATCAACTTCAGCAATATGAGTAATGGATGCTTTCTTCACTTTCACATACTTAAATACTTTTGTGCCTTTAGCTCTCTTAGTTGCCTCCTTCACAGCATAATTTGCAAGGTCGACCACTTTAGGATCGTTTGGATTTATGTCCGTCCAACCACCAATTTGCAGTTTAGGGAACGAACCTAGAGAATTGATTACATGATCGAATGAAACTCGTAACTTTTGATTATCATTTGCTGCAAGAGAGACGGTGGAAGCAATTGCTATCGTCGATAGAGTCATAAAAAAGAGAGAATTTAATTTGAAAGCCATATTTGATAGTAGAGTATTGGTGAGGGGATTATTTATAGGAAATTTTGAAAGCTAGGTGCTTTAATTAAGAGGTACAATTAGATTTTTATTTATTTATTAATGAGATTGTACTTTGTTTCATATTCAAAATGTCATTTAATTTTTGTTGACCAGTCTGAACATAATCTTATTCTTTAGATCGTATAACAATAACATTTGTATCAAGGGTTATGTATTAACAATAACATTTGTACCAGATACATTGTATACAAACAAAGTTGTAATGTATCTGACATAGGTGGAGTGATGTATCCTAATGTTAAGAGAGAGAAGGAAAAAGGGAATTTTTATAATTAATTCAAATGGTAGGAGTTTTATTTTCATCCATGTAATTACTTAATTTTTCCAATAAAAAATTATGTTCTCATTAAGTCAACTAAAGTTTAACTACATTATAAAAAGTGAATGAAGAGAGTAAGAGCCCGTTTGGATGGGATTTTAAGTTGGTCAAATTTACTTTTAAATCAATTTTTGACTTATTATAGTGTTTGGCAATTATAAGAATAACTTAAAATAAGTTAAAAGTAGGGTGCCCCTACTTATTTTTTTTAACTTATAAATCATTCTACTTTGACCAAGTATATTACTTTTTTACCCTTAATTCTTTTTTAATGTTAACAACTTTAACAGTATTTCAGACATTTTGATTAAAAAAAAGTGACTTTCAAATCTTTTTTGCCAAACACATCATAAAACACATAACTATTTATTTTTAAAATGACTTTAAAGTAACTTTTAAAAAAGTTACTTATTGTAAGTCAATCCAAACGGGCTCTAACTGTAGTCTCATCTCATAAATACTCCATCCGTTCACTTTTACTTGTTATAGTTTGACTTGACTCATTGTACACATTAAGAAAATAATAATCATATAGTTATTTTACCAAACTATCCCCTATTAAATAATGTCTTGTAAAATGATTTGAAAATTAAATATTTAATGCTGAGGGTAAAACATAAAAAAAAATCATTGTCTTTTCTTAATATGTCAAACAAGTAAAAATGAAAATCTATTTTAGTAATAAGTAACAATTAAACATATTATCTTACTTAATTGGTCAAATGCCTTCTAATTTGACTAGCTTTCACAAATTCCTATAAATAATTCCCCCCCAAACCAATTAGTATGAAGCACTCAAGAAAGTAAAATGGGTTTTAAATTCAATTCTCTCATTTTTGTGGCTCTTTCGATTGCTTCCATCGTTTGCTTTGCAACAAATGATTGGCAAAACATAGAAGATCCTAAAGTGGTGGACATTGCAAAATTTGCAGTAAATGCAGAAAATGCAAGATCAGAAGGCAGAAAATGCAAGATCATCACAATATCATTCTTTTTTTAAAAAATCTTTTTATTTAGATTTATTATTTTAAAACAATATTTGGGCATAAACTCAAGGTAAGAAGATTTTCTTTTCTTTTTTCGATCTCCATGTAGTCTTAATGCCTTTTTATGATTAGAAAATATGATTATGTGGTAATATCATATCAAATGAGATATAAAATATTTATTAACATTGTAGCAAATCTTCCTTAATTAGTCGGGCATAAGAATACCCTAGTGATTTTTTGTATGATTAGACAAAATATGATAAAGTTAATTAGGATTTTGTGTGATAATGCCAATTCAAATGAAATAGAAAAAGATTTATTAGTATTGTTGCAAATCTTCATTAATAAGTAAAATTGTAATTACTTCCAAATCACATGTGTTTCTTTTTTCTTTGACTATTTTTAGTAAAAAAAAAATTATAGTCAACCATATAGAAAACATAGCCTAATTATCTCTCAGGTAATTAACCTATTATCTTAACTAATTCTTCATATACATCTAACCAAATTAGCTTCAAATTTCTCTATAAATAATATCCTCACCAATTAGTGTTAAGCACTCCAATATCAAATTCTTCTTAAAAGAAAAATGACGTTTCGATCCAATTCTCTTCCTTTAGTGACTCTTTTGATGATATTAGTTGCTTTCACCTTCTGTCATATTTTTACAGCAGAAGATGATCAAAAGTTACAGGATCCGTCTGAACATGTACATGATGATTGGCAGTCCATATCCATAAATGAAATAAACGATCCTAAATTGGTGGACATCGCAAAATTTGCAGTAAATACAGAAAATATGCTATCAAAAGGTGCAGGATTGGAATTTCTGAGTTTATCTGATGGAAGATTTAAAGTTGATAATAATGGCACCACTTATGACTTCACAATTATTGCCATAGGATATAATGAAGTAAATGTATATGAAATAGTTGTTTTCGAGAATTCTAAGGACAAGGTTAGAAAACTTATTTCCTTTAATTAATTTTGATATGAGCATTTAGAAGTGCCTATTATATCAAAATATATTTTTGAAAGAAAAAACCCAATTTAACGTTTAATTCTAAAAATCTTTCGTCTTTTTATTTTTTATTTTTATTTCGTCTTCTTTTATTTTATGGGTTTTTTCAACATTGATAAGTGTTCATCTTTTTTTTTTGTTTCTCAACATAGTATAATATTTCAACAACAAAGTTTACTAGTACAGAAAATTGTTTAGTTGATTCTCACCTTAAATATCATACAATTTTAATATTTAAATATAAAAATATAGATGAAATTAATGATATTAATAAATATCAAATTTGTATCGAATATAGTGTAATTGTAGCAAATCTTCTTTAATTAGTAAAATTCTAATTACTTCCAAATCACATGTGTTCTTTGAAACTAATTTCCTTTGACTATTTATTGTTAAATAATTTATTGTCTTACCAAATTAACTTTGACTTCATATTCTTCTAACCAAATTAGCTTTCAAATTTTTCTATAAATAATAGCCTCGTCAATTAGTGTTAACCACTCCAATATCAAATTCTTCTCAAAGAAAAATGGCTTTTAAATCAAATTCTCTTCTGACTCTTTCAATGATGATAGTAATTGCTTCCACCTTCTGTCATGTTTTTGCTGTAATCGATAATCGAAAGTTATTGAGTTCATTTGAAAATGTATTGAATACTCTAGATCCGTCTCTATCAAATGGTGATTGGCAGTCCATAAAAGATCCAAAAGATCCTAAAGTGGTGGACATAGCAAAATTTGCATTAAATAGTGAAAATATTAAATCACCAAATGTTGAATTGACACTTGTGAGTGTGTTGAGTGGAAGATTTCGAGTTGATAACCATGGTACCACTTATGAATTGGCAATTGTCGCTATAGATTTCGATGAAGAAAGTGAATATAAAGTGATTGTTTTCGAAAATTCTAAGGACAATGTTAGAAAACTCATTTCCTTCTCTTGCTTGAAACTTAGGTGTATCAACAATTAGATATTATTTAAAGAATATATTTTCGAATAAACAACTCAAAGTTGGCATTTTATTTTATGTTACTTACTCTTTTGTCTATGTTAATTATGCGTAATTGAATTTTCCTTTTTTCGTGATATCTATAAACCATCTTTAAATCATGTATGTATAGACATTTTATCTTGTTCAACATTGAAAAAATGCAAATTTTTGCCTAATAATCTAGAATATAATAATTTAGATGAATGATATTCAAATGAATTTGATGAGCTAGGCTTGACTTGCCCGTCTTTTGAAAGAACCTTAAAATGATGAAAATCTCTTTTTTTTTTTAGAATAATAAACAAAAGAAAGAGACCTAATTGTCTATATTTTTAAAATTCTAGTTAAATATTTTTTTTCCTTTTGGTCCATGGAAATGGCCAAGGAAAAAGGCCGAAAAACTATCTAATTAAACAAATATTTCTATTGTATTTACTAATTCTCTCTATAGTTTGAAATATTTACATATTGTCTCACTAATTATTAATCTCATACAAGATTTCAAGTTAAATACATCTAGATACATGTATTTTTGCTACCATATACAGTAAAATAGGGAGAGAGCGAGCGAGAGAAGGAGAGAAGCAAACAAGATAGGAGGGAGGCGAGCGAGATCTCCAAATATATGCGAATCACACTAGATACATGTATTTGGGATACCAGATACAGGAAGAGAGGAGAGTGAGATAAGAGAGAAGCGAGTGGGTCAGATACATGCGAATCTACTTGTATATACTGTATCTATATCAATTACACCTAATTTTGACCCACATGTATCCAAGATACATGTGTCTAGACATATCTGGACGTGCCAGATACATGTATCCGGAGTCTAAAATCAGGTGAAATCCATAATATTACAAACTAGCGTGAATCTAAATAATTAGCCCCTAAACTAATGGAATTTCGGTAAGTTACCCTAAATTTTAAGCCCAAGCTATTGAGAATCCATGAGCATAGATCCAACTAGATGTTTCAATATATTCTTATCAGTTTACAAAAAATCTCAATATTATTACATAATCTCCTATTAAGGAAAACAATTAAAACAAAATAAGATTATATGTTCTTGTTAGGGCAACAAAAACTAATATAAATATCAGACATACAGGGCACAATTCTCACAAATCACAAACTATATATCTTACTCCTTCTACTCACTACATTTTTAAATGCAATAGATTCAGTAAACACTTTCAGTCTATCAGATCCTAAGGCGATAAATTTTGTAAAATTTCTAGCAAATAATGTTAAAAAACTCATTTCCTTTATCGACCATCTCTTGCTTAAGAGTTAAATGTATGAGTATTTAGAAGTATCTATTATTCAAAAAATATGTTTTTAAATAAACAACTCAAATTTAACATTGCATTTTATGTTACTTTTTTGCCCTTTGTCTTCCTAATTGTTTATATGCTTCTAACCAATTTAGCTTTCAATTAACAAATTCTTCTTAAAAGAAACAAGTGACTTTCAATTTCAATTCTTTATTCTTGTTAATCTTTCAATAGTAGTAATTGCTTCAATCTTGGGCCATATTGTTGCAACAAATGATGGCCCCCACTTGGTGGTTGGCAGGCCATTAAGGACCCAAAAGTGATGAAAATTGGAGAATTTAGTTTTTTTTTTTAAAATAACAATAATAAAAACAGATGAGGAAACACTTCTCCTTTTATCTTAGTTATATACATGTTGTGAATCTAAAGTAATCAAATCAATAATAAATAAATATTTTTTAAAATAATAATATCTAGATAAATTCGGTGCGACGAACTTGACAAAAATAAATAATGTTGATGCGAGAAATCAATTCATGACCTTAAGATTCTTCTTCTTATCCTTCCTTTTCTTGCCAAAAAATGAAAAATAAAATCTCATCACGTTTTTTATGAGATATAATATATGTTGCATCAATTAAGTCACCCGTAAAGTGTAATAACAACATTTTCATGATAATAATTTTAAACTTCCATAAAAATATATGAAAAAATTCTAGGTAGAGAGCGTTTACTCTCGAATGGGCCTTATTTGGCGTAAATCCAAATATAGTCAAATTCTAATGCGGATATTCAACACCGAAAAATCAAAAAAAGAAAAGAAAATATGACTGTCGGTTCACTTTACCTAACACTTTCCTTTAAATAAGTGCACCCATTAAATAAAAACCCCCCACTTTTTCTCTTAAACTTTTTCCATTTTTCATTCTCAAAAAAAAAAAAAATGACCATCAAATTATTTTCTGTTTTCTCCTTGACTCTCTCAATTATCTTAATTTTTTCAATTTTCTTCCATTTCTCCGCCGCGTTGGGTGGCGCAGCTGGTGGTTGGACCCCGATAAATGACGTAAATAGCCCTGATGTGGTTGCGATAGGACAATTTGCGGTGAATGAGCACAATAAAGAGACAGGGACAAAATTGGAATTTCAAAGTATTACTAAGGCAGAAAGTCAAGTCGTTGCCGGAACAAATTATCGACTTGTAATTAATGCTAAGGATGGAGGTCATGTTCGTAAATATTTGGTGGTTGTATGGGATAAACCATGGGAGAAATTTAAGAAACTTACTTCCTTCAAACAAATGTAAGTGTTGGTTATCATTCATGATCTCGAGTCAGTAGATTCAGAATAAACGTGATGTTATAATATATATATATATGTGTTATGTTTTAATGTTTTTATATGTATGTATTGTTCGAGATATGTATTAGTTATAAATTCGGAGAATTTAAGATCTTGAGTTAGTGGATTCAAAATAAACGTGATTTTATGTATATATATGTTTTAATGTTTTTGTATATGTATATATTTTTTGAGATATATATTGGTTTATAAGATCTTGAGATGTATACATTCTAATGTTTTTGTATGTGTACGTATATATATTTTTCAAGATCTATTGAACTCGCCCCTTTATCCAAACAACTATTTTAATTGAACTCGCAGAATTTATCTTAAATTTGTGGAGAATAAATATTATTCACGTTATTTTATGATATATGTATACATTTTAACAGTTTTGTATATGTTGTTCAAGATCTATATATGTATTATGAGGATTAATCATGAAATTAGTTAGTTTTGTACTGATTTCCACCCAATTATCACAATGCATCCTCTTTTGTATATTCATATATTGTTTAAGATATGTAACGTTCTACTAAGGGATTTATAGTAAAATTAGTTAAGTCTTACATTTACTGTCAACCTACTGTAATTTTTCTATACTTTAACCAAACGAAAGCAATAATTTCAGTTGAAGTCGTAGAATAATCCAACCTAAATCTGTGGAGGAAATATGCTAACTAGTCAATTTGTAGGGTTATTTGTTTAAATTTTCTGGTAATTAAGAAATATGGTGTTTGTTTATCTCTTTTGTTTTGGACAAAGTTTTCAATTTGGAGTCTAAATAGAAATTGAGTTATTTGGACGTTATTGTTGACTTGTCAATGACTCAACATAAAATTAGTTTAATTTATATTGAATATAATCCTCATATTACATGGTATATACTATTTGTAGATGATATTGTACTATACCAATATGCGAAAATACAAAAATTGATCAAAAGTTTAGACTATGAAGCACTCTAGAATGAGCAGTCTGATGCATTAAGCTTTTGTTATGCGCAGGATTTAGGAAGGGTCGGACCACAAGGGTCTACTTATACGTATCTTATCATATATTTTCATAAGAGCTTATTTTCATATTTCACATGATAACAACTTTACCGAGTTATGTTAAGACTCCCTCAATATATGAAGCACTCTAGAATATGTGGATATTATTAATATAAGTAGAAGCATTGCAAGTTTAGCTAGCAGAAAAGAAAAGGTTTGTGATAAAAAAAACATAATTAAATTATTTTTTTCCGTGATTTCATATCTTAGCTATCTATTGTTCCTTTTGCCTATTTAGATTATCATTTCTTTTGTATTAAAACATACTTCAATGTTGAGTTGATCAAATATTTGTTCTTAATCGACAACAAGCGCGTGTAGATACAACTCAACTTCGATGTTGAGTTGATCAAATATTTGTTCTAAGGACTTTTCTAGCTAATTTACTTGAAAAGGACCTCTTTCATTTTGATTTCAAATTCAAAGATTGTAATAATGAATGTAAGAAAAAAAATGGATTGATTAAATAAATAGATGTGTTTGGAGATAGGTGGTTATAAGGCTCAAAATGAGTGGCCAAGCTATAGAGTATTCATTTGACCTTCAACCAAGTGGGCTCAACAACTCCATATACCTCCACTCTTTTCTTTTAATTTAATCATTCGGTATTCAGAAATCATTAATTCAATTAATTTGTATTTAAATACGTTATAAAAATGTTCTTATGAGGGGTTTTAGAGCTTTTGACCACCGTGAAAGGTTGTGGTGGATAGATAAAATAGTTCCACTTTTATATAATTAAAGATTTCGACTTCGAGCTTTGAGTATGAAAAAAGTCTTGGTAGAGAACGTTTTTTTTCTAATAGACCTTCTGTGACACAAATTTAGACTAGTCGAAGGGCCCAATAGAGTTATTGGACATGACAGAGAATAAAACCCTCCGTTCTAGAGCTAGCGGGTTCTAAATGGCATCCCTCTCACTTAAAAACACGACTTTATTCGTAGAACTTGAATTCGAAACATCCGAAAAGAATGAAACAGGATATGTGCACGAAATTGGTGTAAAGCAAAGCATTGGTGGGAATAGACACAACTGTTTTTGATTAAAAGGACATTTATATTGGATATCCCCACACTCCCATTTTCTTCTTTTAAAGAACTTAATAGAGTGAAATGGAAAGTTCCAAGTGGAGATATCAGAAAAATAGCATTACCACACAATCATGTTTAATAGCAACATTCAAAAATACTGGGTAAGATTGCGGATAATAGATCCTCATAATTCGTCTCTTTTTCAAATTCCACATATAGCAAAAACTTAGCACATTATATTGTCCTTTTCATGTTAATTATAGACCCAAAAAAAGAGAGAGTAGAAAATTGACTTTTATTAAAAAAAAAACATGGGAATCTTAGAAATGTCAATATTTTAAAAATTGATGCATGGAATTTTTAAAAATAGAATAAGGTCTGTGTACGTACACATCACGAATTACATCACGTATATTATTGTTGTTTGTTGATTTTACATGATCGAATGGAAGAAGTTAGGATTTTTTTTGTAGAAGCCCTTTCAATTTATCGAAAGAGTTTTTTTTTCCTTTCAAAGCTGCTTGAGAAAAAAATAAACAAACGTGACACTTTTTTAACAAACAAAAGCTAAAGTACTTGGTATATTATTTTGAAGATTTTGTGTCCCTTGAGATGTTCAAAAGAAATCACGTTCAAAACAATATAAAAAAAATGATACTAGTTGACTTGTAAACAAAATAATAAATGTTAATGATCCTAGTAATTAATCATAGATTAGTATAGCTTTGTGATTTCATTTGATTTTTCTCTACGCAAATACTTTTCTTTCTAAAAATAAGAATCAGAATCGAATATTAGATTGATACCTTTCTTAATTATCCAATATTCAAAATTTAACACACTAACTATTTCAGATTTGTCGTAACTTGCACGACTACTAAAAAGAAGCACTCTCTCATATTAAAATCTTTTCATTATTAAAGCTCAAAGTCGTTGTCCCAAGTTAATACTTATCGATTATAGATATTTTTATTAAAAAATTTCATAAGTTCTCAACGTGCCATCTTTTAGGATAATCACTTGAAAAAAAAGTTAGATTTATGAAAATGACTTGCACAAATTTTATATATGATCGTTGAAACACTACTATTGCTAAACAATAAATAAAGGTTTGACAAACAATTCTTTATGCTTAATTTTACATTGTAATGGTCATAAATTGGCCCCATTTTTTAAGTTGTATAGTTGTTGTTTTAAATTTATTATTGTTATATTTTACTTTAATGAAATCAACTTTTTCTTTTTTCTTCTCTTTTAGACTTTAGTTGTTTATTAATTGTTAGTTATTATTATTCCGTACAAACTTGATATTTAAAAGGACACAATTAAATATCAAGTTTAAGTAGTAGTACCAACATACCAACATACCAACATGGGTTGCCTACACTTTTGATATGAAGTTTCGAATTTTTGAGTCTCTCGAAATTGTAACGATTTTTTGTTAGGAATGTTGACCCTTAAAATATATCTTTTAAGTTTTAATATGTGAATTCGAATATAATCGAAATCTAATAGAAATTATCGGACACTGAGAGGTTAAAAAAAATAGTAATAGTAAATTTGGTTGCTGTAATATTTTAGAATTAAAAATTTCTAACTAGTGTACATAGTTAGGAAGGATGAAAGTAATACATGGTAATTTGCGATTTTTACCATAAACACCAAAAACTATATAGTTTATATATTCCATTTCATAAGTATATGGCATGTTCATTTATCTTGGACTTCCAATTTTATTCTCTGTTCAACACATTTTTGATGAGTATACGTTTCCTTTTTTTCGATATCTCATTTGAAACCTGACATATTTATATTCGCATTGAAAAAAAATGATATTGCTATGAAAAATGATTAACTATTAAAGAGGATGATAAATCATACTAAGACACAATCCAAATTCGTTATAGAAGGTAATAATAGGGATTTTTGCAAATAAATTGACAGACCAATGTTGTGTGAACTTAGAAGGACAAAGATCGTGAACTTCTTATTCAAACTGAGGAATAATTGGCACAAATTATGCAAGTGTCTCCAAAATGATTGGTTATCAAATCTCGATAATTAACGTTTTAAGTTCTCCATCTCAAAATTTTACCGTGAATCTACAAAACTGTATACAACACTCATCGATAAGTATACCATATTAACATTAGTTAGATGTATTAAAAGAAAACATATCAAGAGTAACAATGAGAAATATAATAATAATAACATACTCAATATAATTTCATCAACTAAAATTTGAAAAAGGTAAAGTATATACAAATTATATTCATATCTTAAAAACAGAGATAGGATTTTGACATACCTCAATAATATACGAAGTATGATTTCATTAAATAAGATCCGAAAAAAGATAAAGTTTATACAAATCATATTCCTATCTTAAAAATAGAGATACAATTTTGACATACCTTAATAACATACTCAGTATGATCTCATCAAATAAGATCCGAAAAAAGATAAAGTCTATACAAATCTTATTTCTATCTTAAAAATAGAGATACTATTTGAATTAAAATCTAAAACAATCCCGAAAAAGAAAGTAATATAAACGTAGAAGAAATAGTAAGCAGAGTAGTGTAACAAGAATTTGTGCATAGGAGAAAACTACAAATACTTGTAGACAATTTGTACTATCCACCATAGATCGAATCAAGATCAACAGCTAATTTCATCTTCTCCAATCCAAATTCGATAACCCCACTAAAATTTACAGCAAATCTTGGAGAAAAAATGAAACCCCATGAAAAATGGTGAAGTATTGAAGAAGTTTGAAAGATTTTTAACAGTGTGAAGAGAATTCAACATTTGGGGAAGTGGGTGTGATTGAAAATCAAGCAAAATAGGAATCTGTTTTTCAGGACCGAAAGGGGGCGGCAGAGGCTCCGAACCACAACCAATTGTGGTTCAGAGGCTGTCGTCCCCAATTCAAGCAGTAACAGCAGCTGCTGCTTCGTCGTTTAGGGAGAATAGTTTTGGTGCTGGTGATAGTACGAAGATGAAGGGTTTATTTAAGTCTAAACCCAAGACTCCTGTTGACCTTGTTCGTCAGACTCGTGAACTTCTTATGTATGTTGAACGGGTTAATGATACTCGAGAGGGGAAACGAGAAGAAAAGGTTTGAAATTTTTCAGTTTTTTAGTTCATGATTGATTGTTACATTGTCAATTTTGTGACTTTAGAAATTGGCTTAGTTTGTGAATTTGTGAGCTGAAGGGTTAATTGAGCAGAAATGGATATAGAGGATTCATTTAGTGACCTCAACTAATTTGGTTTGAGACTGAGGTTGATTTGGTTAATTTGTTTGAGTGAATGCTTTGAATTAGCTTGTTTTGTGAGATTCTTATGTATGTTGAGCGAGTTCCTGACACTCGTAAAAAGCAAACGAGAAGAAAAGGTTTGATTTTTATTTTTTGCAAAATTGTTACCTTGTCTTATCTTGTATTGAAAGGAAAATGGGAACTAATAGAGCAAAATATACAAGGAATTATATGTTTTTGAGTTATAGTTGATGATAGATTGATCGATTGTTGGATGAGTCTTTTTGAAGTGGCTTAGTTTGTGAATAAGTGATCTGGATTTAGTGGAATGGATATAGAGGATTCATCCAGTCGAGCTCAATGAATTTGGTTTCGGACTGATGTCGATTGAGTTGGTTCAATTTGTTTGAATCAATGCTTTTGAATTATCTTGTTTTGTGGAAATTTTCAGAAATGGGATAGCTTTAGTTGGTCCAATTTGGATCTGGTTCATTTGCTTGTGATCAAAATGTAATTTTTAATTTTGTAGATTGCTAAACAAGCTATGGAAGTGGCGGATAAGTGCAGTGGATTGATTTGGTTCAATTTGTTTGAATGAACGTTTTTGAATTAGATTGCTTTGTGAATTTTTTGAGGAAAGAAATAACTTTAGTTCGCACAGTTTGGATCCCGGTCATTTGCTTGTTATTAAAATTTTATTTTATTATGTGAAACACTAATTGCCAAACAAAGAATGGGAGTGGTGGATAAGTTCTATCTAGTGATATGCAGTAGACTTGATTTGTTTTCTACGTTTTGGAATATTGTGATTGAATCAACAGTGAATCAGTGGCAATGCCACTATCTTGAATGTCGCTGATATAGATTCCTAATAATTTGGGACAAATATATGACAGTACTGTTATATGAACTATTATTTTCTTTTTATTATGTTTAGTATAGTGTTTGTTATGCACTTTTTTTTAATAAAGTTATACACTTTTTGTTCTTAAATGTATATTTTGCAGATGATGGAGTTAAGCAAGTCAATCCGGGAATTAAAGATTACTCTTTATGGGAATGGTGAATCCGAACCTCTCGCTGAGGCTTGTGCTCAGTTGACCCTAGAATTCTTCAAAGAGAACACGCTTCGGCTAATAATTAATTGTCTTCCCAATTTGAGTTTAGAGGTAAGTTAACATCTTCTATGAGTTCAGAAAGTTGCTTACGGTGAGATTGTCTCGCTCTTGTCACGTGAGCGGAGTCTTATTTTTATTTTTTTTTGTTTTTTTGGAGATAGTATGATCTGCTTTCTGTTCTCCGATCTTTATGATGGTTCTAATACATTATTGGATGGATTATTTTGAATTGGAGTTTAATTCAATTCTGTTAAGCCTGTTATCTTATTCTTGTCTTCTCCTTATTTTCCTATTAAAATGATGTTTCTATTTCACAGACCCGCAAAGATGCTACTCAAGTAGTAGCAAATCTGCAGAGACAGCAGGTTCAGTCACGGCTGATTGCTTGTGATTACTTGGAGGCAAACATTGATCTGATGGATAAATTAATATTAGGGTAAGCTACAGTACACAAGATACTCAAAATCTGGTGTCTTGCTAGTATGATGCTTTGTCCTGCATTGTCAAATGCGTCATGTTTACTAGTTTTCCATTTTCTTTTAAGTTTATCTCACCTTTACTTTCTGATAGGCGTTTCTAATCAGTATCCATGTGAAAGCTATGTCAGATTATTTAGGTGAAAGAAATCATTTTTTAGATATAGAGTTTTAGACTAGAAGTTCTTGTTTTCCTTGTACTGATAAAAAACGAGTTCTTGTATTCCTTATTTTTTGAATTCTTTGTTCTGTGTCTAATCCTTGTTATCAGGATTTTCTTTTGCTTGAAACACTTCCCTTTTTGGTCCTCTAGAAATATCAGCTCTACACCATGACAAACTCGAGATTAAGCACATACCTTATTTTCTTTACCGGCCCATTTGATACTTATTAATTACTGGACCTTTATAACGTCATCTGTGTGGCTAGTCAAATTTTATCCCCTATATGGGACGAGGTTGTATTTTTCGTCTGCGTTTTTGCAAGAATTTTTTCAGATAGCTTCTAGGAACTTATTTTGTTGGGGGTAAAAGATGTTTCTGTCCTGTTGGCTGTTGTGAATCTCTTGACTGTGTGTTTGCTGACTTCTGATGATCCTTTTCCCATGTCATCTAGATATGAGAATACAGAAATGGCTTTGCATTATGGTGCAATGTTGAGGGAGTGCATTCGCCACCAGAGTGTTGCAAGGTAAATCACCTGAACCTATTTGATGGGTTTTTTCCGTCTTTTAGTAATCTGTCTAGAATTTTTTCTTTGCTCCTTTCAATTTTTTTGGTGTTAAGAGATTAATTTATCTGACCTGCTGGTGAAATAATTAGTTTCTTCGAGTAATCTCTTTCTAGTCCCTGATTATGGCTTGGAAACATAAAAAAGTAGCTCCATGCTACTAAATGGGTACTTTTTCTGATAACTTGCATTTGCTCTTTGGTTTTTAGGTATGTCTTGGAGTCTGAGCATATGAAGAAGTTTTTCGATTATATTCAGCTGCCAAATTTTGACATTGCTGCTGATGCTGCTGCCACTTTTAAGGTTAAATGCTCTTGATCATGTTCTGGAATGATTATCACTATCTGCTTCTCCTTTGCCTATCACATGTCATTAAGTTGGTAGAGAAAAGCAGAAAGTGAAGCGTTGCTACTTTAAAGTAGAAATAATTCAATAAGAAGTAACTGCATTACTTTCGTAGGAATTCATTCACCATTGCTGTCATCCATATTTATAGGAGAAAGTTATTGTGGAATGGGGTGATTTGTTTCTCCTAGAAGCAAGCACTTGTTGGCAAAGTGGCTCTGGAAATATATAGTTTTTCCTATTCTGTAAGAACTAGCTAATCATGACTACTGTGACATTATCCTTATCTGCTTGTAATTCTTGACAGGAACTCTTGACAAGGCACAAATCAACAGTAGCTGAATTTCTTTCGAAGAACTATGACTGGGTAATGAAAGTTAATTATTTGGACAAGTGTTTGTATTGAACGTGTGCAAGCATATTGTTTGAACCATATATTATTGTTTCCTCACCCCCCACCCCCCCAAAAAAAATAAAGAAACTGTTGTTTACATTAGTAGGTTTGTGAGGTGATATCTGCTGTTTCCAGTCTTCTTATTGGGATGCTTATGAGTGACTTGTTTGTTGTTCTGGAAAACAAATTTTAGTCAACTCATATACTGTCTTGTGGTTCTGGTTTCAGTTTTTCACAGAGTATAACTCAAAGCTGCTCGAGTCTAGTAACTACATCACCAGAAGACAAGCTGTCAAGGTAAAGGATTTGTCCCCTCTTTGATGTGGAAATATTCAGTTGAATAGTATGGTTCTGGTAATTCTGGCATGAGTTTTGTTTCTTTGGAATCTCACACATTTTGCAAAGAATCTAAGTGTAAGTTTGGGATGTTACATTGTGAATCATTAATGTACAAAGTGCATTTTTTTTGTTAAATTTCTCCAGATCTTACACAAGTGATGTTTTGCTGACTTGAATGCTGATCTGCATCTTGTGGAAGAATTTTACTTTTCTTTTTGCACCTCTTTTCCTCTCAAGGGATGTTCATTTGTAGTTTTATGAAGAACCCTTTAGAAAATACATAGCAGTGTTATAAAAAGAGAAAAACACCTAAAAGTTCTAAGGTCCATTGGAGCTTTAGGCGCAAAGTGTGGGCTTTAAGGAAAAAGGTGCAAAGGAAGAAAAAATACAAATTATATGTTTAGTCCAAGACTAATAATTGTAAGCATGAATGACAAATATATGAACAAAGAAATTGATTTTTTTTATGATATAGTGAAATGTCAATTGTTTAGTGTCGCCTCAAGAGGCTCATTAGAAAGGAAAAGTATGTTTTTTAGAACCTTGATGATGACATTGAAGCCCACATTAAGCGAGACGAAGCGCTCAACACATTTTTAGCCTCATTTAAGGGCTTAAGTGCGCCTTTGACAACACTGATACATAGTAATATTAAGAAGAAAATAGGAGGGAGTTGTAATCTACAAGGAACACCAGATGAGTGATATGGAAACACCAAAGGAATGAAATGTTACTGTTAAGGATTTAAGTCTCTATAAGATGGTATCATCAGCCATTGTAGTAAAACTAAATGCTTTTGAAGATTATATATAAAGCTATGAAGGTTTGACAAAAAAAAGTTACAAAAAAGGGGATTTTTTATTTTTGTTAATTGTGTCGAGAGGCATGATGAATATACTAGTTATTTGTTGCTGCTCTGATTGTGGCGATGCTGTGAAGTTTATTTCTAAATCCATGTGGATTGAACTGGGTTATGTCACTGTTTGTAAACAACCCTCTCTTATGCTGGTCAGGCAAGAGGGTGAAAAAGATAGTAGAAGCACATGGAATGTCATTCCTGCACGTATATTTTGGGTTATTATTAATGAGAAGGTATGTGAGATTCTTTGAAGGAAAAGCTGAACCATTACATAGGCTTAAATATAGATGCTGGTCTTTTTTGGCTTTTTCATGTCGTAGCAAATATAAATTGCTTAGAAACATTAATTGTTTTCCTCATATTTCAATGTTTGAATTCTCTGATGTGCAGAAAATGACTCTTATTAAATGTACATATTTAGCACTTTCACAATGTTGTTGGAGGAATAAAAAACTCTAAACTTTTTAAATCTTTAAAATTATCTGCTTTATTGTTGCAGCTCTTGGCAGATATGTTGTTGGACCGCTCAAATTCTGCTGTAATGACACGCTATGTTAGTTCAAGAGAGAACTTGAGGATTCTCATGAATCTGCTCAGGGTATTGATCACCTTCCTTCTTGCTCACTATCACTGTTTGGTTTTTCCTTGCCGTGTCTCTTTCCATATCTGCATTCTTTTGGTTGAGTTACTTCATTTGCTTTATATTCTCTAAGGGGCTTTACTATGCTTCTCAATATACCCTTTCTGTGGTTGCTAGTTTAGGGTCAGACATGAATAAATGGGTATAAAAATGCGGCATCGAGTTAAATTTGGACGTTTCGACATGAGTTACTACAAGAATTGGTCAAAGCCAAACCTATACACTATACATGTATATTAACAGATTATGACATGAAAATATGGGAAGAGGCTTTTTCTTCCTTCACTTCTGCTGACATGATTGCTGAGTTTACAAATGTGCTATAATTATCGACGAGTAGTTTACAAATGTGCTATAATTATCCGATATTGATTGCTGAGTTTCTCTTTGGCAGGAGTCGAGCAAGAGTATCCAAATAGAAGCATTTCATGTCTTCAAGGTAACCTTCTTGTTTCGACATTGTTTCATGTATCCGCTCATTAATTAACACCATTTATCAAATGCTTTGTCTCTAACCTTTTAAAGCTTTATAGCTATTTGCGGCAAATCACAACAAACCTCCCGATATTGTTAGCATCCTTGTAGCTAACAGAAGCAAACTTCTTCGCCTCTTTGCCGATTTTAAGACTGAAAAAGGTAAAAAACACAATCGAAATGAAAAGAACACACCATGTCGTGTGAAAGCACGCTTCATCGTTGTCCTTACTCGTCTTTTCTTGTGTGCAGAGGATGAGCAGTTTGAGGCTGATAAAGCGCAAGTTGTCAAAGAAATTGCAGCCCTTGAACCGAAGGAAATCAAATAAATTGCAGCCGAGGAACGCGCAACAGTGTCATTTTTGCTGTATGTTTAATACAAAAAATGGTGTTCTGTCTACTAAAAAATAATTTTATTGAATCTTTTGTCAGTGCCATTTCTGGTCTTTCACATTCACATTACTGAATATAAAGTGTGTCTCAATTGAACAATGCTGAACTTTCTCCATTTAAGTCCTCTGTCAACTCACTTTCAAGACGAGATACTTATGGACATCCTCAACAGGTTATCACTGCGCTCTCTTCTTCGATTCAAATGTGTTTCAAAATTTTGGAAAACATTGATCTCTGACCCTTATTTTATAAGGAAGCATCTCAATCATACCAAGCATGACAAAAATTCCCAAAAACTTCTTATTAGTGAATTACAGCCAAAAGGTATAACTCTTTGTATTGTTGTCCTTTATTGTCGGTTTAACTGGTTGAGGATGTACAAAAACTTGATTACCCTACAAGTTTTATACCATGGTGTTGTACACTCCAATGTTGTTGTAATGGCTTGGTTATTATCAACGTTGTTGATGATATTACTGATAAATGCTCTATACTTTTGTTATGGAACCCCTCCACAAGAGGATCAATAGTACTAATTCCAAATCCAGATTTTCCACTTGTGGACGGCAGTAGTATTTTATGATTGGGTTATGACTCGACTAGTGGTGACTATAAGATTCTCAAAATTGACATTAATGTACGTGGTCCCAGTCAAATTCTCGCGTTGAAAAGTGGTGGGGGCAGAAATTTGATAAACATCCTATTGCCGTTAGGAGTAGTACATCCAGTCAAAGATTTGTATTTAGGACGTTGAGTGGACCATTTGTATCCTTGCCTCAAAGTGGTGATATCTGCTGTCATATTTGTGGATCGTTGTTAAAGAAGTTGCAGAATTAAGTGGTTAGGCATAGCTTTTGTTCCACTATATGATCACTACATCAATATGGCAAATAAGCAAGGAAAAATCACTACCAAGGTAGATTTAAACTTTTCGTGTAACAAACTAAACTATCGTTTGGCTATAAATTTTGAATAAGATTTTAAAACGTTATCTTTAAATATATTTGATTATGAAATTTGAAAAGATTTTGAAAATCTGATTTCCAAATATTTTAAGTTTTCCAAATTTTCACTTACAAAGCTTGAATCTTTTCCCAAGTAATATGCATGTTCAAACACAATTACTAATTCCATAAATTACAACTTTAAAAAACTCAATTTTTTTAAATTTCAACTTCAAAATCTAATTTTGGTAATGTTTGTGTAATGAATGCCACTTCTAGTAGTGCACAAGCACTATCTACTTCAAAGTTCAAACCAAAAAAATACACATAATAAATATAAAATAAATAATAAGCATATACTCACGTTGCATAGGCATATTCCACGAACCTCTTTTATTGTTTTTTTTTATCAAACTACCCTTCACTTTTATTTTCTAGGATTCTTTTTATAGTTCCTAGAAAAAAAATTCTGGTAATTTGAGGCACTAGTTGATAATTTGTAAAGAAAATTAATATATATAGCTAAATGGTATTAATGAATACTTCAAATTATCTAGACTAAGCATTTCATTTAGATATGAATTAAATAAATTCCAGACAAATTTGGTTTTATCATTGTTCCAATCCAACAAATTTTGCCTATAGATAATTATGGTCTATAATGTCATTTCATGTGCTACATGAGGTAATTAAATATCTTATATATTCACATCAAATTTTCCCGTTTTCTTCTCATCACTCAATTAAAATATTTATTTTTAAGATGGCGCAAAATGGTAGAGTCCTTGTCTCTGTTTATAATTTTTTACCCATGTACTTATTAAATCGTATTATTAAGAATTTGCATTATAATTGTTTGTTTTTAAAATTTGATTGTTTGAATTTCAGGTTCAGTTGAAGAGTTTCTTGATGTTGCAGTTGAAGCTGCAAAGAAAGCTGGAGAGGTAGATCTAATTTGACCCAATTCATTCTTTTGTTTTGAATAATTGTAGCTATTTACATTGTAAAGATTCAATTTTTAGCTTGAACAATCAATAAAAGATTCAATTTTTTGCTTGAACAATCAAAAAAGATTCAATTTTTAGCTTGAATTAATTTTAAAAATTCAAATTTTAGCTTGAATAATCAAAAAGATTCAATTTTTAGCTTGAATAATAAAAAATTCAATTTTAAGCTGAACAATCAAAAAAGATTCAATTTTTAGCTTGGATAATTAAAAAAGATTCAAATTTTAGCTTGAATCATTATAAAAGATTCAATTTTTAACTTTAAGTTTATCTTGATTTCTTTGTTTTGCATTTATATGTTTTACAGATAATTCGCCAAGGATTCTACAACACTAAGCATGTGGAGCACAAAGGAGTGGTTAGGGCCTGTTTAGTTTTTGCCTTGGCCTATGTTGCTCAGACTCTTCAAAAATGTTGACGGGCGAGTGTTAGGTCCTTCGAAAATAGATTTTTGGAGGATCTGACATGGTTGTAACATCATTTTTTGGAGAGTGTGAAACTCTTCAAAAATGTTGCAGAACCCGTGTGGGATCCTCCAAAATGCACTACTTTTGGAGGATCTGGACACGCACCTGACGACATTTTTGAAGAGTCCGAGCAACATAGTGTTTGGATTTTCCTTGTAAACAAATGCATTCTGTCATTCTGTGATCTTCATGAAGAGCTATTATTGCTTAATTTGCTAGTTAGTTGTTGCTTATATGAAGACCAATTTTAGATATGGAGATACTACTTAGAGAATGAACTGTGTTTGTGGCTTGAGTTTGAGCATCTATGCTTTATTATCCAGTAGGAACTAGTTAAGAATGAGTTGTTTCTCGGTAAAGCTAATCATCTGTTTTGTTTTTGGCCAAAAGATGTGAAATTTGGTTGATTTTTTTTTCTTTCTGATGACTGAGAAATCCGAATTTTGTGAGGCCAATCCTTAGGAACAAAGGCAGCCTCCAGAACTAGGGGATATGCGCCTGCCCCTCTACCCTTTTACACTTAACCTGGCTTAGTTCGCATGTCACAGCTATCTTGATTGTTTATGTCACTTGTTTTAATCTATGGGTTTTTTTCTGTCTTTTGTTTGATTTTATGGATCTTTTTGTACACGTAAATATATATTGTTCATCCAATGTAGGTGGATTTAGTCACAGAGACTGATAAGGCATGTGAAGATCTCATTTTTAATCATCTCAAGCAATGTTTCCCCAGCCATAAGGTTCGCTTTCAGATCTTGTATCCTTAGTTCCATCACGTCGTTAGCTGTATAGTGAAAAGATTGTATTGATCTGTTTCTGGCTCTTTGCTGCAATATCTGTCCACTTCAGTTCATTGGTGAAGAAACAACTGCTGCTTGTGGAAATTTTGAGCTGACTGATGAACCAACTTGGATAGTTGATCCACTTGACGGAACCACTAACTTTGTGCACGGGTAATCTTAAATTTCTCCATATTTTGATAGGACTGTTTTAGATGATTCATGAAGCCGCTCAAGCTGATCGTTGTGAAACTTGACTGACTTCAGATTCCCTTTTGTCTGTGTATCTATCGGTCTCACAATTGAGAAGAAACCAACGGTTGGTGTTGTTTACAACCCAATTATCGATGAGGTAAGATATCTCAATCAGCAATGCTTCAATTCCAAATTAGTTGAGTTCTGCTGCATGAACCCTCTACATCCATTTCCTTATACTTAGGTTCAATTCATTCCAATACTAAATCGTTTATCTTTTAGAACAAATAAGAGATACTCTATAAACTAAAGATTCTCTAGATTTCATGTTTGTCCCTTCACAAACATACAAGTCTCTAACCAGAATAAAATATTCCTAATAGTTTTACAGCAACTAACCTTTATTTCCAACCAGTTAGTTTTGCCTATATGGATCTTTTACTTCCATTTATTCTATTGTTTGCTATGTTTGTATTAATTCAGAGAAATAACGGGTAATTTGGGACAACTTCCTTCAAGTATGTTAGAAATAATCCCTTTCATATGGCTTAGAGTTTCGCAGCCTACTTATTTCTAACATAAAATTTAGAGATAAAACCTCACGGACCAGCCGGAACAGAGAAAGAAATGAAAAAAAAAAGGGAGGACGACAGGATCCTTACACATGAATAATCCCAATTCATAATAGTGATCAATTTGTTGTGGCTCCTTGACTTGTGGTCAAACTGGGAGCTGTTATTAGTTTGTTTTTATAACTGTGGTGTCTGTCATCTTGCGCGCATCTCGACTAATTCCACGAGATACCTGCCTCCTCCCACCTCCCACCAGAAATAGGTATGAGATAACTTTATCCACCAAGGCTAGAACAAATGAAAAGAAACCACCTAGTGTTTTGTCTCTGCTAGAATATGAACCTGAGACCTCATGGTGTTCAACCCACTTCATTGGCCACTAGGCCACACTCTTGGGTGCTTACTCGTTTTGTTTATGTTGTTTTTGGGTGAATTGATGGTTCAAGTTTGTAAGAAGATTTTTGCTTTGGACATGCAGCTTTTTACTGCAATCGATGGGAAAGGCGCTTTTCTCAACGGGAAGCCTATCAAAGGTATTGTTGCATATTGGTTATGGTGTAGTTTTCACAACATCATGCCTACAACCTATCGATCTCTAACAAGTATTCTGCCTTGTCTTAATACACGCAGTATCTTCACAGTCTGAACTCGTGAAGGCTCTTCTTGCTACAGAGGTACTTGACCTTCCTTTATTTGTTTTGCTTAATGATAGCATCTCCTAATTATTGATTACAATTGCAACCCCGCTGAAATCTTTCAATGAAATGTGACACACAAAGAACAACTTCGGTTTATCTGTTCTGCTGTACAATTAATTGAACTTCCATCTTGGTTTGTGTAAACTCGGAAGTAGCATATATTTGGTGAAGTATACCTTCGATTATTTTGCTTCAAGCAAGACTGCCCGTCCTGAGTTCTACAAAGATATGAATAGGATAAACCGGTCAATTAAATGAATACGGAAACCAGATTCTGTTGCTTGTCCAATTCTGGGAACTCGCTTATTCTTAGCCAATAGACTCTTACTTCCTTGTAAGTTGTCAGACGACACTCGGCAATAGTTGTTGCAGAGCATTATGGTTATGTTAAATGAAGTATAAAAGATTTGTTTTCCCCGTGACATTTTATTTGAAAAATTTGTTATAGATCTAGGTGGATTTATGCCTATCTATGTGCTGGTTCACTTATTCTGTTTTATCTCTTTGGTATACTAGGAAAAGTTACTGACATTTTATTTTACTGGAGCAGGCTGGAACAAACCGCGATAAGTTAACTGTAGATGCTACTACAGGGAGAATCAATAGCTTGCTTTTCAAGGTTACACAACACCTACCAAGACATCCAAGTTTTCAGTTAAAAATATGTTTTCCGACAGTAACAAATAAATGGTTTGATCTTTATATTACAGGTTAGGTCCCTCCGGATGTGTGGTTCTTGTGCATTAAATCTCTGTGGAGTGGCGTGTGGAAGGCTTGATCTCTTCTACGAACATGAATTTGGTGGCCCTTGGTAAGGCTTATAAATTCTTTTCTATCTTGTAAGTTTGTAACATTTAACATATTGGTGACGTTTGTGTCTACGTATAGGGACGTGGCAGGTGGTGCTGTGATAGTGAAAGAAGCTGGAGGCTTCGTGTTTGATCCGTGAGTAACATACTTTATTCCTCATAAAATTTTCCAAATAATGAAAAATAGTATGAGGTGAAGTTTTCATGTTCTATTAGAGGGGGGAAAAGTATCTTTCTCATTTAGACGTAAATGAAGGTTTATAGAGTAGAAAGAATGTGCTTTTGATGAGCTACAATGTCCGGTGATTTCGGAAACTGTTCAAGTTTGTTTTCACATTGAAAAAGAACTAAAGTTTTGTATCCTGAGAGAAAGAGTGATCTAGTTATTCAAGCACATATTTAGGTTTTTACACCTATTCAGAACGGAATATATGTAGTGTACTCATATAGCCGACTCCAATTGTTTTAGGATAGAGGCAAAGTCGATTAATGGATTCATTTATATAGAAACACATTGTTAGTTTGATATCTCTGATGTGTAATAATTTTTCTTCTTCAGATCTGGTTCAGAATTTGACCTCACAGCTCGACGGGTAGCTGCTACAAACGCTCATCTCAAGGATGCATTTATCAAGGCCTTGAATGAATAAGAATGAGAATCATGGAGTGGAAAGAAGATACCTCCATAACCGGTTCTCTTTCATTAATAATTACTCTAGTTCTGACTCCCTTTTCAGGATTCAAGCATTATTTAGCCTAGCAGCGATCAAATCATGCCATTTACGGCTGATTTTTAATCAACTAGGCAAGTCTACTGTACTATCCTTTTTCAATATTCAAAAACCCGATGATGGTAAATGATTGATTCTTTAGTGTAAGAAGATTCCTGGAAGACCGTTTTCCGTCAAAAGACATCGATTTTTTTGATGGAAAAGGACTTCAATGATAATAAAAGGACATATTTGGTTCTATATAATAAAAAACTTCATGTAAGGCCCATTTCGTTTGTTTGACAGAAAGGGACTTCAATGCTATAGCTTCACCTTTGTCTTTTGCCTCACTCCTTAGCTTTCATGATTTCGGATTGAAGTTTACTTTTTTGTATACATTTTAAATTGTTTATGTTTTAGAGTGTGAACCTCCAAATTACGATCAATTCATACCGCAGATTCAGGCCAGAAGACTTGTGTTCTGGCTACTTCAATTTTACTACTAGTTTATTTTAAAAGCTTTATTGCTTCCTACTTGTGATATGTCCTTAACATTAGCTGTTTGAACCTGAAAGTAATCTTGGACCATTGTTGAGTTAAATGTGTCATTTGAGAATCTGAGAGGAGAGTGATAATTAATTAATTCTTTAATGTTAAGGACTCTACTAGCATTTCCTTTTTTCTTTATCTTTCTAGTCAATATTGTGAAGTGAGCTGAATAGGAGGATGAGACAAAGGTCTGGTGGTAAGAGCGCAGTTCGTGATGTGTGCAAGACATACGTCACAGGTTTGAACACTTCCGTAGTCAAAAGCCTAGAATCTAGGTGGAGTATGGCAGAGAGAAGAACCCATTATTCATCAGTTCTTTGAACCATACATCACTGACCCTAAAATGATACTAACATTGGGTCTAATGCAGCTGAATAGGAGAATGATAAAGTCTAGTGGTAAGAAGGCAATACTTGATGTGTAGGCTAGACATACGTCACAGGTTCAAACCCTTTCATATAGTAGAGGGAAGAACCCATTATTCATCGAGTTTATCAAACCATGCATCCCTGACCCTAGAAAACAAGACAAACACCCGAACATACAAAGAAAAGAAAGAACACTCTGCTATATATATAAAGTACATAAGGAGGAATGACTTACATATGTAAATATAAACAACAAATTCCAGAAAATAAAACTCGAACCGGAATAAAAAAGAAGGGAAAAAAGCCAAAGTTCCCATGATGCTCTAAACCTAAATATTCCTCTGGCATCATGTCCAAAGTTAAAAGTACAAATTTCATTATCTAAACTCTGTAATGTGTCCTGTTTGTTCCATTTCCATGACCATTATACCAATTTGCTTCATGAAGACCTTGTGGATTCTTCTCAACAGGAGTACTAACAGACTTGTTCCTTTTTATAACCACACACCATGTGATAACTTCCAAGAATGCAGCAATGATACCTAGACCAACTAGAGTTGCAATATAAGAGGTTTCCCATTTCTTTTGAGGTTTCAAGATGTTCAAACCTTTGAATATGTTAATGATTCCAAGAACAACAATTGAGTAACCAACTGATCTGTGGTAAATGTTCCAGTAGATTCTGTGCTTGTGATCCCTTTTTGGCCTTAGAAGCATAGCAGAAGCCTGTAACCAAAAGGCATATTCAAAAATATGTTCTATAAGAATGTTAAAGATAGTTGTAAGGAAAACGACTTTTGATCTATGTTGCTTGGACTCTCCAAAAACGTTGCAGCACTCGTGTCTGCACTACTTTTGGAGGATCCGACATGCACCCATTGGCATTTTTAAAGAGTCCAAGCAATATAGCTTATGTTCTAACCACCAAACACTGGAAAATGACTTCCTCGGGGAAAATGTTTTCTTGAAAAATGACTTTCATCGTACCAAACAGATAAAAAAATAGTGAAATAGAGAATGATTAGAGTACCTGGAGAGTGGCCAGAGAAAAGAGGACAATGCCAATGATTCTATGGGCAGTAAATTGAATACCCTTAGACTCACTTCCCAATTGGAGACCAGTAACCCAGCCAGCAACACCAATAACATAAGCTGTGATTTGCCAAATAGAGTGTAGGTAAAACCATGCAGGGTCTGAAAACACCTTTAAGTACCTTGCAAACAAGACCCCTATAGGCATCATAATCCCCCAACTCACAGCATTTAGCAATCCATGAAGCTGAAAAAAAAATCCATTGTGAGTAACTTTTTCAGTTAGTTTTAGTAAAAGGGCAGCTCAAAGTACAAAGCATTCCGTTTTCACTCAGGGTGTGGGGAAGGATCACACTCCAAGGAAGTGTAATATAGACAACCTACCCTGACACAAACATCAGTAGCTAGTAGCTAGTGGCTAGTGGGCTAGTTCCACGACTCAAACTCGCGACCTATAGGTCTCACAGAGACAACTTTACCGTTATGAAATTAACACGGATGAATTGGCTTACATTTCTCTTGTTAAATTGTGAGCTTGCTTTTGTTGTAGTAGTTCCAGATTGTCCAGAAAGAAGTCTGAGAGCTCCAGCAGATTGAGTATTAACACCAGAAGTATCATGCATTGCTGGTGAATCCCCTGAAAGTGGACCTTCTTGCCATACTTGATTCAAAATTGTAGAGTTAAACTTCTCAAGTTTTAAAGTAGCAAAAATAGTGATTTCATTATTGATATAAGTAGCTGATAAATCAGACACATTAAAACTCAAATCCCCTTGTTGTAACTGTGTCTGATAACTTGTAATAGGTGATGTATAAACACTTATTTTTCCATCTGATTTTTGATATGCAACAAGTGTTTGTGAACCAACCATGCCTTGTGAAGTTGGATTTATAGCCCATGCTACCCATCTTGTGGAGGCAATCTTAGTGTGTCGATAGGCAATTTTCGCGGTTTTTGTAGAAGGATTGTAATTCCAATGAAGGTATGAGTTCAAATATGGAAGATCACTACATGAAGTGAATGACATTTGGTTGTTGCTTGTGAAGTTGTAGTTTGTGCATGATTGTGCATAAGTTGATGACACAAACAGAGTAAACAGAACACATGAAATCAAGAAAACACTTGACATTTTCAAGAAAGTAATAATGATTCTTGAATACTATGTTGTTAATGTTGTTGTGGTGTTTGGAGAAATGGAATTTTAAGTGTAAATATATAAAGGGGAGGTGGGGTTAAGGTTAGTTAGATAGTTTGGCTAGTAAGGTTTCTTTATTATTTTGTAGGGGGTGGGGGGTTACTTGTCAAAGTGATGTTTAGTAATTGACTTATGTTTAAACAACTAATTCCCTTTATTTCACACCTGCACGTCTAACATTCAACTATAATTGTACTAAACTTGATATTTACATTAAAGTAAGGTGATGAAAAGGATAATAAAATTTTAAAATAAATGAAAGAATATTTCAAGAAGAAAATTTTAACAGTCTGTCAATGGATATTTATAGTAAAAACTACTTTACTTATGTTTAATTGATTCTAATTCGACATTAAAAGTATATATATCATGACTATCTGGTTCGATTGGATAAAGTGAAACTATTATAATTGTAACAACTTATTTGCTCTTTAGATACCTTTCTGGATGAAGTAGGATTTTCAGTAATTACAGCAAAATTGTGCATAATTAAGATAAGGGAAACTTACATAAATATACTATATTGAGAAAATATTTATCATTTAAAGCAATAATATTTTTTTTTCACTTAAACACTTTTAATACATTTATAATATAGTTTTAATACATATTACAAAGAATAATTTATAAAACACATATAATACAAGTTTTATTGATAAATAATACATTTATCACACATTTTAATACATTTATAATACAATGTGTCAATTTCTTACCAAACAAGCATAATATATTTTAAAACAGTTATAATACATATATATTGCATACATAATTCACTTTTAATACATATTACAGATTTATCATAGTATTGCTATAAATAGTAATAAATAAAAAGTATAGCTAAAATCAGTAATTATTTATTAAAAGATATCTATTGAAGTAATTTTTCCTTAAGATAATGTCAAAAATAATTACATGGCTAATTATTGGAAAGCTTAACCACTTTCATTCTTTAATAAACAAGACAAAAATTATACAGTAAAAACACTAATAAAGTTCATTGGTTATTCAACTTTTAGACTTAACCACTTCATTATATTAACTACTTATTTTGTACTCTTTTTAACAAATTGAATATTTAATTTAAGTGGATTTGGGATATAACATAACTTGTTGGGTTAGGTGCATGACAATACCCAAGTGACACACAGCTAGGTCAAACCAAACTCCAACCCCCCACCCACCCCACCCTACCCTACCTCACTTCCCCCCCTCCCCAATTAAACCTTCCAAATGAATCTATTTTTAACCCGCCATTAAACTTCATATCCAGAATTCAATCTCAATTATATGACCTTGTTTTTTTAGGATACCTGTTTAGTAAATAACCTTATTTATATTTCTCTTGTAACTTATGACCTATATGACCACAATTAAAAAAAAATCATGGAATATAGTTGCACAACTTTATAAATAAGGACAAAAACTAAATGATGGCCCAAGCATAAATCACTTTTCGACATGTCAGTGTGATTATCTTGAAGTTTCAAATTCCATAAGTAAATTTCGAGGTTATTATCTAGGAACGTCTTTATGAATTTTGAGACTTGTTATATAATTGTAGGAGCTGAAAAGTAGCTATTTGTAAATTTTCCCGATCATTTCTTTATGTTGAAAAATGCAAAAAGTGCTATGTGTGCAAATATTCAAGAATACCCACCTGGTACTTTAATGGGCCAACTAAAAGCCCAAATAAGTTGAGAAGGCAAGAAATCCAGATTCAATTGGCCCAAACAAGAATCCAAAAATGATTGAGCCCAAGACAAAATTTCTCGAAAAGTGTATGTCTTGGGCTCAATAATAGTCATTGTTATTGAGTTTCAAATTCTACGGATATGTGTCCTAAAAGTCGAACTGTGAAATTAATCAAGGTCATGTCTATTATATTCTTCTTTCGTTTTAATTTGTTTGTCTGATTTGGACTTGACACAAAATTTAAGAAAGTTATAAATAAAACTTTTAAATCACGTGGTCCTAAAACTAAAAGATATGTAGAATGGACCAAACTTCCTTTTAATGTTACCGGTCTTAAACATGTTATGTAAAAAGTTAGAATTAAAGAGTCATCAAGAAAGAAAAAAGATATTTAAATTGACTAAAGAAAACTAAAACAAATTGAAACATAGGAAGTAACAAATTTATGTATAGTATAGGGAGTTGGAGTTTATAATCCTTTGGTATTTTATTTTTATTTTTATTTTTTTTGAAAGATGTCACAAACACATTTTTTATAATAAAAAGTAAAGAAAAATATTTTAGTGCGTAAAAGATAAGGAAAAATTACCTAAATACACATCTTTATTTTTCATATTTTCCATTATTCCCTACCATTTCAAAATATTTTCAAAATCTCTATTTTTCCTCCAGAACCTCAATGTTGCGGATACATAATTCCTCAACACCCCATACACGTTTCTCTTCCTATTTTCACTCCCTTAATCTCTCCCTATTATCACTCCCCCAATCTCTTCCTATTTTCACTCCCCTCAATCTTTACTTTCTTTATTTTTTAATTTTCAAATTTCTTCTCTTTCTGATCATTAACTATTTTCACTCTCCTCAATTTTTACTTCCTTCATTTTTTTAATTTTCAAACTTTTCTCTCTCCGATCATTAAGAATCAGAAGTACACTAAATGTTCGCCTTCGCAACACTAATGAAAAATTAATGTTTTATTTTGTAATGTATTAATATTTAAGTTTAATTAGTTGATACACTTAACCCTAATTTTGTTCATTATTTGAAGAGTATCAGATACAAACATAAGATAAATGGTAAGTTACTAATTAAATTGTACTCTTTTGTTTGTATCATGTTCAACTGGTGGGCATTTTTGTATCATGCGTGGAGTTTTATAATTATGTGAAATTATTGATACAAAAATAATGTTCATTGGTGTATCATTCAAATTAAACTTGTACTATTAAGTGTGTATCAGATACACAAAGTTTAATAAAATGTATCAGATACACTCATAAGATACATTGCAAGTTACTAATTTAACTGCACTCCATTATTTGTATCATGTTTAAGTGTTGGACAATTTTTGTATCATATTCAACTGGTGGCATTTGTTGTATCATGTGTTACTGTTGCTAGTTTATATCATGTGTAACTTTGTTATTTTTGTATCATGCTAACTATTTGTTATAATGCATATTCTTCATTTTGAAGGGACTGCAGATTGTTTGTAGCTGAAATGAAACAAGGTTGAAAATATTAACATGTCAATTTATTGTATCAAAATATATTCTCTTGCACTCAGATACATTAAAAAGAAGAAATTCATATATTGATACATTAAAATAAAAAAGAAATTCACATGTATCCGATACTTTATAGTAACAACACACTTACTCACAGCTATAAAACATTAAATATACATCAAACTAGAATTGTATTAAGTTGAAATCATTAATGTATCATGATTTATATATGCATATAAAAATTCAAAGATCAAAAAAGAAATTCACATGTATAGTCGCCTTTATTTTCTTCCAAACACTTCTTCTAAGCATCCATATCACACGCCGTCTTCTTCACACTCTGGTTTTCCTTCTCTATTTTCCCCTCCATTTTCACGAAAATTTTGGAATGAAAAAGAAAAAACAGAGAGAACCGAGAAGGAACTCCTCTCTGAAACTTACCCAAACCCGAACTTGAATCCGAACACGAACACGAACTCAACAAAATCGAAATATTCATTATGTATTTTATGAAATTTTCGGCTATGCATGAAACAAAGAGAACGATGAACAGGAAGAAGAAATTTGAAATTTAAATTTTGAATTTTTTGGTTCCTTTACACTATATGACTGAATCGTTGATAGTAACTCGGAATGGAATAGCACATATTATGGGATCCTAATTTGATTCAGTTTTTTTCCCTTAATTAGCGCAACAGATGGATATTATGGGATCTTAATTTGATTTTCAGTTTTTTTTTTTCCCTTAATAAACGCAACAGATGAATACATAATGTATCAACAATAATGTATCCGGATCCTTATTTATGTATCCGGAATACCTAAATTACATGGGATTTGTGTAATTAGAAAAAAAATAGGGATAGAAGGTAATTTTATTCTTACACTATGGGATTTAGGAAAGTTATACAAAAGATAATGAATTACGTCTTTTTCTGCCGGACTAAAATTATGACCAAATTAATTGAGTGCCCAACTTAAAATAAGTTTATTATTATTATTATTGTTTATTATTATTTATTATCATTATTATTATAGAAAGAAAGTGACTTTTAATACCTTTTCCAGTATACAATTATCCAAAATTAAACGATGATGATCTAAGTCTAGAGGTCATTTTTCGCAAGGCTGTCCACAGTTCAAGAAAAATTAAAAATTAAAAGTATAATAAGCCCACTTGTTTAAGAAAATTATTTGTGCCTAAAAAACGTCTTTCATTTTCCATCCTTCTCAGTTCTTGTCGTCATCTTTAACAAGTCCTTGGGTCTTTTTTACATTGTCTTCTTCTAAGAAGTCGCTAGATAGTTTGCCCGAAAGTTGATCTAATTATACAAGTGTGCCATGAGTGATTCTTTTAAGTATTGAAAAAGAAAAAATCCTTAATTTCCAAGTAAGTATTATTATAATTGGTCCACAACATGTATATTGTGGTATATATATGTTCCAAATTTGTTATAATAACTTGTCTAAAGTAAGATCAAATTTTGTAAATGATAAAAGATTAATATAGCCAAAAATATCACAGACAAAATAATGCATTCCCACATACCAATTATTCATTTTAGTGACTATTTTAATATTTGAATTCTAAGTGTTGGAGCATGAAACTTAAAAATTAGACAACTCAAAATTCAAAAAGAAATTAATATTTGATATATAAATACACATATATTATCTTTAGAACGATTTCAATTATTTTTTTTAATTATTTTTTTTATTCAAGAAGGTCGACCTACCTCATGTCACGGAGCAAATGTTTTATTTTCAAATCAGCTTCTCGAAGTATTGCCAGAAATTGTCTTTATTTAGAAAAAGAAAATTCAATTTTGGCTCTTTTTTAGATAATCAAATTAAGTTTTAAGTCGGTCAGATCAATCGATTTAAAAAGAGGAAAATATAAAAGCTTATATATGTAAATATATTTTCAAACATGTATGAATTTGGACACTTTTGGACCTATTATATATTGTATATTCTTTGCTTTCACGCGTGTATATATTCTCTCACTTTCACATTACAAAACCAAAAGAAAAAAAAAATCCTAAAAGAATAAGCCTTAATTAATTTGATTATGAAGAATATATTTTATGTACATATATCATTAGAATTGATCTAATATTATCCCGACCATAAGCGATCATGTGAGACTCTACATTCCGTCTCTCTTGGTACGCCTCATAGCAATATAAATCACGGTCTAATATTAGAAAAACCATACGTGTACGGGCTAACTATGGTACCATGACAAGAAAGTGAACTTCGAGACTAATTAGTTTGATCTATTAAAAACTAGCTCGACAGGTGATCGTACAAATCTATACGGACAAATTAATATACAAAAAAACACAACATAATATATCCATACACATCCCTTCCTTATCCTGCCTTCTTGTGTATACATGAATCTAAAGGCTACTAAATAATTTTGTTTTGTCCATTATTGAGCTATTTATCTGAAATATCAAATCTGTCTCTGCATTTCTTTTTTTGCATTAAATAAATAAATTAAGCGGCACTTTTTTCTTCAATTTTCTTGTACTTATATATATAAAATAATATAATAATAAAAATATGAAACTTCTAGGAAGCATCAAGAATAAGACCAAAAAAATAATAATTAAATATCGGATTAAATTGGCTTTATCTTTTTATTCTTTTTATAAAATAAGAGCAGCTTTATTGATATTAATAGAAAAAAAGATGAAATGAGAAAAAAAGTAGGAAAGAACAATCAGATTTTGCCAGTTTTTTATGTAAACCTAACTTAACAGAAATAACTGTGGTATGAGAAAAAAATAAGTACTTTATATTAAAAAAGATAAAGGTAAGTATTTATTTAATTATATATTTTGGAGTAAAAGTGTAAAACCAAAGAAACGTAAAGTAGAATCCATTGGAAATACTATTATATTTTTTGCTTAAAAATACCTAGTAGACTATTATAAATTAAATTCATAGGTATACAGCAAATATTAGTAGGTCAACTACTTTAATCTTCTAAATTTGACCTCTAATTCCAATTATTTATAAATTAATTCTACTAGTGAGTTACCACTTGAAAATTAAATAATATAAAATAATCTTAATTGTGTAAGGCCTGAGATAAAAATAATGTTTATGAATACTCTTAATTGTGTGAAATCTTTTAAGAAAAATTGAATGAGTATGAATTAGTTATATTTAGTTTATATATGATTGAAACATTATTAAATCGTACTAACGTAAGATATTGTTGTCACTAGAGCTAATGGCTCAGCAAGACTAGCTAAGGAGCTAACAGAGTGATGGTGTCGGTTGATCCGCGTTACTGTCTATGACTTCTGCAGATCGATATTTTTATATGTGACTTGAAGAGGCATATACATAAAAGTTTATGAGTTTTAATAGCTGTAAATATTCGAATATAAAAATTCATAAGATTGATCATTTCCATTTATTCAAATTGTAACGAATTATACTAATTTCAAAGGATATTATTAATTACCTCCAACTACAAAGCGTGATGTATTTTCTAATATTCCAAAATAAGGAAAAACCCTTTGACTGTGACATTACTCTTAACAAAATCAATTAAACTTAATTAGCTAAAACGTACTCTAAAAAACATATAATTTATATTAGTATAACTTAATAAGAAATTAAAGCTTTGAATGACAACTTATAAATTTGCTATTATATCATATATACTGCTATATATGGTATGATTGAAACACACACACCTTCCTATCAGTGGCGGAGCCAGAATTTTTAATAAGGGGTTCAAAATTTGAAGAAGTAAACACACGAACTAGTCGAAGAAGGTTCGACATCTACTATATATATATCTAAAAATTAATTTTAACCATGTATAAAATTTTGAACCCCCTCACAACATGCTTGCTCCGCCCCTGCTTCCTATATATTTGTAAAGACGTATAGGAAATAATAAAAATTCGTCGTTAATTCTATTTAATAACAGATCAATAATAATTTATCCATATAATTTACATGTACTTTACTCTTTTTAGATCTATATATTTATGAAAAGACTGAATATGTTATTATTGTATCAACGATTGTTTATTAAGACAAAGTCTATGTTACTAGAATCATACCAAAAAAAGAACGATAAAATTGAAGATGACGGCTATATTTTTCTCATTTTCTTTTGTGCAAATTGGGCAAAATAATTTTAATAAAATTGACTTAAAATTAGCTGTATAACATTAATTACGTTATGACATTAATTATAATACATAAGGGCTAAGACTGCGATAGTAGAGATTAAGTAAAATAAAAGAAATACATAAGTACGTAATCTTGACAAATGACAATGGCGGCAATAATAATTATCTTGTATAAGACTAACTAATATTAAAAAGGATTAAATTAAAACAAAAACGAAGAGGAAAAAAAAAGAGTTTCATGATCTTTTTATTGAAAGTTGACTAATTTTATAATATTTAGTTTGATTGTTGAAAAGAACAAAATGAATCTATTTATTTTTGAAGATTGGAGTTTAATTTAATAGTTAAAAATTATTGGGATTGATATTAGAAGTCTGGATATTAAATTTCGATCATTTGAAGGTGATTTGGAACAATTTAAATCAGAAATTTATTGCTCAAACTTCACACAACAAGTTTATGGCGATTCGTCAGAATTATTGAAATTTGGTGTCTAATTTATGATAATCATCAGAATTTTCGAGAAAATAATTTAATTGTTATGTCAATATGCCAAAATAATTAAATTTTGACAGTCAATTTATATCGATCAGTAGGATTTATAATTTGATAATCTAACTAATTTTATGAGAATCTATCAGAATTATGAAGATTTGATAGCCAATTCTAGTGATTTTCACAGCGAAATTATTTTTGTATTTTTTTAAAAAAAATGAAGTCATAATTTAAATAATAACACTAAAGATATTTATTTGTGCAAAATACACATTTAAAATTAAAATCATCATTAGGACCGCCAAAGAAAAGAAAATCTCCAATATTTTATGAGTGAATAAATACAAGTAAACATTATAAAAGTTGAGCAAAAGAGCCATCATTGACCTCGTAAAATAAATCCAAAATTATCGACGTGGATTATGGTACGATAGTTGAGATTCTTTCTTGACTTAGAAATTTCGAGTTTAAATCCTGGAAATAGAAAAAATCTTGTTGAGAGCGTCATCTCAAGAAACGGAATTTACAATGCTCGAATTCAAATTAGTCGGACTTCAATATATGCAAAAATTGAAACACCGAGTAGGACATAAAAAAAAATAGATATTCCTAGTTTAACTGTGACAAGAACATCATTACCACTAATTACAACATAGTACATAAAGCTTATTGCTTTCGTGTAGGAAAACTAACTTAAGACTAGCTTAAAGTAATGATATTACTTTCACTAATTAAACAAACATGTTCACACATGTACTATGTACTTACTAATTCAAAATCTTTTAATTTTTATAAAATCTTTTTAGTTGGGTAGTAATTATGATCTTGATCACTTGCACTAATTTATTAATACCACATTAAAAGGGTAGGGTTATCACCACGTTTACATGTTTTTATCCTTTCACCAAAGTGAGAGTCATAATCATGGTAAATTGCACTAAACCTTAATGGTTTTATCTTCTTATCAGTTCATTTACTTAGTATAGTAAAATTGGTTATTTCAAACTAAGGTGAGTGGTGATATTGGTGGATATCCTCCGCTCCTTCGCTCTTAATCAGAAATTTTAATCTTATTCGAATTTTAAAAATGGAAGAACTTTTGTTAGAAGGCGCTCAAGAGTGGAGCTAGTATGTTGATTACGAATTTTGCATAATTCAATTACTTTTGCGTAAATTGTGTGTTTGTACTAAAGAAAATCACTTAATATGTATGAATAATTTATCAAGTACTCACTAAATTTCTTTTTTAAAATTTAAAGCACACAAACTCAAAATCCTAGTTTAACCTTTGAATTTTCTTTGGATGTGGCAAAATTAGCTTAAAAAAATTAATATTCCTCGCGTAGCTTGCCTGTGTTTGAGTTGGTTAATGATCTGCTCATTTATTAATTCGATTTTATTTTGACTCTTTCAATTCAGCTTATTTTAAAAATGGAGTTGAGTTTTCTAAATATATAGCTCAAATTAACCTATATATAAGAAATCTAGTTAACTTTAATCAAACAGAAAAATTAAAACTTAATAATAGTTGAGCGAGATATATTGCAATTCATTGTTTATGCTCATCTTAAATATTGATCCATTCCATCTCTGTCCAAGTAACTTTGAATGGTTTAATAATCCATTCGTTTATTAATTTACTCAATTTTAACTCTAATACAACTCAATCCACCTATCTAACACTATTAACTTATCATTTTATTGGGCTATATATGATGCTAATATGAATTAATCTGATTACTATAGTTCTAATTAGATTTCAAGAAGTACACATAATTAGCTTCTCTTTTAATTATATTTCCAAAGTTCACATAATTAACATCTCTGACATGTCAACCTTAATGTGATTTAGTAGTCCTAATGTTTAATGGATTCCTTGTGGGACAATATATATTAAAATAGGGGACAACATAATCTTTTATTTTTTTCTATCTAATTAATTAGTAATACAAATTTGTGATTAAGTTGGTAAACAACTCACCGATGTTGCATTTGAACAGAACAAATCACTAATTAAGAAATTAAATAAAAGCAATTGCGACCAAATATTGGCATTATCCTATGGTTCAATTATAATCTATAGTTTATTTTACTTTTTTTATTCCATTATATGCCAAAAAATTCTAGTAAAAGGTTCCTAGAATGTTTATAAAGTATCTGATTACTTTTTATGTATAATAATTAATAATAATAATAATAATTTGGAACTATTGATGTCTATTTTCCAATGATTTTAAGTGCTAGGAGACAAAGATATATGTAAAATTAGTTAATTATTATTTTAATAATACAAAGAGTTTTTAAGTATTATTATTATAATATAATGACGTTTGTTCTTTTGACTAACTAATAAGTTAGCAAAAAGAATCAAGCAAGAAGAAAGTTCTTATACATTAAGTTTTATATATTTATTTATTTTCTAATTGAAATGTACAAAACAAATATTTTGATAATAATTATAATAAAAGATCCCTAGTGTGTTGTAATTAGAAAACAAAAGATAGATTGAACTAGATTTCTTTTAAGCTAAGATTCTAGCTTTGATGAGAGATTCACGATATGAAATTTATGACTTCGAAATTCTATTTCTTTAAAGTTATTGAGTTTAAAATTATTAACTTTTATATATTTAATATAATAATTTTAACATCTTAAACTTATTATTCTATACTAGTAGAAATAGGTATTTTTCTAAAACAAATTGAAAAAATGACAAATAAATGTATGTACATTTGATAAACTTTGTACTAACTTATAGTACACTGTAATTTAAATTATACTGTATTTTACGTACTTTTTTATTTCTTTATTTAATTTTTTTTCTTTTTATTTATTTATTTAAAATATTTTCTTTTTTAAAAAGCACAAGAATCCATAAATAGCCGGCCTCCAGCCTGCTACCACGTGTACAGAATGAACAAAATTTCTTGAAAATTACGTATACACTACACTCTCTCCTGCATGGGGTACTTATATACTTTGCGTCATTTGGTACGTTGGATATCGTGTTCTGTGTCTGATATCTACATTAGAATTCAATTAAATTTGAATTCGTATCGAAAAGTTATACATTAAGGATAAAACTTTTTCTAGCAAAGGCAACTTCATATTCAAGAGGCCTCAAATTCAAGACTTCTGGTTACCACTTTTCCGTCCTGGTTTGATTTGACGAATTAAAGTCGGATCAAATAATATGAAACGAAATAGATTTTTATTAAAGGATTAAATATGTGTTGACTTGCGTCGGTAGTCTGATTTTGATAATTAATGAACGCGAAGAGGACACTGTATTACAACTTGTCACACACCAGTTAGCTTAACCTGACTTTTTTGTCCTAAGAGTCTTTTTTACCTATTTATTCACTCTTTTTTATTTTTACTTACTTAAAAGGATGAATTATTAAAACATTAGTTAGCAATAAGTTAACTTTTTTAATGAACGAAAATAATAATACATGTTTTATAAAGAAAGACTATATATATGAAAAGATAAAATTGTCATTCAACCTATTAATGTGGGGTTATAATAATATGAAGTTTAATATCGAGTCAAATAATGTCTTATCACTTGACTTACAGAAAAGAGTCAAACTCGTTCATAAAAAAGCGTGTTGAAAACATTAAATTTCTCCTATTAGTAAGATTCTAATGAATCATTAGTGCTAATTTTCGAGTTCAATGCTTGCTATTTTCAATCAAAAAACAGAAAAAATTATCTCATTGGATGAATTGAAGTGATTACGAAAAAAAATTGATTTGAAATGAAGTACTTCAACGTTGCTAATAGTTGCAAAGAAGATAATAAATAGATATAAAGTCTTTTTGAAGATTAAAAGATAAGCTTTGACTAAAGTTGTTTAAAAAATTATTTTTATTATTCGAAAAGTGTAGAATAATTTTCTTTAAAATTGCTTTCAGTAAATAAGTAGTTATTCATTATGATTATAATTTTGGTACATTTGAAAAATAAACTGGTCCACGGAAAATGAGAGTGACTTAATTGAGTGGTACGACGTCACTTCATTCTTCTTCACCGACGTTCTAAAAGCAAAAAACACGTACTGTACAAAAAGCAAGCTGCTATTATCACACCCCTCTTCTTGTTCTTTTTCTCCGTCCGATGTTCGGTGCATGTATTAAAGTCTGATAAATTTAAATTTACGTCAAAAAGTTCTATTTTCTTATAAAGATGGCTCTATATTGAAGGGATTCGAATTAGAAATCTTTGATTAAGAATGAAAAAATATTTACCACTTCAACAGAATCTTTTGTTTACGTTTACTCTAACTTCACCGACTTATCACGTGAGAAACTTGATGAATTTTAGTGAGGTTATTTATATTTATAATCTTTTGGTACGCAAAATTTACTATCTCGATAAATTTTAAATCTTGCTAAAGAAAATGATTAAAAGGAAGAGTTCTTTCTTTCATAAGTACTTTTTTTTAAATGAAAGCTCAAATTCTAGAGTTTTAATTAAAAAAGGATAAATTTTATTGTTGTAATAAGTTAAATTAAGTGGTTTTACACTTCTACTATTATAGGAAGGTACCATTTAGTTCCCTTCTGAGTTTGTGAAAGCTTCAAAATTTTCAAGGCATCTATTCTTTTCCGACTTCAGTGAGATTTCACTGAATATGTCGTTATCGTAAAAGTTACAAAATTGAAAAATCAATCTGAGCTAATTTCATAAAACTTAAAGTATTTGAAAATCGAATTTTCAAAACTTATGTCAAACGCAAATGAAGTTATTTTATTGTTATCGCGGGTAAAATTCAATTATTTTAATTAAAAAAATAATTGTTATGTTGCTAAATAGAAAACATGGACTTGTTAATTTAGCACAAAATCTAAAAAACCATAGCCACCAAATCCACTCTTTCTCATCTTCCCTATAAAAATCCGCCATTTTTATCATTTCTTCAAAGCTCTCTTCTCAAAATCCGCCATTAAAGCTCACTTTAAAAGGCATTAAATTATCATCTTAACAAACACCCATTTCACAAATTTCAATCTTTTCTTCTTCTCCGATTTGTGATTCTCAAGAAAAAATGGTTTCACTTGAAGATTCTCATTCTCATAACAGTGTTTCTAATAGTGCGCATTTCGGCCAGACACGGCCTTATTACTACACCCCACCGCCTTCTTCGATCAAAATCAACCGTTCAATGGGTCGTTCTATGAGAACTATCCGGTCAACTATTTTCCGTACTGATTGCTCTGGTTCTGAACATTCCGGCGCTATTTCTGAGAACATGACGGATTCCGTCATCGATATTCGTTTAGGTGAGCTCGCTAAGAAGCCTCCGGTGAACAACAAAAGTTCCTCTTCGGACGAGGATTATCTACAACTTTCTCAAGTTTTCAGTGATTTCTCAGCTTGTAGTAGTGATATCTCCGGCGAGTTACAGAGATTAGCAAGTGTTCCTGTTTCGGATCTGGTTTTAACCCAGAACCCGAATTCTAAACCCGAACCCGAACCCTGTTTAGGGTTTCTAGATAGGGAGAAATTTTCGACGGAGATAATCGAGAGTATCTCGCCGGAGGATCTTCAACCGACGGTGAAACTTTGCGTTGACAGCTTACATTCTTCATCTGTTGCAGTGAAAAGATCAGCGGCAGCTAAATTAAGACTATTAGCGAAGAATCGAGCTGATAACCGAGCATTAATCGGAGAATCCGGTGCAATTCCGGGACTTATACCACTTCTCCGGTGTACGGATCCATGGACACAAGAACACGCAGTTACAGCTCTTTTAAATCTTTCACTTCACGAGCCGAATAAGGTTTTAATCACTTCCTCAGGAGCTATAAAATCTTTAATTTACGTTCTGAAAACCGGCACCGACACGTCGAAACAGAACGCTGCTTGTGGGTTATTAAGCTTAGCTTTGATTGATGAAAACAAGCTTTCAATTGGTGCTTGTGGTGCTATTCCACCATTAGTGTGTTTACTTATAAATGGAACAAATAGAGGTAAAAAAGATGCATTAACAACACTTTACAAGCTTTGTTCAGTGAAATTGAATAAAGAAAGAGCTATTAGTGCTGGTGCAGTAAAGCCACTTGTTGGACTTGTTGGTGAACAGGGGAATGGTTTAGCAGAAAAGGCTATGGTTGTGTTGAGTTTGTTAACTGGGATTGATTCGGGGAAAGAAGCGATTGTTGAAGACGGTGGAATTGCTGCACTTGTTGAAGCTATTGAAGATGGTTCTGATAAAGGAAGAGAATTTGCTGTGTTGACATTGTTGCAGCTTTGTATGGATAGTGTTAGGAACAGAGGGCTTCTTGTTAGAGAAGGTGGAATTCCTCCTCTTGTTGCCTTGTCTCAGAATGGTACTGCTAAAGCTAAGCACAAGGTGAGTTTCTTGATTCTTGATTTACCATTCAGAAATATTGACGTACTCGTGTCAGATCCTTCAAAAATACGCAACTTTTGGAGGATTTAACATGCACCTTTCGGCATTTTTGAAGAGTCTGAACAACATGTAGTATTGTTTAAAGGCTGAAGTTTTATGGCATTAGTAATTTAGTGTTACTCTTGGTAAAGAACTAATAGTATCTTTCAAACTATTCCTAATAATTATAGCAATTTGTTATGAATGTTTGTTAACTTGTACCAGTAGTTAACTAAGGGGTTAAAGTTTGGATTAAAGATTGAATTTTTAATGGCTACTATGACAATTTTGAACTTGTATAATCATAAACATGTCATATGGTGTGTCCCAATAATTTGATATATGAGTTATGGAAGATGGGCATGGGGGGAGTGGGGATGTCCAAGAAATGAAGAAAGAATGAAAGTGAAATTTTGGAGATTACAATTGTATGGTTTAGATTTGCGGACACTCTACCCTCACCAAACCCCACTTGTGGGATTACACGGGGTATGTTTTTGGCTATGTTGTTCGGACTCTTCAAAAATATCGATGAGTGTGTGTTGGATCCTCCAAAAATAGTGTATTTTTGAAGGATCGGACTCGTGGGGCGGCAACATTTTTGGAGAGTCCGAGCAAATTAGCTTTTTGGTACTTGTTGGAGTAACGAATGAAACAAATATTGCTGCAATGTTGCTTTCAATGACACTGATGTTGTGTCTGCTTATGCATTTTTGGTCCAAGAAATGAAAGTTGTATTATTCTGAGTCTATTCATGTTATAGAAAGACCTTAATGTTTTGGTTTTTTCTTCTTTTTCCAGGCAGAAACACTACTGGGATACTTGAGAGAACCAAGACAAGAAGCTTCAAGTTCAACTCCTTGAGTGAAAAATTGTAGTTTTAGACTGGTATTTCTACTGTAATGGTTTTGTTCTGTGTATAGAAACAAGTGTTTTGAAGAGTTTGTACAGAGTGTTCTATTAAATAAAAAAAATTATATGAGAAGCTAGTGAGGAAAATCTGACCTTTTTTTGACTAGGTATTTAGAGGAGGGGTTCTTTATGCCCCTCTTTAAGTATTAACTGGTGCTGGTTTTTGTGGGAGCAGATGGTTGTTTGCCTAGTTTTATTGTTTTCTTTTTGGTTTGGTGAGAATTTGGGTTATTAACCTCTAGTTTTGTTTGTGAGGTCCAAGTTCTTGTAGAAAGGTTACTAATTTTCTTGATTTTTAGGGTGTGAATATCAACTAGCATAGTATGCTACAAGTTGTTTTTTCCCCTCTTCTTGAATATGAATATATGCTAGTGTATGAAGCGACATATTTTAGTTTCTTATAGTTTGATTTCTATTACTATCTGTTGTTTTTTGTACTTCGATTATTATATTATTTTGGTGTAGTACTGTTTTTTCTTGAACTGTGGTCTATCGAGAACAACCTTTGTACCTTTGAGGTAGGTGTAAGGTTTGCGTATACTTTATCCTCCCTTTACGGGTCTTAGTTGGATTATAATGGTTATGTTGTTATTTGTATGGAGCAACATATTTGGTCATTTGTGAGATATTTTTATGATTTGTGGACATTAGAAATTTGAAGAATTTTATGGCTCGCTATGCAACTAGTGGGAGCATCAGATGCTTGTGTTTGGTGTTAATAGAAGTAGTACAAAAGAAACCCCCACCTCCCCCACAGGACTTTGTACCATTCTTGTTGAAATAGTGTATCTTTAGATTTTTATCCACCATCCAGATTCTCTAAGAAAGGTTTCGGGTTCGAGCTTTGAAATGAAAGAATGGTGCTTCTTGTTTAAAAAGTGTTACACGATACAAATTTAGATTTATAAAATCAGTACGAAAAGAACAAAGAGGCATCTATGCCCATCTTTGTCTTTATCCTATGTCACTGAGTGACTTTTAGCTGGCAAGATTTGCTTAGAATTTAGTCAATTAAGGTGGGTTCATATTAGTTGGTTAGCTAACCATTTATTGGTCCTCCCACCTCTGACCCCTTTTTCATGCATATTTTTTAAGTAATTGTGGTGTTTTAGCTCAGCTTGCACACGTTGATTAATTTTACGAGAGACTTGTAACTTTTAACCAATACAAACATCATGTAATCGTGTTAATAAGGTTTGTGTATATTGAAATTTGAACCCGAGACTTCATATTGAACCCATTCTTTAATCAATCTGTGACCTTTTGAGCATCCTCCACCCTTCATGTGCTATGTGGTCCTCCCTTATAATTCCTCTTTTTGAAATCATTATTTTTTTCTCTTAAGTTTTGGCATGCTCTGATCTGAAACTGTTAGCTGATAAGTCACTGAAATGACTTGGACCTCTCTCCTTTTCATTATTTTTCCTGCTCCCTTCTCCCATAAGGTGTACAGAGAGAGGTATTCAAGTATTATTAAGCGCGTTGCAATCCTAAACAAGTTATAATCGACTATATGAATCTCATAAGTAAGAAGTAAGGGGTAGTTTTGGTCTCCTTATTAGAGACTAGTGAAGGACAATGATTTTATTACTATTGTAAGTGGCCATATGCCTTGATAGTTTATAGAATCAAAATGCCTAACTAGAGTAGCTAGGTACAACTTATTTGGTTTATGAAAATATGGTAAAGTTTTAAATAGGGTATAATATGTAGCATTTAATTTAGCCTTATCAATTACTTAGATATTTTATACTCATAGGTTTTATAGTCACATGCGATTAATTTGCTCTTCACTTCTAAAGTCATTGAGAAGTAAGGGGGGTCTAAGATGAAAAAATGAAATGTTCTAAGAAGTTGAAGAATTGGAAGGTCTCTTAATATATGCTTTTGCTCGAATCTCCTAAAAATGTTTGTGCGCTCGTGTTGAATTTGATAACTATGGTGTTCGAAGCAGCTATAGTGCAACTTGTCCACCAAAGCTTTGACATAATATAATGGAAGAAATCATCAAAAGTTTAACCAATAGGTCATATCTTTTGATGTAAAATTTTATATACCTATAATTCGTGTAAAAAAATATTGGATTTGATTGAACTCGTAGCTTTAAGACTACATCAACCATTGCCTGAGCGTGATGCAGAAGTATTTTTGAAGATTTCGAACAACTGAACTGATAACTATTAGTGGGATATAGGAGTACTTTTATTTATGGCAAAGAGGATTGAACGATGTGTAGGCTAGGGTCCTAGAAAGAAAGGGTTTTAGTGCATGCACAGAGATTTTATATATGATGAATAATAATGGCAGCCACCAACCCCACAAGAGATTACCTTGTTTGGTAAAAAATAGTAGACATTGTCCCTTTTTATTATGAAATGCATTAGCTGGCTCAACACAAACAGCTTGTCATTTGTCTTCATGTTTGGATGGATCATTATTTCCCTCCTATATCTTTCAATTTTTCTCTCAATTATTTAACAAAATAATACTACCCTTTTCCTCTACTAATAAGCTTTTGTGTGATCGGCGCATCTTCAGCTTATCGAGAATATACTATTACTAGTAACATTATTTTCATAGTTTCTTATCTTATGATTTCTATTACTTGCCATTGTTTTATATATCAATTATCAGTTGTCGCATTATTTGACTATTGATATTGTTCCTTGTTTTCTGAATATTATATAATGTTTTTCCTATTATTTGTTATGTTTTACATTTGTATTTTTCTTCTTAAACTATTTTGATTTACGTTACTTGAGGCGTGAGTTTTTCAAAACCCGTCTTTCAACCTCAAGGTAGGAATAATATTTGTGTATGTTCTACCCTTATCAAACTCCATCTATGAGATTACATTGAATATATTGTTGTTATCCTACTAAGCTTTTGTGTAATTGTCTAAATTGTGGGATGTTGATAAGGTGACACCACTCCATTTACTGATTTTATGCGATGCGAATTCATATTAGTAAAAACTATAGAGCTGAAAAGTGGTTGTTTTGTAAATTGGTACCATTTTATCTTAAATCCAGCCCAAAATAAAAACCATGGGCTTGAACTAATTTTTGGCCCAATCTAAGTCGTCTCTTGTAAGCATTACTCAGATGTCACTTTTTAGGCCATCATTTAAATTTTGTTCAACTTTTAAAAGCTATGCAATTATATAAAAAGAACAAAAAAAGAGGTTAGAAAAATCAACATGACTGTCAAAAGAGCATTTTGGCTAAAAAAGAAAAACTGTGCCATATATAAAATCTCTAATTGAGAAACCAAAATATTTATACTCTCTGATTATCTTACACTATATAAAACATGAACTAAATAATCAGAGATTTTCACTTAAACTTATCTTTTTCGCCATAATCAGACACAAATTATCAGAGTAATAAACGTCACACTAATTAAGATTATGGACTAAACTAAACTTAACTGGTATCGGCTTTTTCGTCTGTTTTCTTGCGAAATAATTTCGGTTTATAGCCTTTCTCAAGCATTTTTTCAACTTGCTCAAATGGCAGGCCTTTGGTTTCAGGCACCAGAAAGTATATGGCTATTAAACCAATTGTTGAGAATCCAGCAAATAGAAGAAATGTACCAGCTGAACCAATTGCCTCGGTTAACGTCAAGAACGTCTCACTGACGATAAGATTGGATACCCAATTGGAGACAGCCGCGATCCCACCACCAATGCCTCTGTATCTTAAGGGGTATATCTCAGAGTTAACGATCCACGGGGCTGTTCCCATTCCTGGAGAGTAGGATATGATGTACAAACCGAGAAGCATCACTGCAAAGAACCCAAACTTGCTAGGACAACCTTTAGTGAACCATTCACGTTTTTCTGATCGACATAAACCTTTAACGTTGTCATTTAGAGCTAAGCATGCACCGGGATGATACTGATCACAGAAAGCTACCATCAGTACCAATAGTAGATACACAGAAAAATAGACAACAACAAACGCAGTCTGGGGTCTGGGAAGGTAGAGTGTATGGAGACGTTACCCCTACCTTGAGAAGGTAGAGAGGCTGTTTCCGATAGACACTTGGTTGAACATACGATGAATAGCAATGCAATTAGCAGGAAACTAAAATGCAAGACGGCATTCACAAGATTTAGCATAAGTAGTATTGGCCAATTTGTCACATACTTGACTTGTAGGCTGGTTTAAGTTTGGGAGTGGCAGGATCTAATCCTTTACTTCATGTTTCAAACTGACGTTTACTTCGTATATTTTCAAGCGTTGACATATTGAAATGGATTCAATAATGAAACGGAAACAGATAATAACTTCAATGTATAACGACAGAATCAACAAAAACTTACTTTGTTGTTTCCATTAGAGCAGAAAGCACAATCTGAGGAGGCCTGCAAGCAACTCATACAGTTCCAGGACGACGCGCCTGGAGCATTTAGAAACGCCGAGCATGTGGAATTTGATCCAAAATGATTGGATTCGAAAGCACTAATTCTTGGGGAGTGTATAGAAGCTTGCATGAAGAGCACGGACAACACCACTAGGCACATTATGATACCAAACATGGAGATAATCATCAACCTCCTCCTCCCGTACCTATCGACAAAACACATACTGATAATGGAGCCCACAGCATTGAGGCCGGATGTTATGAGAGAGAGAGCTAAAGCTGTCTTGTTAGAAGCAAATCCAGCTAGTTGCACAATTGTAGGACTGTAGTACATGACAGTGTTGATTCCGACAAATTGTTGTGCCACCTGGACTGTAATACCAGCATAGAGACCCCGACGAACAATAGTGTTGCCCCAAGCACTCTTGACTTTTGAAAACACACCATCCCCAAGGAACTCTTCATCAGCCTTCTCTACTTCAATGGAAGTCTCCAATGCTTTCATCTCGTCTTCAACTTCATGAGCAGGATAAATCTTCTCTAAGATAGCCCTAGCTTCGTCTTTCTTGTCCTGCAGAAAAGGTCAATGGACATGTACAATTAATCATGGCAATGACGATAGAATCTACTAGACAAACATGTCTTTGAAATTTCAGCTAAAAGAGAAACTTAAAGAGGCAATAGGCTTACCGCTCTATACAACCATCGGGGTGACTCTGGCAGAGAAAGCATTAGGACAAATTGAACAAGAGCAGGAATACTAGCTACGCCAAGCATCCATCGCCAAGTTCCCTTGGTCTAAAATGTGATCAATAGAAATCAGTTAAAACATTCCGAAAAAAGAACATTTCCAATGGACTAAAAAACTGCAAAAGAGATTCAACATGTATCATTACCCTTGTAAATGCTAAGTTGATAAGATAAGATAGAAACTGTCCTCCCGTAATTAGCAGACCATTCGTGCTAACTAAAGCTCCTCTAATCCGAGCAGGAGAAGCCTCTGATATATAAAGAGGTGAAGTCATAGAAGCCATTCCAACTCCTAAACCGACAAGTACTCTTCCAATAATGATCACCCAAGGTACTGGGGCAACTGCCATGACAATCGCACCAATAAAGAACAAGATATCTGCTAAAAGAATCGATTTTCTCCGACCATACTTGTCATTGAACCAGCCACCAAATGCTGCCCCGAAAATGGCCCCTGCAACAGCCATGCTTACTATGGTTTCCTACATAGTTATGAGGCAACAGTCCGAGTTATTCCATTTTCACGATACAGTCAAATTGATTTAATATATAAAGCGGAGTAAATTACTTACTTGCAACCAAGTATACCTATCGACAGATTTGAAGTCATCCCGAATATAAAGCAATGCACCAGATATCACACCTGGTTTCCAAGAAAATAACATTAACCCAAACTTTTGAAAAAAATGACAAGAAACTGTACTAATAATACAATTAACAATGAGTTATTGACAAAGGTCAGTATTAACAACATAGTGTTGAACACGGGCGGAGCTACAGACCGTGAAGGGTGAACAGTTGACCACATCTATTGGAAAACTATTCAGTGTATTTAGGTCAAATATCACTTGTTATATACATATAACAAGTAAGAAAGTCATTAAGCAAGTAGTCTTTTAACAGTATCATAACCAAACAGCCTACGAAGGGTGATCGATTGACCACCCATTGGCAGAATACAACATTCCATATATAGGTCAAATATCACTTTTATATAAATACATACTAAATCTTGAACACCATTAGCGAAATTCTCCACTTTAATAACAAGAAAGTACTAAAGGAGTCGTCTTTTACCAGTATCATAACCAAACAGCAGCCCTCCAATACCAGCAGAAAAAGCGAGACGCATAATATAAGGCGTTTTCCATGAAGTCCTCCAACATTCTGTAAACTCCGTCTTCGCAGCTTTGTGAGGAGCACCCTCCATAGTATCAATCTAGTTTTCTGCTATACTCGAAAAAAATTTCACAAGAGAAATCTTCACAGCAAATTACTCTGCCAAACAACAAAAACTCACTTTCAAATAGTCTAAATCACATACACTATCCAATACAAAGCATCAAATTCCTTTCTTTAATACAAATTGCAAAAGCAAATAGCACTAGGACCAAAAAAAAGTAAGATTCTTGATCTAATAATTGATCAAACAAGGAAATTCTTTTAGCCCAAATGGGCATGGCTCGAATACAGATTAGTCAGACTCCAATGCATGTAACGGGGCAAGATATGTGATTATGAGGGAAAAAAGAGAATCTTTAGCACAAAAAGATCACTAATTTCTACAATGGATATAAAAATTAAGACTATTCATATTCCAACTTATCCAAAAACAAAGCAAAAACAGCTAACATCAATTCTATAAAAGCAAAAATTGACAAAAATTTCTAACTTTATTACTATATAAACAAAAAAACACCATGTGATTCTCTTTTCTAGACTTATATTTACAGAGAATAAACAGAGATACCTATGAAATCAAATCAAATCAAAATACATTATATAATCATGCAGAATCAAAAAAAAAAAAAAAAACAGTGCCCAAAATTACAAATTTATTCAAAAAAAAAAAAATCAATAACAATTGGAATTGAGAATTACACACACAAAAAAAAAAGTACCTTAAGTCAAGTTGTCAACTTTTTTTTTTTTTTCCAATTTTTTCTGAAAGAGAGTCCAAACTCAAGTTAAAAAGGGAAAAGATATTTTGAGTCAAATCAAATCTGATTAAGATTTTATTATATGTTTATCCCCTTAATTATGGAAAAAATATCACAATTAGTTTATTAGCATTCCTAATATAGAACTCGGAAAAGTAATTTGTTTTAGAGGCAGAGGTTAAATACGGTATGTTTATTAATCAAAACTCTTATAAAATTTGTTCAATAATTATAAATTCATATTTAGAATAAAGTTTTTTTATTTTTTTTTAGAATTACTAATTTAAATCTTGAGTTCGCTTCTGATCTGTTTTGTAGCTCTTCCTTAATACGATAATATGTGTATCATAACTTTTTGGAACACATAAAAATTAGGTGACTCATTTTTTTTATTATAGGAAATTTCTAATTTGTGGGAATAAAAGAAAATGTTATTAGTTTATTGTTATTGGATTAATGATTTTTTGAACGATTTTGTTAACTTGTATTATCTTCTCTCTTCTCAATTTTAGATTTGATTGTGACAAAAACAGACAATTGATGTTGTTTGTAATTTCTTGCATGAGTCTTTAGAAGCAACTCGAATAATTATATCTTAAATAAAAATGATCAATGTAGAAATTTGTGTTGCACTTCTATTCTTACTATATATATATATATATATATTGTATGAGCATTTTGTTGTTGTTTAAAACAAAAATCAATCCGTTAAGGATTAAAAAAAATGATTAATCGAAAATCGATAGTAATAATTTGGTTATCAGCTTATCATGTTCACAAATCAAAAAATGATAAATCAAATTAACAATACACAAAAAGGAACCAAACTGATATTTCATGATGATTTACTAATCAACCATAACAACTTTTTTCCATGATAAGTGGAGGAAAAAATCTTCATTTCAGAAGAAAACAAAGGGAAAAAGATAAACTAAACAAAGTTGATAATTGTTCACAACACAAAAGACCAAAACTAAACACTATTACTTATGGGATAAGCATTGTGAACAAATTTAATGCATTTGGTAGTAGGAAACTGTTTTGCATTGGTGTTGATGCCAAACATTTAAAGACTTTATTGTATTAGTATTGGGAAAATCAAAGAAAGATCAAGTAAATTTCAAATGCTCCTATTACAATTTGTTTCATCACTTCCATAAGTGGAACTTCAAAAATTATGAATTCAGATATATAATTTTTTTTTGGTAGAACAGATATAATATTTAGTTAAAACATAATTCATAAAAATATTGAGTTCAAATAAATTTATTATTGACTAGATTCGATGATGTAACAATTCATTGAAGAGGAGCACATGTGTTGTTATTTGTGTGTTTGGTATTCGAAAATCTATAAAATCAGTTGTTAATAAAAAGGGATAAAATGACTATTAAATTTAAGTATTTATTATTATGTCAAAAGTTATATTTGATAGCAATGTCATAATTTATTTCCTAACTAAACTTCTTAAACAAGAACCTTGTTTGATCATAATTTTGACCCGAAGCACTTCAGCATTGAATTAAATCTTATTATAGGCAGAATATTGACGTTACTTAAAAAAAAACTTAGAAGAGTTGCTTTTAATTAATTCTTGTATGAAAATGTTTTTTTTTTAAGGTTAGGTGGATCGTACATCATGAAGAACATAACTATTGCCATATGTTCCAAGTATCTATATCTATAACCAATTGGCATTCATGCTTTTTTTAATAATTATTTCTTCCTTTTCTATGTGGTTTTTGGTCCATATTAGTATGTTTTTTTACATAATAAAAGGTAAAACTAGTCAAGAAAATGACTTTTTTTTGTCCTTTATTTAGGGTGTTTTAGTTATTTATTGTGTATTTTGGCATTCTTGACATTAATAGCTTTGTCCTTTATTATTAAAAATATTATATTTTTGTGTATTTAATTATATTTTTATACTAACCACATGCATCAAACTTATTGTGGTTATCACGACAAATATCCTTACTCTTAACCTTAATAGACTAGTCAAATAAGTATAAATCTTTGCACTATCAATACAACTGTATTTTACTATATAATAATCCTAGAACAACTAGACTAGTGTGGATAGAATCTTCATATTTGATTGTTTACTAAAATTGTGTCAAAGGTTAAATAAATTAATTAAAGTTATAATGCTATATTTTTATAGGGAACTTTCTTGATTGATTTAGAAGAATTTTAGGTATGCAAATCATAAAATAAGGTAAATGTTGATGGTGTAATTAATAGATACGAAAAAAAGCAATGTAATTATAAGTAAGATAATTATTAAGATATCGATGAATCACTTAAGGAGTCCCCAACGTCATATTTGATCTTGCAATATGCTTACTATATTTCATAACCATGCATATAGTTGAGATGATCCGAAAATATAATTTGTAGGTTTCAACACGGCAATTGTTGCATATAATAATGAAGTCATATTATCGGTCTATGACTATCTTATAATTTTTTAGCTTTGAAAATGATAATCCAACACGATTTATGAATAATTTAAATTGAATATGGAATGATGTTATCGATATGCCATGTCTTGTCTGTCATAGTTCACCGATTATGTATGGTGTGTCTATTTACCATTTATGTCACTCAACATAAAAACAGGCCAAAATTTGCCCAAAATATCCCTTTTATCCACATCCATAAGGGCCCAAAATAGAGAAAGCAAAAGGCCCAAAAAATCTAGCCCATCATATACATGTTAATGTTACCTCATGATTGAGTATACAAATAATTTTATGTAATTAATCCACAATTTATGATAATTTTAATAAATATTAGATGTGAACCGATATAAATTTATAATTTTAAAAGTATAATGAATTGAGTGTTAAAAATCTTAAAGATGGAGTCCATCAAAGTCTAGAGATAAATTTCATGTCATTAAATTTATGTAGCAGCAAGAAAGACAACATGGCCAGTGTTGCAGGCACATTAATTTGCTATTCAACATGCATGTGTCTTGTTAGGGTCGGACCTATCGATCGATCGATAAAATTTAATTTTGAATATTTATTTTTATCTTTGAGTAGAGGTGAATTTATAATTGAAATCTAAAAGAATCAACTTTCAAAATTTTATAGTTGAACCTAATAAGTTTTTGAATTATAAGTTAAAAAAATAATATTTGTTAAAAATATAGTAGCTTTAACATAGAAATATTTAAGTGGTATGGATAATGTTGGTTTTGATAACTTTTAATTTTAATTTTTCATAGGACATGTTTAACACCATAAGATTAAAGATATCTCAATACATTTTATACCACTTTAATTTAAGACGGTATTTTTTTAAAAAACTTCGTGTCAAGTTAAAACCAGACAAACAAATTAAAATGGAGAGAGTAGAACATAACAAACAAAAACAATTGCAAATATTTCGATAAAATTTCTCGTGAATTAATTTAGATTACATATTTAGCTAAAACAATCCAACAAATTAAATTGAGAGGGTCAAAATTAACTGAGTTAAAAAAACAAACGGATTAATGACTTCTTTTACAATGATTGATCAATATAAACATCAACAACTACAAATTTGATCAGTTTCTTCTCAACTTTACTAGAATGACGTGAAATCATATTAGTCGGATCACAAAGTGGATAGCAGATATCTCACAGCGAGAACAACTTGTCTAGTCTTGTGGTGCACTCATTCCCATTACGAGAATGAAATGACGCCCCAACTCGACTCGAGACTAAGACTCCTTACAACTAGCACCAATCGCGACACTGAGCGGCCAAAGATTGATTGAAAAAGCAGGCCCAGCCAACCCTCTCCCCTCTAACCACCTATCTACTCGTGTTCGTAGCTCGATCGGAGGTCAAGACAGTGGTTCGTAAAATTCATGGATATTAAATTGGGCCAACTAAAAATATCCGACCCATTTAGAAAAGCCCATTTAATGGGACCATCTGTTCCTTCCAAATTTGCACAGTGTGTAGAAACTTGATTTTCTTTCCCCTTTTGGCCCCTACTCTCTCTTTGCTGTTGTTTCTTCTTCTTCTTCTTCTTCTTCTTCTTCTTCTTCTCTCTTCCCTGGATCTTCAAACCCAACCCAATCTCTCCAAAAATCATTAAAAAAAAAATTGAAGCAATCCTTTGATTCCTGTGTTTCTTCAACACATTTTTCTCAAAATCACTCTTTTTTACCTTTTTTTTTGGATTGATTTGGTTTAGAAACGGGTCTGATTTGATCACATTGTGAGAGATTGATAAAAGGGGAAGATCCTTTCGTCATATAAAGAAAAGGGTATGTGTCAAAATTGTTTCTTTTTATTGATTTTTTTGTTCATTTGATAGTTACATTATGCTGCTTTATATGCTTGTTATGGTGAAAAGAATTTCCTTTTTGTGCTGGAAATTGTTAAAAATGTCATGAGAAGGAAAGATTGAAACTTTTTTTTTTTGATTTGGGAGCATTATGAGAATGGTGGAAATTAAGTGGTGGTTTGGTAGCGGGTTAGAATTACGTACGTATTAGTTATTTTATCTTTTACTTATCCACATAAGGTAATACGCCAATTCGTTCATAATTATGCGTGTTTCTAAATTGCAAAATAAAATAGTTAATATTTCATGAATAAGTTATTTCTTTATCAGCTACCAAACTACCTGTAATTGTACTTAGTGTAGCATGTGTCTTTTCTATCTTTAATGTGTAAATGCCAAATAATAATGTCACTTCTCATTGTGATTATGTTTGGTAGATATATTTGTTTCACTTAAATAATGTTGGTACTAAAATACTGTTTTGAGATGTCAGAAGAAAACTGTTTTACTTTTGCAATTGTGATGGTGTCATGTACAATGTTGAATCTTTCCAATGGCCATGATGAGATAAGGGGCAATTATGATCTGCTTGATCAGTTAGGATAAGTTTACCAACACATTATGTGTGGCATGATCCAGTGGCGGAGCCAGGATTTTCATTAAGGGGGTTAAAATCTGAAGAGTAGACACACAAACTAATCGAAGGGGGTTCGATATCTACTATATATATAAAAAAATTATTTTAACCATGTATAAATAGTATAATCTTTTGCCGAAGAGAGTTCGGATGAACCCCCTGAACTCAAGGTGGCTCCGCCACTGGCATGATCAATGGAGGATTACATACTGAGCTGACATTTTCAAAGTCTACTTGTTAAAAGTCTTTTCTTATCTGACCTCATTAACTTTGTTGTAGATGTCTATGCAAGTGCATCTTATTATTGAAAATTACTAATTTTGTGGGTCCCGTATAGGAAATCGCTTCACCTGTTAATATATAGTCTTTGTGACTAGCGATCAAGGGTGTGGTTTAGCTGGTTAATAAAATTGGAATGGACCATGTTGAGATCGGTGTTTAAATCCCAACTTATGCAAAAAAAAAATGTTAGGTGATTTCTTCTCGTTGTCTAAAATGATTTCTTCCCATTGTCTAAGCTTTGGTAGATAGAATTAGCTTATACTTGTAATAACGGGAAGGTAGCGGGTATGTTGGCGGATTAGTCAAGTTGCATGCAAGTTGGTTTGGATTAAAAAACTACATGGTCTTTGTGACCATCTCATAAACTTGATTTTTGCCTTTTAGCTGGTCACCAGAATGTCCTTCAAATTTATTGCCTTTATTGAGTGAAGTCAATAGGAATGCAAAGCATTGTAAAATGCCTACTACCCCTTAGATCAATTTCCTTTCTTGGTCAACATAATCTACATGTAGATAGTGATTGTTTCGTATTCATGGATGTTGGAATCTTCTGATGGTGTATTTTGTGGAAGAATTGTATGCAGCTACCTTGACTAAAAGACTTTTTATACTATCTGTTAGCTATTTTTGAAGGTTGTATTTGCCTATTTTATTGACTTGAAAAAGCTTTATCCGTCAGAGAATCTAAACTAGGGCAATCAACATATAATGACCAGGTTCTAATATTCAGACGTGAGAAAAAGAAGACAAACTACAATATCTCTGTACAATACTTGTCAAAAACTAATAACACAGTGAAATATTGCGGTTGAATATTTTTAATTATAGCTCAAGGTGAGACCTTAGACATCTCGCAAGACTAGTGAGAGGGCACTTTGTGAACTGGGAAAGTCGTCTTTCAAGGTACAGGTGTTATCGTTAAGTACATTGTAGGGCTTAGATCTGGCTTAACAGATATTTCCACTGGTCAAATTTTGGATATATTGTGAACTTTAAGCAAATATTCTTGATTTTTCATAGAAGATGTTTAGACTATATTAACAGTAATATTGGAGTATTTTGTTTGCTTCAACCTTTGGGCATTATATATGTTCTTCTGGTATCATCAGATCTTATGTGCCCTGTATCTGTATCTTGTTAAAAATCCTTCCTGCATGATAACTTTATTAATTTGGTTTGCAATGTTTATCCGTTTCTATTGAATGCTACACACTTAGCTTCCTGTTTCAAGTATTCTTTTCTGTCTTTGAGAGGGTGCCTCCTCCTCTTCCCTATAGCTGGAGAGCAAGAGAGAAATATTAATTATTTTCTGTTGACACTTTTCTTTCTGTGATTTGTATCTTTTTCATGTAAATTGTATCTATTAATGGTTTCAGACAGTTAGCAAATTTTTTGAGCATCGATGTTTTATGGTCATTGTTTGCAGCCCACACATATTACTATTTTCCGAGAATTTTCTCCCCCCCTCTCAAATCCTACCCTTTTCCCCCTTTCATTCAGACCCTATTATCTTAAAGAAGGGGGAAAAGAGAAAAAAAAAAGAAGAAAAAATCAATGCAGATAGTGTAATAACTAGTTGACCTTTTACATTGTTAGGGAGTAATTTGTCTTGGTGTGACTTGGCTTTGAATTAGTGGAATATTTTGGAGATAACAATTTTTGGTTTCTTATATTATGTCAACAACCAGAAATGAATATTCTGCAAGCACAATTTTGTGTAAAGTCTTATAGCAGGGACTTCCCTTCATTTTTCTTCTAGGTTTGCGCTTAAAAGGTCCGCAACAAGAAGCAGGGGAAGTGGAAGGTGGCAAGGACGGTGCACTAGATGAGCAACAACTGATTAGTCTTGTATAATTTCCTTTCCCTTACCTGTGTTAATTAGACTATATCCTATTGAAGAATCTTTCAGAAGAATTACACATTGTTTTATGGGAGATCTAAGTGTAGACTGGATGCTTTGCTGAAGTTTCAAGTTTCTATCTTTTTTCTTCTTATGCAGGTACGTATTTAAAAGTTGTCCGTTTAGAGGACTGAATAAAATAGGAAAGAGTTACCCAGTGGTGCAGCGGCCGGAAGAAGTTTTAGTACAGGGTTACTAGAAAGTCCTTATTCTAAATTACCTTGTCCTTCTTCACCTTCTTATACGACTTTTATTATCTGAGATTCCTTTCTTCTCAAACCAATTCCTTAGCAAAAGTGTTTTATCTTACATATGCTTGTATTGCCTTGCAAGTTTCCTTGAGGGCCTTCTGCCTATTTGTGCTTTAAAGTTCTTGTTTTTGGTGTTTAGCTACGAAATAAGCAAATATGATGTTCTAGCTGCCATTTTACACAAAGAAAATGGCGTTTCGTTCTGAGGAAGCACAAATGGAGGATTACCTTTTCAAGATTGTTTTGATTGGTGATTCAGCTGTTGGGAAATCAAATTTGCTTGCTAGATTTGCTCGTGATGAGTTCTATCCCAACTCAAAATCGACAATAGGAGTAGAGTTCCAGACCCAAAAGCTGGACATAAATGGGAAGGAGGTCAAAGCGCAGATTTGGGACACAGCAGGCCAAGAACGGTTTAGGGCAGTAACTTCTGCATATTACAGAGGCGCAGTTGGAGCTCTTCTGGTTTATGATATTAGTAGACGGCTAACTTTCGAAAATATTGGACGATGGCTTAATGAACTTCAGAGTAAGTTTTATGACAACGTTGTTTACTCCTTTGTTTATAAATAGTTTGACTTTCATACTCTGCAATTTAAACTTGATAAACACTTAGTTGGGCTATTTCCATGTTGATATGTTGTGCAATTTATTTATTTTGCTCATCTTCTTTATTTGTGTGGACAGCTCATTCTGACATGAACGTGGTTACGATACTCGTTGGAAATAAATCTGATCTCAAAGACGCGAGGGAGGTGACAACAGCTGAAGGCAAATCCTTAGCGGAGGCACAAGGTCTATTCTTTATAGAAACATCAGCTTTGGATTCTTCAAATGTAGCTGTAGCTTTTCAAACAGTTGTTAAAGAGATCTATAATATCTTAAGCCGGAAAGTCATGCAATCGCAAGAACTTCAAAAAAAGGATTCCGGGCATCTGGCAAATGGTAAAACTGTGGTTTTGCAGGCAGACGAAAACCAAGAAGCAGAGGCACAAGCAAAGAAAGGTGGGTGTTGTTCATCATAACTCTTGTTAACAACATCTTCTGGCCCTGTTGTAAGACATTATCTGTTGTTGCTTTTGAAATATTATAGGGGAAAACAAAGAAGTTAGATTTCATTCTGTGCTATGGAAATACAAACTTCCATTAGAAAAGAAAAATGTAAATTATCTAATATGGAGAAGAACCTTTTTTTGAGCTCAGTTTTTTGTATAATGCACTGGTACAGCTTCTTCTCTTTTTTTCTGTGCTTTCAAATTGATGCTTATTCTCCATTTTGATGTGCCAAAATCAGGCTCTTCGCTTGACAGAAGAGCCTGATTTTTTATTATATTAGTAAAGCGTTAGCGCCCTCCTTTATCACAAGCGATGACGGATGCTAGGGAAGGCCAACGATTACATGAGGGGCAACTTCTCATATTTAGAATCTTTATTTAATGTATTTTCTTTGTTTTACCACTCGACAGGTCAATAGTGTTATATACCAGGAAACCTTTTTCTTTTTTTACTATTATTGTTAAGTAATTCTCTAAGGATTAAACTTCAAACCTATCCACAAAAAGGAAGATTTTTTTTATAAATTCTGGTCCTTATTCTGATATTGAAACTTAGGAAGATATGTTTATTTTCATTTCCAAAGTGCCAAAATATGTCAAGCATTCATGAATTTTCCTGTCATTTGTCAACTGATTTGACTTGCCTACCCCCACCTTATGGTCCTATAATATTCTTTAATTTGATAGTTCCCACCTTTCGGTCGGGCATCGAAATTTAATTAAATCGAATTCGTTTTTTATATTCAGAGTTTAAATTTGAGATCTTTGATTAAGGATGAAGAGATCTTATCCATTTCACCGTATCTTTTTGTGAGTAATAGCATGCACTTGATTTTAAGTCCTTAGAGAGGAACTACATTAGTGCCCTATAGTATTCATCCATCTTCTTTTTTCCCAAACTAATTTGTTATATTGTAGTATCTTAGAGTTGAAAATATTCACTTGTTTATTAGAAACAAGATTTAAAATTATATAGCAACTGCTTAAATTTCTTTTATTTGTTATAATGGTGGCTTGAGATGAATTTAAATGATGATACACGATCAATAAGAATTGATATATCTGATTCTAACTTGTTTAAGACTAAGAAATAACTGATACTATTATTGATAAAGTTATGTGAAAAAAATATATAGAAGTTAGTATCTTTTATGCACTTTTTGATTTAAAGTTATATTTTAATAATTGAAAAGGAAATAAATAAAAAGAAGACCAATGTGTAAATGGAGCCACGAAATAAGGATAGGAATATATATTTGACCACACATTTTAGGGAATTTCTAAACTTTATTCTCCCTTTACAAAAATTGACAAAAAAGAACATAAAGAAAGGGAAAGTTACGAATATATACCATTCGACCAACTAGTTTAATCGTTGAAATACACACAATATATACACCATCAATTATATACATGTTGTGTATAGTATATCTCAATTTAGTATAAAGCACATATAATTCACATATACTTTATAAATTAGATGATCGAATGATTGAGACATGTAATTATCTCAAGAAAAAAACATGGCATACACAATCACAAGATGCCCATCACGTAGTGTCTATTTGCTTATAATTCGTTAGTGGGCCACTCAGCCCATGGACCGCTGACTAAATATTGTGGGATCCACTCTTTTATCCACATATCTTCATGGGCCTCTAACATTTTATTTTTTAAAAAAAATTTACGAGTATTTTATTTAGACATCGCTATTTACTTTGTATTTGGTTTTCTCAAAATTTATCCATATTTTCCTACTTTGAAACAACTTTACACATACAATGTATGTAATGTATGAAGATCAGACAAATACGATTGAACTTTAACTATATGAAATTTTAAACATCGCATATTATATTGCTTAAGATATAATTATGTAGATAATCACTAATCTAATACTTTCTTTGTTTCAATTTATCTGACACCATTTGACTTGGCACGAACTTTAAGAAAAAAATAAAAAACTTTTGAAATTTGTTGTCCAAAACACTCGATCATTTTTATGGCTATAAATCATTTTATTAAGGATAAGGAGGGAAATTTGAAGTTAAAACTGTTTCCAATTATAAAAATGTGATATTCTTTTTGAAACAGATTAGAAAAAAGATTAAAAAAAAGTGTCATATAAATTTGGAATAGAGGGAGTAAGCATTATCTCAAAAAGTCATATTTCTTTTTTATTCTCTCAACAAACAAAGTGACTATGAAATAATAACTATAAGTTTGACATCCGAAAAATCAACTAGCTTAAACCATAAAACAAGACTTGACATATAATGAATAAACACATAGGGATGGTTGTGCATGAATTGTCTACTTCAATGATATGATAGAGCAAGACCTTTCTATATCTCTATAACAATATTTCGTTATAACGGTAGAGTATATTTCTGAAACCTATTTTTCATGTTATGTTATATTACATGTCAAAAGAAAGTATTCGAACAAAGGACGTTATTATAATTTCTAGTCAAACCTCTATGTGGACAAACAACTAGGGGTGTACAAAAAGTATGTGGAATAAAATATCAGGTCATAAGAGAAAGCATTTGTTACACAAGTTTTCTACACTAAATAAAGCTGAAAAGTTCATAGAAATTGAGATACATTTCAACAACAGCAAGCAAATATACTGGAGCATTACAGTATGAAAACAAAGAAAAGAAAAAAGAAGAAAAGAATCCGATGAAGGAACGAACAATCTGCTTTTACGTTGCATTGTTTTCATCAAATAATGACAATGGTACAATTATCTCATAAGTATATTCCGCTATCCAATTTTACATCTCAACCATATGCAAGGGACGAGAAAAAAGGCAAAGAAAATGAAAAGTTCTATACTAAAGAATCTACGTTCAAACCTTACACGAGAAGTCCCTTTCTTTTGTAAACGTCGATTGGGAGAAGTTCTTTCTATAGCAGGTACTGAATTAGCTCTAAGTGAATGTACCTCTAGACTGAAGTATTTCTTCAAACAGAATACGAGTAGTAATCCACATCCACAACTTTGGCTCAAGCTGTATTTTCCACCTATATTAAGCATTTTTAAATCCAAGCTTCCATACGATAAATCTTCCTAGGCAGCAATTCCTGAATCACAAATCACGAGCATATGTAAGTAACTGTTATGCAAATGAAACAAATCGGTCAATGTATACGTCTAAGCATAGCAAGAAACAAAATCATCGCTGTGTGTTCTTTGGTTCTAGCTTAGTTCATGGTATCTCATTCACCAGCCACCAAATTGTAGCTCAGATTAGGATTGTCAAAACCAAATTGAGTCCATGAATGGTTAAGAATGTGGGTAAGCTCAGGTTAGACTGTCAGGGTGAAATGCAAGGTAAGGCCGATAGACCCTTAACGCCCAGACCCTGTGCATAGGGGTAAGCTTAGTGCACCGGGCTGCCCTTTTTTCAGTAGGAGCAATGATGTGTGAGTAAGTTTTGTGGCAGACCGTTTAGTGCATGCATTAGAAAGACATCATGACAATTAACTACAGCGTTAAAAATGAGGAGTTTCTTACCTTTATTTGATCTATTTGCAACACTATAACCACCAACATAACCGAGTGACTCTGCGTTCCCAAGTCCATAACCAAAGGATGATGAATCATCTAGTTCTGGAGATGTTGAATGCCAGGCTGAGTCCTCATAGAACGAAGCACCTACAGTAGTACCATACAAGTTTCCAAAAGCTCCAGCAGGAATGTCTTTTGCTGAGGCATAAGGTGATGTATTGACAGCATTGCTTCCTGAGTTTCGTCCATACCCTGCCCCAACTGCTTCGCCACTGTTAGCAATGTTGCCACTTCCAAAAGAACCATTTCCTCCACCTTGACCCGAATTTGAAGAGGAACCCCAGATTGTTCCAAGACCCCCCAACGTACCGTATCCCGCAGCCCCACTTCCAGAGCCAACAAAATCAGTAGAGTTGGCAGAATTTGTTCCATAATTAAGACCCTCATTGTCCCACAGGTTCCATCCTACTGAATTCAACATTGAACCACTTGCAACCCTTCCAGGGGAAAACCCGACAGGACCGCTGAACCTGTTTGAATTCCCATTGTATAAGGAATTGAATCCACGTCCATAATTAGAACCAAAAGTTCCACCTCCACCATAGTTTGGGTTCAATGCGGAGTCTATGCCTGTTGGCAAGTTAAAGTCAGCAGGATTAAAGGATGAATATCCATTTCGACCAGCAGTAAGAGGACTGTATCTACCTTCCATTCTCATTCCATAATTTCCAATCGAGCTTGGAACGTAACCTTGGGTGTACGCATTAAGCAAATTGTTAACCCTGTTAAGACCATAGTTCTGTCCATTAAATGGGGTTCGGGCTGGACTAGGTGACAACTCTTTGGGTACTGCACGCTTAACCTCAACCATTTTACCGTTAAGTTCATGAAACGTTTTGTATAGAACTTTATCAACTGCCTCCTCTGAGTCAAAGGTGATGAATCCAAAGCCTCTAGGCCTTTGTGTGTTGTGATCATACATCACCACAACATCTGTTATTGTCCCAAATTGAGCGAAGTAATTCTTGAAGTCACTCTCGGTGACTGAGGATGCCAAACCTCCAACAAAAATCTTTTTAGTGCGAGCTGGACCTGGAGAGCCCTGCATACTACCATTGTTTCTGATAATGTGTTGATCATCTCTCGGAACAGCCTTCTTTGCCTCTACCTGGAAATCAAAGGGAAATAGTAAAAATGTATACATTCTTTTTCCGTAAACAGTTAGCAAGTTATTGTAAGTCCTTGAGCAGAAGCTCATTCTTATTACACAGTTTCAATAACTTGCCACAAATACAAGTTTTTTGGTAATTGATAAGAAAGTCCAAGAAGAATGAAAAAGGGCCATAGCTAAAATCCTACGAACTAAATCTGCTTGCTTGCATTAACCGTGCTTCTTGTCTACATCTCCATGTACTATTTCAAAGATTAAATTATTTCCATCATTTCATTTCATGCAACATTTGATAGTTTGAACCGTCGATTCAGTTCAGCTCATCTCAAGCTAGTCAACTTAACCAGTTCAATTTAAAACATATCAATCACACTAACTGTGGTAATATTAAACACTGATCAATTGAATCGATCAAAGGGGAGCCTTGGAGCAACGGTAAAGTTGCCTCTGTGTGTCATATAGGTCAAGGGTTTGAGCCGTGGAGGAGGCCATAAAAATGCTTGCATTAGGGTGCATCACATCCTTGGAGTCTGCTAAAGCGGAATGCTTTATGCACCGGGCTGCCCTATTAGATTGAATCATCAATTTCTTCATTGGCAGTGCTGTTATGTCATTGTTCACAAACTAATAACAGTTTGCATATAACACTAATCATAATCATCGGAAAACATCACAAGTAAAATTTGAAAAGTTAAGACTAAATTATATCATCATAACCATTCTTTTCTGACAAACCATCTGAGAGCCTTCATCCTAAATAGTTCAACAGTTTCAGTATCGATAAATCCAAATGAACAAAGGACAGAATATACTCCAGATATTAGACACATGTAACTTACAGTTCTACCATCAATTATGTGTTTTTCCTTAACAACTCTTTCAGCAACAGAAGGGTCTGCAAAAACAACAAAACCAAAACCACGAGCACGACCAGTGATCCGATCTTTCATGATCACAACTTCAATCACATCACCAAAAGCTTGGAAATATTCCTTGAGACGATCTTCATTGGTGTCCCAAGAAATTCCACCAACAAACAATTTTCCAGGCTCCATTTCCATTCTACAAATCAAAAAGTACCACCACTCATAATCATTAAAATGAAACTAAACACAATCAATATGAATAGATCAATACTCCAAAGTGTTAAAAACAACTCTCTTCAAACCAAAACTCGGATCACTAACTTCACAAAGTAAAAAACATAACAAAGGATCTCAACAACAAACTCATAAAATTAGATAATTCAAGTTCAACTATTCTAACAACTTTATCAATCAAGAATCCATTATTTTACCCCCATCAATACAACAATTCAATATAAAACATCAAAATGCAGATTAAGTAAACATCAAAAAGAAAACTGCATCTAAACAACAGATTCCAATACAACAATAGATCATCTGATCTTCAACAGATCAAAGATCAACACATCCAAAAGCAATAAAGATCAAAACTTTTCAACAAAACATGAACAATAAACCAAGAATCGACAGACCCACAATCCAAAATTCTCTACAAAGCAAAAAAGATCAAAACTTTATAACATAAAACGTGAAACTATACAGTATAGAACCAAAAATCAACACACCCACAAGCCAAAATCCTCAAGTAAAGCCAAAAAGATTAAAACTTTCAACATAAAACATGAAAAAACAGATCAAAGATCGAACTTTTACCAATAGATGATGAAGAAGGCTACAAGAAGAGAAATGGGTGTAATTCAAGATCGATTAGAGAGGCATATATAGAAAGAGGGGCTTGAAAGGCCCTCTCTTTTTCCTCTCTAAAACGTTCTAAATTCACCAAAACACAAAAATGGAGTTTTTATTTTTAGCAGAAGAGAGAGAGAAGAAGGGAAGGAGAAGAAAAAGGTAAGAGAGAAAAGAGAGTGTGGTGTAAGAAAGATTGATTTACATCTGAAATGCCTACACTCTCTATCTCTATATATATATTTTTATATATATTTTTTTTGTATATATTTTTTGTATAATATATTGTGAGAGAGAGAGCTCTTTGGCTATCCTCTCTCTTGTGTGTGAGAGAAAATATAGAAAGCTGAGAGGAGACAATGGAAGATGATGATGACTTTTATATTGTTTTATATAAATAGATTTTTGAATTTAAAAATTATTTTTTCCATAAAAAACATCCTTAATCAGAGATTTCAGATATGAGTTTTGAGTATGAAAAGAATCATGTTGGGAGCGTCGTCCTCCCAAAATGGCTCATGCAATACGTGAATCCGGATTAATCGGACTCATGTAATGCATGAGTTCGAATTTGTTGGACTCTAATGCGAGTACCGCATGTCGGGTGAGAAAATGAGTAATACCCTTAACTAGAGATCTCATATTTAAGTTCTGAGTATGAAAAAGAATCATATTGGGAGCGTTGCCTCCAAAAAAATGACTCAAGTAATGTATGAATTCAAATTAATTGGATTCCAACTGGCAAACCCAAAAAAAATTAACTTAACAACACCCTTAATTAAAAGTCTTGGCTTTGAATTTTGAGTATGAAAAGAATCATGTTGGGAGCGTCCCCCCTCCCAAATGGCTCATGCAATGCATGAATTCGGATTATACAGACCCTAGTGCGAGTACTGAATGTGGAATGAGAAAACATGATCAACACCCTTACTAAGAGATCTCGAATTTTAGTTTTGTATATGAAAAGAATCATATCAAAAGTGTCGCCTCCAAAAATAACTCATGTAACGCTTGAATTCAAATTAATCGGTCCCCAGCTGGCAAACCTAAAAAAGAAATTAACTAGATAAAAAATATTACCTTGACATTTACTTCTAGTAAATTTTCTTCTTCTGTTTTTCATTATTATGGATTAATTAATAATTATCAGATACTTTTGATATTGAGTCCACTGATTGTCAATATTTCAGACAATTTGTCTTACATTCTTCTTTTTTCTGTTTTTTTTCCTTCATATTTTTACCTCTCTTTTCTTATTGCATTACTTAGGAAGCAAATAAGAGAAAAAATTCCACTCCTCTGGTAAATAAATTTGGTTTTCTGGTATAGTAATAGTACTCTCTCCATCTTATATTAGATGGATATTTTCTATTTTATAGGGTAATTAAGAAATTATTAATAAATTGATTAACTTTACTATTCTACCCTTTGTCCATATCAATGAACATAAAATAAGTTAGAAAAATATACATAGAGTATAGGAAATAGATAGTATTGGAAATTGTTCACATTCAAAAGACCATATTAATTGTAGGGGTAAAATGAATTTTTTTTAAAAAATAATTTTATCTTGATTTAATAAATGATTAAGTAATATGAGACAATTATTTTTAATAATTACGATATCCATCTAATATGGGAGTGGGACAGAGAGAGTACTAAAGAACTTATTTATTTTTAACAATTGTTTTGCTATATTCAGTATTCGAAATTCACTAATCCGATTAATTTAAATTTGTATTGAGTACATTCGTTAAGGACGAAAACACTCTCTGGCATGGAAATTTTAATTTTCAAGGCATAAATTGAAATCTCTTCGTCGTGCATTCTCACAAATCATGCCATCACCTATGTGATGCAAGAAAAAAAAATACTTACCTATTTTCAATTAATTAAACTTGATCATATTTTATAAAAAAAATTTACCAATAACGATTAACAGAAGTACCAAAAATGTTATTATTCCTAAATTATTTGACATATGTTATATAGTATCTAGAAAATCTTATCCACTTACAATAATTATAAATATATAATAGTGATTGCTTAAGAACCTTGAGAATTAGCTTCTAACTTAGGCACAAATTGCTTCTTTAACAATTAATCATTTACAAGAGTCACCTTAAAATGGTAAAAAGACCAAATTTCAGAAACATAAATAATCAAAATCTCCACCAATTAAAGTATTCATGATACACATTATTCGTTTCAGACAATTAAACTTTTGAATTTGTCTCTTTTATTATATCATCATTGAGAATCTAAAAACATATGTATCATATTAATTTGTGTAATATCTTATAAAACTCTTCATTTTCTCTTCATTCAAATATGAAATTCGCTTCACATATTATAAACCTCTTCTTCAGATATTTGCCAACGTAAAAATCAACTAATTGTCATTCTCTTCGATCTGCCGTTTGTCATGGACGTCAAACATATCATTTTGTAAATTACGAGCAACTTTAGTTATTTTTAAAAAAATTGGCAAAGGAAGACTTATAATTTTGTGCTCTTTAATTATAAATAAAATGAAATTAATTAATTAAAAAATATTGCAATTATACCAAGCTTCCATTATCCCTTCGTATGGTGGAAAGGGATGAACCGTAACACAAAAAAATATGGACTAAGCCCGTTTTGATTGGCTTAAAATAAGTAACTTTTAAAAAGTTATTTTAAAGTCATTTTTAAAATAAGTAGTTATGTATTTATTGATGTGTTTCGCAAAAAAATGTTGAAAGTCACTTTTTTTTCTTATCAAAATGTCTGAAATACCCTTAAAATTGTTAACATTATAAAAGAATTAAGAGTAAAAAAGTAATATACTTGGTCAAAATAGAATGATTTATAAGTTTTTAAAAATAAGTGGGGGACACCTACTTTTAACTTATTTTAAGTTACTTTTGACTTATTTTAAGTTATTCTTATAATTGTCAAACACTCTAATAAGTCAAAAACTGATTTAAAAGTTAGTTTGACAAACTTAAAATCCCATCCAAAAGGGCTCTAAGTCACATGCTACGTCAAAAAACTTTTTTTAAAAAATGATATATATATTGGTTAAAATATATTAGTAGCATATATATTACAAAAGAAAAAAAAAAGAATAACACTTTTGCTCCGTTAGTTATTAGTAATTTTTTATTTTAGCTCTTGTGATATCTTGCGCATTAAATATTCATCCTTCTTTTTATAAAATTATTAAGTTACTAATAAGTTGTCTAAGGTTAAGTTTGTATTGTTACTCAAAATTTGAGGATAATTTTTAAAACAATTCGAGTTTAACCTTCAATTTTTTTTTTATAAATTGAAGATAGATGGATCAAAATTAGAATTTAGAAATACTTAACGGACCAAGATTAGAATTTTAAAAAATATATATATGGGAAAAGCTATAATATTTAAAGATGAAATGTCTTTTATACTGCGTTTCGAATAAGATAAGAATTTTATATTTTTTTTTAAAGATGAAAACTCACTTATTTATCTCAACTTTTTGAATAAAAAAATGTGAGGAAAGTGGGAAATGTGTGTTGGACAGATTGGATTCCTTGTTTGCCTATTCATCTAAAAAAGGAATAAAACAGGTAGACTTAGATTTAATCAAAATACACAAAAAAGGAATATTATAGTTATATTATATATTACTAATTATTTATATATATATTTCAAGAAAACTCAAAATGACAACTAATTTACAGTAACTAACCAACCATCCCTTCATTTTAGTGACAACTTTTTTTTAAAAAAATAAAATAAAATTCTGAGTATTGTTAAGACTTTCTAATCTTACAAATCAACAACTATTTTAGGCAATTGGTTGTTATCGTCGAATGTCGTGGTGGAATAGTAAATATTCTTCTAAAATAATCTTTGATAATGAATAATAATATTTTTTATGTTCCAAAAATAATAATAGTTTCATTGTTTTTTAAATCTATCATCTACGAGAAGTACTAAGATAAAGTTGCATTCAAAGGATGTAATCTAATCATTAATAAAGTAGTGGAAAATCATAAGGTTTTAAGTTCAAATTCCAACAGAAATTATGTCCCATATGTTCTAGCTTTGATGGTCAGAATTATATGATACATGTTAGTGATAGAAGATTATAAATATCTCGTAAAATTAATTGAAATACATATAAACTAGGGAAAATTACGTAGCTAAGCAAACCTATACTACTTAATTATCTACCAGAGCTATAGTTTGCATTAATTACAATTCGAAACTAACTTTAAGGTATAATTTCATTCTCTCTCTCGCCTCGCTCCTCTCTTCCTCTCTCTCTCGCGCCTCTCCCCATCTCTCTGGAATTCTCGCCGCTATTCTCCTCTCCCTGCCCAGTCTCTCTCTCTCGCTTCTCTTCTGCCAATCTCTCTCTCACTTTATACAAACACAAATGTATAATTTGTGTTTGTATAAAGCGAGAGAGACGGGATATACAAATACATATACATATCTCTCCGCCCTATACACTTATAATTATACATATACAAATCTTCCCCTGCCCAGTTCTCTTTTGTCTTTCTCTCTCTCTCGCTTTATACAAACACAAATGCATAATTTGTATTTGTATAAAGCGAGAGAGATTGGATCTTGCCCTGCCCAGTTCGCGTTTGCATACATTTGTGTTTGTATAAAGCGGGAGAGATTGGATATGCAATACAAATGTTTTAACTCGATTCAATTGTATACGAATTCAAATTATATGTAGATATACAAATACAATACTTGATACATATACATATATACAATTATTTTGACATATATACATATGTATAATTCGACATATATACATATACAATTCGCCTCTCTCCACTCTCTGCCCTCTCTCCCTCACCTCTCTCCACTCTCTCCCAGTCTCGCTCGTCTCTCTCCTCCCTCTCCTAGTCTCGCTCGCCAGATATACAAATAAATTTGTATATCAGTTACATTTATACATTATTTTGACAGATATACACATACAATTCGCCTCTCTCCACTCTCTGCCCTCCCTCGCTCGCCTCTCTCCTCTCTCTCCTAGTCTCGCTCGCCACTCTCCTCCCTATAACATGTAGCTACGAATCGTAATTATCAAACTATAGCTATGGAGCATAATTAAAATATTTTGAGTGACTATATGTTACCCCATCTTGAGTTGATAGATAGTTATTGAGAAAAAAATAAATACAAGATACTCTAGAAAAAGAAGAATTACTGGAAGCAAACATTTGGAGAATTAAAGATGGTTAAATTTTAAGGTTCTTTAAATAGTTTTCTCCCATCTCTTAAAATTAAAATTAAAAAAATTGAGATGTCATTAAAAATTATCATGTAATGGTAAGTATCTTTTTATCTTTAATAAAAGTCTCAAATATAAAACTTTAGAATGAAATCGCTTTTGATAAGGAGCATTCTATCTCTACGTATAGATATTTTTATTCGAATTTAAATTATGGGAAGATCAAAACGAGTACCGAAGGACGAGCAGAGAAAAAGATGTATAGTAATTTTTTAGATAATGTCTTGGTGACCGAGAAATGTACCGCAATTTACGCACTTTGTTTTTATTTTTCTTTTTCTATTCCCTTTTATAGGGTTAGAAAATTAATTATTGTTGTGCCCAAGAAAGAATTTTGGTTAGTTGCCTTTTGCCTTTTTTAAAATTCATTTTTGATTTTTGTTAATTTATTTGTGAAGTATTTGTTTAAAACATCCATTACAATAATACTAAAAATCGGAGTGATGACAATTACACAATCTGATCAAATTATACAACATAAAAAGTAGTATAGTGTATAAAATATTCCACGTTCATATAGAATTTATAAAAAAAAATTACATCCTAAGAAGTGTAATATAGATAGCCTATCGTACTACAAACATCAATGCGTATTTTCACATTTTGAACTCGTAATTTATGAATCACACGAAAATTATACAACATAATTCATTTTTAGGGGTATAAGAAAGTACAACAACTTTGATATTTGTGCTTTATACTTTTGAAAACAACTTGGAAATATTTCATAAAATATCTTCATAAAAAAATATACTCTTCACTTTTAATCAAAGTTATCATATTTAAATTTTTATAATATATATATGTATATATATATTAATAAAAAATATTTTTTTCTTAAAATAAGTCTTATAAAACACGAATCCAAAGAATTTTGCCAACCGTTGGTCAATGGCTCAATGCATATAATGAATATGGCTTTTGGACACAATTATATTTACTGAATGAATGATTATATCACATGCAAAAGCTAATAATATATATCACTACAAACATTTCATAAAATCATTTATCTTTCCACAAGCCTCTTTGAGAATATAAAGTTTTAAGTCATAATCTCCTTTTATAAATCATAATAGAGTTTATCAAAAATAATATTTTTATTTTGTAAGGTAAAAATAAAATTTGCGCATATTTACTCTGTATGGTATGTATTTATTAAAATGAGTATAAATACATATGCTCTATAGTTTTATGTATCTATTTATAGTCTTATTGCTATTATTATTCATATATAACACTCCTATATAGTTTCTTATAGTCCATTAAACATTTATTGTTGCTATATATTTCTGTTTCATAATTTAATATATCATGTTTGTTTTCTTCTTCGTTGATTGAACTAAACCTATTGGCTCTTCATAGTCTTTTTTTCTGCCCTATTCTATTATAACTATTTGATATTCTTTTCGAGGGTTAGTGACTTACCATTCAAAACTTTATAGATAATTTTTTTTTAATTTAAATATATAAATATTTCTTTATAGTAAAGTTTGAATCAGATTCATGATGTACACCTAATTCACACATTACGTGTTGCAATCTTACCATTAAATTGAAGCTCTATGACCTATACTATTTGCCATTAACATAGTTAGGTATATCGATTTAGTGTGCTTTCACAGAAAGAGAAAAAAGACGCTTAAACAATCTAATTTCATTAATTATTTCATTATGTTATTCATCAATATTGACTCGTGGTACTATCAAGTGGAGGAGTGCAGTGCGATAAAAAAATTTCTAATTTCTTTCTAGGGGTCCATCTTTTTATGATAAACATATCCAATTTGCGATTGCCCTTATTATGATTGGTAGCAATTGAAAATCATTCTCTATTAATATTATAATATTATTGATAAAAAATAATTACCAAAATGTTCATATTAAAATTAGATCATGTATAATCAAAATACAAAATCCACCCTTTTACAATCTACAATTGGTAGGTAAGTTTGGTACCTGTTGTTGCTAGCGATAGGTGATAGATATCTATGAAATCTAGTTGCGCCGAAAACTGGCTCGGATAAAAAATATTGGTATGTAAGTTGTATTTTCCATCCTTCTTGGTTCCATCTTCCCTCCAAGAACCTAAAACCCTTAAAACCCTGCCCCTTTTCTTATCTCATATACTCTATCATTTGCACTCAATTTCCCATGAAATTATACCTACAAATAGTTTATATGTGATAAAAATTTGAAGAATTTCAGCCCCAAAAGCCTAAAAAAACTCAACATATACATGTTATCATTGTCAAGAATGAAATCAATTCTTTCCCCAGTACTTTCAAGACCCACCACCATGTTTGTATGCAGGAGATATGGGGTTCTTAGTACCTTCAAGAACCTTAATTCTGCTCAAACAATGAACCCCATGAGTAAAGTTTCTTCTTTTAGGTGTTCTACTGTGCAAAACCATAATCAAATTCGGGTCTTGAATAGTGAGGCATCGGGTTCGGGTTCTGGTGAGGTCCATGTGATTGTGGGTCCTATGTTTGCTGGAAAAACTACTACTCTTTTGAAGAGGATTAAGTCTGAAAGAAGCAATGGCAGGTTAGTTTTCTCAATCTGTTTCTCATTTGGTTGTGTAATGAAATGCTGTGCATATTTAAAGTTCAAATCTTTTTATACTATTCATCTGTTGGAGTAGAATCTGGTAGTTTCTGTTTCTTCGCTTTTGGTAATCACCTGTATTTGTTTGTGCTTGGCTATCGCTTTATTTCGTTGTTGTTGCTGTTCTTTCTTCTGTATGTTGTGTACTGTTCTCCATTTCGCATTATTTCGTTGTTGTTACCTTTTCTTTTAAGCCAAAGGTCTATCGGAAACAACCTGGGGGTAGGGGTAAGGTCTGCGTACACTCTACCTTCCCCATACTCCACTTATGAGATTTACACGGGGTACGTTGTTGTTGGAGTAGAAAGTGTGCCTCAACTGGTTTTTTTGGGCCATCCTATAAATAAACCGGTATCTGTTTGGTGGCCTCTCTTGAAGATTATCTTCTTAGCTACTTCGTTTATAGTGTCTTATACCTCACACAAGCTTTGTAGAACTTATATAAGTAGGACTTTTGTGCTAAATCCCAAGACTTTGATGCACTATATAGACCTTAAAATGAAACATGGAAGGTGTTGCATTGAATCCAATGTTTGTAAGTGTTTTTTTCTCGCATAAGAATTTGTTTTGGTCAATAGCTAAACAGTGGTTGGGAGAGAATGGTATGGTATTCAGTAACATAGCAAAGCATCTTTTCAGCAGCGTGTTGCCATATTGTGCTATTTTTATCGAAGACGAACTTTCGGGGTGATGATTTATTTGATTGAATATAACTGTAAAGATATCTTTCATGAGTTTAAGAACATGGTTGGGCAATAGTTCAACGTGAGAGTCCCGACTTAGTCGTTTATAACATCTCCAGTGAGGGTGCTCTTTTCTTAGTTCGATTTCACACTTGGCGTTCAAATAAGCAACTTGTTGGTGTACTTATTAAAAGAAAAACCAAGTTGTTGCAGCACTAAATTCCATTGCTCCAAGGCACCAAGTGTCCTTTCTGCTATTTGGACTTGGTTTCTCTGCAGTTCTAGTTGTTAAAAGTTTAGGAATTTTTCTTGTTACTCAACCTTCCATCTTTCTCGTTGAATGATTGTGCCTTTCTTCTGAATTTTGTTGTTCTTGAATCGGCTTTTTCTGTTTCCTTTCCTTTCTTCCCTGGGGTGTTGAAATCTCCATGCTCTTTGGCTCGCTCATGTAGAGGAAGTAAAAGTTGGACCATGTTATTCTGATGACATTTGAATTGAAATCATGATTGGTAATATTCCCAGTTTTCAGGCCAATGGTGTAAAGAATTCCCTCTATTTGGATGAGACAATAAAAAGTCTCTGTTTCTCAGGAAGGGTGGCTGAAGCAGTTGGAATATTGTGCCGCTGTGGTGTACAGGTGGAGGCAGAAACTTATTCCCTTATTTTGCAAGAGTGCATTTTCCGCCAAGCGTATAAGAAAGGGAAGAGGGTCCATTGGCAAATGATTACTGTCGGTTTTGTTCCAAATGAATATCTGACTGTTAAGTTGTTGATTTTGTATGCAAAAGCAGGAGACTTGGATACATCACATATTATATTTGATAAGTTGCAATTCAAAACCTTGGTTTCGTGGAACGCTATGATTGCTGGGTATGTGCAGAAGGGCATGGAGGAAGTAGGCCTGAGTTTGTACCATGATATGAAACAGAGAGATGTACTTCCAGATCAGTATACCTTTTCATCAGTATTTAGAGCCTGTGCCTCTCTAGCTGTCCTGGACCAGGGCAAGCAAGCACATGCTTTGTTGATTAAAAGCCAAATTAGTGGAAATATTGTAGTTAATAGTGCTCTTATGGACATGTATTTCAAGTGTAGTTCTCCATCTGATGGCTATCTTGTGTTTAGTAAGTCCTTGGAAAGGAATGTGATAACATGGACTGCTCTGATATCAGGGTATGGACAAAATGGAAGAATAAAAGATGTTTTGGAATCATTTCATAGGATGATAGATGAAGGATATAGGCCAAACCATGTTACATTTCTTGCAGTTCTTTCTGCTTGTAGCCATGGAGGTCTGGTAGATAGTGGTAAGGAGTATTTTTCATCTATGATGAGAGATTATGGGCTTCAACCAAGAGGAAAGCACTATGCAGCTATTGTGGATCTTCTAGGCCGTGCTGGAAGATTACAAGAGGCTCATGAGTTTGTCAAAAACTCACGTTGTGAGGAGCACCCAGTATTATGGGGCGCCTTACTTGGGGCTTGTAAGATTCATGGTGATATCGAGATGGTAAAACTTGCTGCTAGAAATTTCTTCGACTTGGAGCCTGAGAATGCAGGCAAATATGTTGTCTTGTCTAATGCTTATGCTTCTTTTGGTTTGTGGAACAATGTTGCGGAGATAAGGAGACTGATGAAGGACTCGGGGGTGAAAAAGGAACCTGGTTATAGTATGATTGAGGTTCAAAGACAAGCACATTTCTTCTTTATGGAACATAATGCTCATGAACAGACTGCTGAGATATATAAATTGGTCAAAGATTTGTCAGGTATCTTAAAAGATGCTGGCGATGCTCAAGATTTACTGAGTTAAAGGGAAAGGACAAACAACAATATAGGTTGAACGTTTGATTGAATCCGCAGCCACTTAGCTGCAATAAGTCTTATTAAACGGGCAATTTGCTGTATCTCGAAAATTGCCATGCATGTCACACTCCAGCTGTATGCTCGTATTCTTTTAAGCTATAAAAGTGGAAACACTAACATTCAAACATAGAAAGAGAAACAGGCTTCAGCCTTTGTGCTACAAGTGGGGAATGCACTTTCCAGACACAAGCCATGCTTTCCTGGAATTTGTGATCCTTCGACAGAAATCTTCCGTGGAGATGCAAAATTGGATTGTGATCTCCCCACAGTTTCAACCGTTAGTTTGGTAAGAAGGGGCTTGCTATTTGCTTCTATGAGGAACGTGTATCGGTGTATGTGAACAAACAGATAAATTGCCTTATTACCAAGTAATGTGATGGCCTCAGTTTATTGGATGTTATTCTTAATAAAATAAGTTTACCATAGAAAACATATTCTCTTAAGGTCATCTTGGACTATATTGCTGTAACACTGGAGTTGAGTAGTTTCCGATAAATGCTTAAAAAGCCATACCTCATCATAATTTGAATTTATAGCAAATGAGTTTATTTCTTCTATGATAGTATACACTAACCAATGCTGCCCATGGATTGATGAATTTTGGTCATTCTAGGAAATTTATTTGTAATTATTTTCTTATGCTATATTGCTATGTCTTATGGTCAAGCAGATCATTCTATGCTGTTGCCAAAAACATTTAGGCAATGCATTTATGTTTCAAATGTTGGTAGCGTTTGAAAAAATTTTAGAATCTTAACCAACCTATGAATGTTACTCTGGAACTGACATAATTCCATCTACCTGCCACATCAAGAGCTGCAATTGTGTGAACAAGCAAAAGTGGATGGAAATTTATGTCTTCATATAGTGGAAACATTAATGACTACTTCTCAGCTAAATCAGGATAAACAAGTCCTTTTACCTTTTTGTGTTAGACTATGCAATCCTTATTTTAGTTGCAGTTGCAGTTTGCATGGCTCTCTATCTTCATTGCATACTTTTTTTTCCTTTCTTATGCATCCTGTTGAACACAAAAATAAACTTGAGCATTCAGTTCTTTCCCAGTTGAACTGCAGTTTGTGTGAGGATCAATCTCGTGTAGCCAGCCAAGTTGAGAAGTAGAACCAGCACATTATGTTTCCTTTTGTTCAATTGATGGAATCATTCCGAAGGAGATTGGTCATATCTTGTGTGGATAACCATATAGTAATACATTTTAGTCTGACTTCTGAGATTGTTCTTATGATTCTTTACATCAAAATTTGCTAAGTTACAAATCACCTTCAAGATATCAAAAGTTTGATAATAGAATTATGGACATATAATTTGGATTCACAAAGCATGCAAACTTCTGAGTTTTCAAGTGCTGCTTGAACTTTGATGATCTTGATAGATATTCAAGGCTTCCTGATGTTCTCATAATCATTGTCTGATTTAGCTTTTGTGCTATTTCCCCTCTCTGCAGAAGTGTAGCAATTATAAAGTCAGACAAGGATACAAGATATGGGTTGGATTCCATTGTGACACATGATGGGGACAGATTGCCGTGCTGGCCTTTAGCTAATCTATCATCATTCAAACAGAGATGTGGTCCTGAGGCATACAGTAAGGTAACACTTCAACGGGAAGCTATTGAGATGTGAATATATTAGATGACTGTCATAGGACCTTCTCCACACATAATCAGTGTGCTAGCAGCAGAAAATTTTCTCCAAAATATAGGGCAAAGAAGTCTATTTTTGAGTGCGTTCTTCCGAAATTTTTAAATTTGACGGGTAAAATTTTAATTCTTTAGAATTTAGGGGCTCCACCCCTCCAAATCTACCCCTAGTTGTGAGGGGAAATGATATAATCATGAAGCACTCTTTTGTTAGTTGGTCACTGAACTTTCTTTGCTAGTATGAACTCTTTTGTAAGTTGGTCACTGAACTTTCTTTGCTAGTATGTAACAATACTGTATTATGACTTTTATCTTACTCATATTTTCTTTGTATATGTGACTACCTGTTTTTGTGACTGTTACATGGTTTCAGTTAGAGGTCATTGGCATTGACGAAGCTCAGTTTTTTGAGGATCTATATGATTTCTGTGCGGAAGTTGCTGATCATGATGGCAAGATTGTGATAGTTGCTGGGTTAGATGGTGACTATCTAAGGTACTACTTCCGTTTAGTCTCCGTGCTCTTTAATGTAATAATTGATTCCTTTTTTGTGAGAAAGAGGTATTCTGGTTATTTTTCCGAATATCTTCATATATACTGAATGTGATTCTCTGTTGCAAAAACTCGTGTACTGATCTGTATTGGATCATATTTTGGATTTTGCAGAAGGAGCTTTGGTTCAGTCCTTGACGTAATACCAATTGCTGATTCCGTGACCAAACTTACTGCCCGATGTGAACTTTGTGGTGAACGTGCTTCTTTCACATTGAGGAAGACAGAGGAGACGAGAACGGAGTTGATTGCAGGAGCAGAAGTATATATGCCCGTGTGCCGCAAGCATTATGTGAGTGGACAAGTAGTCAAAGAGGCTGCTAGAAGTGTTCTGGAGTCTCAGAAGGTTGAATGCAGCTCTATTTTGTAATATCTCAGCTCTAAGTACATAGGCTATTTTCTTAGAAATATTAACCAACTACTGTACTTCCAAGTTCCAAGTTTGTCAACTGGCCAAGCCTTTCTGCTGGTGGAAGGTCGTTAGTAGAATTATCGAGGTGCGAGCAAGCTGGCTTGAACACCATAGTTGTAAAAGAAAAATACTATTGTACTTTCAAGTCATATTTTGGGGAGAGTTGCTCCTGAAAGTGATGAAAATGAAATGGTTAGTCTATGATCATTCTAGCATATTTAATTTCCTTGACTAATGAATACACTATTTTGAATCCTAAGGAATAAAATTCTTGTCTCAAATACAAACTATAGAAATATCCCAAATGTAACAACATAGCCTACATAGACCTTACCCCTATACCTTAGTGAGGCTGTTTCCGATAGACCCTCTCGCTCAAGAAATATCCCAAATGTAAAAAAACAAAAATCTCAGGTTATTGGACAACAATATAGATAAACTAATGTTTTTGTACTAACACACAAGAACTCTTACAAAGTATTTCTACCAAAGTACCAGACTACAAATCTCAAGCAAATCTTACAATTTTATACACTGATTTGCATCATCACAAATTCACCTTGTGTTACAAAGTACTAACAAAAGAGACAGATTTATACAGAGGTTACATAAAAAGAAAAACACAGTAACAAGATTGTGTTCCTCAACACTATCTTGAATCTTGATAATCTATTCAAAGCTCTATAAGTGTTACAAAATACTAACAAAGAGACAGATTTATACAGAGGTTACGAAAAACACAATAACAAGATTGTGTTCCTCAACACTGTCTTGAATCTTGATAATCTATTCAAAACTCTATAAAGAAACTGGATTTAGACTGTTGATAATTAAGATCACATGTTTCCCAGGTTTGCTGTCAACAAGATTCGAGCTACGTGCCATTAGAACTCTGACTAGAGCTTGATGGCGCGTTTCCTCTCCATGCACCTGCCAAAATAGACACAAATGAAACTTAAATCAGCTTTTACAATCATGTTTCATTTGCTATTAGAGTCACCCCTCTCCATAACAATCCCTCTTTATAACAACATATCACTATAACAATAATCCGCTATAGCAGCCAAAAAATATCCAGACAAACAACATTATTGTACAGAGGTTTGACTATAGTGATAAAAGGACATGATGCATTAACTTACCTTTGACTATAGTGATAAAAGGACATGATGCATTAACTTACCTTTGTGTATTTCAATGCTTTCCGAATCACATAAGTGCCATGTTTGGCAAGTTGAACTATTACTTTTGCATCAGTTAGAAGAACATGAACTACTGAAATCGTTCCAAATTTTGATGACTCTATGCATTTCTCAACAACACGGCTACCAAATCTTTTGAAGGCTAGTGCAGAGAAATTTTTGTTGATAGTGGGGTTCGAGAACCCACAAACTAGTGTGAAAAATATTCTCACCGCCCTTTACCTTTCTTACCACTAAACTATCAATCAATTTTGTTAGGGGTTTACAAGTTAATATACATTTGTATTTATTTAATTTTCTAATACAAATACAGGGTTCGTCCGAATCCACGAACCCCCACCTAGCTCCGCCTCTGTGCACAACATAGTTCTTGTTGTGTAACAAGAACACAGACATATGTCATGACCCCACCACTTTGCCATTCAAGTGAGACATAAAAATAAGGGGAAGAAACTAGAGTTGTGGAGAGGTTTGCGAAAGATTCTAGAATTTCCTAGAATAGTTGTTGGAAGACTTTAGAATTCTCTAGACTTGTAGAGAATTCTAGAAGAGGAACTAAATTGTAAATATGTAGGAACTTGTGTAGTAATTTTTATTTACACTTTAGCCCCTAGGAGGGTAGAATAAATAGAGGGGCTCATTTGTCAAGCAATACAAAGTCTTTTTTAAAAAGCTCTCTTTCTTCATTCTCTTAGCGATCTAAGTTTGAAAGGGCTTACGTGAATGATGATTCCGTTTAGTGAAAGTCTAAGTCCGTGGTACAGAGCAAAGGTTGAAACTAAGGGAATGACTAACGAGGGAGAGATCAACGCTGAAAAACCTAAAAGAAAAATAACATATCAATAAGAAAGTACAAACTGAAAGACCTAAAAGAAAAATAACATATCAGTAAGAAAGTACAAATTGAAAGACCTAAAAGAAAAATAGCATATTAGTAAGAAAGTACAAACGGAAAGAAAAGTAACATAAAGTTGTGAACTTTATACTTAAATCGACATGGCTAAATTGAAAGAAAAATAACATAAAGTTGTGGACTTTATACTAAATTGACATGGCTAACGAGTGAGGTCAATGCTGAAACACCTAAAAGAAAAATAACATATTAATAAGAAAGTACAAACTGAAAGAAAAATAACATAAAGTTGTGAACTTTATAATTAAATCGATCAATCTTGAATATATTGACAAAAAATATACTAATTGAAAGAAAAATTCCATAAAGTTATGAACTTTATACTTACTTGCATGAAGTATTTTACAAGTTATACTAACTGAAAGAAAAATTCCATAAAGTTATGAACTTTATACTTACTTCCATGAAGTATTTTATAAGTTATACTAATTGAAAGAAAAATTTGTTAAAGTTATGAACGTTATACATGAAGTGTTTAAGTGTATTTTCTAAAATTTGAGTAGGAGTGGGATTGAAAATTTTCCGCCTACATTAATTTTTTATTGAGGAATAATATGTTCTAATTTTTGAAATTATTTTTATTACTAATATTTTCCAAAAATGGAAACCTTGGAAATTTGTAGTCAACTCGAGGTAAATAAAAACTTTTACTTGTTGAAAATTAAATTTTTAAGAAACTTAGTATATTATTAACATTTAATTATGATGCGAAAATATAAATTTATACTCAGCAAAAAAGTTATTATTCATCTCGAGGGGTAAAAATCAAAGACAAACACAAAATACAAACAAAAATGCAGGTAAACCTTTTGTATCAAGTCTTATCTATCCAGCTAAAAAAATAAATTGTGAACACATTTAAACAATACATCACAAATAGATTTTGCCCGTCTAGTAAAATTTGCAAAATAATTTTTACCAAAATATACAACAATAACACAAATATATCTAGTTTAATCTCATAGTCCAATGTATGCATAGAGATTGTTTCTAATAAACACTCCGCTAAAAAAAAGTGAGCTAAATTATTTCAACATATATAACTAGTATATTGTTTAGGAAAATTTCAAATAATTTTAATTATATTTTAGCCAATTCAAATTTTAAATGTGAAAAAGAAATCACAATCAAACAAGGTCACTTTGTTTGTACGTAATATAGTAGGAGTTGTACCGTGTTAAATCTATAAATACCCAAATCTTCAATTTTTGCGGGTAAAGTTGATCTCTTTGTTCCTTGGAAACCCTAACAATGGCGAAACCTCCTTCTTGTAATCCTTGCCCAGATTGCAATGGAGGAGATCCTCCTTGTTCAGATTGCGGTCGATGTATTTACAATCAATTCTCGGAATCTGAATTGGAAAAATGGTATCAGAATCGAGTTTTGGAAGATGAACTACATGCTCGTGACTATGCAATAGAAGGTCTTAGTCTCACAACAGAAAGGATTAATCTTCTGAGGTACCTATCTATATATGTGATTAATTTTTGTGAATTCCTTGTAGTTGAATATTTGGTTTACGTTTTCCCAATTAAGGCCGCTTCTTTCTTTTTTTTATAACAAGCGCTTATGTGATAGGCATCCCGAGCCAAGGTGGGAGTGGCTTCTTAGGTGGATAGGATGAGGGAAGCGAGACTAAGATGGTTTGGACAGGTGATGAAGTGGGTGTTCAGGCCATATCTTGATTTGTTTGTCATTGTGTTCATAGATGACATTCTGGTATACTCGCGATGGTCGGTTTTCGGCGATTCAAAGTTCTCGTTGGCTTCGTCGGTTTTAGGTTGGGGGTCGTTGGGTGTTCCTCGTTTTCCATGAAATAAAGGGTAAGTTTTCGGGGGTGCCACATTGCTTTGAACATTGAAGTCTTTGCTATTTAGCTACTCCAAAAAGAGTAAACATTTTATTGGTTTGATCAACTTTGGGCTTCGGTTCAAGGTATTCATGAAAGTCATGCTCAAATGTACATAATCATGAAGAAATCAATCATAGCTAAATCAAAAGCTCAAGAGTGTCTAAGTATCTGCACATGAGCTCAACTAAATCAAAATTCATGCTAGGCATTGGGGGCAAAGAGTAACTCCATACTAGAGGAACTCGAAGCCGACACATCTGGTTAAGAATGAAATAAACATGATTAAATTTTTTTTAATATTTTATTTCTTTCCATACGAAGGAGATCATGTGCGAAAAATAAATTTTTGACATCAATTTTACGCAATTTCATTAGAAAAATAACAGTGAATTGAGTGTGTTTTCTACTGCTTCTTTTCTTAATTTAGATTTTTTTATGTTTTTGTTAAATGGACCTTGGCCCTAACTCGCATCCCAAAAGCTATATTTTGTAAAAACATATATTTTCATACGAAAGAGACCACGGAAAATAAATTTTCGAGTGCAATTTTACACAACTTCATTAAAAAAAGGCATAATACATAAATGTGCCCTTTAACTTGGCATCATTTCACATTTATGCCCTCCAACTTTGAGTGTGCACAAGTAGACACTTAAACTTGTATAAAATTGAACAAATAGACACACACGTCCTACGTGGCATCCTACATGGTAATTTGCATCCTATGTGTATTATGCCACATAGGACTCATGTGTCTATTTGTTCAACTTAATACAAGTTTTAGTGCCTACTTATGCACACTCAAAGTTGGAGTGCATAAATGTGAAATGAGGCCAAGTTAAAGGGCACATTTATGTATTATGCCTTAAAAATAACGTGTGTTTTCTACCGCTTTTTCCTTAATTTAGATTTTAAAAAGTTCCTAACTCGCATCTCAAAAGGTGCCTCAAAGGGAAGAGGATTGCCTACTCCATATAAGGAGTCCTCGGGATCTTGTACTGGTTCTATGCGGGACATTTCTTTTGTCATTTTTCAGTCGGAATAACATTTTGACCTGTTTTGTCCCTATCTTTATTCTATAGTGATACAGAAAGTGAGCGTCTTGACAGAGTATGGGCTTATGAGGTTACTGAATTTGCTAAGAACGTGCCTTGAGAAATAGACAAGAAGGAGCTGGCTGAAATAGCTAAGAAGCCGTGTTCTAAGGAATACGGGAAGCAGGTTCGTGAAATAGTTGAGAAGCATTTTCCTGAAATAGCAGCCATCATGAATCGTAGGAGCACAATGACGTTCATCATCAGGTTCGATCTTCCTCTCAATTCATTGATAACAAAATTCATGTGCCTTTCATTGTTTCAGTTCTGTACAATTTTTGTAATCAAGATTGTATTTTTATGATGTGTATACTGAGAGGAATTATGTGGTTGTGAGTTATGTTTTCCTTTTAACTGCTAGATGATATGGATAATACATATTGTTCGTGGTTTCAGAAATAGTCACGTGAGAGCACAAATACACAAATGGATATTCATATTATGCATCTGGATATCCATTTTTCCAAAATTTTAGTGGATAATATCCATATTTGATCCATTTTTAAAAAGTCGGTTAAATAACCCATATCTAATGAGTCGAATTGGATAGTTACTTGTTTTTCTAGCCGTTGTGTCTAATGGGTCGGATTGAAAAGTTCTTTGAATGTTTGGTCAGTTTTCATGGTGACGACTCTCTGGTTTCTCTATTGAAACTAAGGTGTTCAGTTCCCTTCCTCTTAAACAGAGAGTGTAATTTTGTTTTCGGAGTTCATTAAATCAGCTGAAATTGAATTGGGTTTTGCTTGAAACTTGATGTGCTTAACGTTGTTCGCTAAATATGGTGTGTTGGTTTAGGTGTTTGTCAGTTTGATGGTGATGACTCTCTGGTGTCTCTACGATTATAGTTATTGTTCTAATGGTTGTAGACATACCAAGAATACTTGTGCTACTTAGAGATTTTTTGATATTTGTTGGTAACTTGGTTTAATGCATACATAGGCCTATCTTTACTTATCTTTTTACTTTGCTGAATTAACCCTATTACGAACGCCATTTTTAAACATGGTACTGATTTTCTTTTTGTTGCAATTTTCTGAAACAGGGAAATCGTGGAAACGAAGCCTGCAGAATTCAATTTTTTCATTGATAGTACATTAGTGAGAGCATTAAGGTAGCAGTAAGAGTTTAGGAAGAACAATAAATTTACAACTTACTACTAAGTTTACTTCTCTTTGTGACTTGTAAAGACTGGTCCAATGGTTAATGCAATCTTCATGTGTTTGTTTCTTTATCTGTCGAATTCATTTAGTGAAAATTCTAGCTCTTATCACTGGTATGCAATAGCATACATAGTTGTGGATGTTTGCTTCATGGCCCCCGATTCGATAAGGTCATGATCGTAGAGTGCATGCAACTTTAGAAAATAATTACGTAATGTGAAAGATCAAAGTTCACAAAGGAGGTACATAAATTTCAACTATTCAATAACTTCTCTTAATGTACTATACCAAGAAAAGATCAACATTAACCCAAAAAAAACTGCAGTTTAATCCTTAATGTTATTACCAACAACAACAATGCAGCTAATATAATGAGAAAACAATCTTCAATTTGAATTAAGCGCTCGCGCCAAACGCTTAACATCAATCAACCTTATGCCTCGTCTCGATCTACCTGAATATAACTTAAAATTCAGCGCGATAGAAAGACATCGAAAAAGAAAAGGATATGACAAGTATGTGTTAGAAACTCACTCTCTGTATTCACATTGTCTTTGGACATCAAATTGGTTCCAGTTTCTTGATTGTCACTTGAAAAAGAATTCAATAATCTTGCAAGATGTCTTATTTGATATAAAGGCATAATACTTTGACTTCTCTCTACTTTATTCCTCCTTTCTTCAACTCCTATTCAATCACAAAAGAAAAAAAATGAATCTTTTCAATAAAGGGAGTAATGAAATTGTAGTCGAGGTGTAAACAAGTTGTCTCAAACACCACCTAACCAAAAATGTACTAATGCTTTATGCCGCTCAGACTCTCCAAAATGTTGTTGTATTTTGGAGGATCCGATAGTATTTTTGAAGAGTCTGAGCAAAGTAACCAGTATAATAGTAGAGGCGTGCCCTCAAACACCACTGTTATAGTATAAGTTCATATATCTAAATTATACAAAATATACCTTGGTGCAATGTACTTGATGCATCAGTTGGTTCTTCTTGTGATTTATACAATTCAGGATGAAATGTAGCATCAGATAACTGAACCCCAAGTCCAGAAACAGGAACAATTGCTTGATTTTCTTCTTCATTAGAGTATCCTGCATTGACCAGAGACGAATCCAAGATTTAAACTTTATGAGTTCAGGATTCTACAACAACGTGTTGATCAAGTCCTAATAACAGAGTGAATTTCATAACACGAATACATGGTTAGTTCCTCCCCTACCTGCACTAGTAGTACTGTCATAATTTTGACAAGTTGAAAATGAAGAATTGTTCAACACTTTTTGTCTTCTCAATTGATAGTTTCTTCGACGTCTAGCTAAGTGTTTTTCCCTCTCCTCATTGCTCATTGTGTGCCTTCTCAATCTATCACGAATTCTACGACGTTCTCTCTCTTTTTCTTTCTGTGCATTTCGCCAGTTCTTTACGACGTGCCATTCTTTTGTATTAGCTAACTCTTCAGTAGCCATTGAACCAAATATTCTTCAAGTTTTTGATCCTGTCTTGCAACAGAAATTTGTATGCTTCAATTAGAACCAAATTGACAATAGCGAACAACAACATACCTGTGTAATCCCACGGACGGAGTCTAGAGAGGGGAAAGTGGACGTAGACCTTACACCTACCTCGTGGAGGTAGAAAGGGTGCTTCCGAAGGACCCTCAACTCAAGTGAAACAAATCAATTTAGCAGTAAAGACGACATGACAACTACTAAGAAAAACAGTAGATAACATTCAGAAAAAAGAATAGTACAACAGATATCAAAAGCAAGAAACTACACGGTGTTCTCCACTACCACCAAGCCCAAAACCAAATTGTCAAAAAATGTTTAATATTGGAACAAAATGAATGTGAAGCAATTGGTCAATAAGAAACAACATAACATGTGACTTATAAAGATGGACGTACTGTTTACAATAGAACCTCGACTATCAATAAGCTCCGAATAAAATAAACCCTATATACAAAAGATGCAAATGCAAATACACAATTATGATACCGGATGAGAAACCAAAAAACAACAACAGTATTACTTTAACTAAAAGGCCCACGTCCTTAATCAACCATAACACACAAATCTTCATCCATTAATAAACACAGAAAAAAATTGATTTAATTTCACCATAATCACGTAAAATCCCAAAAAGAAAAAATGAAAAACACTACTTATTTATTTGAAAAAATCCCACAAAAATGAAAAATAAAAAAAAGTTAATTCTTTGTAGGGACTGAAAAACCTACCTGTGTTGATGGTGACTGAGGGGAAGGATTTGTAAATTCAGATTCAAAGAATAGAAAATTGAGCTGTTTTTTTTTTGTTTCAATAGAAAAATAATAAAAATAAAAGATTTTAAATGTTCTTTTTTGGTAATTGGTTAAAGATTTGTAATATTAACAAATTAGAATTTGCCACCTGTACACAAAGAAAAGAAAGAAAGATTTGTTTTATTTTTTTTTCGAAATTTGGGGATGTTGATCCATTTGTCTTTAATTACTCAGTCCTCATCAAATTTTGGATTTAGTAATATTACTTTAATTATTTGTACCAGTCGATAACATGAATCTTCACTGATCGTGTTGCTCTATTCAAGTACGTTTGAGTCAAATATTATACAAAACAGAGACGAAAGGTACTAAAGTTCTTCATATTTTCTTTTTGACATATGGAACTACATTTCACTGAAGCAAGATCGAGTCTAGAGAGTTCGATCCATGTTATATGCAAGCCTCAAACCTTTCTACATCTAATTTTTTCACATAGTAATTAGTTGAGAACTGAAGATTTGATGGGAAGGATACAAAGTATCGTATTATTCATTCCATAGGCTCTGAAATTGACATAGAGATAGAGGTATACATAGAGGTAATTCTTGCCTTTAAGTGCTTCTACCTAAGCTTCGGTTAACCAAATATGAACTCGTAACAAAAATGTACAACTAAAAAAGAGCATCCAAGTATAAAGGGAAATGACAATAACCAAATGTGGAGACATGGAGTCTATTTCAAACTCACTATATTCCTCCGCATGCTAGCATATAGAAACCTAAACATTTCATACTCTGATCTCTGTATATATGAAAAGAAAAAAGGGTTAAAGATAAAACGGTCATCTCCAGGCAGAAGAAGTTGCTAAAGCTCTATTTTTCCATCCAAGATAGAGTGCTCCTTCGCTTTCTGCATACCGATAATTTGGGCTGTACTCCTTCAACATGTCCTTGATGGTTTCACCAACTGATGGACTCAATTGGCATGGTGTAAATCCAGCCATCATAAGTCTTAACCTCCACTTCCCGAAAAGTTCATGTCTTTCCACTCTGTCAGCTCCCTCACATGCTATTATGTTCACAACGTCTCTTGCCACACAGTGTTCCTCTGCACTGATCCTCTCCTTGTCATCCCTAGGACGAGCTGCATCAATTGACTCGAACATTGCTGTATAGTAATCAAGAGTTTCGCGGAACCTAGGAAGGAAAGGGGCGGTGTTGGTGTTTGATTCTTGTTCAACTAAGGTCACAATTTTGGGGGATAAACTCTTAACTAGTCTTAATAAGCGGTCACGATGGTTGATAGTGCTTACACTCTCGTCTGGCATGTGGTGCAGCATATAAGGGAAGTTTACTGCCAGCGCTTCTCCAGGTCTAACCCGAAGGTTCTCTAGTTGGACCTCACAGCCTGATAGTGCAGCACCATGGAATTCAAAAGGCACTCCACATGACTTGGCAACTTCTGCTAACCTTTCGCCCACTACCTGAAGTCCTCCACCCCGAGCATAAGCTGATTCGTCATCATCAACACCTGTGATGCGGACAAATGGGGGTCCACCAGGACGACGAGCAAGATCATGGAGGAGGAACATCCACTGACTTCCCTGTGCAATCTGAAAATCAATGATATGGATTCTGTTCTCATTCATCATGGCTTCCCTGATGACGACATTCGCAGACATATAAGCAAATTTGTAGTATGGGCACATGTTAAAGATGACTTGCATGTAAGACAATAATTCCGAGCCAGTTACTTCTTTGCACTTCAATTTTTTGTATATGATGCTTCCTGACGATAGCAGTCGTGCTCTAATCCCTTCCAACACGTATGCACCCAACCGTTCCATCGGTTCCCCAGATACTGACACCCGTTGCTCTAAAGCGCTCATAAGAGCTTCAGCAGTTGAGATATCAGCATCTGACACTGCTTCAGCACAGGCATCGAGCAACTCTTTCAAGTTCAAGCTGGGGGCCATGTCCAACACTCTGTTCCACCTTGTTGTGGAAGACGGTTTTGAGACCATATCGGTCAAGGAGCAACTGCTGCTGTCGTCAGTATCAGATTCAGGCCCCAGTAATTTATTCTCCAGCTCCCGAAGCACATGTCTCAAGTCACCATCATCAATTCCTGAACACCCACTCAAAGGCGAGCCACACGTGTTATCAGTGGAGTGATGCAGATCAGACATGTATGACTGTGAACATTGCGGAGAGAAGGGACTCCTGTTGGAAGAGACGCTCAAGGCAGGAGGTGAATCGTTGACAACATAGTCGGTAGCTGGTGACGAGTCCAGAGTGAAGAATTGTTCATCTTGTGCCTGAAAAGAGAACTGCATCCCTGAGCTACGACTATCCTTACAACTGTTCTTAAGAACGCTGTAAGGGGCGTAATATTGCTCAACTTGCTGCATTTGCTGATTGTACAATCCGTGGACACTTCCAGACATTTGTGTTCTCTGGGATGCTTGCATCTCAAAATGACTAAGATGAAGTAGAGTGATTTCAAGCAACCGTTGCAGACAAAAGCTATCTTAGATCTCAGCAAATCTCTCTCGACTAAAAGTAGTCACAACATCTCAAGGAGCAGCAATTCTTTCAGCATCATGTGACAATGTCAACTCGAAAGAACTAGAGAAGGATTTGCTACTCCGATGATAACTAACAGAACCTGCCAAGAACGAAAAATCACGATCATCACAAGGGATTGTTACAAAAGCAAAAAGAAGTTATTTTACAGAACAAAAGATGCAGATTTGATAAGTCAACGCATACGACGATTATTACATGATGCTCCTTAGCTAAACATAGATGATTATGATTTCATGGGTTAATTTTGCCATCGGTAAACTGAAAAACTAACCATTTACTAAAGAATTGACTCACCAGAGTTATAACTTAGCATATACATCAATCTTTAAGGAAACTAAGAAAATGAAAAAGCATAGAGACCTAAACAAACAAAACTTTGATAAACTAGAAAACAAAAGAACTCCTAGAAAACAACAAACAAAAGAATAGACCTAAAAGATTTCAAAGACTAAACCTTTTCTCATGAATAAGTTGAACACAAAATAAAGTCAAAAATTACAATCAAAAGACAAAACCTCTTAACCAACAACATAAAAATCATAACTTTAAACAAAAGAAATAGAAAAATCACTACTTATATCCCCATCATCCCAACCACCACCCCAAAAAAAAAGATTAGGATTTGCAAATAATCTCTTACACAACAACATAAAAATCAAAACTTTATGCAAAAGGAGAGAAGGGTATTGCATATAAACTGCATACATAAACTCAAAGTTTCATCTTTAAGATGCTTTCAAGATCAACACCAAAACCTTAAACCATAAACTAAAAAAAGTCAAAAATTTGTATTAATTAAGGAACTCCTTAAGACTAACCAAAACTCAAAAGGAAAAAAAGAAAGAAAAAGGAATTGCAAATAATCTCTTAACCAACAACATAAAAATCAAAACTTGATCCAAAATACATAGAAAAATCACTACTTAGCTTATACCCCCAACAACATAAAGATCAAAACTTCATACAAAACACATACAAAAAAAACTAAAAACTAAAGAATTGCAAATAATCTCTTACCCAACAACATAAAAATCAAAACTTTATACAAAACACATAGAAAAATCACAACTTTATACTCTTATTAATGAACTAGTAGTACTAATTACCAAAGAATGAAAAAAAACACAAGAAACAAAAAGAACAAACCTTGAAATTTCAGAGGATGTATTTTTTGTTTTTTTGTGATGAATTGAGACTTTTTTGTTCAAAGAGCACCTCTGATGTCCTTTGTTGATTGTTGAAAACAAAGAATGAAGTGTTAGGTACTCCAAATAAAGCCTTTATTATATAGTCAAATTACTAGAAAATTAGACAAATAAAATGCCCTCATTTCTTGGGAATAACTACCTCAAATGCCACTTCCATTAATATATGTAAGACCAAAAAAACTTTTCCAATGGGACCACATGCTAGTCACTGTATTCGGTGATCGATATTTATATTGACATTCATAATTTGAATTAATGTTGCGTAAGGCTCATTCAAGAAAAATGTTTACCAATAAAGATTTTTCCATATTAGGACGTGATAATGAAACTTTTACTTTAAAAAAAATAATTTCATTCATTACACTATATTCATTGATGGTGCTCTACATACTATTTAATTACACATTTTTCCTTTTTTTTTCGTTAAGGAAGAATATTCATATTCTCTCCGCGGTGAATTACGCTAATTCAAAGTGAGTAATTGTTGACTTAACATGTTTTAACACTAATGGAATAATACTTCTGAAAATGATAATTTTTTTGGGTTAAAATAAGTGTCGTTTATGCGCAAAATTATATTTCATGACGTTGAAGATACATTCATTTATTAATTTATACGGTGAAAATTTGTTTTCATTTAATGTTTTATATTAGAAATTTAATGTAGGAAACACGTCATTCATAAATATTATACTCGTTACTTAACCATGATTAATTAGGTGATTTATATTTTTACTCTAATCTTGATTGTTAACGTTAAGTTGTTTTTAAATATTAAGTGCGAATAAGTTCCTCTCTATTATATGAATTATTACAAGTGAATTCAGAATGTGATTACATGGCTTAGCAAAGGATTATGTCATAAATCACGTTATACAACGATTTAAAGTCAAATGGTTCAAATTATAAGTTGTTAAAGAACAAATTGTTTTAAATTTATTCCAACTTAAATTGACTATCAACAATATGTTTTTGTCATAATTTTGACCTTGAGATGTTATTTTCACATTACTTCCATCCCTATTAGTACTTGGAAGTAAAATTCACGTGAAGAATAAGTGAAAATATTATTAATCTAAGATAAAGTAGATTGAGGTGAAAAAACAAACTATTATTAATGATTTTTGAATTTCTTGAACTTTACTATAAACAAGAAAATATGTTTTCATAAAAAGATCAAATATTTTTAAAAATCTTCAACAAGTACTAGAGATAAGATAATCCAACTAGTAGAATTTTTTTTTTTACAAGTTTATTTGCTTTGGCATAATGCAAATTCAGGTATTATATGAACTAGTTGAACTATTAGGTGTGTGAATTTCTTACCTGAACTATCACCAACTATTTATTAGAAATACTTGAACTTTGTTGTATAACATTGCTGATATATCACCATCATTCAGGTAGAAAAAGTAAACAACTAATAGTTAAAGCATTTAATAAATAAGTGGTAATAGTTCGGATATAAAACTCAACAGAGATATTCTAGGTGTGGAAATGGCAATTTGTGTAAATAAGAGATGTAATGAAGGGCAATAAATTGTGGGGCCAGAAGACCGCGTTTGGTTTGACATTTGTTTGTTCTTTGGAAGGTACATACACTACGCATTTCCCATATGCTTTCTAAGTTTAATTAATTAATTCCACAAATTTATTATTCAATTTTTGTTTTTTTTTGGAGAAACATTAGACTATTACTATATTTAAAGATCAATTATTGCAAATTAAAACCTCTAACACATTAATAAATATGTAAGCAGTGAATAATTGGACATAATTATCAATTAATTTATGTTCATATATAATAATATACACTTAGATGTTGTTATCCTGAGATTATGATATATTAACGATGAAGTTTTACTATTTAACGATAGATAATGTCCGATTTTTTGTATACTGAATTAGTGGTTATGATGACATCAACTTCCTATTCCTGTATGATAAAGACACAAAATTTGACTCTATTAATCTATGGATTTGAAATATATATATATATATATATAATAAAAATGGAAATTTCTAAAATTATCTAAAAAAAATTCTCTATTACATTCTGTCAAATGAGAGTTACATAAGGTTGACAAAAATGTAATATTCCGTACAAATTTAAAACTAGTTTAGTAGTTTGGAGAAAAAAGTTTCTAAAAAGGACGATCATGAATTATTGCAAATCATAAATTATTTCTAGAAGAGTGATTTTCCAAATTGGAGTATATTAAATTTTGATCTTAAGATGACTCTTGCCTTATTCTTTCTATGCTTGTAATTGTTGAAATTAAATTCTATATTATATGTCCCATGCTTTAGCCTTTTTTGGAAGATCAGTCGACTAATTCATATTTATATCATGTAACGTTATGAATTTTATCAAAAGCTTTTTTCCTTCACAAAGTTTAAATATGATAACTAAGAGTGAAAGAATTTCATTCATCCCAATTCTCACCACAATCATTGGTGATCAATTAAAGGATGTTTTAGCCTACGTATACTTAATTATTGGACAAGTAGTGTTAGTATTATCTTCTTTGTTTTCACTTGTTGTCTGATATCCTTTGGGAGGGAAAAGTATTTTCTATCAAAAACATATTTCATATTTAGAACTCGAACTCGAAACCTCTTATTAATTACTTTATACAAAATGAGTGGGCTAAAAAGATTTCATCCATATATATGTGGATAAAAAGAGACGATAGAGTTGAAGATAAAGAATTCTTATCTTGTCGTAAATGTTTAGACGGTGCACAAAGTTGTGAATAATTACTAAATAAAGCTGATATAATGATCATCATATATAAAGAAGGTAAGTTCAAGAAAAAATAAAACAAAAGGAGAATCTTGCTTTTTTCTTTTAGTTTATTTATTAAAAAATTACCTAAAGAAGATATGAATAACTCACATAAATCCCATTCTACATATCTTGAAAAATGAGTTTAAGTTATATTCATTAAAAATATATTAAAATTTTATATTATAAGTCTTTTTAAATTTATTATATCAGATAACGTATTTTATTTAAAAAATTTAAATATCATATTTTAAAAGTACTTGTATACATTTGTTTTGATGTGTATATAACTTAAATTCGACATAACTTAGAAAAGATTTCCTTTTCTTAAAGCCACAAATTAGAGTTTTAGTTCAAAAGTTTATTCTCCTTAAAGCAAATCAAATAGAGTATTTTATGAAAAATTAGGAAAGCTAAAACATGTGCAAGAAATAAGTGACTAGGACATTAACTTGTGTAAGATAAAAAAGAAATTGCCGATTAGGGTTGTGGTGGAGTGATAAGTACTTTTTTATTCTTTATCACAGGTCTCGAGTTCGAGTTTCCTAAGGTACGGAGTCTACCTTTGGTAGAGAGCATTTTACCCTCTAATGTGAGACTTTTCAGGACAAATTAATTCGGATTTAGTTGGGCTATAATATGAATACCAAACACCGAATAGGAAAGTAAAAAGAAATTGATGTTGTTCTACCTTTTTCTATTAATTCCTCTTGTCTCCAATTTGAATAAAATGAAATCATACAAATTAGATTTATTTAGTTGGAAAAATGGAACAACCAGACAAACATTCTCCTTTTTCTTTCTCTTTAAATTTAAATATATATTTTAAATTATCTTTTTGAGATCTTTTGTCAAAATTCTACAAATCTGCTTACGTAAAGTATCATGTTAATTTGCATGGTTCTAAACTTTTATTTTTCCGCCAAGATCGTTCTAGACTTAATTATGACACATAAATTAAATTATAATAATGATAAATTAATTAATATAAACATGTAATACGATTTAATTTAATTTTCATCCTATTGTGGGCTCCATTTTGGCAAAAAGAAAATTTATTATCTTCTTAAGTGCCATCTCTTTTACCTTTATTTTTTTTTCTTCCTTTTGTGGACGTACAGAAAAAATCTCCTTTTTTTTTTCTTTTGTAATTTTGAATCATTTCTTTTTACTTTTCAAGACACTACGAGAATAATGAAATATAAAAAAATACAACTTGATGTGATATGTCTACTTTTCAACATCTAAGGATTGAATTTATCAAATAATATTACTTAGTTGAATTAGAAAAAATAATTCATTTTGAAATAAAACATGATGTGATGAGATCTTGTTTATTTTATTATATATTCATATTTTATTTCTATATCAGTTTGACACCTAATAAAAACTCTATTTTACTATTTAAACGTGTAGAAGACTATGAACTTCTGAGTTGGGAGATCTTTGTTATATGGTAATATTCTCAAATTACACTTCCTTAGGAAATATTTTAATCTGTGTTTAGATATAATATTATTGGTTAATCGCTTTATGAGCTATAGAAAAATTGTATTTGATATTCACTGGCACGATTAATCAAAATTCACATTTTTGTAGGGATCATTATAGAAGGATGCATACTTAACAAAGAATTTATCTCTTTTTTTTTCCTTGTAACTCAACTAATCGTGAATCATGTCGTACATGTAGAGTCCAAAATTGGAGCGCTCCTATATCATGAATTTCTCTTCTTTTTTCTTCGTGTAATCATCTGGTATTCGATATCTATTATTGACCCTAAAAAAACTAATTTAAGCTTTTGCAGAAACAGAAGCCAAATAAGACTATTAAAAAAGAAAGAAAGAAATAGAATATCAAAAGTTTTGTTGGTAAAACCTTCAAATTTAGATGGGCCAAACAAGCATAAAATCTTGGGCTAACCCTCTCTGGACCAGTACACATTACCATGAATCTACTTCGGGTCGGGCCCAACAAGGATCTTATTGTTGATTATACTTAATTTTCGTTGCAACTTAATCGATACATTTCTTGATTCAAGTCTCTATCTACTTCGGGTCGGGCCCAACTGAATATACTTGATATTTTTCTTGAGTCGAGTCTCTATCTAAACAACTTCTTCACCTCACCAATTAGGTTGGAGTAATGTGCGTACATCTTACCTTTATTCTAATCCCACTCGTGGGATCACATCGGGTATGTTAGTCGAAGTGGTGGTTAATGTTCTTTAAATAAAGCTCCGTTGAACCCTTGCTTGAAAGGGAGAATAGCGGAGTTGTTGTAATAATTGGCAAACCCACAAAAAGAGAGAGATAAGTTGTTCATTTTTAAGTATTTGATAATTGATCTCTTAATTATAATTAGGTTAATTTGCTACTATGATAAAAAAATAATGATCCCATATAAACATGCATGATTTAAGAACCCATTCAAATTATACATACATACTCCTAAGAGAAATAGCACTTGACAACTACTCCCAAGATATTAAAAGCATACAATTCCCCCTTTCTTTAAATTTTGAAGGACTCGTGGGGTGCTAGATGAGCGTGTTAAAGATAAAATATTATAAAATAAATAAAAACACATCTTCTCTAACAACTTAATCGCGCTTTCAGATAAAATGATCACACACTTTATTAGTTGCCATATACAAAACTTTATCTTGCCCCATTGTTTTTGGTTCAAAGATGAAGAGAAGTATCAACATCTGAATGTGAACTATCAAATTTGATCTTCGTCAAGTTAGTAGTGTTACTAACCCGCGACTTATCCAAAGATCGCGAATGAATTTCTGGCCAAAGGGAGAGAGAAAGTTGCGAAGATGACTCGGGTTTTTGTGGGGAAAATAATTTGTTATTATTGAGTGGCTGGTAATGATGATAATGACCGTGATCAATATTATTATGCATTTGCATAGTAATAGAAGGATGATTATATTGATCATAACTATGTGATAGCATTTTCAAAAGCTCTTTCTCTTGCCTCATCTCTTTCACTCTTTCCAATTGTTTAAACCTTTCTTGCAACAAAGCAATAGAGGAACAAATGGCCATATTTTTTTTATAAGAATGTTTTTGTGCTATAGAAACTAATAAGGTAAGATGGGAAATATTGTGTACGTGGGGATGAGTATATTTCAAGCTATGCATGGGTATTTATTTGGAAAGTGGCTAGGGATATTTTGGTCATTTTACTAGTTATTTTAGAGTCTAGTATATGATTTGAATGAAGAAAATAAAAAGAAGAATCATCAAAGAAAGCAGAAAGTCCAAAAGGAAAAAGATGTAAAATCAATCTAAGGAGTAATAGTTTTTAATTTTTTTTTTATGAGAGGCCAAAGTGGGAGCTAAAGAGGAAAAGAGTAAGAAGAAAAGTCCAAAAAACAGATAAAAAGTAGCACATGGAATTGTGTGTTTGGAGGAATATTAATAGGCTGTGTTGATGTTCTGTCTACATTGTCCCCTTAAAAGGCCCCTCTTTTAGCTTTAGGAGAAGATGGTGCCCTTTTTTAGTGCCCCTTTAATTTGGGTGCTCATGATCAAACCTTTATCCCCACCCAACCCCAACAAACCCAACTTTAACTTAATATATCATGCATGTTCAAAAAAGGACAGATCGATACACGAAGCATTTTGTAATATTTATATATACATGATATGCATACATGGAAGCGACACACCCTAAGGGGGTCTATTGTATGCAGTATATCATGACACAAACATGAATAATTGATTTCATATAGGTTGAACCTATGATATATAGGTCATACGAAGACGATTTCACTGTTGTTCCAAGATTCTCGATCCTTCACAATGCAAGTTATATACGAAAAAATCTTTCTTTTATTTAAATTATGTATCTAATCAAACACTCCGCTCCATATGAAAAAAGAAATGTAGAAGTATTATTTTTCTCTTTATGAAACTTTTTTTATGTTGTTGTTAAGTTGGAAGGTAGTGTTTGTATAGGAGAAAGAGAGGGAAAGAAACCAAAAAAGGACAATCATATAGAAGTGGGAATAATCTTAAAGGGTCATGATTCTTTGATTGAACTATGATACAGTTTTTTAAAAACAATAAATAATATCTACCCGAACATTCTCCTATTGAAAAAATACAAAACCAAACCAACATTCTTTAGAATGTTAATTAATTTGTCTTCAAGTCATTGGATGAGAGTGGCATGCATAGATCAATGTTGATGATATAGAATGCTATTTTTTTTTTTTTTTAGGGAAAAGGGCCTGATATACCCCTCAACTTTGCCATTTAGAGCAGATATACCCCTCGTTATGAAAGTGGCTCATATATACCCCTACTGTTATACAAATGGCTCACATATACCCTTTTCCTCTAACGGAAGTAAAAAAAATAATTTTTAAATTAATTTTTTAACTTTTTTTAATTGTTTAAAAAAGCTAATACATGCGGTGTATATTTGATTCTTCTCACACGTTTATTTCTTTTGACTATTTTTTTATTCATCGACTAATTTAAATTTATTACTTTTATTAGTCAAATTTATTTTTTCCACTTATTCTCTTTTAAAATTTATTATAGATGTCCCAAAAATATTTTTTTACGGATATAAAAACTAAATTACAATATAGCCGTAAAAATTAAACTTTTTAGTTTTTTCCACTCACACTTCTTTCTTTTTATTTCTCTTATTTTTATTCTAAAGAATGGAAAAAAATAAAATAAAAATAAAAAACTCAAATAAAAATAATCAAAGAAGTCAAAAAAATAATTTATGTGTGAAAAAGATTAAATACATGATTTTAAAAAAATTAATTTAAAAAATAAATTAAATTTTTTTTTTTACTTTTGTAATGGCAGGGTTATATGTGAGCCACTTTTGTAACGGTAGGGGTATATATGAGCTATTTTGTAATGGTAGGGGTATATGTGTGCCACTTTTGTAACGAAAGGTATATTAGCTCTAAATGACAAAGTTGAGGGGTATATCAGGCCCTTTTCGCTTTTAAAAAAAATACTTCATTTTCTTGTTCAATAATCATGTTAGAAATGACTCCATTTTCTTGGAGCCTTTTGGCCTTGAAGAAAGAGCTTTTAAAAGTGTATTGAGATGGACAACTATATGTGCATTATCTAATGTGTACAAAAAATATACACATAGTTTTACATTTGGGAAGAAAGGAAGCGCAATATATGGGGGTTTTGTCACCTATAAATCTTATGAGGTTGTAACATGGTAACCAAAAAAGGATAAAAAGTGTCTCGATCATACCTAAGCAAACACTAAATAAGTGATTTAGGAGAGATTAAGCTTTCTGTAAAAGGCGATTCCATCCTGGGTGGTATCACATCGAGGCCATAATCCATATGGATTTAGTGATTTAGGAGAGATTAAACTTTCTGTAAAAGCGATTCCATCCTGGATGGTATCACATCGAGGCCATAATCCAAATGGTCCATTGCATGTCTTAAATGCGTGCGCTTTATCTTGATAACTTAAGAACCAATACAACAATTCACCATCCGCAAACCTATATTTTGGTATGGCCATATAACTAATGCAAGGATCTTCGATGCTTAGCAATGAAGTCCAATATTCCTTGACACCATAGTCTTTCAATACCCGTAGCTTAAATGTTCCCTTCGTCGGAAGACTAGAAGTAGAATAAGCACAAACCATACCATCCAATACTGAAACACCAATATAGATGTAGCCCTTCAAGCATAATAATTGCTCTGGCAATGGTATATCTCCGTACACTTCATTAGAAATAATAAATGAAACCACCGAATAATTTCTTGAATCCTTAGAATATTTTCCAAAAATACCGATCCAATGAAATGCCTCGTTTACAAATGACAAATAATGCATACCCATGTCATAACTGCAAATGCCACGAGGATGTTTATCAATATTTCTCCAGGAATCACTTTTCAACGAGAGAATTTTCCCAGGACTATCTATGTTAGGGTGAATATATAGGATCTTATAGTCACCAGAATTTGAGTCATAACACAATCCCATATGACCACTTTGATCAGGTGAAAGTTGCATTGGGAAGTACAATTGATTCTCCCGTGGAGGGGTTCCATAGCAAATATATGTCGTCTCCACCCTCAATATTTTCATTTACCATCATTACAACTAAGCCATCACACGAGCAAGTGATTGAACATATATATGGTCTAGAGATTTAAGGGAAATCAAGTTTTTGTACATTCTCAATTGGTTGATCCGATGATAAATTCAAACAATACATGTTATATTTACAATCTTTGGGGCAACGCTGGGAAATAAGGAGTTTTTGAGAATTCTAGTCATTCTTGGCACGATTGAGATGCTTCATTTTAAAGTAAGGGTCGGAAATCAATGTTTTCCAAGGTTTTGAAATGCATTTGAATTGAAAAAGAGAGCGCACAGATAACCTGGCGAGAATGTCCATAAGTATTTCGTCTAGCAAGTGAGTTGTGATGGGCTAGATAGATAGAAAATAAAATGTTATGTTCAAAACATACACATAGAAATGTAAGGTAAGTAAAACATTTGTAGGTAACTCACCTGATCAACAATATTCATTTGCTTTTCTGTAACTGAAATCGATTCCTTCATCCTCTTCTTTAGTTGAACTTTGAAAAGTTGTGTATTTGCTAATAATTTCAACTTCTTCTTTGTTGTCATTTTCATAATTGATATGATAAAGTTTCGAGCTTTCATTGAAAAGACTGGTGATTTTGGATATGCTTGCTAGGGTTTTTTCTTGATTTAGGGGGGATTGACTGATTGGGTCGGGTCGGGTCGGGTCATCTATACTGTCCTATATGTGAGGAGATAATATCTCATATGGTCACTTAACTATTAATTCTTTTCTCAGAAAGTCACTCAATTTTGATTTTTAACTCAAAAGTCACTCAACTATGAATTTCTTTCTCAGAAAGTCACTCAACTTTTATTTTTAACTCAAAAGTCACTCAACTATTGAATGTTTTTCTCATAAAGTCACTCAACCTTTTATTTTAATTTTTTTCCCCCAAAATTATTCTCTTTATCTCTTATGCGTTCTTTAAAAAAAAAAAACTAACTAATGAGGTGCATGATTTGATAGGTTTTAATTTTGGAAAATGAATATAACACAAAGACGGTTATAAAATGCACTCAAATTATACAACAATTTTCAAGTTGAACTATTCGACTTAATGTCATTTTTTTTTTTAGTAACAAATTAGTGACTGCTTAATTATTACAACAATATGTTGTTAACGTCATTAATTATATGCAAATCAAATGAGTAGTATTTACTGGTAAAATATAAGATATAATATTCTAAATAATTACTGGTAAAATATTAGACATAATATTAAAAATTATTATGCATCATTACAAAAATATTAGGACGTCATTACGGACCATAATGTTCTGGTCAAGACCTTCAGTTATATTATTGATTAATAATGTCTCATTTTGTTTAACTAAAAAAAATTAAGAACGCAGAAGAGAATAGTTTTGGGATGAAAAAGGTAAAATAAAATGGGTCACTATTATATTTTTAACAGATCGGATCAAATGGATGGGCATTAAATGGTTTAAATGAATATTATTTAATTCTTATTATTTTGGTTTTAATAAAAATTTCATGTCAATAAATTTTAATGAAAAAAATCTACCAAATAGGTTGAGTGACTTTGTAAGTAAAACATTCATAGTTGAATGACTTTTCAGTTAAAAATCAAAGTTGAGTGACTTTCTGAGAAAGGAATCCATAGTTGAGTGACTTTTTGAGAAAATAATTCATAGTTGAGTGACTTTTGAGTTAAAAACCAAAGTTGAGTGCTTTATGAGAAAAGAGTCTATAGTTGAATATTATCCTATATGTGAGTGATTTACCCATATCTTCCCCTTTTTAATTCTACACTACCATGATAATATACGTGATATTGTCTCATGGTAAAGTTGGGGGAGGATAGAATATACACAAATTTTACCATTATCTCAAAGTACGTTTTCGATAAATTCTCAAATAGTCCAGTACAATATGAAAAAAGTAGTAAACTAATACATAATCGAAGTATAAGAAACAACAGATAGTAACATAAATCGAAGGACAAGAAACTATACAGGAGCAATATTATGAATAATAATATAAACAGACAACACACTGCTATCTACTAACATTATATCCTAATCAGTGTCCTCCACACCTTTTTATCTAGGGACATATTTTTATTAAGCTAAATTTGCATCATATCGACCCTATAAGATTCAAGATGCGAACCTCTATTTCATTCACCCTGCACCAAAACGATGAGTGACATCATCGTCAATTTTCTCCATTCCCTTAATAAATTGAAGATACTTTAAGCTTTTTTTTTCTAATGACCTATATATCAAGCTTCACTTTCTCACTAGTCTCATGCATTACGTCACTTAATTTACACTCCAAATATTTAATCTTGATCATGCTCACTCTGAGCCCTTTCGACTCTAAGATTTATCTCAAAACCTCCAACTTTGCATCAACCCAAATTATGTATCAAAAGAAAGAAAAGAATCGGACCCAAGGGAGATAAGTGCTTGGGTAACCCGTAACCCGACCCGCAAATCTCTGCAATATAAAAGGCCCTAGAATTCAAATTGAATCGGAATTTTTTCAATTGAAGCGGAGAGTCTTCAAAGCTCAAGAGAAGAAGAAATTTTTTCACAAAAAAGGCAAAGCTTTTCAATCAAATTATTGTTAGCAATAGAGAAGAAGCGAACCAGAATTTGGGGGAGGCGACAAATAATAATTTGGGTGAGTTTTGATTTCTGGGTCGTGTTGCTTACTTACTGTTGAGTTTTTGTTGAACTTAGATTTCTGTGGGATGTGACAGGTATCCCGTGGAATTAATGTATGCCCAAGCTGGAATACAGGATGCCGCGGTTATCAAAAAGAATCAGTGGAATTATTGATCAGGTGAGTTCAGGATGTTACTTACAATTGAGTTTAATTGTTATTGGTTGGAATTAGATTCTATTTTCTAGGTCTGTTTGCTATAGCTAAGCGATTCTAGTCCGAACTGTATCACATCGAGGCCAAAATCCAAATGGTCCTTTGGATGTCGTAAAATAATGCTCCATAGAATCTAAATGTATGAATTGAAATAGGAGTTCATTATCCTCAAGCCTATAGTTTGTATGGCGTGAAAAAACCGGGGATCATGTATAATAAAGAAAATGCATTCCAATATTCGTTAACATCATAGTTTGAGGTAGGGGTAAGGTTTGCGTACACTTTATCCTCCCCATTCCTCACTTTGTGAAATTACACTGGGTATGTTGTTGTTGTATGTGAATCAAAGAAGGGACCGCTCAAGTAACCTATTGAGGATGTCCATAAGTATTTCCTCTTAGAAGTGAGTTGCATGGGCTATATAGAAAGGAAAATGTGATCATACAATTTTTTTAAGGTATTCAAATTCTAAACAATTTCAACCAAGAGTTTAGAAAAGATAAATCTAGAAAATTTCACGATTTCATCAAACTACTATCACACTTGCACAGAGGATATGACACAAGCTAGGAAGATATGGAGTATAGAGATTAGGGTAGAAGATTAGTAGGTAGTCGAGTGTTGTCTAGTTACTTATCCATGTTGTTATTATTACTTTCCTACTACCGTATTCTTTGACTTTAGTATTACCTATGCTTTCTTAGATTTGGTTTTCATATTATTTGTTGTTGCTATTGTTCTCTTCATTGTTTTCGACATGACTTCTCCGCTGATGTATTTGCTTTACATATTTGATTTTGTTATGCTTTACTTGAGCCGAGGATCTATCGGAAACAACCTATCTACCTTCACAATGTAGGGGCAAGGCTGCGTGCACACCACCCTCCTTCCTAGACCCACATGTGGGATTACACCGGGTATGTTGATGTTGTTACTATTTACTGAGAAATCATAAATTAGAAAATTTCAAACAGATGAAATTACTTGTCAATTGACAGTGGCCCCATGTAAGCATTAAATGGGTGAAGTACTTTAGGAATTTCCAATTTGTTTGGTGCCTTGGCTATGGTTGTGTTGTCTAGTTTGACAAAATAACTCAGTGAATGCATAAATTGGCGTGGCAGTAAAAAAGGCATCAATTAGTTTTCTCACATTGTTTTCTAGTGGTTCTATGATGGAAGCTATTTATGCTTGGTAATGATTTGTCGGCTTTGTGTTTGGATTTCTGTCTCACTAAAGCACATGTGCTCTAAAGTTCCAGGGAATTCTGGTGACCAGATCAGTGAGGAAAAAACTACAGAGATTGTATGCATTATTCATTGTTCAGCTACTTATTTTGAGACTGATTGTTCTGCTACATTTTCCACTAGGGTTTAAATTTTTTAACAATAATTTGAGTAAAACTAAAACACGGGAAAAACGCCTTTTAGCGATAGCAAATAATCCTAGATTCTAAGTTCAACCAACAAATGAAGTAACCTGATCAACTACATCCATCTGTACCTGGTACCTGTTGCTGGTTGGAGGTGGAAGGTATCCAGTGGAATTAGTCGAGGTGCGCGAAAGCTGGCCTGGACACCATGGTCATAAAAAAACCATCCATCTTCTTTGAATTCTTTGACGACTTCACAATTCTTTTCGCTGGAATTGAAAATTGTGGTCAGCCCCAAAAAGACGATAACACCTGCAGACCCGAGGTAAAAAAACTCGCACAAAGAAACAAATACCTTTGCGAAGTTGATTAGGAGATACTAATTTCTTTCTTTGTTGGGAATTTTCCTTTTGTGTCATATTTGAAGCTTCTTCTATGTGAATTAACGGTGCACCTCTTCTCAATTTACACAAATGTCCTTCTTTACACCACTATTTATGGTGTCTCTATTTTTAGAAGTCGTGCAAATAAAGCCCTTAAAAGTTACCTTCCAAATAACATTAGATTTTGTCTCATGTTTGTTCATAAGTTTCCCAATCTTACTGTTAAAATATTTGATTGTCATTGAACATTTGAATAACTTACAACAAATTTGGACCACATTCTAACATTTTCTCATGCTATTTTCAGTTTGCTCAAAAGGAATCTTACCGTGATATGACAAAGAATCATAAATTGCAAGAAATAATAAAAAGGTCATTTATCAAACAGTTGTCCCTGGAAATTTCTCCTTTTTGTCATGATAATTTATTATTCGCATCCTAAAATCATTCGCTTTGTAATGCTCTTTTTTTTACAATAAAAAGAAGTTTTCTAATTTATAATACTCTAAGGGGCCGTTTGGTTGGGAACAAGTTATCCTGGGATTAATTGTCCCGGGATAAGTTATCATGAGATTAGTTATTCCACCATGTATATAGGATAACTTATCCCATCACTAAGGTATAAATGGTGGGATAAATCTCAGGATTGCCTAATACCTCCAACCAAATGCAGGATAAAATAGTCCTACATTTTATTCTTGTGATTATTATACCTTATACCTCACACCAAACGACTCCTAACTCTCTAATATTTGCGTTAATTAGACCCTTCAATTAATAATTATGTTGCATAAATTGTGATAATGAATGAGTAAAACTAAAGCTTTTTTTCAATAGAAAAAGAAACCCTAGAAAAGAAGATTGTGCATCCGATCATCGAGCGGCGCAGGTACACTCTTTCCTTTTATCCCACCTGTTGTTTCAACTGATTTTTTTCAAGCAATCGCAGCTCGATGATAGTACCTGATTAGCAAGAAATTCCCTACTCTTCTTCAATAAGCCTTTTCTTTTGCAGATAAAAAAGATTGAGCCTCTTCAATCAATACTTAGCAATTGAGAAACCATTAATCGCTCCAAAGAAAGATGACACAAAAAATTAAGAATGAGCGAGAATTAGCGGATAGTAGTTCTGCTCCAGAGATACAAAAACAGAAGAAGAAGAAGAAATCCATTGCAATTCCAAAGTTAGAGGTTGATCTTTTCAATCAAATTCTTATTAGCAATGGAGTTGATGCAATCCAAAAGCTTAATCAGATCTCAAAAGGTATCTGTTTGTTTTGTGCAGCTGTTGTTGTGTCTGTGTGTGTGTTTATGCACCTCGACTATTTCACCAGCTACATCTTAAGTCTTCTCTCTCTGTTTTTCTTTATAACCAGACTTAGTTTTTTAATTAAATCAGGGAAGAGCGATGTGGAGCCGTCAAATGATAACACAGACCAGATGGATGTTGATTGGGTAAGTTCTGATTTCTGGTGGTGTTACTTACAATTGAGTATTTTAATTGTTGTTGGTTGGGACTTAGATGCTTGGTATGTTAAACATTTTCCCAGGTGATAATTATCCTCATTAAAGATAACTTTTTCCAACGAAGATAGGATGGTTAGCTAACAACGCCAATTCTATATATTTTTTCTCTCCTCATTGGAAAATAATGTGAAATTTATGCCTTTTATTCTCACACCAATTTTATGCCTTCACCGATTTATTTTGTCAAATTGGACACCAGAACTATAGTCAAAGGCTTCAAACGTGAAAAATTCTTGAAGTACATTGCCCTTTTGTTGTTTACTTGGTGCCACTACCAAGAGCCGAGTAATTTCAGTAGTCTCCACTTGAAATATCCAATTTTATATTTGTTACTAAATAGTAGATAGAAGAAATAAAACAAATTCAGGTTTATCTTTTCTGAACTCTTGGTTGAAATGTCTAATATATGAATAATGTAAAAAAAATTGTCTGATCGCTCTTTCTTCTCCTATCTAGGCCATGCCAATTCACTTCCCAGAGGTAATACTTATGGACTTCCTTAGCAGGTTACCTGTGCAGTCTCTACTTCGATTCAAATGTGTGTCAAAGTTTTGGGAAAAGTTGATCTCCGAGCCTTACTTTAAGATGAAGCATCTCAATCGTGCCAAGTATGATCAAGATTCCCAAAAACTTCTTACTAGCCAAAGGTGCCCTAACAGTGGTATATGTTCCATGTATTGTTGTCCTTTGTCGCCGGTTCAGCTGGTTGAGGATGTACAGAAACTCGATTTCCCTTCAAACCCTACACCATTGAAATGCACAATCCATTGTTGTTACGATGGCTTGGCTGTTATGGAGGTTCCTGATAATTTGAATGCTGAACACTCCACACTTTTGCTATGGAACCCCTCCACAAGTGAATCAATAGTACTTCCTTCTCCAGAATTTCCACGGGACAAAAGTCCTTGTTTTGGTTTGGGTTATGACTCAACCAGTGGTGAGTACAAGATCCTTCAGATTTATCAGGGTTGCGATTTACCATGTGAAATTCTTGCGCTGAAAGGTGGCTCCTGGAGAAGAAGTGATAAGCATCCTCATGGCATTTACAGACTGATGTTTGCTGTGCAGTTTTTGACATTTGTACATGCGGCATTTCATTGGGTCGGTATTTGACGAGATTTTGCTGTGGTGGTTTCGTTTAGTATTTCAAATGAAGTGTATGGAGAGATACCCTTTCCGGAGGAAATTTCAGTCTCGAGGGATGCTATTGGCATTACAGTGTTGGATGGAATGCTTTGTGTTCATTCTAATTCTTTTTGTCAGGGGAAGCATACTGTTAAATTATGGGTATTGAAAGCATATGGTATGAAGGAATCTTGGATTCCATTGTTATCTATAGAAGATCCTTCGATTGGTATTGGTACACCAATATATAGGTTTGCGGATGGTGAAGTGCTATTCTGGTGCTGTGTTGGGGGTCCATTTAGGACACGTACTGGACCATTTGGAGCATGGACTCAAGGTGATACCATATTAGATGCACATGCTTTTACAGAAAGCTTGATTTCTCCAAGATCACTTACTTATTAGTTTCTTATGTATGATTGAGACACTCTTTTTCTTCTTTTGTTGTTATGTTGCAACTCTCGTATTCTTATTAGTTTATCACCAGTTTTTGGAGTACAATGTCATATTTAACTGGCAGGTCAGGGGGGCAACAAATTAATACTAGCAGATATCTTGGAGAAGTGTTCGTCTATCCATCATGTGGAGTACTTGGCTTGAAAGAAATCAGAGATCTTTTGTCAAATATAGGTGTTTACCGAAAGAATCTATATGCATTGTGCAAGGAACAGAGGTTTCTCAGCTTGTTGAATGTGAGAAATTGATAAGAGCGCATCGCTTCTATTATCATCAGGAATGATATTTGTTTTTCCAGTATTCCCTAGCACAGTAACTGAAATTCTCACAAAAGATAATTCGAATGTACGTCTTGTTATATTACTTTAGGAGCTTACTGCTCTTGTGAGATATTGATAGCCTGTTGTTGTTGTTGGTTTGGTTGAGATTTTGATGTTATTTGTTGAGTTAAAGTAGGTTGGTCGTAATGAAAACCTTAACACCTTATTGTGGCTTTTGTTTGAAAGGTATGTTAAGGCTTTAGTTCTTCTTTTGGCATGATCCTAATGGACTAAGCTTGTTATGATATGTATATTTGTCGTTATATGACTAGTAGCCTTATTCCATTGAGTTAGCTACCACATCAGGATATAATGTCTATTTACTCTAATACTGATTTAGCGGCCTAGAAAAAAAAACATGTTATGATTGTGTATAATGATCTACTAGAATCCCAAATGACTAACACAATTCACAGGTGGAAATTCTGGATAAGGAAGTTTTATTAATTCTTTTGTTGAGGGGTTCCATAGCGCAAGTATGTCAAATACGTCGCGTGTACCGAGAATGTGGATAACAACCAAGCCATCACAACTACATTTGAGTGTGCAACACCATGGTATAAAACTTGAAGGGTTATCAAGTTTTTATACATCCTCAACCAGTTGAACCGACGATAAAGAACAACAATACATGAGAGTTGTACCATTTGGGTATAATTCGCTAATAAGAAGTTTATGCGAATTTTTGTCGTGTTTAGCATAATTGAGATGCTTCATTATAAAGTAAAGGTCGGCGATCACTATTTTCCAAAATTTTGAAACACATTTGAACCGAAGAAGAGACTGCACAGGTAACCTGTTGAGGATGTCGATAAGTTTTTCGTCTTGCAAGTGAGTTGACATGGGCGGGATAGAAAAGAATACTAACAATTAGAAAATTTGAAAAAACAAAACTACTGAATTGTAAATAACATGTTAAAGTTTACCTCATTAGACTTGTTATTTGTAATCTCCATAATTAATATGATAAAGTTTCGAGTTTTGAGTGAAAACACTAGTGATTTTGGAGATGCTAGCTACGGTGTTTGCTCGTTAGGGGGGTTGACTGATTGGGCCGGGTTGAGTTATTGAAGAATATATTTCTAATAGATCTTCGGCTCGAGAAAAAATAGTCTAGTCCAAATGAAAAAAAAAATAGTAACAGAAGTATATGAAATAAAAATAGAGTTACAAAGTAAGCTAAAAGTGCACTATTTATGTCACTCATACAGAATAAAAATCCCAAAAATAGGGAGAATCCGGTGTAACAACTTGAATTTAGAGAGGAGAACCCGAACCGGCCCATCTGTCATTCCCAAACCGCGCAATCCCTCTGCTATATAAAAAACCCTAGAATTCAAATTGAAGCTCAACAGAAGAAGAAGCAAAGCTTTTCAATTTGGGGGAGGCGTCAAATAATAATACAGACCAGATGGATATTGATCCGGTGAGTTCTGATTTCTTATTTACTGTTGAGTTTTTATTCTAATTGTTTTTGATTGTAAAGAGTCTCAACCAAAATCCAAATGGCCCTTTTGATGCTGTAAAATATCAAAATGTATGAATTGAAATAGGAGTTCATTACCCTCAAACTTATAGTTTGTATGGCGTGAAAAAGCCCGGGATCATGTATAATAAAGAAAATGCATTCCAATATTCCTTAACACCATAGTTTGAGGTAAGGGTGAGGTTTGCGTACACTCTATCCTCACTTTGTGGGGCTACACTGGGTATGTTGTTGTATGTGAATCAAAGAAGAGACCGCTCAGGTAACCTATTCCGTATGTCCATAAGTATTTCCTCTTGGAAGTGAGTTGCCATGGGCTAATAGAAAAGAAAATGTGATCATACAATTTTTTTTAAGGTATTCAATTATTAAACAATTTCAACAAAGAGTTTTGAAAAGATAAATCTAGAAAATTTCATGATTTCATCAAACTACTAGCACACTTGCAGCTTACAGAGGATATGACACTAGCTAGGAAGATATGGAGGATGTAGATTAGGGTAGAAGATTAGTAGGTAGTCGAGTGTTGTCTAGTTACTTATCCGTTTTTATTATTACTTTCCTACTACCGTATTCTTTGACTTTAGTATTACCTATGTTTTCTTTGCTTCGGTTTTCATATTATTTGTTGTTGCTATTGTTCTCTTCTTCATTGTTTTCGGCATGACTTCTCCGCTGATGTATTTGCTTTCATATTTGATTTTGTTATGCTTTACTTGAGCCGAGGATCTAGCGAAAACAACCTATCTACCTTCACAAGGTAGGGGCAAGGCTACGTGCACACCACCCTCCTCCCTAGACCCACATCTGGGATTACAACGGGTATGTTGATGTTGTTACTATTTACTGAGAAATCATAAACTAGAAAATTTCAAGCAGATGAAATTACTTGTCAATTGGAAGTGGCCCCATGTAAGCAATGAATGGGTGAAGTACTTTAGGAATTTCCAATTTGTTTGGTGTCTTGGCTATGGTTGTGGTGTCTGGTTTGACAAAATAACTCAGTGAATGCATAAATTGGCGTGGCAGTAAAAATGGCATCAATTAGTTTTCTCACATTGTTTTCTAGTGGTTCTATGATGGAAGCTATTGATGCTTGGTAATGATTTGTTGGCTTTGTGTTTGGATTTCTGTCTCACTAAAGCACATGTGCTCTAAAGTTCCAGGAGATTCTGGTGACCAGACCAGTGAGGAAAAAACTACAGAGATTGTATGCATTATTCATTGTTCAGCTACTTATTTTGAGACTGATTGTTCTACTACATTTTTCCACTAGGGTTTAATTTTTTAACAATAATTTGAGTAAAACTAAAACACGGGAAAAACGCCTTTTAGCCATAGAAAATAATCCTAGATTCTAAGTTCAACCAACAAATGAAGTAACATGATCAATTACATCCATCTTTACCTGGTACCTGCTGCTGGTCGGAGGTGGAAGGTATCCAGTGGAATTAGTCGAGGTGCGCAAAAGCTGGCCCGGACACCACGGTCATAAAAAAAAAAACCATCCATCTTCTTTGAATTCTTTGACGGCTTCACAATTCTTTTCGCTGCAATTGAGGAGTGTGGTCAGCCCCAAATAGACGATAACACCTGCAAACCCGAGGTACAAAAACTCACAGAAAGAAACAAATACCTTTGTGAAGTTGATTAGGAGATACTAATTTCTTTCTTTGTTGGGAATTTTCCTTTTGTGTCATATTTGGAGCTTCTTCTATGTAAATTAACAGTGCAGCTCTTGTCAATTTACACAAATGTCCTTCTTTACACCACTATTTATGGTGTCTCTATTTTTAGAAGTCGTGCAAATATAGCCTTAAAAGTTACCTTCCAAATAACATTAGATTTTCTCATGTTTGTTCATAAGTTTCCCAATCTTACTGTTAAAATATTATATTGTCATTGAACATTTGAATAACTTACAACAAATTTGAACCACAATCTAACATTTTCTCATGCTATTTTCAGTTTGCTCAAAAGGAATCTTTAGACCGTGATAGGACAAAGAATCATAAATTGTTAGAAATGATAAAAAGGTCATTTATCAAACAGTTGTCCCCGCGAAATTTCTCCTTTTTGTCATGATAATTTATTATTCGCATCGTAAAAACATTCGCATTATAATGCTCTTCTTTTTCACAATAAAAATAACTTCTCTAATTTATAATAGGGGTCGTTTGGTTGGGAACAAGTTATCTTGGGATTATTATTTCATCAAAAAAAAAAGTTATCCCGGGATTAATTATCCCGGGATAAGTTATCTTGGGATTAGTTATTCCACCACGGATAAGGGATAACGTATCCCATCACTCAGGTTTAAATGGTAGGATAAATAATCTCAGGATTGCCTAATACCTCCAACCAAACGCCAGATAAAATAGTCCTACATTTTATCCCTAGATTATTATACCATATACCTCACACTAAACGGCTCCTAACTATCTAATATTTGCGTTAATTAGACCCTTCAATTTATAATTGTGTTGCATAAATTGTGATAATGGATGAATAAAACTAAAGCTTTTCTTCAATAAAAAAAGAAACCCTAGAAAACAAGATTGTGCATCCGATCATCGAGCGGCGCAGGTACACTCTTTCCTTTTATCCCACCTGATGTTTCATCTGATTTTTTTCAAGCAATTGCAACTCGACGATAGCACCTGATTAGCAAGAAATTCCCTATTCTCCTCCAATAAGCCTTTTTTTTTGCAAATCAAAAAAGATTGACTCTCTTCAATCAATACTTAGCAATTGAGAAACCATTAATCGCTCCAAAGAAAGATGACACAAAAAATTAAGAATGAGGGAAAATTAGCAGATAGTAGTTCTGCTCCAGAGATACAGAAACAGAAGAAGAAGAAGAAGAAGAAATCCATTGCAATTCCAAAGTTAGAGGTTGATCTTTTCAATCAAATTCTTATTAGCAATGGAGTTGATGCAACCCAAAAGTTTAATCAGATCTCCAAAGGTATCTGTTTGTTTTGTGCAGCTGCTGTTGTGTCTGTGTGTGTGTTTATGCACCTCGACTATTTCACCAGCTACATCATAAGTCTTCTCTCTCTATTTTACTTTATAACCAGCCTTAATTTTTAATTAAATCAGGGAAGAGCGTTGTGGAGCCATCAAATGATAACACAGACCAGATGGATGTTGATTGGGTAAGTTCTGATTTCTGGGTGGTGTTACTTACAATTGAGTATTTTTAATTGTTGTTGGTTGGGACTTAGATGCTTGGTATGTTAAACATTTTCCCAGGTGATAACCTCATTAAAGATAACATTTTCCAACGAAGATAGTATGGTTAGCTAACAATGCCAATTCTATATATTCTTTCTCTTCCTCATTGGAAAATAATGTGAAATTTATGCCTTTTATTCTCACACCAGTTTTATGCCTTTTATTCTCACACCAGTTTTATGCCTTCACCGATTTATTTTGTCAAATTGGACACCAGAACTATAGTCAAAGGCTTCAAACGTGAAAAATTCTTGAAGTACATTGCCCTTTTGTTGTTTACTTGGTGCCACTGCCAAGAGCCGAGTAATTTTAGTATTCTCCACTCGAAATATTTGTTACTAAACAGTAGATAGAAGAAATAAAACAGATTCAGGTTTATCTTTTCTGAACTCTTGGTTGAAATGTCTAATATATGAATACTATTAAAAAAATTGTCTGATCGCTCTTTCTTTTCCTATCTAGGCCATGGCAATTCAGTTCCCAGAGGTAATACTTCTGGACATCCTTAGCAGGTTACCTGTGCAGTCTCTACTTCGATTCAAATGTGTATCGAAATTTTGGGGAACGTTGATCTCCGAGCCTTACTTTAAGATGAAGCATCTCAATCGTGCCAAGAATGATCAAGATTCCCAAAAACTTCTTACGAGCCAAAGGTGCCGTAAGAATGGTATATGGTCCATGTATTGTTGTCCTTTGTCGCCGGTTCAGCTGGTTGAGGATGTACAAAAACTCGATTTCCCTTCAAACCCTACGCCATTGCAATGCACAATCCATTGTTGTTACGATGGCTTGGCTGTTATGGAGGTTCCTGATAATTTGAATGCTGAACACTCCACACTTTTGCTATGGAACCCCTCCACAAGTGAATCAATAGTACTTCCTTCTCCAGAATTTCCACGGGACAAAAGTCCTTGTTTTGGTTTGGGTTATGACTCAACCAGTGGTGAGTATAAGATCCTTCAGATTTATCAGGGATGCGATTTACCATGTGAAATTCTTGCTCTGAAAGGTGGCTCCTGGAGAAGAAGTGATAAGCATCCTCATGGCATTTACAGTGTGATGTTTGCTGTGCAGTTTTTGACATTTGTACATGCGGCATTTCATTGGGTCGGTATTTCACGAGATTATGCTGTGGTGGTTTCGTTTAGTATTTCAAATGAAGTGTATGGAGAGATACCCTTTCCGGAGGAAATTTCAGTCTCGAGGGATGCTATTGGCATTACAGTGTTGGATGGAATGCTTTGTGTTCACTCTAATACTCTTAATGATCAGAGTATGCGTACTATTAAGTTATGGGTATTGAAAGAGTATGGTATCAAGGAATCTTGGATTCCATTGTTATCTATAGAAAATCCTTCGATTGCTATGGCTATACCGAAATATAGGTTTGCGAATGGTGAAGTGCTATTCAGGTGCAGTGTTGGGGGTCCATTTAAGACACGTAGTGGACCATTTGGAGCATGGCCTCAATGTGAAATCATATTAGATGCACATGCTTTTACAGAAAGCTTGATTTCTCCAAGATCACTTACTTATTAGTTTCTTATGTATGATTGAGACACTCTTTTTCTTCTTTTGTTGTTATGTTACAACTCTCGTATTCTTATTAGTTTATCACCAGTTTTTGGAGTACAATGTCATATTTAGCTGGTAGGTCAGGGGGGCAACAAATTAATACTAGCAGATATCTTGCATCATGTGGAGTACCTGGCTCGAAAGAAACTAGAGATGTTTTAATGGAGAAAAGCAACATGTATATTTTTTGTTAAATCTAGGTGTTTACAGAAAGAATCTATATGCATTGTGTAAGGAACAGAGGTTTCTCAGCTTGTTGAATGTGAAAAATTGAAAAGAATGCATTGCTCCTAATATCATCATATTTATTTTTCCAATATTGCCTAGCTTAATAATTTGAATGTATATTTTGTTATCTGTTATCGTTGGTTGAGAATGTACAGAAACTTGATTGCCCTTCAAGCTCTAAAAGTGCAGTATTTACTTATGTATGATAAGAGTATCCAATTTCATTGACTAGACTTGTTGATATCAACCAAAACTGTCAGGCTATTACCAACCAACTTCACGAAAAAATGCCTTTATATCAGAATAGTAAACCACTTTGAGGTGTCAAAATATGCGCGGTAAGCACACTATCCAATGACAGATTTGTACATGATCTACTTATGTAGATGTCAGTGACCACATAAACTCAGGTGTTGTGTATTCAAACTAAGCAAGGACATTCCAGGTTAAGTAGCTCAAAAAGGAACTGCAAGTTTCATCATCAGCTGAAATGCCCCGATTCCTCTTGATGGTATTTTATTGCCACTCTTCAGGATCTCGAAAGCTTTACCCTCTGTATGTCAAAAAGAGGGCAAGGTGACTGCAATTATAACAGCTTCCATCCACCAGTAACATCATCTATCATCTCAGCTGGACCAAGAATAGCCATATATTTGTCCTTGGGGCAAGTTCGATGTTTGTTCTGCCCTTTCTTGCATCATCTTCACAATCAGTTTATACCACCACCTTCTGTTCCATACATTTCCCATCTGTTTATGGACCTTCTTGTAGAGACCCAAAGTTGGATGTGACTGCAGTATGCAGCTATCTTCGTTTATTCTGTCTTCCAAGTCGTTCCTCATTCCAAAATCCATTTTGAAATCACAACTCCTAAAGGTGATCAGGAAAACATTTAGTTGAATCATGCATTTTGTAGTTGAATATTGTTTGTTATAATAGAAGAACACCATCAACATCCGAAAACAAAGTTGGAGTTACCAGTAAAGCGTTCCATGAGCCCCGCATACCTGAACTTTGAGTCATTCTGGGACAAGGGCACAGCACTAGACATTTAAGTCTGTAAGAAAGTCATCAGTAAAGCCTTCCTGAGAAGAAACGAATAATAATAAGCAGGATCCTAATGAGATCTCAAAAGTATACAATTTTAATTTTGGTCGTTTCAAGGGTATACAATTTATTACATCTCAAATACTTTGACACATATGCATGAAGGTACTTATCCATCATAGCAGTTAAGTCTTTACCATGATGTTTAGCTTTTTCAAAGCTCCTTCTGATGCAAGGACAGTTAGCCATAGATCCATCAAAAGCTTCCATTGAAGCTGCTGCATCTCGTGCAATTTAAATTCTTCATTGTTAGAGCCCAAAGTATCAAAGAAGCACAGACATCTGGATAAATCAAACAAAGAAGATAGCAGTAAGATATCTAGTTATGCTCATAGAATTTGAATCCTAAGATAGAGAATGCCCATTTAAAAGTTGGCACACAATTTCCAAGATTATGTGGGGTGAATTAACTTAGAGAAATAGTCAAGCATTAGTCTTTTACAATTGGTGTGATTAAGAAAGGAGGCAAGACTATAAGAGGGACTATCACTATATAATCTGTTCTTCGATGTTCCATTCAAGCTAGCTTGTCAAATTCCTGAAGCTAAAATGGTTAAAAGCCTGTTCGATTACCTCCAGTTTAAAAACGACTCTAACAAGAGAAAGATATCAGACTGTTATATGGAAGTCCTTGTCCGAATTAAACTCAAACTCAAATTTGATAAAAGGATAGGTGTTACTAGTTAAATTAACCACAAAACACAGTATATCTGCTCTTACTTGAGTACAGCAACTCAAACTGCAATTAAGGTGCTCGTACAATTAATCATTTACTTGTCCTTCAACCATTTTTTTCTCTTTTAATAGAGCACAGTGAAGAAGATTTCTCTAATCACTTGAGTATAAGATAATTAGTTCACTCTTTTACCACTCACAGCTATAAAACTTAATAGCATGGAAACACTGGGAACTTTGGATAAATGTAGGACCAAGAAAAAGGTTTTGAATACTTGTGCAATAAAGATACACCCATTAGCCAGTAATATCTACATATTTGCACCTAAATAAACGGTAACATCTTAAAGGAAGAATAAAAATTAGTTTACCAAAGAAAAAAGTAGCCCAAACAAGTTAGTTTAACCATGAAAGGAATATGATTTGTTAAGATCAGCCTTCCCATAAAGTACATAATTATTTGTTCTTTTTTGGTACCGTAGTACCCGAGCCAGCTTGTGCGCACCTCAACTAATTCCACGAGATACCCGTCACCTTCCACCAGCAACAGGTACCAGAACTCTGTCTACCAAGGCTACAACATATACCTAAGACCTAATGGGGACATCTTCAGTATCACTTTTAGGTTCCCAACTGATTTATTCTCAGAAAGTACGACAAAAACTTTATGAACATGTATCATATGAGAATATATAGGGTCATGCATCTAACTAGGATTTTCATTAAAAGCAAGGCTATTCTGCAGGTAAATAGAAGACACCAGCTAACAAAAAGATACCTGCACTTTATGTGGCTGACATGTTGTGAACAATTTCCTTCAAGTCTTTTAAACTGCAACCTGGTGTTCTTTCTATTCCTCTATTCTTCATCTTCTCCTTTGTCTGAGCTACTTCATCCCAACGACCAGCTGCAGCATAGATGTTCACCAGCAATAAATAATGCCAAAAATTCTTGGGGTCTTGATCAATCAACTTATTCGCAATTTGTTCTCCTAAACTTACATCCCGTCCAAAACGGGCTGAGCCAAGCAATTCAGACCACAATGAGGATTCCAGTGGCAAATTGCTCTCCACCGGTATGTTCTTCAGTGTTTCTATTGCTTCTTGCATTAGGCCAACATTTGCCAAAAGATTAGCCATGCACCAATAATGTGCAAAGCTGGGCTTTATACCAAACACATCACTCATGTTGCCAAAGTGTTCTCTTCCTTCTGTTAACAGTCCTTCATGGGCACAAGCGCATAAGACGCCGACAAATGTGATTTCATCAGGAAGCACACAGCTCTTAACATGATCTTTTTCTGTACTTTCTAATCTACTACCCAGCAAGTCTGAATACAGATTAAGCCCATCTTTTGGGTTTCCATGAATGCAATACCCCAAAATCATCGCATTCCAGCAAACTATGTTCTTGATCGATATCCTATCAAAAATTAAACGACCAATTTCTGCTCTTCCGCATCTACTATACATATGGATTAAAGTCGTACTAATAATCAAATTCAAGTCTTTCAATGCCTTAATAAGACACCCGTGAACAGATTTTCCTTCCTTTATTCGAGCTGACCTAGCACAAGCAGTAACCGCAATAACTATAGTTGTATCGTTCCCATTCAATCCCCTCTGTGCCATTTCTCGGAACAACTTTAGGCACTTCCCAGGGTTATTCAAATTCAAATACCCAGTCATCATGACATTCCACCCAACTAAATTACACTCTGGCATTGCATCAAACAACTGTCGCGCAACGACTAATTCACCCACTTTCACATATCCATTCATAATGCTGTTCCAAGACACAACATCCCTCTGGTGCATTTCGTCGAATACCCGCCTAGCAAGATCAATAAAACCACAACAACTATAAAAATGCACTAAAGAGTTCTGCACTTGCAAAACTCCATCAACACCATTTTTCACAACTTGTCCATGACACTTCTGACCCGAATCCAAACGACCCGTTTTAGCACAAGCACTCATGAGAGGTGGAAACGTAAAACTATTAGGCAAGAACCCATTTTTCAACCTTTGGAAATATAAAACTACAGCATTATCTGGCAAAGAACTACAAGCATAAGCTTTTATAACAGTATTAACTGAAAAAGTATCAGGAAAATGAATGCACCTAAATACCAATGCAGTATATTCAATATCACAATGTTGAGTACAGAGCTTCAAAAATCTGCAAGAATATGAGGGATTTTGTACTTGTAAAAGACCAGTTATTATCAAATGTGCTTGGATTTGAAAGAGCTGTGTCAAGCTTTGACATGAATCAAGAAATTCCAAAGCTTTGGATTGATAAGAAGGTGTTAATGAAGAAAATTGGGATTTTTTTGTGAAAGAAAAATAAGGGATTAAGTGTTTGATGGAGATTCTTCCTGCCATTCATACATCTGTTTGTGGGTTTTGAAGTGATGTTTCAGATTTGAATAAAGAAAGGATTTTTCTGCCATTAATGCTGCTCATTGCTGCACATGATGAATATTAATGGAGAAACTACTTATTTCTTTGTTTGTTAATCACTGTTTACTATGATTTTTGGATCAAAATCAATGGATTTTCATACCCAAAACTCCAAAAAGAGAGAAAGTTGAAAGCTTTGTCAAATTTGGAGGAAGAGGGAAGGAGGATGAACCAAGAAAGGAAGAAGAACGGCAGGGGATTCACTGAAAATAGTTGTTGGGCTTCAAGGTAAAATTTGGGCTTTGCTACTCAAAATTTTGATGGCTCGGCCCATATTCATGGATCCACAATGTTTTTGGGCTTGCTTATTTGCACTTCAATAACTATTACCGATAGTTTAGGAGTTAATTATTTAGATACACTCTACTTTGTAATATTACAAATCTTACCAAATTTTGGTGCATCCATATACGTCCATATATAGATAGATGTTTATTGGGATACATGGGATTAAAATTAGGTGTAATTTGTTCTAAATACACTGTATTCAAGTAGATTCGCATGTATCTGGTATTTGCATGTACCAGATACATAGGAGAGTGGTGGACGAAATAGAAGAGAGGTGAGTGAGATTTTTTATATATCCCAGATACATACAAATACGCTAGATACATACAAATACATGTATTTAGTGTGGTTCACATGTATCTAAAATACATGACTATCTCGCTTGCCTCCCTCACCGTCTCGCTTGCTTCTCTCCCTATTTTAGTGTATTTGGTAGCAAAAATACATGTATCTAGGAGTATCTTCCTCAATATATGATAGGAAACTCTTAATTAGAGGTAAGATATGTAATTATTTGAACGTATAGGTAGAATTAATATATGTATCTAGGTTATATGGATGTATGTCTAATAAGGTAGTTTTCGCCCCAGCCGCTATCTCTTATTTGCCAATGGCTACTATCATTATCTATCACCATCGTCCAATACCTACAACCACATGTAATTACTACTATAGGTAAATTATAGAATTTGTCACCAATACCTACCATCACATGTAATTTAAACGTATAGGTAAATTATAGAATTTGTCACCAATACCTACCACCACATGTAATTACTACTATCAGACATCACCACCACTAACTTAGCTATAACCATCAGGATCAATCACAATCACCACTAACTCAGCACCTAGCGTTAATCATCGCCGCCACTTACCACCATATTTTTTTTCTAGTTTCTTTGTTGAGATAGTATTAAGCAATTAATTTTTATACATTTACGTTCTATATTCTTATGATTGTAATATGTTAAATGCTTGAAGGAGAATCAACCTATTACAATAGACAAGTGGAGGACATAGAGGGGAATTTTCCACTTTTTTAGCTTTATGTTTTCTTCTCAAGTCGGTCATCTATATGCTTGTAAAGATTATATGCCTTATAGTCTATTGACAACTATGACCCTTTATTACTAAATATATAAATCCTATAACATGTGTTGATACTTGAGGGCAAACTAGACAATTTGTAATATGATTGTATACATTTTAAGTCACTATTTGCACAATCAAAGGATTCAAATTTCATACTTGTAATGAGCATGTCTAGTTCAAGATATTTACATACAAGATCAATGTCATTTGGATTGATAAAGATTCTAATTGCTCTCATCTTCTTCTCAATTGTTCCCTTCAAATCAGGTAAGAATTTGGTTTTTCTTATTATAGTATATAGTTCTAGTAGCAATTGTTTAACTATCTATCTTAACTTGTTAGTGACTAGATCTAACCAAGAATTGAATATAATTTGGCCGCAAACTTTTAGATCTATTGCCATGTTTTACTTGTCAAGATTTGATAATTGGATCTAATAGCCTAGTTCCACCAAAGTATGAAAAAAAAAAGGCACACTTTAATATCATTAATCAGCTTCGTCTTAATTCAGAACAAGTTAGAGTGGACTATATAAAATTTTTTGTGTCCGCTTTATTTTTGGGCCGGGCCCTTTGGTATATAGATAGATAGAGTAAGAGCATATTTTTTGTTTGTTTAATCATCTGGTATTCAAAACCTATTGAGCAAATTTATTTAGGTTCAGGTCGGGACAAAATACTTCTTTATCTAGAAATTTGTTATTTTCGAAGTTTGAACTCGAGAATATTAAAAGTACTCTTTGGTACATGTATGTAGAGGGACAATTTCATGATTGGTGCATAGCTGATGAACAAACACCAGATGATGAGCTAGTGCAAGCCCTCAAATGGGCATGTGAAAATGGAGCAAATTGCACAAAAATACAAGAGAATCAACCATGTTACCTTCCAAATACTGTGAAAGAACATGCCTCTTATGCATTCAATAGCTACTACCAAAACATGAAAATAAAAGGAGCTAGTTGCTACTTCAATTCTGCTGCTATTTTAACTGCCCGTGATCCAAGTAAGTTTCCAACAAATTAAGTAGCTGGTGTACACTCCCTTCATCGGTCCTGTCACTTTTCGCTTCTTGAGATTTAAATTATGGACTAACATGAAAAAAACCTGCAACTTATACTAATTTTCATATAGGTCATTGTACCAATTAGTTGAGAATGTGTTTTAATCACGTTACGTTTACTTTAGGTTTTATGCATTCTAGGAGTTATTATAGTTGTGATATGTATAGTCGATTTCAAACTTATTTACGTTTGAGTGATTATATAGTACACTAGTTTCTTTTTGTAATGTAGAGAATTTAATTAATTATTTTTTTTGTCATTTTCTATTGACAGGTCATGATGCTTGCAAGTTTGAGGTTATTCCTTGATCAATATAATCTTGCTTCCCAGAGTTAAATTAAATTTGTGTTATTCCTTCTTTTGTCTATTTATATGTTTTGATTTTTTTTTTACTTACATAAACGAATTTACTAAATTGAATGATGTTAGAATTTTGGTTTGAGACTTGAGTTTCTTAATTTACCTCTCTCTTATTTTTCCTTTTATTTCTTTTCCCCTAATATCAAATTCTAGATCGGTCTCATCCCCAATTTCCTAAGAAAAAATAATTGTCAATGAAAATATTAAATATTCTCAATCCACAGAATTTGTTTTACTAGTATTTAATATTTTCTAGAACGGCTAGGCTAACGCACGTCATGAATATTTTGAAGAAATTAATTGAATGAAATAACAAAGGAAATTTATTAGCTAGACAATCAATAAAGTTAATAGTGTGGGTTGTCCAAATTCATATAAATCAATCTAGATCGGATCCCTAACGAGTATGACCCATTCACCATTTAGCCTTTAGCCTAACAGTTTGGCCAGCCTCTATCCAAATATAATTGATACATAAATATTATTTGAATTATTCATATTCACAGCATTTATGTAGTGTAATAAAAGTGATTTCTGAACCATATGATATGTTGCGTGTGTAAACAAAATTTGAGTTTAAAATGTGGGGATAAAAGCAGAAGAAGAAGCAAAAAAGAGGACCAATTAATATTCATATCTACAAGTAGTTATTATTTATTTCATGAAATAAGGTAAATGCATGATATTGAAATTTCCATTTTGTCTGACATAAATATTTATGTTTATGTCCCAACAATATGGAATTTAATCGTGAATATGGGGTTTCCTTATCAAATGGACACATTTCCCAATTCTATTCTTTCAACTTTCAACTTTCAACTATACAATCAGAAAAGAGGTCTAATTAACATAAATTTATCAATACATTTTTAAACTTTAAAATGACTAATATTTGAGCATTAATACAAGTTATATTACTTGAGTTTTTCAGGAATATCGTAAAATGTGTGTTCGATTTTGTCAAAAATAGTACAATCTAAATTACAGAAAAGTCGTTCAACTTCTAGTGACTAAATAAGAGAGGTTACGTTCTTATCACTTTCTTTTCTCTCTAGAACTCTCGATCTGGTCATTTATCTTTTAAAAATCAGATTCAAACGCAACATTACTATTAGGAAATTTGAACCTAGAATATAGTCAAAACCCCTCCTACACACTATACTTTTTCCTCCAAAGTTTGTTACCAATTGAATGAGAATTATATTTATGTTGATTTTAATTAGGAAAAGGTGTAGCTAGCTAGTGGGGCAGCATGAATGTGTATATGTCTAGCATACCAAAAGACAAACTTAGATACAATATAGACAAATTATAAGTCTTGTTGAGTAGATTCTTGTAGCATCCAAACGCTCTATTTTATTGACTATCTATTTCTTCACATAAAAATATCGATTAACTCTATTTGTTAAAGGCTTTTATAAGTCCAAATAAATCATCGCTAACATTTTTTATCATTTTATCCATTTTCATACTCTTTATCCTTTAGAAATCACGATCTAAGAAATAAATGGTGACTAACAATCAAATAATTATAGCAAGATCTTAGCCTGTCGTTTGTTGCCTTGTGTGAATTCAATGTTAACACAATTATTTTTCAAAAAAATAATGTTCAAATGGGCAACTTGGTTAGAAGTGTAATAATATAATTCAATGTTTGTACTTTGTTGACCATTTTAAAACTATAAATTTATCCTTCGAACTCAAAATTAGCTTAGGAAAGCATGACTTTGCTCAACTTTAAGCTGGTTATTGACGTGTTGATTTATTAACTCAATCGATCTATTAAAAATTGAATTAATCTATAATTCAAAAAATTCATGAGAAATCTTATTGAGATAAATTCGTTTTCTCATAAGCAACTTAGTCGAATATATAAATCAAATCTATGGAAGAATTTTTTTTATTTTAGCACTTTTGTTGGTGGAATGAAGTAGTTGTACCTGCTACTAGATTTGCTTTTCCACTTCACATAGAATCATATAAGTGCATAATTTATCTGGTTGACAAACCCTTTTTTTAACGGGATAATTATCACTATATACAATTCGATCAACTAATTTATCAGCATGATCAAAATATACCTAATATATACATTATCAATATACCCCACACATATATTACCTATACATTTTGTAAACAAGATTATCGAATGATTCAGATCTATAATTATATATCTTTTTTTAATTCAAGCTTTGGGAATGAAGTAATAATTAGTATAGAACTTTTATTTTTGAAATAAAAACTTTCGACGGGAAATCTAAATTATCACAAATGGTAAACAATTTTTTTTTTTTGAAAAATTCACAACTTTGGCAAATGGCAACCAATGTCCTACCACTTTCATTAAAGTAAAACATCAAGTGTGGTCTTCATTATGATTTCAGCAACTTTGGGATTTTTGTTTCTTTTTTCCTTAGATTTTCCAACCTATGATTCACACACGCATTATTGTGATGAGACTGATATAATCTTTCACTCTTAATTAATTATAGATTTTAAATTCAAGTCGATATTTTATTTTTCAATGACTGAATCAATTATGATTCCAAAGAAAATATATCAAACATTGAATGAGTAATAAAAAAACATTAAATGATTTGTTCAATAATTTTAAAAATAAATAATTAAAAACAAGAAGAAAAAATTTATAAAACACCTTGTTGTGTCCCTTTTGGTATGCATGGAGATGAAATAATGGTCATCATAAATGTCATTCACCACACTATAATTCAGCAGAAAATTCAAGGCTATTTCTCATCCTTATCTCTCTTTGCACCTTGGGACAAGTAATTGTTGTCTCTTCCCAGAAAAAAATAAAACTCCTTTCGTTTTAAATTAATTGTCATATTTTTATTCTCGAAAGAAAAATGAAATTAGATAGATTCAATATTTCATATTTAAAATTTAAATATTCAAAATACAATCAGTATTACAAGTTATAATTATTTTCATATTTATTTTGATGAAAAAATATGTTATAAAATATTAATTAAAGTTCACATCATTTTAACTCGATCTCAACTTCAAGGATATTGCCTTCATTCAATTGCAAGCTGATCAGCCTCAATTTATTGCTTTCTTTCCTATCTCCAATTATTGCATTATTATGCATGAAAATTGAGGTGTTTTTACCTTATTTGTACACATGGAGCTTTGTGTGTGAGTGAGTGGAGCGGAGCTAGAAAGAATTGAGGGTTCCTTCGAATCTCCTTCACCAAAAGATTACATCATATTCATGATCAAAAATATTTATATATATATATATAATAAATGTTGAACCTTTTATACATATAATTTTCTAATAAGTGAGATTATGTAAATGTATAAAAAAAGTTAAATTTATTTATTTTACTCTTTAGGTAAGGTAATGATCAAATCCACTAACTTAATAAACTAGATATACTTGGCATTCTTACAGTCCTATAAAAGGTGCAGCTAAGCTCCATCACTACATATCTCATAATTAAATAATGACTATACATTTTATTCTAAATAATTAAAATGTTGCATTAAATATGTGAAAGAGAGGAATTTTTTCCTACATAAGTTCATGGTTCAACTTTTCTTGGAAAATTGCAATTGCCCTTTTCTTGTGCTTTCTCCAAGCTAATAATAACAATAAAAAGGCTTTGAGTTTGTGTTATATATATAAAAAAAAAAAAGATGAATTATTTGGGAATTGGAGTTAGTCCTGGAAATGTTCCAGTTTATCATGGGAATAATTTGAAAGTTATTGATAGGAGAGTGAGAGTTACTGAGCTTGTGTTAAGGTGTGTTATTTTTGGTTTAGCAATTCTTGGTGCTATTCTTATTGGGACTGACAAACAAGTTAAGGTCATTTTCTCTATTAAGAAAATTGCTAAATTCACTGATATGAAAGCTCTTGTGTAAGTTATTTCTCCTCTTCTTTTAGTTTATTTGGTTTGTGGTACTCATTTTGGTTCTGACTATTTCAAATTTAAATTTGTATCTAAAAGTTTTACTTGAAATAAAGCGCGCTCTTTTGTAGAGGAGATTTTATTTAATTTCAATACTTGAAATAAAGCACACTCTGAGATTTTATTTAAATTTTGAACTCAAAACCTTTGGTGTATCTAAAAGTTTCACTTGATTTTTAAAATAAAGACTTCTTTATTAGAAGCCACTCTATTCAAGTCTCAAACCTGAAGACCTTTAATGTGTCTAAAAGTTTTTTGCTCGAAGCTTGAACATGAGATCTTTGATTTATTTAGAAGTTTATTGAAAATAAAATGTTTTTTTTTAATAAAGGCAATTTTATTCAAGTTTTGAACTCAAAATATTCTGTCTTTTTCTTGAAATAAAAAACTTTCCACTAAAGGGTAAATGCTATTGATTTTATTCAAGTTTTGAACTTGACACCTTAGTATGTCTAGAAGTTCCACTCGAAATTAAGTGTTTTCTACTTAAAAGGACTTTGATCAAGCCTCAAACTCGAGATCTTTAGTTTAAAGACAATTTTATCTATGACTTGAATCCTTTGGTTGGCGACAGAGGAGCACAAACCTTTTGGTGGTGTTTATATTTGGCTGAGTTTTTAAGTCTCCAAAGGTTAAAAAAGTGAAGTTTGTGCAGGTTTTTAGTGATAGCCAATGGATTAGCTGCTGCCTACTCATTGGTGCAAGTTCTAAGATGCATTTTGAGCATGATTAGAGGAAGTGTTCTCTTCAATAAACCATTAGCTTGGGCTATTTTTTCTGGTGATCAGGTACAATTAAGTCAAATGCTAGCTATTATGTCCTTTTTTTACCTTTTCATGAGGTATTCGATATCGTATTGAGGTTCAATCAATTTAGATCCGTAACTGGAAGTCCTAGGTAAGGGGTGATGTATTCCCTAGAAAGATAACCCCATACCCAGATTTCGAACCCAAACCTCTCACCACAACCTTTGTTTATAACTCTTATTTAATTATTATGAATTTTTAAAGTCTAGTATTAGTTCTTGGGAACCAGAGTAGTTGTAGCAATAATGACTTTTTCTAGAACAAGGCTGAAAAATCAATGTTTTGTTTGTAGTGGAAACCATTAAATCCATAGATAGTTCATAACTCATAAAAATTTCAGAAGTGAGTCATACCCAAATAAATGAACTGAGAATGCTAGCAAAATCTATGACCACTCTAATCATTTAAAAAGCAAAATAAAAAAAGAAGAAGTTGAGGTCCAAATTCAACTACTCAATACTTCATGGTCCAAAATAAACATAGATATATTTATTATATGCGAGAAATCACTAAAATCTCAAAAAAAAAATTCGAATGAATAGAACATATGGTCCAATTACATAACTTTTTCTTTATCATTACTTCCATGGTCATTCCTTGTAGCACTACAAATATTGAAATGATTCATCTAATTAGAGATGTCTCCACTAGTATACTCTTTTCCCAAATTGAACATAGATTTATATGGTAGAAACCACTAAAATTTCAAAAAAAACCAAAACTCGAACAGATAAAACAAATGATCCAATTACATGACTTCTAGCATGACATCGCCCATATTATTGAAATGGTTCGACGGTAGAGGTTCACCCCCACATGTGCCCTTTTATAATCATTATTCCTATCACATCATTCCCACCTTTTGGTTTATTTACATCTTAGAAAATTCATAACGCCTCTATACATTTTCAATTTTGAATCTGTCACTGATATATCATTTTTTCCCCAAAATTTGTAGTTGATGGCCTACTTGACACTAACTGCCGTGGCGGCGGCCGTGCAATCAGGAGTGTTTGCCAAGTTAGGGCAAACAGAATTACAATGGATGAAGATATGCAATATGTATGGGAAATTTTGTAACCAAGTTGGAGAAGGAGTTGCAACTTCTTTAATTGTAAGCCTTAGCATGATTGTTCTCTCTGGCATTTCAGCTTTCAGTCTCTTTCGTTTGTATGGAAATAGCAAAGGAAAGGGCAATGCAATATAATATAATGTAATGTAATGTAACTTTGGTGAATTTCCCTTTTGGTCTTTTTAGTTTTTAGATCTTTTTTTTGGGGTGTTGTAAAATAAATCAAAGACCAAAGTTGGTGAGATTGTTATAATCATTTCATGTTTGCTTGATCATATTTAGCTTTATCATTTCCTTATTATACGATATATCAATTGTTATATATTACAAACACATTACATATAAGGTTATAGTCAATAAATTTCTTTTTTGCTAGTTGTGGAAGAGATTAGTAAAATTCAAGGTGATGATCGAAGGGTGCATTTTTTTTATTGATTAAGATGTCTGAATTTGAATATACGTCTGAAAAAATAATATTGTTTTCTCAATAATTGGTATATTTAATATATATTTTTATTAAAGAATATAATTCAAATATTCACAATATATTGTTAGGTTGTAAGGTGGTGGTTTTGATGGCGAAAATGGTCGACAATGGTGGTGATGGTTGTGAACTTGTGACGGTGTAGGTGATTGATGGTAGCGACTAATGACAACAACGGATTGGTGGTTGATGATAGTGGGATGATAGTTGGGAGTGATGATGGTTGTGATTGTTGAAGGTGTAGTTAGTGATAGAGATCGATAGTGGTGATTGTACCATGGTGAAATCGGCAACTAATGTGAATAAAGTAACAGTGAGAAGTCATTTATCAAATGTTTTGAAACTTTGATCTAAATCGAAATAATTCAAATTATTCTAAGAGGTTCGATGGAAATATAGTTTAAGAGATGGTGCATAGTTGCAAGAAATATTCGTATCGCTTCAATTTTATGGGATGTCTATTTGAGTGGAAAATTAGGTAGTGATTATGTGAATACATCTTAATTTGTATTTTTGAATAAAACATTGTTACATGACACTGACCTTCCATATAATCCAAATTTGGAATTCAAGTATGAAAGCAATTAATGCTTAACCAAATTAAATTAGAATAACAAAGCATTGAATGTTTTCCCTCTTTTGTATGTTTGATTTCTACCAAATATAACGCACAAAAAAATAAATTTTTCTTCTTTCTTTTTTTCACTTATAAGTCTTAGGTTTTCTCAAATTCTTACAACCTTTGACAGCCCTTGAAGAAAAGCAAGAACAAAAAAAAAATGGTAAAAACAATTCTTCTCTTTTTCTATTTATTTTTTTGGGATTTATGTTGGATTCTCTTCTCATTACTTGTAATTAATTGTTTTTTACTTTTCGATTCCAATTTAGTTGAGTTTAGTTATATGAATCTTATGTATCATCCAAGGGGGTTCATCGTGATTTGATCATTGGTTGTAAAACTACCACAATCGATTCGTTTATTTGGATTTTAAAAGTACTATACTTTGTGTCTGATGGGAGTTTTTAGTTAAAATTATTTTTTTTCTTAGTGAATGAATCAGAAAGGGGTTTGGTTCTTTATTTTCGAATGGGGGCGAAGGCCATAAGAGAAAATTGTCCTACCGTAAGTAATATAAGTCACAAAAATGTAGGGATACTCGATACTTAGACCGATGAGAAATGAGAGATATCTGACAAAATAATTGAGGCTTGCCCAAGAAAAAAAAAATTCTTGCAAACGCCCCCCAAAAAATTCGATAAGAATCATGGACTTGTACTTATTATTTCCTTGTCCTTTGATTTATTTTGTAAAAAAGAAAAAAAAATTCCCCTTGAATGTACAATTTAATTAAATTACTTTGCTTGTTCTTGTTAAGAAAAATCAAATTAATTACTTGATTAATTTTTTTAAAAGTTACAGCCCACTAGAAAGGTGAAACACTTCACATTTATCTAAAGAAAAATAGAGATTCCCACTAGATAATGATTTGTTTCTATGCCATTAGTTGAGGCGCGCACAAGGTGATCTAGCCAATATCATTACTAAAAAATGATAGTGATTTGTTCTGTCAAGATGTGTGCAAGCTAGCTAGTCTGGACACTACGATATTCGATTATAGGAAAATGATGATGATTTGTTTTATTTTTTTCTTACAAAATTTGGCAGACAACATCAAAACGAGTTGCAGAGAAGAAAGTGGCTAAGTTTGAGAAGAACATAACAAGAAGAGGATTGAATCCTCTAACAGGAAAGAACAAAATGGAACCAGCACACATTGTTCTTGCACTCTTTGCTGTTTTGGTGGTTGGATCTTGTAAGCTCTTCTCTAATACTTAACTATTGAATATTTTTTTGTTATCCTCTATAACAACGTTTCACTATAATGGGCATGTTCTTTTGGAACCGATTTAATTTTCATGATATGTTATATTATAGGTTCTCTATAACAACATGCCGCTATAGGTTCTCTATAACAACATGCCGCTATAGGTTCTCTATAACAACATGCCGCTATAGCTTCTCTAATCCTTAGATATGTTCTTTTGGAACTGAGTTTTCATGTTATGTTATATTATATGTTTTCTATAACAACATGCTGCTATAGCTCCTCCAATCCTTAAATATGTTCTTTTGAAACCTGATTTTTCATGTCATGTTATATTATATGTTCTCTATAACAACATGCTGCTATAGCTTCTCTAACCCTTAAATATGTTCTTTTGGAACCCGATTTTTCATGTTATGTTATATTATATGTTCTCTATAACAACATGTTTCCATAGCTTCTCTAATCCTTAAATATGTTCTTTTGGAACCGATTTTTCATGTTATGTTATATTATATGTTTGCTATAACAACATGCCGCTATAGCTTCTATAATCCTTCAATATGTTCTTTTGGAACCAATTTTCTTGTTGGCTTGTCAATCAATATCAAAGTCATAAGTTGTGTATATATAAATATACCGTCAAATCTTTTTGTAACAACTATCCTTTATAACAACATTTCATTGTAACAAATTTTTTTAAAACCAAAATTTTCTTGTTATGTTATGTTACAAGTATGTTCTTTATAATAGCATTTTGCCATAGCGACCAACAAAATACAGACATGATGGCGTTACAGAGAGTTCTGAATATATATTAGTATAAGTACATACATTAATTTTCAATTATGCATATATCCTTGGTCCCGGAGCTAAAGGGAGGCAAGGGGATCAATTGAATCTCCTTCGATGAAAAATCGTAGTGTGTCAACTTTTGTTTTTGATATGTCATGAAACTTGATATAAGAAAAGATTTCCTCGAATCTTGTATGATTACTTGCTCTGCCATTACTATAGTTCTCATTGAAAATACATGAACCTTTCATTTCCCATTAAATCAATCGATTCGCGTAAAAAGTTTTTTATTTTTTTATGAACTCTTCATTTCTCAAATTGATGGGATAAATCCTTTTGTTTTTTCCTTTTGGATTTGCAGTTATTTTCCAGGTTGTGAAGATGGCTATTAATGGTGGGAACAATGTAGATGGAAGCTCTTAATTTCTCCATAAGAATGCAACATTAAGAAATATTTTTACAATTAATAGTTAAGAGTTACATTTTCAAACAAATTCTAAGTAAGTTTGTTACAACATTCTCTCTTGCTTGATGTATTATGGTTTTAATACTGTGATCATAGATCATCTGTGGAAACAACATGATCTTATAATAGTTACAATATTTAAAATTACAACGGTTCATATCATCGAATAAATCCTTTCCAATTTGGGAGTGTACTTGTGTGGTATCACCAATATGACAATATTTGCTTGAGCTGAGAGTCTATCGAAAACAACTACTCTACCTACACAAGGTAAGGATAAGGTTTGCTTACACAATACCCTACTTGTGGGATTACACAGGGTATGTTGTTGTAGATTTGTTGAAATACACTCTTAAAAATTCAATTTTAGCCTTCAAACATGCATCTTATTAACAGATCATACCAACAAAATGTATGCTGATTACATACTTGGTCTAGGAAGCTCAAGCAGACTGATTATCTGAAAAATACATCGAAAAGGAGAGAATGGAACAGGAATTGACACTAAGAATGTTGTCAACGGGCAAGCTATTGGATTTAAGGCGTTGTGACACTCAAGAAGCATTGTCAGGATTGAGGATAACTCAGTAGAACTTATTGTGAACCTGCTTTCCATAAGTACATTTGCTTTCATCAGACCTGCGAGCTGCACGAGCTGCTTTGTTGCCTGTATTGGAACATTGACGACAATCTGAACTTTTCGACAACTTCCTTGCACAGGAATTGTAGCTGGACTCATGATACACTTGAATGTTGTTTTTTACCAAATCTCTAGCATCAGGAGAATTGAAGTCATCAAATTCCTGAAAGATAACATGTTAGACAATGAAACGCGAGTCACCTTATTTGCAAGAGCTAGCATAACACTATGTATCAAGAAGATATAACAAAGCAATAGCAAATCAGAAATGCCTTGCCAAGAAGGGGTTTCACTGATAATGTTCGAATTTCACAAACAAATGTCCTGTGCTTCGAAGAGTGCTAAGAATGTCACGGGTCATGAGCACTCACCTTGGACTTTGTCTTGGCGTAATAAGGTGTTAAGCAGGGGTTTACATCCTTGAGAAACATGTCATCTGGACTACCAGGAATTGTGTGATCCTCAGAGCTGAACTCCTAATAGAAACAAAGAAACCAAATTACTCCCCTGAACCGAATGCCTAACAATGCACATTCATGTCACATTTCTTTTGAAAGGATGATAACTTCGAGCAGAACAATTGCATTAAAGGATACTATCTAAGCTTTATATCGATAATTTGTTCACATTCACAACAAAGTTCGTGTTGCATTAGAAAATTCTTGCACATTATTTATATATTTACCAGAGAATTAGCTGCTTCTTCTTGATCATATTCTGGTGGGCTACCAAAAGAGTCATAGCTCCCTCTTATAGCATATTTATCTGCTTTGACCTGTGAAAATTATAGTATCAGCCATTTTCTATAACAATCTAATGCTGATCTATTGATAAATTACCAAAGATATTTGCTTTATTACATCCAAAGCACACGGGGACCAAACCAATGGACTTGGATGTAACAAAATGATGCAAAGATCACAACATATAGCTCCCTCCAAATCATTTATAAGCAACGCAGAAGTGATAGTTTGACTATCTACAGGCTAAAGGCAAAACATGGAAAAAGCATATATCAACTAGATCCATATAGTGTTCTTCCATATTTTCATCATGATGGGGCGAGCAGAAACCAAGAACGATACTTACTTTTTCATGTCATGGAGCCTTTGTGGTTCATCAGTGAGGTAGAAAATCATATTCTTTTCTGTAATATCCTTATCGTACATATTTAAGAGTTCATGGAGCATTCGAACAAGGAGATTTTCGTTCTCTTTGTCAGTAGATATTGTGAAACTTTGAAGCACATCCGCAAACTCTAGTTTGGTGCAATTGTTATTTCATTTTGAAGATTAATAAGGTTAGTGATATCAACAGAAAACATGTCTGAGTTTAACTAGTTCTTGTTCATCATAAGTAATCATGCAGCTTTTCAAAATACACGATAGATTGGAATTTCGTGGTTTAGACAATAGAAAGATCCCAAAAAACAGTCCAAATGATTCATATGATATGAAGCAGATGGCAGACAATAATGACTTGTTGTTACCTCAGCGAGATCTTCGGCTAGGCATTGTAGTTGCCCGGTAAGAGAAGTGACCTGCCTTTGAAGATTTGGTATAAGCTGCTTTGCCTGTTTGAGTTCTGAACCCTGCTTTTCCAAAAGATCCTGAACTTGAGAATTCATAACATCCGGGAACAGTATGGAATTTTTCAGTGACTTTATCTCTTCCCTTTGGTTTAAGCACAAATCCTTAAGCTTCTCAACCTGTCAGTATTATTTGCAAATCAGAAAATGAAGCAAAGAGGTAACATAAACTCAAAGCATCAATTCCTTGATGTAACCTCAGAAGATTAACTCGATTCACGTTGAAAATTGCAGGGAGGATAAAAAGAGGACAACTTTGGATTGTTTGTTTTTCTGTTCAAACACCAACACTGCCCCCATAACATGGAAATTCGCAAAAAAGAAAAGGAATAAACACCATTAGAAAGTTAATCTACGATAAAGACTTGTATCAACCAAATCCACAAACACATTCGATTAGAAATCAAGCATAATTCTGGCTCATCAATAAACAACCAATAATAACATAAATGTGCTGTCTTGACCAAGATAATTACATCATTTTATAGACTATCAACCACCTACACCAGATACATTTTACAACAACAAACGTGACATCCTGAACAGGAAGTTTTTGTGCAAATTTACACCTTCATTATTCTTGAAAATCCACATATCAAAAGATAAACTCTTCGACTGAAAATAAACAAAAAGTTTGCACCTTAACATCAAATGTAACCAAATTATTCGAAAGGCCACAACTTTTGAACAAATTCAAGAACAAGCTGTTGGTCGAACATTCCATCCTAAGTTAGTCTCCATTTATTAAGATGCACAGAGAAAGCTTCCCTCTACAGTAGAGAAAAAGGGTAAAAATTTCAAGAATTATGATAACATGCAAGATAACACTATATGATATACAAATATAGAACCACTTCCCTTTTTTCTTCAAGCATCAACTAAAGTAACATACACATATATTCAATTAGAGAACATGAATAATTCCAACCAATTGATATACCACCAATTTGCCATCAAAAGTGATATCATCCCACATTTTGCAACAATAAAAATGCCATCTTGAACAAAATAATTGCAGAATTTTTAAGATTATAGACCTCCAACACCTAAGACATTGATTACCACTTTCACGAACTAAGTTACGATGCCAATTTACATCTCCAATGTTCTTAAAAATCCACATACCAAAAACTAAAATCTTTGAACTAAAAAGCCAAAAAGTTTGCATCTTCGCCCAAAATTTACCCAAATTATTCAGAAAGCCACAGCTTTTAAACAAATCCGAAGCTGTTTATCAAAATGTTTAAATCAAAGTTAGCCTCAAAATATCAAGCTGCACAGAAAAAAAGCTTCCCTTACTTAAATTTATGCAAACAGCAAACAAGATCCAAAAGCAACACTAAAATCATATGATATGCAAATGGAGTACCTCTCGATTTTTCTCCTCGACCATCAGCTTAAACTCAACAATCTGATCCTCCTGCTCCTTATTCATACTTAACAGCTCCCTCTCACTTCTAAGAACCATTCCTAATGTCCTCGTGTTCCCCTTAACCTCCGTCAACGCCTTCTTCGCGCTTCCTTCCTCTTTTTTCACACCACCACCAGCAGAAGAACCTTTAAACAATTTCTTATGCAGAGAACTCAAACCACTGCCCCTTTTCGCTGTTTTCTTCAAATCTTCAGCTATAAAATCCACAGGAATAACCAATTTCAAATCACCATTTTTCTGCTGCTGCTGCTGCTGCTTCATCAATTTAGAAGAAGCAGATTTGTGTTCAACAAATTTCTTGACCATAGAGCTGAAATTGGATTGATGGGTAGTGTGAGTGACACCATTTGAACCTTTCTTGATTTTGATTAGAGCTTTGTCTGTAGAGGAAGAAGGGTCAGATTTAGTTGAAGATCTTGAAGAATCAAAAGAAGTTTTAGCATAGCGAGATGATGGCTTGATGAAAGACATTGTTGGGGTTGTTAAAGTTTGATTCTTGGAGAGATTTAAGCTTGAATTTCAGGACAAAAAGAGCATTTTATGGGTTTGTGTGAGAGAGAGGAGAAGAAGAAGAAGATAGTTTGGCGCTGGATGAATTCAAATTTTTGGGAGCGTTTACACTTAATTACAATATTTTTATTTTGGGATAGAAGTGAGCCTAGACTTAAATGTAAATTGTTGTCGTATCGGGAGATCACGAGTTCAAACTTTAAAAATAGCTCCTTGCAAAAATATATGATAAGACAACATATAATAAACATATGTAATTAAGTTTTTGTCTGGATCCCACGTATTTTGGGATAGAAGTGACTAGTGAGCCTAGACTAAAATGTTAAATTGTTATCGTGTGATTGGTAGATTATGAATTCAAACTTTAAAAGTAAGTCTTCTATGATAAGACAACATATAATAAACCTTTAAATTGGACTTTTTCTGTGAATCTCATATATAACGAGAAACTTACTAGATATTTTTGACCCTCGTTACACACAAGCTACTAGAGGTATCAAATATTGGCCCAAAAATTGATGGTATGTTTAATTCATTCAAAACTTCATGAGTTAGATATATATATCTTTTGCAGTGAGTTGATTTTTAGTCGGCCCAACATAATCTAATTTAAAATGATTCCATTTTAGGGATTATTTGCACTTTTCCCCGTGCTAGTCTTTACAATAATATCCCACAAGTTTTTTATAATAATTTAAAGGAGTTTGATTTAGGAAAATCAAGATAAGTATGGGTGTGGAAGTACTATTGATTTCTCTTGTGGAGGAATTTCATAGCGAAAGTATGGGTGTTTCAAAATCCACAATATTATCACAAATCTTGATAATAACCAAGTCATTGCAAAAACAATTGATTGCACAATATCATGTTTAGAGTTTGAAGAGCAATTAAGTTTTTGTATATCCTTAACCAGTTGAATTGACGATAAAGGACAAGAGTGGATGAAATATGATCCAAAATATAATCCTTTGGATCAAGCTTTCTCTATAAGCGAATCCTTCTTGAATTGCATCACATTGAGGCCATAATCCAAAATATGATCCTTTGGATGTTCTAAATATAGGACCAAGAGATCTACGGTTTAGATATCTGAAGCTAAGTAATACTTCACCATCTGCAAACCTATATGTTGGTCTGGCTGAAAAAAGATCAATATCTCGTATTGTGTACAAATTAGTCCAAGATTCTTTGACATCATAGTCTGTCATGATTCATAACTTATTAGAATAAAAGCAAAGTAGACCTCTCAATACTGAAAGTTCATATTCGAGGTACTTCATTTTGAATAGTTTGCACATTCTCTCCAGCAATGATATCTCTCCGTAAACCTCATTTGAAATATCAAATGAAAAAATAGTATAATATTGTGACAAACCAAGCCAATGAAATGCTCCATGTACGAATGCCAAACAATCCCTACCAGATGGCACACCAAATGACACAGGGATAGCGCGAATTGAAGGTTTATCAATTCTTTTCCAGGAAGAAGAGACCGCACAGGTAATTTGCTGAGGATGTCCATCATCATCATCATATGCGCTTGGAAGTGAATTCCCATGGCCTAGATGGGACAAAACAAATAGTTGTGGAATTTAAACATTGTTGTATTAGTGAGACAGAACAAAACAATCCTAGAAGATTAATTAAAGACATTACCTGAGGACCAACTATATCCATAGGTGACAATAGATTGCTCATCGTGTCAAATTATTTGTTGCATCCTTTCTATATATATATATATTTATATAAACCATTGATTACGTGTATTTAATTATAATTTTTTTCAACTCCCTCATATATGGGCTACTTGGCCAGGCGGTTAGAGCTTCATGTAGGTTTGCTTTTCCTAATTAATAAGATAAAAATAAGTGAAACAAGACAAACATGTGATATGCATTTACGATAAACCACAATAGTTAAAAAAATTATAATTTGTTGTTATATGTAAGGTTTTATAGCAATTTCTCTCTCCAGCCTAAATAGTTGCAGCCCAAAAAACATTTCATATAAATATGATAATTGTATTTTATATTATGTAACAAATGCATATGTATCAACTACATTTGACAAAAGCGAAATCAGATGTAGAAAATTAGGACAAGCTACCAAATGACACCTAATGACTAATTAGAGCATGTTTGGATGAGCGTATAAATCATGACCTATTCACCAGAAGTCATAAAATCCTATGACTTTTTTTGTTATTTTAATTTACAAATAAATGCTTAAATTTTTTTTTTATCTTGGACAAATGCTATATAACAACAACAACATATTCAAACACTATAAAAATATTGAATTAAAGACTATTTTAGCTTTAAAACACCTAAAATTAGCTAATCCAAGCAGGCTCTTAATTTTTGGTTGTTTGTTAAGAAGGAAGTTATATCATGTTTTTTATTATTATTTATTGAATCGAATATGATTTTATGAAATAAAATAAAATAGTAAAATCGCGATTATCCGTCGATTTATTTTTATTTACACGTCGGGTGTAAAATAAATATACTGGAATTAAATAAACTAACAGACACCTCTTGATTCAAATCAACATTGTCCGTTGATTTTGACCCTCATATTGGACATTTTCATTAGTAGTGCGCGTAAAAAGTTAAAATTAATGGGTTGTCAAAAGAGAAAAAAGTTTTTTATTTATTTTATGAAATAGACTAAAAAAAAGTGAGACACACAAATAGAGTGATGTTAATTTTTTTATGGGCTTGCTGGGCTTGAAATCTAAAATAACAAGGTCCAAGTGAAAACTGACCGGACCCAAATAGCTTTAAAATACTCCTACATATAAGGAACTCCGAGCTTGATGCGCTTTATTCAAAACTCATCCTCTTCTTCTCTGAAACACTTTTGGTCGTTGAAGATGTGGTAGCCTCCACAGATTCAATTGAAACATCCACCCGCATATGTGTCTGGTTCAATTATTCGGTGAAGAATTTTTTGAACTTAGGTTGATTTCGATTCCTATGGATAAGAGAGAAAACTGGATCATAAATCGAATAAAAGTAGTCTCGATAATCAGTAATGATGTGGATGACTGGATTGTTAACTTTGAACAACTCGAGGGCAATGTAAAATCTTTACGCAGGTAATTTTATGAGTTAATATATATTGTTCATTCCTTTCTTGGTTTATGGATTAATGGGTTCTTGTTTTTTGACATGAACAATATATATTAACTCATAAAATTGTTAACTTTGAACAACAAATGGTAGAATCTTCTGAAACTCTGTTTTTTGACATTGATAATATCAACTTCTGGAACTCTGTTTTTTTTTATCAAATCCTTTTAAGCTTTAAGTGTAATCCATCTTTATGCCAAAAGCAACACTAAAGTTATATGATATACAAATGGAGTACCTCTCGGTTTTCCCCTCGAGCATCAGATTAAGCTCAACAATCTGATCCTCCTGCTCCTTGTTCATACTTAACAACTCCCTTTCACTTCTAAGAACCATTCCTAATGTCCTCGTAGTCCTCTTAACCTCCGACAATGTCTTTTTTGTGTGTGTTAGCCCATGAATATTTTAGTGATATAACTTTTGGAAGATTTTTTTACAAAACCATTACGGAACCCTCTGTAGGGAGTTGGGGGAGCAGTACATGAAGCCTCACCTTTTTTGCACATATTTTGGGCATTTAGGATCCATTTTATAGGAATTAGACGATTTTCTCAGCTTTTCGTGTGTGTTAGCCCATTAATATTTTGATAATATGGCTCTCAAATGATTTATTTGCAAACCCTTTACGGAACCCTCTATAGGGAGTTGGGGGAGCAGTACGTGAAGCTTCACCATTTTTTGCACATATTTTTGGCATTTAGGAGCCATTTTACATAAATTAGGCGATTTTCTCAGTTTTTCATATGTGTTAGCCCATGAATATTTGGTGCTATGGCTTACGGATTATTTTTTGAAAAACCTTTACGGAACCCACCATAGGGAGTTGGGAGAGCAATACGTGAAGCATCACTATTTTGTGCACACATTTTAGACATTTAGGAGCAATTTTACAGGAATTATATGATTTTCTCAGTTTTCGTGTGTGTTAGCCCATGAATATTCTTTATAGAACCCTCCGTAGGGAGTTGGGGGAGTAGTACGTGAACATTCACCATTTTTTACACATATTTTGGGCATTTAGAAGTCATTTTTTACAGGAATTAAGCGATTTTTCCAGTTTTTCATGTGTAATATCTATAAATATTTTAGTGATATGACTTCCGGACGATTTTATTGCAAAACCTTTACGGAACCCTCCGAAGAGATTAGGAGGAGCAATATGTGAAGCCTCACTAATTTTTGTACATATTTTTGACATTTAGGAACCATTTTATAGAAATTAGGATATTTTCTCAGTTTATCATATGTGTAAGCCCATGAAAATTTGGTGATATGACTTATAGACGTTTTTCTTACAAAACCTTTATGGAGCTCTCTATAAGGAGTTGGGATAGTAGTACGTTAAACCTCACCATTTTTTGCACATATTTTGGGTATTTATGATTTATTTTACAGGAATTAGGTGATTTTCTCAATTTTTCGTGTGTGTTAGTCTATGAATATTTTGGTGATATAGTTTCTAGACGTTTTTTTGTAAAATATTTTAAGAACCCTCTTTAGGGAGTTGGGGGAGTAGTACGTGAAGCCTTTATATTTTTTGCACATATTTTGGGCATTTAGGAGCCATTTTACAGGAATTAGGTAATTTTCTCAGTTTTCGTGTGTGTTAGCCCATTAATATTGTAGTGATATGACTTTCGGATGATTTTTTTTCAAAACCTTTACGAAACTCTCCGTAGAGAGTTGGAGGAGCAGTATGTGAAACCTCACCATTTTCACATATTTTGGACATTTAGGAGCCGTTTAAAGGAATTAGACGATTTTCTTAGTTTTTCGTGTGTGTTAGTCTATGAATAATTTGATAATATGACTTTTGAATGATTTTTTTGTAAACCTTAATGGAACCCTCCGTAGGGAGTTGGGGGATCAATACGTGATGCCTCACCATTTTTTGCACATATTTTGGGTATTTAGGAGCCGTTTCACAAGAATTAGGTGATTTTCTCTGTTTTTCGTGTGTGTTAGCCCATGAATATTTTTGTAATAGTCCATCCGTATAATTTTTTGTAAAATCTTTTCGGAACCCTCCGTAGAAAGTTGGGAGAGTAGTACATGAAACCTGACATTTTTGCACATATTTTGGGCATTTACGATCCATTTTACTGGAATTAGGTGATTTTCTCAGTTTTTGTTTGTGTTGGCCTATGAATATTTTGGTGATATAGATTCTGGATGATTTTTTTGACAAAACCTTTATGTAACCCACCATAGGAAGTTGGGGGATCAATGAGTGAAGCCTCACCATTTTTACACTTATTTTGAGCATTTAGGAGCTATTTTACAGGAATATGATGAGTTTCTCAGTTTTTCGTGTGTTAGCCCATGAATATTTTTGTGATATAGCTTTTGGATGATTTTTTTACAAAACCATTAAGGAACTCTCCGCAGAGAGTTGGGGGAGCAGTACATAAAGTCTCACTATTTTAGCACATATTTTAGGCATTTAGGTTCCATTTTTACTGGAATCAGACGATTTTCTAAAATTTTCGTGTGTGTTAGCCCATGAATATTTTGGTGATATGGCTTCAGAATTTTTTTTTACAAAACCTTTATAGAACACTCCATAGGGAGTTGGGGAGCAGTACATGAAGCCTCACCATTTGTTGCACATATTTTGGGCATTTAAGAGCTACTTTACAACAATTAGGATATTTTTTCAATTTTTTTGTGAAAGTTAGCCCATGATTATTTTGATGATATGACTTTCAGACGATTTTCTTATAAAACCTTTAAAGAACCCTCTGTAAGGATTTGGGGGAGCAGTACATGAATCCTTACCAATTTTTGCACATATTTTGGGCATTTAGACTCTATTTTATAGGAATAGGGTGATTTTCTCAATTTTTTGATGTATGTGTTAGCCCATGAATATTTTAATGATATAGCTTCCGAATTTTTTTTCAGAAAATATATATGGAACCCTGCGAAGAGAGTTGGGGGAGTAGCACATGAAGCCTCACCAGTTTTTACACTTATTTTGGGCATTTAGGAGCCATTTTATAGAAAATCAGACGATTTTCTCAGTTTTTCGTGTTAGCCCATGAATATTTATGCGACATGGCTTCCGAATGATTTTTTGAAAAAACCATCTGAAAGCCATATTACCAATATTTTCATGGGCTAATACACACACAAAAAAACAGAGAAAATTGCCTAATTCCTGTAAATTGCCTCTTATATGCCGAAAATGGACTCGAAAATAGTGAGACTGTACGTACTGCTCCCCTAACTCCCTAAGGAAAGGTTTCGCAAAGAAATCGTCCGAAAACTATAACACCAAAATATTCGTGGGATAACACACACAAAAAATTGAGAAAATCGCATAATTCTTGTAAATTGGCCCCTAAATACCCAAAATGGACTCCTAAAATGGTGAGACTGTACGTATTGCTCCCCCAACTCCCGATGGAGGATTCTATAAAGGTTTCACAAAGAAATCGTCTGGAAGCCATATCACAAAAATATTCATTGGCTTACACACTCGAAAAAATTAAGAAAATCTCCTAATTCCTGTAAATTGCCCCCTAAATGCCCAAAATGGATTCTGAAAATGGTGATATTGTACGTACTGCTCCCCTAAATCCCTACGGAGGGTTCCGTAAAGGTTTCACAAAGGAATCATCCGGAAGCCATATCACCAAAATATTAATGGGCTAACACACACAAAAAAACTAAGAAAATCGCCTAATTCCTATAAATTGCCCCTAAATGCCCAAAATTTTCTTTGAAAATGTTGAGACTGCACGTACTACTCCCTCAACTCCCTATGGAGGGTTACATAAAGGTTTCACGAAGAAATAGTCCGGAAGCCATATCACCAAAATATTTATTGGCTAACACACATAAAAATTTGAGAAAATCGCCTAATTCCTGAAAATTGCCCCATAAATACCCAAAATAGACTCCAAAAATGGTAAGATTGTATGTACTGTTCCCACCAACTCCCTACAAAGGGTTTCATAAAGATTTCGCAAAGAAATCGTCCAGAAGCCATATGACAAAAATATTCATGGGCAAACACACAAAAAACTGAGAAAATTGCCTACTTCCTGTAAATTAGGCCCTAAATACCCAAAATGGAATTCGAAAATAGTGGGACTATGTGTACTGCTCCCCTAACTCCCTACGAAGGGTTTTGTAAAGGTTTCCCAAAGAAATCATCTGGAAGTCATTTCACCAAAATATTCATGGGCTAACATACATGAAAAATTGAGAAAATGACTTAATTTCTATAAATTGCCCCCTAAATGCCCAAAATGGACTTTGAAAATGTTTATATTTTACGTATTGCTCCCCAACTCCCTAAAGAGGGTTTCATAAAGGTTTCACAAAGAAATCATCTCGAATATTCATGGTCTAACACACACGAAAAATTAAGAAAATCGTCTAATTCCTGTAAATTACCCCCTAAATATCCAAAATAGACTCCGAAAATGATACAAAGGGTTCATTAAAGGTTTCACAAAGAAATCGTCCGCAGCCATATCACAAAAATATTCATAAACTAACACACACAAAAACTGAGAAAATCGACTAATTTCTGTAAATTGGCCCTAGATACCCAAAATAGACTCTGAAAATTTTGACATTGTACGTACTGCTCCCCCAACTCTCTACGGGGGGTTCCAAAATGATTTCACAAAGAAATCATTCGATAGTCCTATCACCAAAATATTCATGGACTAACACACGAAAAATGAGAAAATCGCATAATTCTTGTAAATTGTCAACTAAATACCCAAAATGGACTCCGAAAATGGAGAGACTGAACGTACTGCTTCCTCAACTCCCTATGAAGAGTTCCGTAAAGGTTTCACAAAGAAATCATTCAGAATCCATATCACCAAGATATTCATAAGCTAATACACACACGAATAATTGAGAAAATCGCCTAATTCGTGTAAATTGACCACTGAATGCCCAAAATGAACACTGAAAATGGTGAGAATATACGTAGTACTCCTCCAACTCCCTACGGAGTGTTCCATAAATGTTTCGCAAAAAAATCATCAAGAAGTCACATCACCAAAATATTCATGTGCTAACCGGAAAAAAAACTAAGAAAATCTCATAATTCCTGTAAATTTCCCTCTAAATACCCAAAATGGACTCTAAAAATGGTGAGATTGTACGTACTTCTCCTCCAACTCCATACAGAGGGTTCCATAAAGGTTCCGCAAAGAAATCGACTGAAAGTCATATCACCAAAATATTCATGAGTTAACATGCACAAAAAATTGAGAAAATCGTCCAATTCCTTTAGATTGCCCCATATGTCCAAAATGGACTCTAAAAATGGTGAGACTATACGTACCGCTCCCTCAACTCCCTGCGGAGGGTTCCATAAAGATTTCACAAAAAAATCGTCCGGAAGACATATCCCCAAAATATTTATGGGCTAACACACACAAAAAATTTTAAAAATCGCCTAATTCCTCTAAATTGCCCCCTTTATACCCAAAATAGACTCCAAAAATGGTGAGACTGTACGTACTGCTCCCTCAAGTCCCTACGGAGAGTTTCATAAATATTTCACAAAGAAATCATCCGGAAGACATATCACCAAAATATTTATGGGCTAACCCACACGAACAATTTAAAAAATCGCCTAATTCCTCGAAATTGCCCCCTTATTACCCAAAATGGACTACAAAAATGGTGAGACTGTACATACTGTTCCCCTAACACCCTATAGAGGGTTCCATAAATGTTTCGCAAAAAAATCGTTCGAAAGCCATATCAAAATAATATTCATGCGCTAACACACACGAAAAATTTAGAAAAATCACTTAATCCTTGTAAATTGCCCACTGAATACCTAAAATTGACTCCTAAAATAGTGAGACTCTACGTACTACTCCCTCAAATCCCTACGAAGTGTTCCATAAAGGTTTCACAAAGAAATCGTCTGAAAGTCATATGACTAAAATATTCATGGGCTAACACACACGAAAATTGAGAAAATCCCCTAATTCTAGTAAGTTGCCCCCTAAATACCCAAAAAGGACTAAGAAAATGATGAAACTGCACGTACTGCTCCCTCAACTCTCTACGGAGGGTTCCATAAAGATTTCGCAGAGAAATCGTCCAGAAACCATATCACTAAAATATTCATGGGCTAACACACACGAAAAATTGAGAAAATCGCCTGATTTTTGCAAACTACCCCCCAAAGGATAAAATGGATTCTAAAGGTGAGATTGTACGTACTGCTCCCTCAACTCCCTAAGGATGGTTCCATAAGAGGTTTCACAGAAAAAATTATCCGAAAGTCATATCAACAAAATATTCATGGCCAAACACACACAAAAAAAATAAGAAAATCGTCTAATTATTGAAATTGACCCCTAAATGACCAAAATGGATTCAGAAAAAAGTGAGATTGTACGAAATGCTCCCCCAACTGCCTATGGAGTGTTCCGTAAAGGTTTCACAAAAAAAATCGTTCGAAAGCCATATCACCAAAATATTCAAAGGCTAACACACACAAAAATTTAAGAAAATCACATAATTCTTGTAAATTACCCCCTAAATACCCAAAATAGACTCTGAAAATAGTGAAACTGTACATAATGCTTACCCAACTCCCAACAGAGGATTCTATAAAGGTTTCACAAATAAAATCGTCTACAAGCCATATCACCAAAATATACATGGGCTAACACACAAATTCTTTGATGGCCAGTCTCCTGACTTGCAGTCTTGGCCCTCTTGCTGTGAAACTCCTCCCTATCCTTCAACTTGTCTTCCTCAACCTGCTGCACATAAATCATCAACCTAGCTATGTCCATGTCTCCGATCAACATCGCCGCCTTACCTTCCCTGCTAGATAGACGAGACAACCCAAACACGAACAAGCTCATTCGGCTCCTCATATCTGCCACCATCTCCGGAGCATAACGAGACAGCTGAGTGAACTTAAGGCTGTACTCTTGCACACTTATAGATTCCTACTTCAGGTTTAGAAATTCTCTTACCTTAGTTTCCCTTAGCTCTCGGGGAAAGAAACGCCCCAAGAAAGCATCTTCAAACACAGCCCAACTCAAAAGTGGTGCCCCCTCTACCCTGTTCTTCTTCCATTGATCGTACCATATCCTGGCAACACCTTTGAGCTGATATGAGGCTAACCCCACATGCTCTGCATCAGCAACACGCAGGACCTCAAACACTTTCTTAAGCTCTTCCACAAAGTTCTCTAGGTCTTCAGTGGTCTTCGACCATGTGAACTCTAGGGGATTCATCCTCAAAAACTCACGAATTCTGGATGTATCAGTCACATCCTGACGACCCATTCCTTGTTGACCAACCTGATTTGCCACAACCTGAGTCAACATCTGAATAGCATTTCTAAACTCAGCATTAGTGACCTCTCCCTGAGGGGGTTGCACTTCTGGGGCATTGGGAGCTTCTTGACCATGAGGATTAACATTCCTCCTAACAGGACGTCCTCGAACAGCTCTTCGTGGAGGCATGATCTGAAAAGACACGCGTAAGCACGAATTAGAGGAAAGGCTTTTATAGAGATGAGCTCTATCGCACGAAGTGGAGTAAGAAGAAAGTTAAAGGTTCCTAAATGTCGTAGCCTCCTAATTATAGATGTGGTGCGCTTCACACCGATAACAAGGACTCTACAGACACGGCTTCATAGACACCCTAGGACTCTTGAATTCTGTGCTCTGATACCAAGCTTGTCACGCCCTGAGCCTATACCCTGGACGTGACCGGCACTTGAGAACCATTGCTGATCCCCGAGCGAACCCATGGCCTGGCTTACTACTTAGCGGAAGACTTAACTTGAGCATATGGGCTCTTATCATGACAGAGTTAACTCATAAAACTTAACTTCGCTTACAAAGCCAATTGACATCTGAAAAATACTTAAATGCAATTACTAGAAGCTTCAGTCAAAACTCAAAGCAAGGAAATAAGAATAAGTCTGAGAGACCCATCAAATCTAGACCTGTCTATGAAGCCTCTAACTAACTAAGACGAGTGTCGGGACAGACCCCACGACATCTCAACAAAACTTAAATAAAAAGATAAAGATGAATCCTCCGGGAGTGCTAGGAGGCTCACCAAAACTACTAACAACGGAAGTGTAATGATCTTCAACGAATGCATGTTGATGATTCTAAACACCTGTATCTGCATCCACAAAGATGCAGGTTGAATGACATTAGTAAATGAAATGTACGAATATGTAATATAGCTGAGTAGATAAATAACTGAAATGAAAGTACTGAAAACCAATAAGGATATGAGTAACTCAACTGAATGAAGAGAGACAAGGAACAAAACCATTAAAACTTTACAATTTCACTTACTAAGCTCTGTTTTCATGGGACTCATAAGTATATAGAAAACCTTAGCTTTACCTTTAACTCAAAACTGAATGTAAAGGATTAAATGAATAAAGTCACTTTAAAACTTCACAAGCTAACTCATCTCTGAAAAACTCAACTTCTCAAATAATATGAAAATAATGCATATTTTTACTCTAGGGAGTTTCTCTAACCGACAACCATCACTATGAGTTATGTGATGATACAACATAACATCCACGCTGCCAGAACGGTCCTATACCTGCCAGGCATAGGACTCTCAAACTCACTAAGTGGATCCACTAAGTACTATATGGAAGGAAATCATCTAAAAAGTATGAATCATTTACCCATGTTGGCTGCATGGTTTATGGAGGCTGTGAGTTGTTTAACTCTCCCCCATATCGGTGCTCAATACTACTCCCAAAATCTTTTACTTTGCTCATCTCAAATGTTTAAAAACATTATCTTTTCTGGGTCGAGGTAATTACTCAACTAGTCCTCTTAAATAGGTAACTGTTTTCTAGAGTAAACCAGTACTCAATAACTCACTTTAGAAATCATTAATTCTATTCTTAAAATACTGATATCCTGGGAAAATACTTAGTTTCCCAAATGCTTCTCAAAACTTCCTTCTTTAAAACTTTTCTCAAAACTCTTCTTTAAGCTCTTCTCAAGACTCTTCTTTAAGAAATCAACTTAAAACAGTTAAATAGTTTAAAAGACTTCTTATCAGTAACTTAGAATGAACTCAATGGGGTAGGACTCATGCTGAAATAGGAACATGAACAATACCACAAAACATTCACAATATGAATATATTTACTCAAGAATAGGATTCGATACAATCAATGGATTAACTCAACTTTGCTAGAAATCAAGGAACAAAACCCTAGATTGCTTTCGTAGAATTTCTGACATATGTAAGGCTTGAGGGTGAGCAAACCCAACACTAAAAAGCCTTACATACCTGGAAGATCAAAGATATTGACAAATCTTGAAGAAATTGGATGAACACTTGAAAACCCTAGCTTTTCTCCTCTTGAATCTTCTCTCCAAAATTCCTAAGTGTTAATGACAATCTAATATGTCTAAACACTGATAAAGCCTTAACTAAGAGGAAAAGGGTCGGATTTTGGGGCTTAGAAGGGAAGGGAAAAGTCTGAAATACCCTTCATTAAAACTGTCGGAATCGACCTACGATCGTGACCTACGGTTTGTAGGTCGTTCTACGATCCGTCCTGTTCAACCGTAGAACCAACTTCAGAAACTTTCAACCTAGGCCTTCAAACGACGACACCCATGTACGGCCCATCATTTGACCTACGATCCATACATAGCCATCGTAGGTCAGGCTTTAGGACTGAAAATTTGACCAAGCCTAGAGGGGACCAACGAGACCTATCTACGGCCCGTCAACTGAACGACGACCCGTCCTGTTGCTCCATAGGTCAATGTTCAGAAACTTGGAAATCCTGAAAGCTAACAGTGTCATCAACGGTTCCCACCTACAGCCCGTCATTCCACCTACGGTCCGTAGGTGGCCTCCATAGGACCAGTGCTGCAGCAGTTTCCTACATTTTTTCCAACTCCAAGTTACGGGGTGTTACACTAACACACACGAAAAATTGAGAAAAATCTCATAATTCCTCTAAATTGCCTCCTAAATACCCAAAATGGACTCAGAAAATTGTTAGAATGTACGTACTGCTCCCCCAACTTTCTACGACAGGTTCCATAAAGGTTTCTCAAAGAAATCATTCATAAGACATATCACCAAAATATTTATGGCTAACACACAAAAAAAACTTAGAAAACGTCTAATTCCTTTAAAATTGCCCCTAAATGCCGAAAATGGTGAGACTGTACGTATTCCTCCCCACACTCCCTACGGTGGGTTCCATATAGGTTTCTCAAAGAAATCGAATAAAAGTCATATCACCAAAATATTAATAGGCTAACACACACAAGAAATGAAGAAAATCACCTATTTTTTGTAAATTAGCCCCTAAATGTCCAAAATGGACTCTAAAAATGGTGATACGGCACGTACAGCTCCCCGAACTCCCTACGGAGCGTTCTGTGAAGAATTCACAAAGAAATAGTCTGAAAGTCATATCACCAAAATATTCATAGGTTAATACACACAAAAAATATAGAAAATCACATAATTCTTATTAATTGCCTCCTAAAGGCCCAAAATATATTCTGAAAATGGTGAGACTGTACATACTGCTTCCCCAACTCCCTACAGAGGGTTCTATAAAGGTTTCGCAAAGAAATCATTCAAAATTCATATCACCAAAATATTCATGGGCTAACACACAAAAAACTAAGAAAATCGCGTAATTTCTTTAAATTGGTTCCTAAATAACCAAAATAGACTCTGAAAATTGTGAGATTGTACGTACTGCTCCCCTAACTCCCTACGAAGGGTTCCATAAAAGTTTCACAAAGAAATCGATCGAAAGTCATATCACCAAAATATTAATAGGCTAACAAAAAAAAACTAAGAAAATCGCCTAATTCAAGTAAATTGACCCCTAAATGTCCAAAATGAACTCTGAAAATTGTGAGATGATACATACTGCTCTCCCAACTCTCTACGGAGGGTTCTGAGAAGGTTTCACAAAGAAATTGTCTGAAAGCCATATCACCAAAATATTTATGGGCTAACACACACGAAAAACACAGAAAATTGCATAATTCCTGTAAATTGAACCCTAAATGCTTGAAATGGACTCTAAATTGATGAGACTATACGTACTACTCCCCTAACTCCCTACGAACGGTTCCATAAATGTTTAACAAAGAAATCGTCTGAAAGCTATATCACTAAAATATTCATAGACTAACACACACGAAAAATTGAAAAAATCGCCTAATTTTTGTAAATTGCCCACTAAATACCCAAAATGGACTGTGAGACAGTACATACTGCTCCCCCAACTCCCTACGGAGGGTTCCGTAATGGTTTCGCAAAGATATCATCCAAAAATCATATCACCAAAATATATTAATGAGCTAACACACGAAAAATTGAGAAAATCATCTAATTCCTGTAAATTGCCCCTAAATGCCCAAAATGAACTCTGAAAATGATGAGACTTTACGTACTGCTCCCCAACTCCCTACTGAGTATTCCATAAAAGTTTCGCAAAAAAATCTTCTAGAAGTCATATCACCAAAATATTCATGGGCTAACACATACAAAAAACTGGAAAAAAATCACCTAATTCCTGTAAATTGCCCTCTAAATGTCCAAAATGAACTTTAAAAATGGTGAGACTGTATGTACCCTCTAACTCCCTACGGAGGGTTCCGTAAAGGTTTCGCAAAGAAATCGTCTGTAAGTCATATCATCAAAATATTCATGGCTAACACACACAAAAAACTTAGAAATCACCTAGTTTCTTTAAATTGCCCCCTAAATACCCAAAATGGACTTTGAAAATGGTGAAATTGTACATACTACTCTCTCAACTCCCTGCGGAGGGTTCCATAAAGGTTTCACAAAGAAAATCATTCGAAAGACAGATCACAAAAATATTCATAGGCTAACACACACGAAAAAGTGAGAAAATAGCCCAATTCTTATAAATTGCCCCTAAATATCCAAAATGGACTCCGAAAATGGTGACATTGTACGTACAGCTCCCCCAACACCCTGCGGAGGGTTCCGTAAAGGTTACACAAAGAAATCGTCTGAAATCAATATCATCAAAATATTTATAGGCTAACACACACAAAAAACTGAATAAATTACCTAATTCTTGTAAATTGGTCTCTAAATGCCCAAAATGGACTCTGAAAAATGTGAGACTTTACGTACTACTCCCCCAACTCGCTACGAAGGGTTCCATAAAGGTTTAACAAAGAAATCGTCCGGACTCTATATCACAAAAATATTCATGGGTTAATACACACGAAAAATTGAAAAAATCGTCTAATTTATGTAAATTGCCCCCTAAATGTCAAAATGGACTCTGAAAAAATATGATTGTACGTACTGCTCCCCAAACTCACTACGGAGGGTTCCGTAAAAAGTTTCATAGAAAAATCATCCAGAAGTCATATCACCAAAATATTCATGGGCTAACACACAAAAAACTGAGAAAATCACATAATTCTTATAAATTGGCCCCTAAATGCCGAAAATGGACTCTGAAAAATGTAAGACTGTACGTAATGCTCCCGCCAACTCCCTACGGAGTGTTCCGTAAAGGTTTTACAAATAAGTCATCCGAAAGTCATATCACCAAAATATTCATGAGCTAACACACACACAAAAACTTAGAAAATCGCCCAATTCTTGTAAATTGCCCCTAAATGTCAAAAATAGAATATGAAAATTGTGAAACTGTGTATTGCTCACCCAACTCGCTACGGAGGGTTCTATAGAGGTTTCGCAAAGAAATCGTCCGGAAGCCATATCACAAAAATATTTTTGGGCTAACACACACAAAAAACTGAAAAAATCGCCTAATTTCTGTAAATTGGCCCTTAAATGTCCAAAATAAACTCTATAAATGGTGAGATTGTACATATTGTTCCCCCAACTCCCTACGGAGGGTTCCATAAAGATTTCGCAAAGAAATCGTCCGCAAGTCATATCACCAAAATATGAATCTTCACTAAAATTTGAGAAAATCGCTTAATTTCAGTAAATTGCCCCCTAAATACCCAAAATGGAGAGTGAGACTGTAGGTACTGCTCCCCAACTCCCTACGGAGGGTTCCGTAAAGGTCTTGCAAAGAAATCTTCCGAAAGTCATATCACTAAAATATTCACAAGCTAACACACGAAAAATTGAGAAAATCGCTCAATTCCTGTAAATTGCCCCCTAAATGTCAAAAATGGACTCTAAAAATGTTAAGACTGTGCCTACTTCTCCCCCAACTCCTTACGGAGGGTTCAATAAAGGTTTCACAAAGAAATCATCCGCAGCCATATCACCAAAATATTCATGAGCTAACACACACAAAAAATTGAGAAAATTGACTAATTTATGTAAATTGGCCCAAGATACCCAAAATAGACTCTGAAAATAGTGAGATTGTACGTACTGTTCCCCCAACTCCCTATGAAGGTTCCATAAAGATTTAACAAAGAAATCATCCGAAAGTCATATCACCAAAATATTCATGGGCTAACACACACGAAAAATTGAGAAAATCGTTTAATTCTAGTAAATTGTCAACTAAATATCCAAAATAGACTCTGAAAATGGTGAGACTAAACGTACTGCTCCCCCAACTCCCTATGTAGGGTTCCATAAAGGTTTCGCAAAGAAATAGTTCGAAAGCCATATCACTAAAATATTCATGGGCTAACACACACAAAAAATTAAGAAAATCGCCTAATTCCTGTAAATTGCCCCTAAATGCGCAAAATGGACTCTGAAAATGGTAAGAATGACGTACTACTCCTCCAACTCTCTACGGAATAGTGTAGACTAAAGAAGGCATTCTACGAATTAAAGCAATCACCTCGTGCATGGTTTGAAAGATTTACAAAGATTATGATCAAGCTAGGATATCGACAAAATCAAGGAGACCACACCTTGTACATACGACACTCAAAAACAAGAAAGGTGACAACATTGTTGGTTTGTGTGAATAACATCATAGTAACAGGTGATGACTTAAAGGAGATACAAAATTTGAAGAAGTGTTTACTCAAGGAATTTGACATCAAAAAGCTTGCGAAATTAAAGTATTTTTTGAAAATCGAAGTGACACATTCAAAACAAGGAATCTTTATTTCCCAACAAAAATATGTGCTTGATTTGCGGAAAGAAACAGGAAAATTAGGATGTAAACCAATTCTACACAATTGAATATAATTATAGATTGTGCGATGCTCTAGAAGATTCTGTGATAGATATAGGCTTATAGGGAAATTGATTTACTTGTCTCACACAAGGCCGGACATTGCATTTGTTGTAAGTATTGTTAGCCATTTTATGCATGATCCTAGAGAAATGCATCTTCAAGCGGTCAACAGGATTCTACAATATCTTAAAGGAAATCCAAGAAAAGGAATATTATTCAAAAATAGGAGGAGAAAGGTTTAAGAGGCTTATTACAGTTGGGACTATGTTGGTTTTTTAGTGGATCAAAGATCAAGTTCTGGATATTGCACTTTCTTAGGAGGAAATTAGGTGACTTGGAAGAATAAAAAAACAAAATGTAGTAGCTAGATCAAGTGCAGAATCCGAGTTTAGATTTATGGCTATGGGAGTTTATGAGTTGCTATGGTTAAAGATAAAGATAAGATGGGAAGGACCTATGAGACTATATTGTGACAATAAATCAACAATAAATATAGCTCATAATCTTATACAACATGATCGCACTAAGCATATCGAGATAGATAGACATTTCATTAAGGAGAAATTAGATAGCGGACTCATTTGTACATCATTTGTATCTACAAAAGATAATGTGGCTGATGTTTTAACAAAAGGACTACCAAACAATGTGTTTCAAGATCTAATAAGCAAGTTGGGAATGGAAGTTATCCATTCACCCGCTTGAGGGGAAGTGTTGGCTAATAGAGGATTTTCAAGAAGATATTGTTGTTATCAAGTTATGATCCTCTAAGATAAGAAGATATTTTTCATATCAAGATATGATCCTCTAAGATCTTAAAATAATTGTCAGATATAGGTGATTCTATTCCACAATCTCCTATGTATGTATAAAGCCATGTATATGTCATAGAAACATATGAATGGAATTATTCAACTATCTTATTCCACATCAATTAATTGGGATCGACATGAACAACAAAGCACAACATAAAACATATACACCAATGTCAATTAAAAGCAAAACATACAGAGGAAGTTGAAAAATAATCATCCATTAATAAGATTAAGAAGCATTTGCCTTCTGGGTCGAGCTCGTCGCACCGGGCTTGCCTAATGCGGGTTACCTCTCCTATGTGGTTTGCGAGCTATTGCATAGGAGCGGGGGTTTTACCATGTGCGCACCCAAAGGGTAGCGGCTTCGGGTTTCCCTTGTCATAAAAAAAAATTTAAAAAAATAAAAAAAAGATTAAGAAGCATGCATGATATTAAGGATCACATTAAGATGCATAAGCGGAAAATGAAAAAGGTACGAAAAAAATAAAAAGAAGATCCAAACTGCATGCAACATATTCAACACAAAAAATCTTTGCAACATCCACACGTAAAATAAAAATAAAAGAGAAAAGGTTTATTGTTAAAGTAAAATCCTAAAATGGTGTAAGAAGAAAAGGGCAGACTTGTATTGATCAACTAGGCCTATTAAAAACTCAACCCTACTTAGAAATGCTACAGATCACAGCCAGACACCAACAAGACCACGAATAGACATTTTGTTACCGTATTATTATTACCTTTTTGAGAAGGATTACTTCATTATTCGTTAAATGCTATACAAAACATCCCCATTGCAACAACATACCCAGTGGCCAGTGTCATCCCACACCGCCCTTAACTCAACCTCATAGATAGAGAGACTGTTTCCCATAGACCCTCGGCTCCCTTTCCCCCACCGCCTAACTTAAGGGCCAATTGGCCTTCTCTTTCTACAAGGAAGCATTGCACCTCCGAGATTATTTCCTAGCATTTAGGCCCCTTTCTCGTTCAGGATAGAAGTTGAAAAGAGGTGAGACTGCCCCTTGCAATTTAGCGCAGGGATGCTCATGCGAAACCCACAAAATGATTTATAAGTGCTATCAAGAAAAAAAAAAGGAAAATAGCATCAACACCACACATTCTTCTTCGGTTATCTCACCTATCAATTAGAGCAAGAACTGATTAAACAAAAGGTCAAGAACTGTAAACCCCCCTTTCCCTTTTTTGTCAAAGATTTAAAATTGACTGTATCAGGAAAAAGAAAGATACGAATCCAATATATCAGTTCACCTCTATACAGACCTCAATCCAGTATTCTCCTTGTGTGAAGTTGTTATGCATCAACCTATAAGCAATAATTCTCCTTTTATTCCTTGTTTTCTATTTCTTTTTTAACTTTATAGTTTTTGGGTGCTCTTTGCGACTGTTATTTCTTACCAGGGAAGTAAACCTAATGATACAGCTTCCACAGACATCAAAGCCAGCAACAACACCTTCCCACCACCGGTCAGACCATCAAGCATCAACTGCTGCTCCTACTTCAAAAAAATAGTCAGTAGAATCCACCAGAGACCGGGGCCGAACTGTAAGGCGTCCTGTGCATTTCATGCCCAATTTATCAGAGCCTGCAACTCTGTAGGAAGGAACCCATTCATATAAATCAAGCAAAGATGATGAGGAAACAGAGTGAAGGGAGAACGGACAAGTCAATATATGTAAGCAGATCATAAGTTATATTATATAAATTTAAGTAATAGTCGCAGTGGTTAAGGTACCTAGAGCTTTTCAGGACCATCACAATCCTGGATGTATCATATTTAACTTTCATACGTTTTTGTGATACCTCTAAGACCTTACACCTGAACCAGCAATCTCTCATGCCACTATCCTGGCAAAGAACCTCCAAGTTGTCACCAACTTCAAAAGGCAGCATACATTGAGGCTCAACAAGCTGAATTCCAACCGGTCCTACGCTTGGAAATTTAATCTTTAACTTCAGGCAAGTTGGTGGTTTGGCTTTTGCTATCTGGTTACCAGGAATTGGCTTTCTGATACCAGAATGGCCACTCTCACCGACACTTCTACTCCCCCTAAGTCCTTGCGTTGAAGGATCTTCTCGGGTTATATCTTTTACTTCGTGCAACATATGACCCTTTGACTTAAGCTGGTAACTGCGTGACATGGAAAATATCGTCTGATTATAGTAGCCCTCCAATTCACTCAGAGAGAATAGCATGACCTTGTTGTTTTTGAATTTCGCTATATAGCACATATAGACACCAGAGGACAAATTTTTTGGGACAAGAGATATATTTCTCATAATCTCTGGGAGTCAAAACTGTAGCAAGAGCATCAATACAATTGGATTGGGTCACCTGAACATGAGACGTGATAAGTACTTCTCTAGGAGGTCCTCAAGGTTTGGAATTACACAATGGACTTCCTGAAAATGTTCGAAACACTGCACCTTAACTCTTTTCTGTCCCTTTTTGTACTCATAAAAGTCTTCCAAGTAACCTGGGTACTGACTTTCTTCTTTGACCGTGATTATAGTGAAGGAATTAACCTGCAGAAAACTAAGAGATTACACGAGGAAGGAAAAGAAATATGAGGTCAAGGAACTGATCTAATGTTACAGAGTGCTTACAGTTATTGTAGTTCCATTTCTGCTAAAAGAAGGATAATGCGTAAGTTGTTTGGCGCAGGTCCAAGCAGTACCTGACCACAAAATATTTGATTTTTTTTGCTTTCAATTTATTAGGAAGCTGTCCCTGGAACAGATATTTTCCCCAGCAGTAACTGTAGTTTAAAAAGTTGAAACTAATATAAAAAAAAGTAGATCAACATATTTGAGACCTCATCAGCCAAGTGACCAGCCATTACCCTTTCACTTGTTGGGGTATCTACAAGATAAGGGAAGTCAAATTTACAATATTGTAAAGTAGATTAAAGTTCAGATAAAAATAATTTATAACAACTAGGCATAGCATTCTTTCTGCAGAGATCCAATTGTATACAGCATCAACAAGTCAAAAGCATAAGCAACTTTGCGACATATAAACCAATTGCAACAATTACACATGTAATTGTTTGTGAAGTGGTAGAGGGTGTACCGGTGTGATAAATGTCACATCCCAAAATACCCCTTAGACATGACTGGCATCCACTTACACCACCTGCCGGGCGAACCAATTATCCATTTACTTACCCAATTATATAAGCACTTTGACCAATTATGTGCAAGACTAGCAAATTAATAATAATCAATAAATGGAGAATAATAATCCAACAAAACTCCATAATCAATCTATTAACTCAACGATTACTCAAAGACTAATTATCTAGCCCAAATCCCACAATAAGACCATGGAGCATCTAATAGAACTACATGAGTTTAGGCATGCAAACCCCAAGAAAAAGAAATTTGCTATAAAATAGATAAAGCTGAAACGACAACCTCCACGAACAATGGAAAGGCTCACCTCAACAACAGAATCGACGTGAACGGACTCGTCAATCACTAGTCTCACCCTCCACAGTAATATCTGCATAGACATGTAGGTAAGGACTAAGGAGTGAGCTAAACCTTAACATCTCACACCTTAAGCCATGAATTAAAAGGTAAAATATCTTAGTTTCACTGTTGAAACTTAATAGGAGAAAATTCAGTCCAATATATTAACACTCATATTCCAAAATAGTACTCCAACTGAGTAAAAACAAATCAAAGTGAAAACCATAAAATGCAGGGAACTAATGTGCCTAACCAGTTGCTTCAAATAGCCATTACAGAGACTTAAACATTAAAATTCTCTAAGAATGTTTAACCTCATAATTGCCAAAACAGAAGAGCTTCAAATACTGTCAATAAGTCGTTCCTCATGCTAATGAAGTCACTACTTATACTTTTACATTTACAATCATTACTATAGTCATATCTCTCTCTTTCATTATTATCCAATCACCACATAATCCTAATGTCTTCTATTTAGAAGTGGAGAAATTTAAACTGCATCACTGAAAAAAACATGGTTTTCTCAAGGTAGATTTTAAAGCCAATATTACAAATCCAATTTCACTAACTACCAATCATTGTCAAATCCTTTGTCCTTCAATCATTAGCTAATCATTATAAGGTAAGGGTGATGATAACTTTCTGCAAATTCATGCGACATATATCCTATAAATCTATAACATATAAACCACCGCAAGTCAAATTTTATGCCAATACCTGAAGCTTATTATCACCCGAAACAGTGGTCTATGAAATTCATCTTTGCCGTCCTTGAACTCCACAGAAACTTTTTTTTATGACCATGGTGTCCGGGCCAGCTTTCGCGCACATCGACTAACCCCACAAGACATCTCTCCACCAAGGCTAGGACAAATGGGAAGATTTACCTAGTGTTTTTTTGTCTCCGAGTTTTGAACCTAATAACTCAGCCCTCAGGGTTCTCAACCACTTCATTGACCACTAGGCCACACCTTGAGTGCCAAAAAACATTTGTCAATTAAGTTGTTTCTTTTCTCCCAAAATTTAAGGTATCAATTCAACCGCCTGGCCTACATTTCTTTAAAGAAAATCTACTCTAAAATCGGCTAGAAATTAATTGGGATCGTACTTAAAGGTAAATGAACATCAAAGCACAACACAGAACATATACACCAAGGTCAACTAAAAGCAAAGCATATAGAGGAAGTTCAAAAATGCATTAACATTAATAAGATTACCCAACATGCATGATATTAAGGATCATATATAGATGCATAAAGGAAAAATGAAAAAGAGAAGAAAAAGATAAAAAGAAGATCCAAACTGCATACAGTACATTAAACACAATATATCTTTGCAACATCGAGATGTAAAACCAAATAAAGAGAAGGTTTATTGTTTGAGTGAAATTCTAAAATGGTGCAAGAAGCAAAGGGCCGACTTGTATTGATCAACTAGGCCTATTAAAGATTCGACCCTACTTGGAAATGCAACAGATCACAGCCAGACAGAAGCAAGAACACAATCAGACATTTTGTGACCTCATTATTGTTACCTTTTTGAGAAGGATAACTTCATTATTCGTTGAATGCTACATAAAACATCCCCATTGCAACAACAACAACATACCAAGTGTAATCCCAAACCGCCCCTAACTCTATCTCATAGAGATAGAGAGACTGTTTTCGATAGACCCTCGGCTCCCTTTCCCCCACCCCCAAGCTTAAGGGCCAATTGACCTTCTCTTTCCTCAAGGAAGCATTGCACCTCCAGGATTATTTTCTTGCGTTGAGCCCCTTTCTCGTTCCGGATGGAAGTTGAAAGAGGTGAGACTGCTCCCTTGCACGTTTGAGCAAGGATGCCATCAACTTTTATGTGAAACCCACACAAAAGATTTATTACCCTTCGGGGTGGCCCAGTGGTCTAGGCTTGGGACTTTCATGTTGGAGGTGTCAAGTTAGAAACCCTTGCCAGCGAAAGCAAGGGGTTTGCCTTCTGGATGGAGCTCGTCACACCGGGCTTGCCTAGTGCGGGTTACCTCTCCAATGTGGTTTGCGAGTTATTGCATAAGAGCGGGGGTTTTACCCTGTGCGCACCCAAAGGATAGCGGCTGCGGATTTCCCTTGTCATAAAAAAAAAGGAGAATAGCATCAACACCATACATTCTTCACCGGTTATCTCGCCTATCAATTAGAGCAAGAACTGATTAAACAAAGAGTCGAGGATTGTAAACCCCCGCTTCCCTTTTCTATCAAAGAGTTAAAATCAACTGTAATTGGAAAAAGAAAGATATACATTCTAGGCTTTTATCAGGGAAAAAAGGATGGCATGGATGTAGAAGGAAACTTTAAACTCAATTTCATCTATTTATTTATTTTAATCGTTAAATGCAAACTTTTACCTCGATCTCTCCGCAAACTATTAAAACCGGCAGTAAAGGAAAGATGGACTTAGAAGGTTAAATAAACCATTGAGACTCCTAAGATTCTAAGTAATGGTAGTATTTATTATGTGTCTACCACATGTGCAATCAAAGACGTGGAAGTGCGCATTTTGGTATTACACAATGCCACCCTTCATTGCACTCAATTCTTTTGGTAAGGATTCAGGTAATCTCATACTTCATTGGAAAACATTTTCCATCATATTGCACATAGCCTTATGGTAGAAACAGCAGCAGGAAGATAAATATTCATCAAAAAAAACTAATTAAGAGGTTGAAAGTTTCCCCCTTTAGCTATTCTTTCAAACATCTTCCCGTCCAAGTCTTTAAGGGCATGTTTGGCCATGAATAATTTATATCTTTTTCCGGAATTGCACACAAGAATCATGTTTGGACATAGAATTGTTACAATACACATGTTTTCACTTTCACTCCAAATCACTCGCAAAAATTCAACATTTTTCCAAGTTGTATTCATGTCCAAACACAACTCCAATTACCACTTCTCAAATTTTTTTCAAATACCACTTTTTTTTTTCAAACTTCACATTTTTATGTCCAAAACGTCCACTAAAATAGTATGCTCCCTTCTGGTATCTAAGTACTGAAGGAAACTACCTCCAAGGGCGGAGCTAGAGTTTCTATTATAAGTTTGGCCAAGCCACAATAGCTTTAGATTGCCTAAATTTTTACCAAAGAATTGAGTACAATAAAGGGTGGGAGTGTGTAACACCAAAATGCCCACTTCCACGTGTTTGACCTAAGTTGCTCGCACTCGGGTGCGGGTGTCCGATACGGATGCAGATCCAGAGGTTGGATCCTTCGTGATCTAAATTTTAAAATTCGGAGATATGGATCCATGTATGGATACGGGTGCGAGGATTCGCCTAAAAATAATTAAAATATCTAAAAATAGAGTTATAAAACCTAAATTATGAGATATTATGAGGAGAACTTGAGGAGAATCTTGGAATGAGATTAAAGGGAAAGGAGTGACGTAGAAATTTCTATATAAAAGGTATTCTATTTTCTTCAATTTCACCTTAGCTTTTGTATTGATTACAGAAATCATTAAAACTGTCTGAACTTTCCCCATCGATTTTGGTCAAAGCACCCAAAAATCAATTGACCAAATCAGACACGTATCTCACACCCACACCCATGTCATGTAGACACGGGTGCGGCACAAAAAGTAAAGAGTCCAGGCAACTTAGTGTTTGACTACACTTGTGGTAGACACAAAATAAATACAACCATTACTTAGTATCTCAGTACTCCCAATGGTGTATCTAACCTTCAGAGGCGCCATCTTTCCTCTATTTTTCAAAATATTCATTGACTATATGCAAATTATTAATTTAGAACCCAATAACCTATGTTGCTCGGACTCTCAAAAATGTCAACGGGTGCAGGTTGGAATCTCCCGAAGTAGTGTGTTTTTTTGGAGAATCCGACATGGGTGCGGCGTCGAAAGTGAAGAGTCAGCGCGACTTAGCCAATAACTTAAAAGGACTAGAATCTGAGACCCATAAACTTCAAATTCTGGCTCTACCTGGAGTCTCCCTCTCCCCCCACATTAAAAGCACATTGATATTGACAAGTCAATACAGATGAATTAGAGATAAAACTATATTTTGTGGACTTACGCCCATCTTATGCTTCTTCTGGAAGAAGAGCAAGGAAATGACCTAGTTAAATCATCTATATGAATCCTATTATATCAATTCACCTCTATACAGACCTGAATCCAATATTCAAAGGATTCATTTAGGCTGACTGTTTTAAACTGCTCTTCCACCTAGTACAACCCTCTTTGGCTCCTCTTTTATCAAGGTTTGGGACTGGATATGTGTTGCAAAACTCACATACCTAGAGTTCCTATGCAATTTTTAACAATTTAAATAAATTCATAACATTGCGAATTAAAATAACTACTTTTTCCTATAGGATTGTCCTTTACCATTTCTACTATAGCTTTTTAACTATAGTAGCCCAATAACTAATCATAATGAGCTTCTTAATCGTGATAGCAAACCAAATTGTGAAGCATGAAGTAAGATTGTCGTGGATCTTCTTAAAATAGCTCATTTAAAACTTTTTTAAATTATTAAATATAGAAATGTCAGCTGACTAGAAAAAGAATCTCTCTCATGATGTTAATGACATCAAAAGAAAAGAGTTTCCTAGTGAGGTGTCAATTTCACAGTGATTAAAATATGATTCATAACTTAAGATGTAAGGAAGCGCAAATTTTAACGTTTGCTACTATTGTATGAATAACATAACAGAACCAATCGAACAAGAAGAATTGCGCTCCACCAGCTAAGTGGCTCGGACTCGGGTAGAGGTCAGATCCTTCATGGTCGAGCACCGTTGAGAGATATTTACAAGTCAAAATATTTACCTACAGTGCCAAAAGCATTTCACCATTATCGGAAAAAAACTGACTGACTCTTAGACGCCAGCATTATCACTTGTAGAATTGTGTAAAATCAGCTTGTTACCTGCAAGAACATCAATACATCATCGCTTTTTCAGTTTAGGAGCATCATTGTCTTGCTTCTCAGCTGATTGTTTAGAAGTTGACAGCAGTTTATTGTCTTCATTGCCACAAGCTTGGGAGCCATCTGATTTCCGTGGTTCCCAGGTTCTTTGATACTGCACTTGGATAAATCAGTTAAACTCGAGCTTAAGAACGACTTTATATCTTTCTTTCCCTTAACTTCAACCCATTTGTTATCTATCCAATCTCTTGAAGTCCTCAGGTTCTTCCTTTGAATCTCCAATAACATGTTCTCGCCTATGATTGAGAGAGAACAAAAACATTGGGGCATCAGGCCATGACCAACATCGATCATTAAAAATTCAAACAACAAATTAGCCTGAAACTAGCCTACTGTTTAAAACTTTTTTCCACTGCAGAGTTGGAAAGCCAATTTATGACAATGCTGAGCTTAGACATATGATTTCAAGTAAGAATTGAAACTAATTAGAGACTCCAATTTTAAATCCATTGGCTGTTGAGTTATCCTTATGCGAAGTTGCTAGGCATCAATAGATAAGCAAGAATTCTCCTCTTTTTTTCCTTGTTTTCTTTTCAATTTTAACTTTTTAGTTTTTTTGGTGCGGTTTTTGGCTGTTATTTCTTACCAGGGAAGTAAACCAGATGATGACCGCTTCCACAGACATCAAATTCAGCAACAGCACCTTCCCACCACCCATCAGACCACCAAGCATCAACTGCAGCTCCTATTTCAAAAGAGTAGTCAAAAGAATCCTCCAAAGGCCGAGGCCTAACTGTGAGGCGTCCTGTGCATCTCATGCCCAATTTTTCAGAGCCTGCAACTCTGTAGGAAGGAACCCATTCCTATAAATCAAGCAAAGGTGATGAGAAAAGAGAGTGAAGGGAGAACGGACAAGTCAATATAAGCAAGTATATCATAAATTATAATATATAAACTAAAGTTATAGTTGCAGTGGTTAAGGTACCTCGAGCTTTTCAGGACCATCACAATCCTGGATGTCATCATATTGAACTTTCATACGTTTTTGTGATACCTCTAAGACCTTACACCTGAACCAGCAACCTCTGATGCCACTATCCTGGCAAAGAACCTCTAAGCTGTCACCAACTTCAATAGACAAACTACATTGAGGCTCAACAAGCTGAATTCCAACCAGTCCTATGCTTGGAAATTTTATGTTTAACATTGGGCAAGTTGGTGGTTTGGCTTTTGCGATCTGGTTACCAGGAATTGGCTTTCTGATACCAGAATGGCCACTCTTGCCGACACTTCTACTCTCCCTAAGTCCTTGAGTTGGAGGATATTCTCGGGTTATATCTTTTACTCCGTGCAACATATGACCCTTTGACTTAAGCTTGGCTTGTTGACTGCGTGACATGGTAAATATCGTTTGACTATAGTAGCCCTCCAATTCACTCAGAGAGAATGGCATGACCTTGTTGTTTTTGAATTCCCTATAGCACATATAGACACCAGTGGACAAATTTTTTGGGACAAGAGAGATATATTTGTCATAATCTCCTGGAGTCAAAACTGTAGCAAGAGCATCAATACAATTCGCTTGGATCACCTGAACATGAGACGTGATAAGTACTTCTCTAGGGTGTCCCTCAAGCTTTGGAATTACACACTTGACTTCCTGAAAATGTTCAAAACACCAAACCTTCACTCTTTTCTGTCCCTTTTTATTCTCATAAAAGTCTTCCAAGTAACCTAGGTACTGACTTTCTTCTTCAACCGTGATTATAGCGAAGGAATTAACCTGCAGAAAACTAAGAGATTACACAAGGAAGGAAAAGAAAAATGAGATCAAGAAACTGATTTAAAGCTACAGAGTGCTTACAGTTATTGCAGTTCCATTTCTGCTAAAAGAAGGATAATGCGTAAGTTGCTTGGCGCAGGTCCAAGAAGTACCTAACCACAAAATATTTGATTTTTTTGCTTTCAATTTATTAGGAAGCTGTACCTGGAATAGATATTTTCCCTTCATTAACTGTAGTTAAAAAAGTTAAAACTAATATAAAAAAACTAGATCAACATATTTGAGACCTCATCAGCTAAGTGACCAGCCATTACAGCACTTCTTCTCCTTTCACTTGTCGGGGTATCTACAAGATAAAGGGAAGTAAAATTTACTATAACGTAAAGTAGATTAAAGTTAAGATAAAAATAATTTATAACAACTAGGCGTAGCATTCTTTCTACAGAGATCCAATTGTATACAGCATCAACAACTCAAAAACATAAGCAACTTTGCAACATATAAACCAATTGCAACAATTACACAAGAAACTGTTTGTGAAGTGGTAAAGGGTGTACCCGTGTGATAAATGTCACATCCCAAAATACCCCTTAGACATGACTGGCACCCACTGCAGGGTGAACCAACTATCCATTCACTTACTCAATTATATAAGCACTTTCAGCAATTACGTGCAAGTCTAGCACATTAATAATAATCAATAAATGGATAACAATAATCCAATGAAACTCCATAATCTATCTATTAACTCAACGATTACTCAAAGACTAATTATCTAGCCCAAATCCCACAACAAGACCATGGAGCATCTAATAGAATTACATGAGTTCAGCTGTCAGGTATGCAAACCCCAAGAAAAAGAAGAAATTTGCTATAAAATAGATAGAGATGAAACGACAACCTCGACGAACAATGTGAAGGCTCACCTTAGCAACAGAACCGATGTGAATGTACTCGTCAGCCACCAGTCGCACCCTCCACAATAATATCTGCATAGACGTGTAGGTAAGGAGTGAGCAATACATAAATATAACTAAATAAGATCAACCTGCTACTTTAATACCCCTTGAACAAGTGTTAAAAAATTATAACCACACAACAAACACATGAATGATATTGACAGAAATATATTTTATTATATAATGCTCAATAGGTCCAAACAAATGTTCAAAAAGGACATTACATATTTCGACTCAATCCACGTAAAGGAGATCAATCTAGCACCCCGACAATTCCACGGCAGCATATATAATGTCTCAAACGTATACCACAGCAGCATGTACAAGGCCCCTAACATACTACGGCAGTGTATGTATGCCCCAAGTAACTATTTCACGGCAGCGAAGGAAAGATATCCAACTCCCCAACGCCATGGTACGAGATCACGCCACACCAAAAATCACTTATTAAGTATTTTTTATATTCTTCTCAAAGTAACATATATGCAGTTAGTCAAAGACCACCGATTTTGCCAGGCACACACTTGTCCTAACATATGGACCAGGGAGACAAAACACATTTTAAAAGCAAATTGTAAAAATCAAGCACCAAAGCTCAAAGTCTCGTTTACCTTGCTAATAACAAGTTCTCCAACCTTGCAACGGATAGACACCAACCAAACAACCTCCAATTACCTCAATCTATGCTAAAATATTATGCTAACCAAGGTCAAATCTCAATATCCCTAACTTTCAAGCATAGAGCTAAACCTTAACATCTCACACCTTAAGCCATGAATTCAAAGGTAAATATCTTAGTTTCACTGTTGAAACTTAATAGGTGAAAATATAGTCCAATATATTACCACTCATATTCCGAAATAGTACTCCAACTGCATAAAAACAAATTAAAGTGAAAACCATAAATTGCAGGGAATTAATGTGCCTAACCAGTTGCTTCAAATGGCCATCACAGTGGCTTATACATTAAAATTCTCTAAGAATGCTTAACCTCATATTGCCAAAACATAGAGCTTCAAATATTGTCAATAAGTTGTTCCTCATGCTAATGAAGTCACTACTTCTACTTCGACATTTACGATCATTACTATAGCCATATCTCTCTCTTTCATTATTATCCAATCACTACTTAATCCTAATGTCTCCTAGTTAGAAGAGGAGAAATTTAAACTGCATCACTGAAAAAAACATGGTTTTCCCATGGTACATTTTAAACCCAACATTACAAATCCAATTTCACTAACCACCAATCATTGTCAAATCATTTGTCCTTCAATCATTAGCTAATCATTAGAAAGGTAAGTGTTATGATAACTTTCTGCAAATTCATGCAACATATATACTGTAAGTTTATAACATATAAGCCACCATAAATCAAAATTTATGCCAATACCTGAACTTGTTATCACCCGAAACAGTGGTATATGAAATTCCTCTTTGCCGTCCTTGAACTCCACAAAACATTTCTCAATGAGTTCATTTCTTTTCTCCCAAAATTTAAGGAATCAATTGCCCTAATAGGATAATGGGCTTGGCCCACTCCTTTTAACTCTATTTATTATTATTATTATTATTATTATTATTATTATTATTATTATTATTTATTTATTATTATTATTATTTATTTATTTATTATTATTATTTATTTATGGGTTAAAATTACCAATTAATCCCTCATTAAAATTTGTGTTAGTATAAAAAGAGAGCGTATTTTGCAAACTTAGTTACTTAGACTTCTAGATTTGAATGAGCACATACGCTTTAAATTCTTCATGTGCATATAACCATCAAGAAGGACAAAGAATTCATTGTTGAATTATGGAAACAATATTATGACAACATTTACCAAGCATGTCAAACCAAAGGCTATATAAATGATCACGAGCTATATTAGAGGACTTAATTCAACAAAATTCAGCCGCCACTATATTTGACATCGTGAATAACAAGGATCTTATAGTCGCCACTAATTGAGTCATAAGCCAATCCCGAAATTCCTCCAAGCGAAATTGTGGATGAGGAAGTTGATGAGCCTCAGCCTCAAGTTATAAAAACTTATTCCAGGAGGCCAAAATAAACAATTAAGAAACTTAGTAACTACCATGAGACAGTTACTCATGTATTGGGTGGTTTCTTCTATAGAAAAAGGGCAGGGCCTCTCAAATGTCTAGGAAGGTTGTGATCTTTATGATTATATAACTAAAGTTCATTATTGTCTTAGGATGTAATTTATGATATCAGTAGGGTACTGGTGATTGTTTTATTTTCAGACTTCTTGTTGTAATATCAATTTATCTAGTGTGAAACAGCAGTAATTGTTCCTTTATTTACTATTTCAGCAGTAAAGTCTATCAAAAGTACTATTGATTCTCTTGTGGAAGGATTCCAACAAAAGGTTGGATGTCTCGAAATCCACAATATTATCACAAAGCGTGATAACAGCCAACCCCTTGCAAAAACAATTAATTGCGCAATACCCTGGTTTAGAGTTTGAAGGGCAATTAAGTTTATGTACATACTCAACAAGTTGAACCGACAATAAAGGTCAAGAATAGATTGAAAATATACAATCATCGTGAAGTAATTACTTAGAAGGATAAGTTCTCATTTATTCCTCAAACAAGGATTATTCATCTCTGGGATACAAAGAACTACCATCAGTACACACTACTGAGCAATTCACGTATCAATTGATACGGACGACTTCTGTTTTTCCGCCGGACCACAGTCTTGACCTCCGATCGAGCTACAAACATGAGTAGATAGGCGGTTAGGGGGGAAGAGGGTCAGCTGGGCCTGATTTTTCAATCAATCTCCAGCCGCTCAGTGCAGCTATTGGTGAGAGTTGTAAGAATCTTGGTCTCGAGTCAGTCTAGGTTAAATCCAGATGCACAACTAAATTGAAATTTCAGCTTGTGCCTGGAAAACTGAAGTCGGGAACAAAAATCTCAAAATAAAAATGGAACTGGAAATAACTTTTCACCATTTCCCACTGCTCCCTCCCCAAAAACCCACGGGAGGGAGGCTTCTTTATGGAAACAATAATCGCGACAAAAATTAGTTTCTTCCCTGTCAAAGCAAAAGATCTTTCATCTACAAACTCATTAAAATAGGATTTTTTTTTCATCTACAAATTGATTAGCAAAGCACTGTAAACCAATGAATAGTTCACAAAAAGTGAGACTGATACTAACCCATAAAGTTTGGACATTCGCAGAACTTGAACATTGTTGCTTTTAGACATATAAGACATCTGCCGTCTCTAAATTGATCGTGTGTAACCAGCAGCCAAGAATTTATGATCAACTTCTTCAGAAATAATAAATACTAGAAATGTACACAAACAAATACTGCAAATCTCATGTAACTGAAACCTTAGACTGCTACATGATTATACATACTTGAAATAGGTGGTGATTTGTGATTCTTTGAAATCAAAAACGTCAGCCATTCCACTACATCTCGTTTTGCACGCCACTTTGTTTCAGAATTTATGCTACTTGTATGCCCAAAAGCATCCAAATAATCCTCTGAGATAACATATACCATGTGCCTTGCGCTTCTTTCAGTTCCCACCACAGCAATTATTAACTCCCCTGATGAATCCTTCAAGTAGTAGTGCACAACACGACGGTCCTTCCCCTGAGAAACAACGCACTCTTCCCACAAAATAAATACATGATTATCTGTATCCATCCTGATGCCATAGAGAAACAGTTCGGATTAATAAAAAAACAGCCCAGTTCTTAAACACCCTCATCCACAAACACAAACAATCATTTTTAGGTAACAATCATTTGGAAAAACACTCCAAAGCAGTCCTGAATAAGAAGTAACGGAAGTTCAAAAAACAACAGATAATAACAACATCAGTAACAACAACAGATAGTAACAAAATATAACTACAGAAAACAACATGATAATCAAGGTACAAGGAACAACAGATCGTAACAGAAATAGAAGGACAAGAAACTATAGGGGCAATAGTATGACTACTAATAATGAACGAACAGCAAGAGTCATGGAGCAAACTAATCCTCCTTAGTTCTCAGACATACAGAAGAGATTTTTTTTCCAACTATTATCTCCTGATGACCATATAAACAATGAAAAAACAGCATCAAACCACAACCCCAAATGGAACACAGACAGAATTTTGCTTAATCCAAAGATAAACTGCCCTTATTCCAGAAAACTCTCAAATACAACACAGCTATAAAGAAGAGATTTTTTTTCCAACAATTAGCTCCTGATGACCATATAAACAATGAAAAAACAGCATCAAACCACAACCCCAAATGAAACACAGACAGAATTTTGCTTAATCCAAAGATAAACTGACCTAATTCCAGAAAACCCTCAAACACAACAGCTACAAAGAAGAGATATTTTTTTTCAAGATTACTAACCAAAGACCAAATTCAGCCAAACATGGTGACAAACGAAATGGGGTTTGCTGGTTTTCAAAGAACAACCATGTACGATAACAAAAACATACAACATGAAACCAGCATTGAGTCATACATGAAGTGATCACACTTGCAACAAATAGCTTAGGGTTGGAAAAGGAACAAAAAAGGCAAGAACCCAAAATCAAGAAAACAAGCTAAGCACGTAAGTATTAACTCACCTCAAAAATAACAAAAGATTGTTTCTTTATGAAGAAACAGATGACGAGAAAAAAGCCATAGAATGCTGAATTGGGTTTTTTTGTTGTACAAGGGGCTACTGTAAGGGGAAAAAAAGAAGAAAAGAAGAAGGGGAAGGGGAAGAGGGAAGAAAAAGCCAATTGCCATTGTTGCCAACACAAGCAAAAGGTTGAGTTTTTGAGTTTTTGTGACATATGGGAGCAGCAACAGCCAACAAGAGGGAAGAAACACAAAATTCAAAGGTTTTGTGTTTTGGTCTCTATGCTAAACAAAATTCAGAAAAAAAATTATTTTTAATTTTTTTGTTTTTCTGAATTCTAATAATAATGAACTTTTAAATACTATTGAAATTCAGTTTTACAAATTTATTACTCCCCTTAGTTTCATATCATTTGGCCTGTAATAAAAATAAATATTTTATTTTAATTATTCAATTTAAAAAATCAAAATAGTTTTATTATGTTTTTTACTACTATGTGAAGTAATAATAGTCAAATTAAAAGTTTCAAAGTATCATTAATAAAGTTAGTTTAGTACAATACATTTCGAATAAAAAATTTGTTAAAGAATTGTGTCAAGACAATATGAGTCAAATAATATGAAAATAAGAAAGCAATTAAGTTTAAATTGAGTAATATAGTTAATAAGAATTAAATGATCGACTTTAATTTACTTGAGACGGAAACATTACTTATCGAATATCAAATGGTTAAACCAAGAAAAAACTCGAGCTGGCTTTTGGTGAAGTGTTCTTCATTTTTGAAAAACTAACCTAAATAATCGTCCACCCAACTAATTAAACTAACAATAGCTGTCAAATGTATAACACATGTATAGCATTTGTACGATCATGTATAATTCATATATACTGAATGGAAAAAATAAAGAGCAACTTACAAAAATAACTATAGTTTTAGGGTTATTAAATTGGAATAGCTATAAGTATGATATTTATTAAAAATGACTATAGTTTATGTCATAATCTAACTGTATTTTAATTTTTTTTAATACATTGATATAGTTATACTTGTAATGCATTAAAGAATGCAATTTCTGCTATTGTAACTTACTATCCTTAAATTATGTCCCTCAAATTCTCAACTTCCCATTATTAAATTAAAAATACATAATTACCTATTAAAGAGTTTTTATTTGATTACTGAGTGTTTTTTTTGTTAATCTAATAAATAAATACTTGGGTATTAAAATCATTATAAATAAAACATGCACACATTTGTGTGAACTAATGACCAATTTGATGAATAAAAAAAATCCTTTCAACTTTACAAACTAACTTATGTTATTGATTTTCGATGATAATGGCTAAACTAAAACATAAATATTAAGTTAGAAATATTAATACTAAAATAAATAAATACAATTAACTAACATACAAATACAAATGAATATATTAATTTAATATATATACATACAAAAATGATGGATATTAACTAAATATATACAAAAAGTACATGAATATTAATCAATGGGCAATACAAATGAATACATTGATTTAATATATATACATACAAAAATACATGAATATTAACTAAATATATCCAAAAAAAAACATTGATACTACCAATGGACAATGACCAAGTGAGAAAATACATTTGAATTGAAATATATTTATACAAAAATACATGTATATTAATCAATGAGCAATATGAATACACTGAATTAAAATGTTTTTATACAAAAATACATGTATATTAACCAATGAGCAATATGAATACATTGAATTAAAATATATTTATACAAAAATATATGTATATTAATCAATGGGCAAGAGAAAAATGTTGAACAAACAAGACAATATATATATATGAATTGGAATGAAATTTGAAAAAATAATAATATTGATTTAGGGATATAGAAAGAGAAAGCTTTGGAGATGGTAAACATAGGGAATAATGACCATAAAATATGCCTGAAAATAAATGATTAAGAGGTAGTAGCATATTAGCTATTTAATATTTAAATAAATCTATAATAAATAAATAAAATATATCATAGCTATATGTCTTAAATATTTAAGAAAGTTTGCCGTTTCGTGTAGTTTTTCCAAAAATAAACAATAAATTTGTCCGACTATTCGTGCAAAGATCCCCTCATTTTTATTCCTTTTGACAAAGTGGGCTTGTGTTAACAGTCCTACAAAGATAAATACTTGGGCCCTGAAATCAATATGTTTGTTGAGAAAAGCCCATTTTTCATAAGATAATAAAAGAAAGAAGATAAGGTATAAATTGCAAAAATTGAAACAAACTAAACTCACAACCTTTCATTACTCTTATCTCCCAAAACAAAAAAATGAAACTTCAACTCCATTTTCAACACTGTAATCTTCCATTACTCATTCAACTCAAGCACAAATCATCCATTAAAAAACCAAGATTTCCATGTGGGAAAAGAGAAATTTACCAAGTAGCTTCAGAAAAAAGAAGCATAGTGAAACCATTAGCTCTAGAAATTTTGCCCAAATCCAAGAAATTTTCAAGAAGTGAAATTTCTAAGGAAAGATCAAATATTTTGGTGTTGGGAGCTGTATCTGTTGGTGTAGTGTTGTTTTTAATGGGTTTTGATGATAAAAATCAGGCATTAGCTTTGGGTCCTGAAGGTCCATTAATGGAGGAATTTTGGGATAATATGAGAAGATATGGTCTTTATGCATTGACAGTTAGTACTGGAGTCCTTTGGGCTGTTTTTCAGCCTATTTATGAACTTTTGAAGAACCCTATTTCTGCAATTTTGATTTTGACTATTATGGGAGGCAGTGTTTATATTGTTTCTCAAGTGGTGTCTGCTATGGTTGGTGTTACTGATTTTAGTTATGATTATAACTATTAGATTTGAGTTTTGTTTATGTATAAAGAGGGATATTCCTCAGTGGATACAGTTACCTGATATGGTGTGAGGTGAAAGGTATCATGTGGCATTGGAATTAGTCGAGATTCGTGAAAGCTTGCCGAGACAACACTTGGTTAAAAAAAAGAGGGATTTTCCTTGTACGTTTATGCTTGAATTCAGTTAGTAATATATATATTGCCTTCAACTTATTGTGTTCTGTTTGTTTACTTTATTAACTTTTCAGTGTTTTGCAAGTGTAATTTCAGTATGCTTCACTATTTAAAAAAATCACAGCTTTTCCAAGAAAGATCCAGATGGGATCAAAATCAATGAAATTATGTTTGTGCCTATGTGAAAGACGTGATAAATAAGGATACATATAATCGATCAAAATTGTTTTAGATTGATGTGTAGTTATAGCAAGTTAAGGTATACATTTGGAATGGTAGTTGTTTCCACAGCTTGAATTCTTAACATAAAGGTCATGCAGAAACAACTTTACTGTCATCTCATATTGGCTCAAAGGCACACACTACAACAGGCATTAAACTGTAAACCAAAATCTTGCTGAAACACAATTGTACTAAGAAATTGAAATAGATATTATTTGCATTGATGCCATTAAGATACTAGCATCACCATAGACAAGTTAAGATTACTAAAAGTTCCCAAAAGAAACTAGATTTTTACAAATCATCTGATTTAGCAGACAATGGAAGAAACAGCAAGTTTATATGGATAAGTATTAGCATAAATGAAAGTAAGAGATTGTCCAGCAGTGAGAGGCTGTCCATCGTTAACAAGGCAGTCATTGTACTCAAGTCTTTTGAAAATCTTTGGATTAATAAGCTTTGCTGAACTAAACCAACCACAACTCAAGTGAATGTTGGAAATACTACAACTTCCTGAGAAACACGCGTTTAAGACGATGACAGTGTACGTTGGAATGCCACTAGGAAGTGTTCCTGATGGACCTTGGTTCACTTGAATGAAGTTATGTGAACAAGTACCTCCCCCTATTCTGTTTTCTGAGCCATCACCACCGGTACTGTTACCATCGCCACCATTACCATCACCAACATTACCAACATAGCCACCAGTACCATCTCCAGCACCAACATTGCCATCATTGTCATTACCATCACCAAAATTTCCAATACCATCACCATCACCAATATCTATATAAACAAAGAAAAGCTTTAACACTTTAGACAAAGAAAGTCCATGTGAAGGGTGATCAGTTGAACACCTTTGACGGAGAAATATGTTGTGTATATAAAAAAGAATTACCAGGTAGGAGTAGCAACTTCCTAGAAGTAGTGACAGTGTAGTTTAGCCTGGAAATTAGTGCTCTTTCTTGAATAGAACCACTTTCTTCATTAGACAGTTCCAAAGCATGATTAATATGAATAACTGCACAATCAAAAGATAAATATCTCTTGCTTCAAAACATTCAAGATAGATACTAAAATTTAAATAAAACTAAAAAAAGACAATATGATACACTAAGCTTTCACTATGCATAAATTCCATAAAAGGTATTGTATGACATCTTATCCTACATTTCTATAATCGGAATCAAACTAAAATAAATTACAAAATTCCGAAAGATTAAACCCAAAAAAAGGAGAGAGATGATCATAATAGAAGAAAGCTGGCTATATATATGCATGCAAGTAGATTAAATTAGTAACCAAAACATGTTAATTATTACAAGTTTGTACTCAAATTAATTTCCCCTGAAAATCATACGTGTTGGTCTGACCACATGCAGCCCAATCCAACATTCATTTATAAAAAATCTTGTTGTAAAATTGAAACCATTCAACCTTAAAACTAATTTGCATGTATAGGCAACACTGTCTACCTAACATTAAGTCTAATAATAATAATAATAATGATAATGAAAACAAAGGGAGAAGGAAACATTCAAATGTTATTTGATTACACTTCTTTTGAGTGTATGATCTATCAGAATCAACCTATTTACCCCAACAAATGTAGAGTAAGGTATGTCTACATCATCCCAGACTATACTTGTAAAATTAGACTGAACATGTTATTGTTGTTGTTGAAAGAAGAATGAAATATGAGTAGAAATTATCAATATACCAGAGAATGAGACATGCAACAAAATCACATAGAATATGAAAAGGCTCTTCATTGTCATTGAATATTTCAGAACTCGAATGTATTCTTCAAAAATAATGAAACTGCAAAAAAAATATGAACCATATGACATATAAGATAGAATGAAAACTTAAATGGAAATTTTTGAAGTAGAAAAATAGAGAGATAAAAGTAGTACTCCTAATAAAATCCAAAACTAGGTTGATTGTACAAAATGTATAGAGGGGTAGGAGAATTTATAGTGAAAAAAAAGTTGATGTATATTAATGACACAGATATTGGTATAAGAGCTAGTGGATTTATGGGCTTCTTCTAACACGTACTTGTCATTCAAAGGGATCAAATATTTAATTTTATTTCGGAAAAATTAAGAGACAATTTATTATTTTATATTTATTTTATTTTTATTAGTAAGTACTATTTCATTTTTTAAATTGTTGAATTTAAGTTATTATATTCAAAGTTAATATAGTAAAATTATTCTTTTTAAAAAAAATGTGTGTTAATTAATATTACTGAACAAGTAAAAATACACGAACGAGTAACAATTATAGTTCCCTACATTTTTCAGTAACTAGGTTGTGCTATAGTGACCACCTTTCATTTCACTGCCTGCTCCATATATATATGTCTAGGAACTAATGAATTGCATTTAATTAATTATTTTATCTATCTCAATTTATATGGTAATGTTTAATTATAAACGAAATGTAAAAGTAAAAGAAATTAAATTTTTGTGATATAAAATAAATTATAAATCATTATATTAATTAAGAGTAAACTAACAAAAAAATAAAGTTAAACTTTACTATAATAGTTCATGCGCCTGTCAAATTCCTTGAAATACTCTATTAATATTTTTAAAGAATATTGAACAACATAACTATCAATGTATATTCATTGATATTAAACAACTCCATAGATAATTAATTCGATGTATATTCATTGATATTTTTGAAGAGTCAAATCCCTTTGAAATACTCCATTAATATTTCAAAAGAATATTAAACAACATAACTATCAATGTATATTCATTGATATTAAACAACTCCTCAAATAATTAATTCAATGTATATTCATTGATATTTTTGAAGAGTCAAATCCCTTTGAAATACTCCATTAATATTTTGAAAGAATATTAAACAACATAACTATAAATGCACAGGTAATTCAAGTGTCACTGTCTTTTCCATTTTCATCCATAATGTATATGACTGTTACTAATTTGTTCACTTTTACTTATTACTTATTTTTAAAATAGATTTTCCATTTTTACTTGTCACTTTTGACATATCAAGAAAAGGCAATTATTTTTTCCCATGTTTTACCCTCAACATTGAATACTTATTTTCCAAATCATTTTTCAAAACATCATTTAATAGGGGATAGTTTAATAAAATACGTATATCATTTATTATTTTCTCAATGGATATGCCAAATCAAATTGTGACAAATAAAAGTGAACGGAGGGAGTACTATTTTATTTATTAAAACGGGATACGTGTAGCGAATGCCAATTTGCACTTTGATAAGATAAGAAATTAATGATCTGATTTCATTAATTAGTTATGGGAAGGCCAACTAATGAAGTATGGTATGCATATGCCTCTATTCTCATTTTTTTCGTGTGTTTTTAATCATTCGATATTTGAAATTTATTGATCTAATTAAAAGATAAGTTTACCTAAGTTTATAAATTAATTTATACTTCTTTTGTTCATTTTTACTTATTTATGCTTAACTTGAAATACTTCTTTATAGAAAATAATAAATAAAACGATAATTTTATTATATTATCTCTATTAATTATTAACTATCTAAATATTGAGAAATAAGTAGATACAAAATGATACAAAAATCTCTTAATATTTCAAATACATGATGAACTATTTATTGACAATTTGAATACTTTTATTCAAATGTACATCATTTTCAATACTTAGTTTATTGGAAACGTTGTGAAAATTAATTCATTAATTAACAGTGCTATTAAAGTAGCAGTTGGAGTCCAGAAAATTTAGTCACATCGAATAATGAACCCAACTCCTTATATTTACAACTATATTTATTGTAATTAATAATTCAATTTAATTACTGCTTGAAAACATTCCTAGTCATAAAATAGTACTACCACGTAATTTATTCATAAGATTAGCGAGAGATTTTTGTTGTTTAGCAACCTCAATCATTTTTGGTTTACTTTAGCTATTTTTGTTTGAATATTGATCATATTATATGACTGAAATTCTTTCATATATAACTTCATCCATTTATCAATACTAACTTTAAACACTGTATATTAAATGAAGATGTCAAAACAGATTGTCCGGTGAAACGGAAATAACGAAGAAGTATTTTTTACTAATTTATTTATTTTGTGAAAAAAGTTGAGATGCCAAAAGGCAGAGATTGAACACCATTTGGCAAACCTGAACTGAAATTCGGACTTAATTAATTGTGGTCACGAGTAAAGTTTGATATACACATATCTCCATGGTCAAATATGGCTCTTGGATTTGTGTGATTTACAATAATAGCCTTAAAAGTCGGTGGTCATAAACTTTCAATATCACTTTATTGAAAAGGATAAATTTTTAAATTTAACAAGTTTTGATTTTTGACTTTAAAGATTTGCTCATAAGAGTCGAAAGCAAGCTTTACATTATAAATAATAACGTGTTGAAGTGCGAACAAGTTTCTAAAGTGAGCCAAAACATTACAAGTTGAAATCGAAACCTTCCTAGTAAGACATAAGTAAGTGATTATTTTCAAAACATGCTCGTTTCATTCAATTTTTTGCTAGTAGGTTCTGCAATATTATAAACGGAAAAGGGTCATATTTACCCTTGTACTCTTAGAAAAGGGTCATATTTACCCTTCGTCATACTTTTTTGATATATTTGCCCTTGTCATCAAACTTTGGACACATATTTGCCCTTGTACTCTTAGAAAAGAGTCATATTTACCCTTCATCATACTTTTTTGATATATTTGCCCTTGTCATACAACTTTGGGCACATATTTGCCCTTGTACTCTTAGAAAAGGGTCATATTTACCATTCGTCATATTTTTTTTTATATATATATTTGCTCTTGTCATCCAACTTTGGGCACATATTTGCCCTTGTACAGTTAAGTATCATGTCACCATTTTTAATATCCTATGTGGCGCCTACATGACGCTTACATGACTCCACGTGTATAGAATACTAAATAGAAAATAAATTTTACTAAATGGGTCGGATAGAATACTAAATAGAAAATAAAATTTTAATTATAATAAAATATATACACGTGGAGTCATGTAAACGTTATGTAGGCGTCACGTAGGATATTAAAAATGGTGACATGATACTTAACTGTACAAGGGCAAATATGTGCCAAAAATTGGATGACAAGAGCAAATATATCAAAAAAAATTAAATATGACGAAGGGTAAATATGACCCTTTTCTAAGAGTACAAGGACAAATATGTGCCCAAAGTTGGATGACAAGGGCAAATATATCAAAAAAGTATGACGAAGGGTAAATATGACTCTTTTCTAAGAGTACAAGGGCAAATATGTACCCAAAGTTGGATGACAAGGGCAAATATATCAAAAAAGTATGACGAAGGGTAAATATGACCCCTTTCTAAGAGTGGAAGGGCAAATATGACCCTTTTCCGTATTATAAATTCAAAGTTGATCGGGCCATAAAAATGTACCAAATGTAATATTGTCTGTAAAACTGAAAAATATAGAACAAACATTAAAATGGGCCTCGAGGGATTAAGCTATGGGCTGATTCTATTTGGGCTTTTTGGGAGAGGGGAATGGTTGGGCTTGCAACAAATTAAATAGAATAAATTTATATTTTGTGAGTTGTGACGAAAGAGGGTTCAGATGAACCTGCAGACTATAGCTGTCAATATGGGCTATGCCCGTAGGGCCGGCCTGACCTTACCCGTGATTTGATAGGGCTGAACTAAGATTTTTGAAGCACATTTTAGAAAAGGACTTTTTAGCCCGACCTGAATAGGCCTGTTGATTTGGGGTGCTTGAGAAATATGGGTGGGGCCGGCCCGTGGGCCAAATAAAAATTAATTAAGAATAAAAATAAAATAGAGTATTAAAAATAACAAGAGTCCAAACTCAAAATTTATTTAAAGTTTTAAATATTAAAATTTAAATACAAATTATGTTTATAAAATATGTACTACATAAAATAAAAATTCCCTAAAATTTCTAGGAATCACTACGTTGGCCGTAGCATATGGAATACTTTCATATTTTTTGTTTCTTATTATGATACTTGGAAAACAATTAGGTTAATATTTCTATTTAGCTATTATACTTTTACTTGAAATCAAACTTATAAATACTATAAAGATAATTTTATTTGTGGATTTGATTAACTATTATCAACACTAAAACCATGTAATATTGTCTTGTCGATATTTATGATAATATTTTTAAATTATAATTTGATTTAAAAAATTATAAAAAATAAACTTTTAAAAAAAGTGGGTTGGCCCGGCACAGCCCGTAGCCCACGTACTTGTGGGTTGGGCTGACTGTTTTCTGGCCCACAAAAAAAATGGGCCAGCCTGGCCTGGTCCGTCAAATTTTAAGGCCTGTATGGATTAGCCCGGATGGGGTGGACCAGCCCATATTGACAGCTCTATTGCAGACAGTTAAATAGTTGAACGGTAAATTAAATTTATATTTTGTGTTGACATAAATTGTATAAGTTAAGTAATTTGTTTTTGACAGAGTACAAACAACAATTCAAGAGGATAAATATGCTAGCAAAAATAAGTGATATATTAACGATTAACAAGGTATAAGTTTTTTTATTGCTTGGCTCTTTAAAAACGTTGACGATTACTGCAACATCTTTCAAGAGTTCGAACAACATAACTTATCACTATCCATTGCTACGGTCTACGAAAGGTATTTGCTTGCACTTTTCACTTGGGACACAAATTTGGGTTGCATGATTTTGAGCTTAATTCTTCACATAAGATATTCTTCTAGGCTTCGAACGGAATACGGAGGGAAATCACAGTTAACATTCATAATTTTAAATCACATTTATCAACCCCGACTTACACATATTTATAAACGTTACCACTTTAAATCAAATTTATTAATCGCTATTTACCGTTATCTATTACCACCATACATTAAAAGACACACATACACATCAAAACCTACTACAAATTTATAATGCTGCCCTTATTGTTGTGTTAGTCTAAACTCTATTTAATGAGGGTTTTAGTAGGAAAACGATGTACTTATATTGGAAGAAAATATGACATTATTATTGCATATATTCAACCAGATTAATTATCAACAAAAGAACAATTACTTTAGTGATAGAGGACATAGTAACATTTTAAACAAAGAATAAAATCATTAATTTCCAAGACAAATATGATTTGCTAACAAAGTTATACATAGATTATACTCCTAAGATTATTCTTTCAATTTTGAAAGAAGTACAAAATGTATATCGATATGAGCTAATATATACCCCTAAGTAAATACAAAATACATGAAATCCTAAATTTTATATTATTTTGAGATTAATATTCTTATCTCAGTATTCAAATGAACCTTAAATTTATTTAAAACTATATATATATATATCAATGGTGTTTGATGGAAAAAAGAAGGAAAATTGAAACAAATTGTACTTATTAGCAAGAAATTAAAGATAACAATCACTATCTTATCACAATTCACCTACTCAACAAAATTATCCAAACATTTTATAAATTAAAAAATAATAACCTTCATGGCTTAGTTATGACTACATTTGATGTCACTTTCATAAACATTAATCTTGCTTCCATTAAGCCAAATGGATGTACTAACTTATAAAGTTAATCACATCAATTCCTTAATCAATTAATCCCCCTTTGAATATATTGAATCTTATTGCTATTTTAATTTTAAACATTTCAATCAACAAATACTTTGACTATTTAGATACCACATATCTATATTTGTCTTGTAATTCATTATTTTTATTTTAAGGGAAGTAGGCAAAAGGAGTCTTCCCTTTGTCGTCTTACCAAAATAAATCATGTATAATTAGAAAAATGTCATTATATGGCAAGTGTCATCCAACTAGCACAAAGCTATTTTCTTTTCAATTTTGCTTTGGTTTTATTGTTTTGGAGTTGCGAGTCTATCAGAGAAAGCCTCTCTATCTTACAAAGATAGGTATAAGGTATTCATACATTCTACTCTCTTCAAACCTTACTTGTAAGACTATACTGAATATGTTGTTGTTGTATTTTTTGATTATATCATTCATATATACTTAAAAGCAAAGACGAGCTAGGGGTTAATCTTTCAATAAAGAATTTTGATTAATTCCTCAAACTTGGAATAATTTTTTATTATACTTTTAAGCCACTTCTCATGTTTGAACCATTTTTTTCCCAATTTGGTGTCATCAATACCTCATTTTCTTGGTGTTTTACCAATAAGTACTTGTTATTAAGTTCACCAAAAACCAATGTTTTAAGGAGTGTTTAACGCTCAAGCAATTGCTTAGTGTTAAGTAAGAGGTTTTATCAAGGAAATCATCATAGCTAATCCAAGTTATACTTCTTTCTCTTCTACTCACCCCACCCCCACACTAAATAACGAGCGCTCTATCCCAACTTTTATTATTAATTATCTGATATTTGAAATTTACTGCTCTGACTAATTCAAATTTACGCGCTGTAAAGATCATCAAAGAGGAAGTTGTGATCACGAGATTTTTCATTTTCACAGCTCAAAATCCGAAACTCATTATTATTATTTATTTATTTTAAAATTATGGGGCTAGCTATAGATATGAGACTTGGTCACCTACCACTTCTCCACTGCTTAAGGAAAACTTCACAAGGCAGATTCTCCATACAACTTACAAGGGTAGGAAAACTTAACCTTTTGTTCTCTAGCTAATAGCAATTGTCTTTCTTATTTTTTACTTTGATTTGACCATATTTTCTAATTATAATAAAAGGCCACATAGCTCTCTCCCCATCTTCTTCTTTTTTAATTTTTTTTTTATTTGGTTCTATACATAAAAAATACAATCTTCATGAATATTTCATAACAATAATACCATATTATATAAAAGTAGAGACGTTAAGAATCGGTCTACTAACTTTATTTTAAGTAATGGAGTTGTATGTTACAAAAGAGAAGAAATTATTGGAATGTTTCAAAAAGATAAAAAAAAATTAAAAAAAGTTGAAATTTCGAAAATATCATTAGGCATATGTTAGAGGTGGAGTTAGGATTTGAAGTTTATAGATTCGTGGCTCTAGTCATTTTAAGCGACTAAATTCTAAATTAATAATTTGTACATGCTTGATGAACTTTTTAAAATAAATACAATATTTGAATTGAAGTTATTGAATCTGCGGTATATATTAGTTTTTTTAAAAAAACCGGCTGAGCCGGCTATTATTTGTTGTTATTCTCTAGAGAGTTTGCTTCATGAAAGAGAAGTCATCTTTGTATAATCCACTTTTTGCGGCCAATTTTGCTTATAAGTAATGAAACTCTTTTAAATAACTTTCATTCTTCTAACATTTTATATAAAGTTATTCCATATATATATAATCACTTTTCCTTAAACCCTTAATATTTTTCACTTATAGAAAAAATAACAAGAAAAATGGCAGGGTTTGATGAATTTGGAGATGAAGAACATTATTTTGTTGGCCATCATAGTGATGCTGTTACATTTGAACTTAATAGTTTGCACAACCAACTTAAAGGTAATTTCATTTCCTCCTTTGTTCTTTATCCAAAATCCTTTTTGTGCACCCTTCGACTATTGTTTTATCTCCACGAGTATAGATACTGAATAACCGTGTTCATTCAGACTTAGCTAGATGAATATCAGTTGAATATGAAAACTCGTGATTTCCATTGTGTTTTCACGACCTTCAACTTTGCAGTTGTCGAATGTGCATGTCCTTGACCTTCTCTCTCATTTTTTTTTCCTTTTTGAATGAACATGATCAACAATGAGAATTCATATAACTAACTTCGACTTGTTTTATATTAAGGCTTAATAATTTTATTTTTCAATCAAATCTTGATCTTCTCTTTTTAAGCAATATGAAAATATTGCATTTTCATTCTCTATATTGGCATCTACTATTATCATTTTATAATTTAATCTAACCACATTTTTCATATATAATATTATGAAACGATTATGAAAATATGCATATATTTCGGGAATCGGTGCGGTCAGTTAACGTAACGGAAGATGTAGGCTGTTGTAAACAATATTATTCTTGAATCTTGGACAAAGAATATATGTTTTTTTTTAATTGAGGTTAATTTATATAGCAACGGAAATTAACAAAGAATTTTTTTATATTATTATGTATATCTTTCATAAAAGTGGAACTGTGATTTTGAAAATAAAATAAATTACCAGTAGTAACATATAAGAATAATGTAATAATATTAAAATTCTTTACACAGTTGGTATATACAAGTTAAAGTCTTTTTAATTTAGTTGCAAGAAGAGGTTTATTCAACTCTAGTTTCCTGTGACTTTAGGTAATCTTTCATTTTCATGTAATTGATTTCAGTTGTTATCTGTAATTATTCTTTTCGTAACATTTGTGATGCATATATTATATTGTACAAAAATTTCTATAATTATAAGTTATTAATTATTTTCAATTCTTGATTTTGAGTATATTTTTCAGAGAAAGATAGAGAACTTGGAGCAGCTCAAAGTGAAATAAAGGCTTTGAAAGCAACAGACACTCTCAAAGATAAGGCACTCGAAGAGGTATTAAAGATTAATTTCACGTATGGTTATTTAATTTTATTCGATATAACAATAAAATTACAAAGTTATATAAAATTGCATAATTTATTTAAGAGATAAATATAAAAAACACACATAAACTATCACATTTTTTTGAGTTCCATATCTAAACTGTCACTTATTAGTTTGAGAAACACACCTGGTGTGTGTAATACACTCTCTATTTTATTTGAAAAAAGCTTGCCACATGGCATTCTACATGGATAAAATATTCTATCTTGCCAAAAATTAAATAATAAACTATTTATTTTAATTAAAAATTAAAGATTAAAGTATTACTATCCCAAAAAAATATTTTTTTTTAAAAAATAAAATTTAAATTATTTTTCTTACCCCACTCCATCACCTCCCCCCTCCCCCTCCCCCTCCACCTCCCCCCGACAATCCCGCCGCCCTTTTATTTTTTTTAAATTTCTTTTAAAAATTCATACTTCACCCCCACCCCCAAAAAAAACCACCCACTTTTTCCCCTTTCTTTTATATTATTTTATTTTTAAAAAAATTCTAACCCACCTTATTTAACCATCGGCTCTTTATTTATTTATTTATTTACATTTTTCTCGTTTTGTGTAAAATATGTACATATATTTTTAGAAAAATCTTTTTTTCTACTTGTGTACCGAATATAACATAAATAAAAAATAAAAAATTAAATTTTTTTTGCGACACGTAAAAAACTTTCTTAAAACATATGTATATATCTAACACAAAACGAGAAAAAAGTTGGAAGCGGAGGATTAAGTAGGGTGGGATAAAATAATTTTAAAAAAAATTAAAATAATATTTAAATTATTATTTGAAAATGGGATAATAATAGTTTAGGTATGAAAATCGCACTCCTAATAGTTCAGGTATGAAACTCAAAAAAATGGGATAGTTTAGGTGTGTTTTTGACACTTATCTCTTTATTTAATATCCTGGAACTTATCCAAAATTACTTGATAATCCAATTCCAATTTTTTTTACAGCTTGGAAGTAAAATTCAAAGACTGGAAGAAAAAATGAAAATAAATGAAAATCTTCTTGAACAAAAGGTTTGTCATTTTATATTTTCCTTAGTCTAGTTCAGAAAGCAGTATTTTATCCATGTTGCTCGAACTTTATAAAAATGTAGACGGGTGCATATTGGATCCTCCAAGAGTGGTGTATCCTTTAAGAATCTGACACGGATACGACAATAATTTTAGAGAGTCTGAGCAACATAGGTATTTACTTACTAAAAAAGGTCCCAATAAATTGTTTTTGGTCTTGATCAAATAATGCAGAATCTTGATATCAAGAATCTCAGTAATGAGAAGAAAGAAGCTCTGGCTGCACAATATGCTGCTGAATCAACTCTTAGAAGAGTGTATGCAGACCAGAAGGACGACGATTCGCCTCCTATCGAGTCCATTATTGCTCCTCTTGAAGCAGAGATTAAGATGTTTAAGATTGAGGTAATGTTATATACAGTCAAACCTTTGTATAACAACTAGCGGATATATATATAACAACATTTCACTATAACGGTCAGGTCTTCTTTTAGAACTGATTTTTCATGTTATGTTATATTATACGTTCCCTGTAACATCATTTCGCTATACCAACCAAAAAATATGCCAAATACATGAGGTTGTTATAGAGAGGTTCGACTGTATTTTGAAATTTCATTTCAACAGTTTCTTTTTTGTTCTGTTTTGTGTTACCATTAACTTGTGTTTTTTTTTTCTTTTCAGATTGCAGCATTACAGGAAGATATAAGGGCTTTGGAAAGACAAAACAAGTCAAAAGAAGCAGCATTGCTAGAAGCAGAAAGGATACTAAAAAGTGCTTTAGAAAGAGTACTAATAGTTGAAGAAGTTCAGAATCACAACTTTGAGTTGAGAAGACAAATTGAAATCTGTCAGGTATGAGTTACAAAACCAGAATATAACAAGTTGTGTTGCTCAGACTCTTCAAAATTATTGATGAGTCGTGCTGGATCCTCCAAGAATAGTGCATTTTTGGAGGATCCGACGCAGATGTAGCAACATTTTTGGAGAGGCCGAACAACATAGATAACAAGTTAATAGATAGTATAAACATGAATTGCTCCTCATCTGCACGCAGGAGGAACATAAAATACTTGATAAGACAAACCGTCAAAAGATTTTAGAAGTTGAAAGGCTTACCCAAACTATTAAAGAGCTTGAAGAGGCAATTCTTGCTGGAGGAGCAGCTGCTAACATGATTCGCGACTGTCAAAGACAAATTTCTGAACTACAAGTAAGAAAAACCGCGAAAACAATCCATCAAAGTCACAGAATTTAATTACTCTTTGATCAACTGATTGGGAGCTTTCCATGAACATGTAGGAGGAGAAGAGGACATTGGAAAGGGAACTAGCAAGACTCAAGATTTCAGCAAATCGAGTAGCAACAGTCGTGGCAAATGAGTGGAAAGATGAGAATGACAAAGTCATGCCTGTTAAACAATGGCTAGAAGAGAGAAAGCTTTTGCAGGTCACTAGAACAATATGCTAATAAGTCTGATCAAATGAGTTAATCATACTTAACTAGTCAATTTCTATGAGTAATTTTGTGTATTTGGATTGTAGGCAGAGATGCAACGACTGAGAGACAAGCTCGCCATATCAGAGAGAACTGCTAAGGCTGAAGCACAAATCAAGGTGAGCTTTTCTTTTTTATAGCAACATTTCACTATAATGACCAATTTTTGTTTAGATCTAATGTTTCGTGTTATGTTATACAATATGTTCTCTATAACATCATTTGACTATAGCAACCAAAAAATATCTGAACAAACGATGTTGTTATAGAGAGGTTTGACTGCATATCCTAATGTTTTGGTCTCTCATCCGTTAAATATTTATAGGACAAGCTAAAATTAAGGCTCAAGACTTTAGAAGAAGGGCTAAAGCAAGCAACAAGTGTCTCTGTCATTCCAAATGGATCCCCAAAACCTCAAAAGACTAATCATTTATTTAGTATTTTGTCAAGCAATGCTGGATTGAAAAAGAGATCAACGTCTCAACCAAGGGCGTCTACCATCAAAAAAAGTTCCGAGCAGCAAAGTTTAGAGAAAAGAAGAGACAATGCTTCAAAGCAATTCAACAAGGAAGGCTTTGGAGATAGCTCGGTGAAGAAGAGCCTATGGGCTTCTCGAAATAAGGTTGTTGATAGTGCTGAAAAGGAAAATTCAGAAATCAAAGAGAACTCTAATGGGCTCATATATAGCAATGAAATGTCAGATATGCAGAAAATCAAGAACAGGGCTGGTGACCGTGAAGAGAATAAGAACACTGGAAGCAATGAGAGCAATGATAATGATATGGTATCAGGACTTTTGTACGATATGCTTCAGAAAGAGGTACTTTGTTTGAGGAAATTCTGTGAGACAAAAGAGTCTGCTTTGAATGCTAAAGATGAAGAAATCAAGGTAAACTATCATGCCCTTTCACCATCAAATATATAACAGAAATATCACAATTCCTTTCATTTCTTTGTATGTTTTGCAGATGCTAATGAAGAAGATTGAGACATTAAACAAAGCCATAGAAGTTGAATCTAGGAAAATGAAAAGAGAATCAGCTATACGAGAGAAAGATTCAGTATTATTGACGAAGACAGATAACAATGCAAGAAGCAGAAACTCATTAACAAGGTCTGCATTTCCTCTCTTCTTTTTTACACTTTCTATGTAGATATCAAATCACTCATCCAAATATATTACTTCATTTTGTTCTGCAGCTCTGTCAGGGCCAAAACATCTTGAAGAAGATACATATGTTGGTAGAAAAAGATCGATCAGATTCCTTTGTTCATCAGTGTGATATATTCTTACAATACTTGTATATACAAAATGCAATTGAGTTGAGTAGCTACAGAATAAAGTTGTGATTAATTTGTGAAGTGAGGAACTAATTCAATCATATTTTGGAGAGTGATTCCATATCGTTATTAACTCTCGTTGATTCGTTTTGCCTATATCCTTCTTTGATAAGATGTAACTATTCACATCACTCATATTAGAGAGTGGAGTACATGTATTCAAGTTTCTGAAATTTGTATTATTTTTCCTGTTCATATAGAATGCTACAATCAAGAAATAGACATTTCATGTTTTTGGGCCTGTAATAGAAATACAGTAGTAAACAACAATAGAAGAAAGTGAATCTTCATAATTCAATTCATGGATGGCAGGTAAAAATGGCCACCCTTCTTGATATCTCCTTTACAACAATAACAATGTCTCAATTTCGAAAAATTCGAGGTTGACTATATGAATGCCAATGTCATACAAAATAAAAGCAAAAAGTGCAACCCTCTTCATAATGTGAGGATTGATCGTTAATTGGCTAGTTTTACGTTGGCTGTCAGCATACTGCAACCCTCTTTTATCTGGCTTGAGATTGGCAATGTGAGCAATCTCACACTGACGTCTGGTGGAGTTTCTTGATGTCACCTCTCTCCAAAAATACATTTTAGTATTTTCCTCTTCTTTTTTTCATGTACAGTGTTAGAGATTGGGAAAAATGGTGCTGGCTTTAAACCTACACGAAATATTCTTATGATCCTTTCTCTAATAACTCTACAACTCTGGAATTGTATCTAAACATGGCCTCCATTTCTTACCTACTCTTCTTCTTCTCTTTCCCTTGAAGGATCGAACGATTTTTCCAGATTGGAGATCTTTAACATTATTCAAAAAGATCTCCAACTGTTCTTTCGTCAATACAATCTTGATTCTCTGGCTCTTACAACTATCACGGAGATCATAAATCTCCGCGGAAGTCGGCTTCTGGACTTGCTGGGAGAAAATGGGCGTTTTCTCCAGCAATTTGTCTTCTTCCTCGAAACTCAGAGCTCTTTCTTTCCGTATGTTAATACAGTTCCCCATGATTATTATTTGCATGTACATTATGACTAATGAATAGCTGTTGTGTATATATATACAGCTGCTATAACATGTACCAGACAAAGAAACGTGCAGGCAACCTTCATTTTTGGTCTAAAAAAGGCATTTTACAGTTTGCAGCACCCTGCATAATTAGTTTCAGGAACAAGAAATATTAAAGTATTACATGGAAGTCAAAACTCTACAATTATTTAATCATCTAAGACTATTTTAAGGCACCTTCTGAGTTGAATATTATTAATTCTTTCAGAAAGTCAAGAGTGGTGCATCATTCACTATACATTGCACCCGACGGGTCCTTAAGTCGGCACCTAATTAAGAGTCCGACTACACAAATTAAATTTAAAACCATAAAGTTCAAATCTTGGCTCCGACTATGGCTAAGACGATGAAAGAGGAAAATAATGTCAACATTTTCAATGCTTGCATTCAAAATTAGCACTGTACTTATTATTTTGGACCTGTTAAGTCTTCTTTACCTGTGTTTTTTTTTTTCAGATAGAAGAAAGAATCAGACAGAAGGCTCATCCGGGGGATTAGATTTTTCCATTTTCATTTTAAGTGTTTATGGTAGAGTTCAAGTTCAATTCCGTAAACACTGAGATCCAACACCTCGAGAACACGAACATGACATTTCTCAAGACGTCACAATTCTATTCACTCTGTAACAATTTCACGAAAATCACATCAATATACAGTAAAAAGGCAAGATGAAATATCAGCTTCTTGGCTCATTTGGCAAAAGATTTCAGCTAAATATGGTGGAATTGCTAGTTAAATATTCACAGCGGGGCTCTTGAACCCACTAACTTGTAACTAAACAAGCTCAACGTGGCTTAATTAACATGATGATGCGTTCATAAGCCATAGTTCTTAGAGATGTGTGCATCAGAAGGTGATAAATAGACAGCCGGGAAAAGATGCAGAGAATATCTGGCTAGCTGAGCATATGATGCTGAAAATGGGGAAGTGTAACAAATGGAGAAAAACTGGACCTAGTTCATGAGCTTACGCCTAAGTATATATGAATGACCTGATTCCTTGCTTTGTTAAAATAACAGTGCCAAAATTTTCATGAACTTCCATTACATTGTGACAACATACATCAAGGATACCTGAATTTCGTGGCTAACTAGCTAGTAACAGGGAAAACGAAACACCATCACTAAATAAAGTTGAACATCCAATTACATGTAGTGACATTCAGTCCTTTACAATATTCCACAAATTCAGATTAACAAGTTCACATTTAATTAGGACAACTAGCTCTGAATTTCCTGACATGCTTGTTGTCTTGGTTAGGACAACTAGCTCTGAATGGAGATGGTAGGTCGTGTTATGGAGAAAGAGTAAGTGATAACCTCATAGGAGGCTGAAAGAGGAAGTGGAGGCTATATTGGGTAACAGAGGGGTGTAAGGAAGAAGATGAGGTAGGCATACTCCAGCTGGAAAGGAAGAGCTCGAAGAGGTTGAATCAAGAGATCTGGTGCTGCTCGTCTTGATTTGGTGTAACCAGAGTAGTCAATGCTGCTCAAAACATGGATGGATCAAATGCAGATCACATTTTCTTCCCCCAATAAAGCAAAGCTATCAGCAAAACTGAACAACTTGATGTTGTTCTCAAACTTGGTCATTTGGTTACACTGTCCATTTTATTTTCAAGTATTTAATCAGCAGTGCCTCCAGTGTACAATGAACGGTGAGCATGCTCCTATTTATCTCTGATACTAATTTTCTTGAGCAATTCAACTGTTGGTATTAATTTCAAGAAGTATGTGCATGGGTAAAACCAATGCTTATTATATGAAACTAGGACGCCAAATAGGGTATTACCTTTTATGGATTTTCTCAGTAGACTGAAATACAATAAAGGTCATCACAACCATCCTTGTCAATAAACTTAACTCGGTCAATATTCAGAAGAGATATCATGCATCTGTTTTTTTATACAAAAGTATGTTTGCTCCAATACAATAAAAACAGTAACTTGGCACCAGAGAAAACATTTCTCATCAGTTTAGTATATAGTGTTCTATGCAAGATATGGTCAGATGTTATGGTAAAATCAAAATATTAATATGATATCTCATTCATTTTTCCTCAAATTCTTTTTCTATTGCTGATTGCAAAAGATACACTAGGTTAGCTACTGGACTCAAAATTCAAAACTCTCCATCTAGAAACAAGAGGTATCCTAAACAATGAATAATCTACTAAAGGTACCTTTCAGATGTAAGAGAAACAAAATCTCTGTAGCACAAGAATCATCAAGGTCAGAGAGCAAAGAACCCTAAGCCGTTGCTAAGCAGCAACCACCTCTTGAGCACGTCTAGACTCTAACCATGATGTAGCTGCAACCTTTGTAGTCAAAAACCACCCAGCCTTATCAGGTGCCTCATGGAATGGAGCGTTTAATTCCTTAAGGTGTGACTCAAATACACCTGCCAGACCTTTCTCAGAATATTTATGTTTTCCATGTCCTGTGTTGATTCCAAGCAATGATGGGAACTCTTCCCCACTTTCAAGTGCTTTGTTCAAGTCATTAACCCAGATGTGCAATGCTGTTAAAGCTGCCCCAAGTGAGAGGCTCTTCAAATGTAAAGACCATTGGGTAGCAGTTCGAGACATAATATCAGTATAGATGTTGAGAGTTAGCCCAACATCTAACAACTCACAAGCTCTCTCCAACTGGTTAAGATTGACACATATGTCAATCAAACAGTTACAGTAAGCTTTCCGGACATCCATAGTTGCACAATCCAAAAGTTCAGCAGCATGTTTCTTAAAAGCCCCTTCTTCTTCTTCAACTTCATCATCCACCAGGAGTTTCACCACGTAACCAAGCTTTGGATTTGCCCTCTCAAGGCAGATAGTTAGCTTGTGAAGATCTTCCTTTGCTGTTTGTGTCAACACATTAAGAAGACAACCGGTAAACCGCTCATCTGCAGATAATCCCAAATCTGACAGCCTATCGAAAGTTCTTACGACATCATCTGTCCGACCTGCTTTTCCATAACACTGAATAAGTGAGGTCAAGACAAAGATATTCGGTTCAAACCCTGCTTCCATCATCTCATTCAATGTGGATTCCGCCTCCGAGACCTTCCCACTACAAGAGAATATGGTGATTAGAGAAGAGTATGTCCAGCTGTCAGGTTGGCAAGTCTCTGAGGCCGAGCTTTTCATCTCCTCAAAAATGTTAACAACCTCATCCGTAAGTCCAACATCAGCACACATTGCCAAAAGTGTATTATATAGTACCACACTCAACTCCAATCCCTTCTCCTTCATTTCTTTATAGATTTTAAGAGCATCTTCACTATAACGAGCCCTACCATAAGCCCGAATGAGTGAAGCATAGGTACCCCAGCTTGGTTGAAATCCATTGCTTAGCATTTCCCCATAGATGTTCTTTGCCTGCCAAGGCCTCCTAGCTCTTCCCATAGCATCCAACAAACTGTTATACACAGTCATGTTAGGCTTTACACCAAGCGCTTTCATTTCCTCATACACATTCAAGCACCCATCAAAATTCCCCGCAGCCCCATATATCCTAATCAACGTCGCAAATGTTACAGCATCTATACGCCATTTCTCTGTTCTCGCAAGATCATACAAACTCAATGCCATATCTACATTACCAGCCTTACCATAAGCATCAATCATCACAGAATACGTAACATCATCGGGTTCCAACCCAAAAGATGGCAACTTTTCAAACCATTCTATAGCTTTTTCAGGCAAATTACACTGCCTAGCACAACTAATAATAGTCGAGAAGGTAACATTATCAGGCTTTACCCCTCTTTCAAGCATTTCATCAAACACCTTCTCTGCTCTATCCAAATACTTATTTTTCCTCAAAACTTTCAACGTCACATTATATATAATCACCTCTTTGCTCAATTTCAACCTTTGTTGAAAATACTTCAAAGCCAGCAACGCAGTTTCAGCATTAGTCATGTTATTCAAAGTCACAACAGCATCTTGTTCAACTATTTTTTCACCCAAATCAGCTAAAACATTAAAAACATCTTCTTCTACAGGTTTACAAGAATCCAAAGACTCAGCCACTTTCACTAGAGAAGCATACCTGAAATCGTAAGACTTCCGCTTCAGCTCAGAAGCTCGGGGGCTTTTGGGGTTGACCCAAAGCTTGCTTTTTGAGGAAGAAACAGCTTTTCTATATGGGTATTGAGAATTATTGGGATTTGAGACCTGGGATTGTTCTTGAAGTGACACTTGGGTCGTTCGGATACAAGATTTGGAGTGAAGTTTGAGGGGGAAAATGAATTTTTGGGGAGAAGTGAAGTTGCAGAAGATGTTGGATTCATAAATAGGAGAAAGTGTAGAGCTTGGAGTAGACGCCATTTTCTTGGAGCAAAGCTTTAGCCTTATCAACTATGGTGTTTGAGAGAAATGGGAGAGGTGAATAAACATATTGCCCCTTGAGAGTTTAGGATGTTGAACAATTTACCCACTAAACTTTTGAAATAGTTATTTGAAAACTATTTCAAGTAAAAGTGTATTCCCTATTGTTTCTCTTGAGAAATTTAGTTCCTTTAATATCATTGTGAATTCTTCGAATATAGGATACCTATCCAGAAGTTTTTGCAATTCCAGCAGCTTGAACCAAGCCTTTGCAATTTTAGAATCGCCCTAATGAATTCTCCCTAGTCGAAATAGGTAGTTCAATTCGATGGAATCATAAAAAATTTGATCTTTTTGAGTTTAGTTTGTAACTCATTAGAGGTCACAAAAACAAAGAGAAGATGCATGAACGAGATATTCAGTAACAAAAAGAAGGAAAATGACTGAATAGAGGAACTCCCGAGCATTTGGCGATCTCAAATGTGAAGTTGTCTGATAGAAAACTAATTTCATGTTCCATTTACATAGCATTTCTTACGTTGAAAATTCCTCGTTCCTTTTCGTATGAATTTCTCAATGAATTATTTCAAACTTGAGAGGTCCTATGTATTCCATCTCTCGAGCCATGAAGAAAACCCCCTCAAATCTTTTGCATATGATAAGATAGGAAATTTCCCATATCCTTTACGAACCGCAATTTGTAATGCATTTCTTATTGTCATAGTTTCAACAATAATTAACTTTCTAACCAATTACGTTGGAGAGTCAAAATAATGAAATATCAAACCGCGAGTTTGTAATTATAATTGTTTTTTTAAAAAAAAATCCTAAATATTGAAGACCTCTCTAATTCTAGAACAATTGGGCATAATTAGTAGTACAATACTTTTTTTGCTCCAACAAAAATAATACTCTTGTAACTTAATTATGTGGAAACTTCAGTATTTTAGTTGAGTGATACACAAATTGGAATTAGAAGGATTTTCAATCGAACTTGTTAAATATTTCGAGAAATTAGACCACTAGTAATGTTTAAAATTGACATTTATTAATCAATCAAGACTTGTCCAACAATTTAATTAATGTTATATAATAATTAACTTAGCAAACTAGATTATAAAGGAAGAAATAATCGAGAGAGTATTTAAACTTAAACCCAAAGAGAGAAAGAATGTACTATACAACTTTACTTCATCATACTTACTTATATTGAAGTAATAAACCTTTTTATAGGCCAAGGACACAACACAAGATGTGCACAAATTCCACACTTTCACCTTTGCAACACACACACTATCCACATACTACCTTAAGACATCCACAATTTCACAACAATTAACAACTTTACTCTAATATACAAAAGAAAATTAATTTTTTGTTACCTATACATTGCTTATCATTTAATAACAAATTGTAAAGAAAAAAAGACAAGCACATTAATAGAAGCCCACATTGGTGAGCCCAAACAATGACCCATAACAATTGGGCCACCTTACATAATTGAGCAACCATTGGCATTTTCATCATTAAAGTACTGATCACATCTACTCACATAACAGCGCCGGGGCGGAGGGACTGGTCTTCCGTGCAATTGATAACACGGGCCCCCGGGTTGGCCTTGGTAGCATTGTTCACAACAATATCCATGTGGCAGTTGAATTGGTATTGGTATTGGTATTGGTATTGGTATTGGTATTGGCATTGGTATTGGCATTGGCATTAGCATTAGCGTTGGTTCGGGATCTGGTTCGGGATCTGGTTCGGGATTTGGTTCGGGATCTGGTTCGGGATCTGGAGGGTCTATGATTTCAATGCTTATGATTACTCCACATCCTTTACAACACAATTTGTCACGAAGTTTTTCAGGATCACAACAAACAACAGTGATTGTGACTCTATTACCCTTCTCATCATATTCTTGGTCTCTAATTTCTATTCCCCAAAAAAAAAAAAATCAAATTAATTCTTATTCATATTATAATATTGAAGAATTAAAGAAAAAGAGACTTACGAGGGAATTTACAGAGAATTTTTTTGACCTTTTTGTAGGAGCTTGAACATTGAAGATCAACCTTGAGTACCATGATGGTGGTCTGATAAGGTGGGTTATAACCACACAATCAATCAAAGCTCTCATAGAAAGATATTATGCAAGAATGAACTATTTTTTGTGTGTGGGGAAGTGAAAAGATACAATAGGAGAAATTTATGTAAGTATGTATTAAATTCTTGATCAGACGTGATATAGTTATATAAATATCGATCAGAATCTTTTTCAAATACAAAAAATTAGTGAATTCATACCTTTTGATCACCACCCATGGTTGATACTTAGAGAACAATGAATTTTGTGTGGAGAGAAAAGAGTGTAGCTTTAATGAAAATATATACTAGTTCTCTTAGGGGTCGTTTGGTTTGAATATGAGTTATGATGAGATAAGTTATGTTGGGATTAGTTATGATGGGATAAGTTGTGCTGAAATTATTCTTATTGAGTGTTTGGTTTGTTGTATTCAAAATAAATAAATTTTAAGAATAAGTTGTTTGTTTACAAAATTGCCCTTCACTTTTTTTAGTTTTTTATATTTTCTTTATAAGCTTTAGTTATTCATTTTTAAAAATGAAAATTTCATTTTATTTAGCTTAAATATTTTTGTTTATGCATTCCATGATAAGTACCATATGTATTTTAAAATAAAACTTTTTCTTATTTAGCTTAAAAATAGAACTTCCCTCTTAAGTTTGTTAAAGTGAAAGAGGATTTATGAGAAATCAAAATATAAACAAATATAAGAATTAGTCAAATAAATTCATAAATAAAAAATATATTTATATAGTGTAATTTTTTAATAGAAAAATATAATTGATTATCATAAAAATAAGGAATAGTGAATATTATTATACATGGTGTTAAAAATAATGTAAATATACATAGATGTGAAAAATGGTGTATAAAAAAGAGGTTCCTAATTCTCTTCTTGGGGTCGGAACGGATCTTTACTCACTTCAAGTGATCGAACAACCATTGGAATACTTAATGGATATGCTTTGTCTATGTAAAATCGTTTTAAAATTTTCTCAGTGTAGGCAGATTGGTGGATGAAGACCCCGTCTGCTAAGTGTTCAATTTGCAGATCGAGACAAAATTTTGACTTTCTGAGATCTTTCATCTCAAATTCTTTCTTTAGATATTCAATTGCCTTTTGAACCACTTCAGGGGTTCCAATCTCTTTATGTCATCAATATAAATGGCAAGTATAACAAATTCTGATGCCGTTTTCTTAATAAAAATACAAGGACAAATGACATCATTTATACAACCTTCATTTATTAAGTACTCACTAAGGCGATTATACCACATACACCCTGATTGTTTTAGGCCATACAATGATCTTTGTAATCTGATTGAGAACATCTCTCGAGACTTAGAATTACATGCTTCAGGCAATTTGAATCCTTCTGGGATTTTCATATAAATTTCATTATCAAGTGAACCATAAAGATAAGCTGTAACAACATCCATCAGATGTATTTCAAGGTTTTCATGTATAGCTAAACTGATGAGATATCGAAAAGTTATTGCATCCTTAACTGGTGAATATGTTTCTTCATAGTCGACACCGGGTCTCTGAGAGAATCACTGCGCAACAACGTGTGCCTTGTATCTTATAATTTCATTTATCTCATTACGCTTTCGCACAAAAACCCATTTATAGCCAACCGATTTTACACCATCAGGGGTTTGGACTACAGGTCCAAAGACCTCACGTTTAGCAAGTGGGTCTAATTCTGATTGAACTGCCTCTTGCCATTTTGGTCAATCACTCCTCCGTCGACATTCTTCGACAGATTTAGGCTCAAGATTAGGGGTGGACATAAATACCGAAAACCGAAAAACCGAACCGAACCAAACTAATTCTGTTTTTCGGTGTCGGTTTTTCGGTTAGGTATTCGGTGTCAGGGTAAGAAAAAATCGGTGCACCGAAAAACCAAAATTTTATTAACTAAATTTAAATAATATTTTAATTTTATTAATTATATACTTGGTAACTTGTGTTTGTGAGTTGTGACTCCTATTGTTTTTTATTTGAATGAAGTTGAATATTAAGGCATTTTTAACTTTGTATTGTTTTAACTTTTAAGTTTCAAGTGTTGAATTCTTTGTTTAAATTGTTGGCTTCTATTACAAAGAGTGTTTGTTGAAAAAACTTCTTTAGTTCTTTGTTGGAAACTTTAACTATTAAATATGTTAATTGATTATTTCGAGTTTTCAACTTTTATCTTTAGTTAAACGTTTTGATAATTTTATTTTTTATTTGCTTGCACCGAAAAACCGTTTCAAAAACACCGAATTAAACCGAACCGAAGTTTAAAAAACCGAACCGAACCGAAATATTTTGGTTTGGTCTTTGGTGCACATTTTTTCAAAATCGAACACCGAAACACCGAGCCGAAATATAAGAAAACCGAACCGAAGAACCGAATGCCCACCCCTACTCAAGATCCTCACTATCTTGCATAAGATTAAGTGCAACATTATACGCAAAAACATTATCTACCATAATTTTCGATCGATCTAAATTTATCCCATCGCCATTAGAACTTACTGAAAGTTCTTCATTCACTTGAGTCTCGGGTTCACTGATTTCTTCAGCAATATCAGGATTAATCAGATTTTGAACTTCTTCATGAGACTCTTTTATAGTGTAATCTTTATCATTTTTCGCGCTTCTTTTTCTAAGATTTTTATCCTTTGAACCCAATGGTCTACCACGCTTCAGGTTTGTTTGGGATTCAGAAGCCATGAGACTAGTAGATGGTCCTTTTGGGACATCAATCCGGATAGGCACATTCACTGCAGGGATATGTGACTTACTTATCCGTTTTAAATCAGTAAATGCATCTGGCATTTGATTTGCTATTTTCTGTAAATGGATGATCTTCTGGACCTCCAGTTCACATATAAGGGCACGTGGATCAAAATGATATAGTGACAAAACTTTACATGCAATTTCCATTTTGGATTCCTTTTTCTCTTCCCCTAATTGTGGGAAAGTTGTTTCATCAAATCGACAATCTCCAAATCGAGCAGTGAATAAATCTCATGTCAGCGGTTCAAGATAGCAAATTATGGAGGGTGAGTCAAACCCAACATATATGCCTAACCTTCGTTGAGGCCCATCTTAGTACGTTATGGTGGTGCTACAGGCACGTATACAACACAACCAAAGATTCGTAGATGAGCTATATTCGGCTTATGACCAAATACTAATTGTGACGGAGAGTATTTATTATAGTTAGTCGGTCTAAGACGAACGAGTGCTACTGCATGTAAAATAGCATGACCCCATACAGTAGTGGGCAATTTAGTTTTCATAAGTAGTGGTCTTGCTATCAATTGTAGGCGCTTGATAAATGACTTTGCAAGGCCATTTTGAGTATAAACATGAGCAACATGATGTTCAATTGTTATCCCAATTGATAAGCAATAATCTTCAAAAGCTTTGGATGTAAATTCTCCAGCATTAGCGAGGCGAATAGCCTTTATAGGATAATCTGGGAATTGCGCCCTTAGTCTTATTATTTGTGCCAATAACTTTGCAAATGTCAGGTTGCGAGATGATAAAAGGCACACGAGACCATCTTGAAGATGCATCTATAAGGACCATAAAATATCTAAACAATCCACTAGGTGGATGAATAAGTCCACATATATCCCCATGTATACATTCTAAAAAGTCAGGGGGTTCGATGCCAACCTTCAGTGATGATGGCCGGGCAATTAGCTTGCCTTGATAACAAGCAGCACATGAAAATTCATCATTTGTAAGAATCTTCAGGTTCTTTAAGTGATGCCCAGTTGAATTTTCAAGAATTCGCTTCATCATTATTGATCCAGGATGACCTATTCGGTCATGCCATAACATAAAAATATTTTAATCAGTAAACTTCTGATTTACTATCGAATGTGCTTCAATTGTACTAATTTCTGCATAATATAGGCCAGAAGATAAGGTTGGGAATTTTTCCAAAACATATTTATGGCCTGAGACATATTTTGTTATACCAAGGTATTCAATATTCATTTCATTTAGTGTCTCAACATGATATCCATTTCGACGGATATCTTTGAAACTTAACAAGTTTCTTGGGGATTTAGAAGAGAATATCGCATCTTCTATAACAAGTTTTGTCCCCTTAGGCAGAAATATAGTAGCTCTTTCGGAGCCATCAATCAATTTCGAATTACCATAAATTGTAATAACATTTGATTTTCTTTGAATTAAGTAAGAAAAGTATTTCTTATATTTGAATATGGCATGCGTTGTTCCACTGTCAATTACACAAATATCCGCATGATTGATTATTGATCCAAACAAAATTTGAGGCATATCCATATTTTCTTCAAAAAGAATATATAAACAAAGTAAACATTACTATTAAACATGGCTATTATACAAATTTTATTTAGTTACATGGATTAGAAAAACATAAACATACCAATTAGTATAAATAAACAGAAAAGAAAATTATCTAGATTATAGTAGGCACATCGCTGATCATTTTTCCCTCAGGGAGTTAAAAAAAAATCAGCTATATCCAGATGCATGGGCTCAACATTATCTTTGGAGATAAAGTTTGCCTCTACATTATTATCACCCTTTTTCGAGGATGCCTGATAGAGCTGAACCAGACGCTTTGATGATCGACAGTTACGTGACCAGCGTCCCATTCCTCCATATCTATGACATACACCTTCTGAATTTTTCCTTTGCACAGTTTCCTGTTTTTCACCCTTCTTTTTATATTGCTGGTCATTTTTTGGTGCAAACCGACCATCATGATTATAATTTCTTTTACGACCACGGCCACGATCACGATTGGGGCCACAACCTCTTTCTCGTTGGTTATAATTTGCCTGGTTCACTTCAGGGAGTGGCATAGAACCAACGGGTCGACTATCATGATTTTTCATTAATAGGTCTTTATGTTGTTCAGCAATAAGAAGATGTGAAAGTAATTCAGAATATTTTTTAAAGCCCATTTCACGATATTGCTGCTGTTGGAGCATATTCGCGGGAGGGAATGTGGAGTATGTTTTCTCAAGCTTAGCATGTTCATCGGCATCTTCTCCTCATAAATTTAACAGTGATATAATTATATACATGGAAGAATTATATTCAGTTATATTTTTAAAGTCTAGTAACCTTAAATTGAACCAATCATGACGCACCTGTGGAAGGATGACCAACTTCAGGTGGTCATATTTATCTTTTAAATTATTCCACAGTATAAGGAGGTCTTTAATTGTGAGGTATTGCATTTTTAACTCCTCTTCAAGATGGTGGAGGAGAAATATCATAACTTTGGCACGATCTTGACTAGATGCCTGGTTATTATTTTGATGGCGTCTACCAGACCCATCGCATCCAGGTGAATTTCAGTGTCTAGTGCCCATGACGAGTAGCCTTTGCCCGATATATCCAAGGCAACAAATTCAAGTTTAGAAATATTAGACATTTTTAGAAAAATAAAATTCTTATCCTTTTTACCTATTAGAGTAGCTCGAGTTGGCGGAGGCTCGTACTGATAACGTGTTATAAAATAACTAACTTAGCAAACTAAGATTAATGATTAAATAAAAAGGAAGAACAAGAAAAGAGAGAGAAATGTATTGTCTTTCTAATTCTTCATTCTCAGTTATGTTGAAGTAATAAACCTTTTTATAGGCCAAGGACACAAGACAATGGGTGGCATAGACAAGCCATCCATTACTTTGCACAAGATATGCACAAATTCCACACTTTCACCTATGCAACACACCACCCATGGTTGATACTTAGAGAACAATGAATTTTGTGTGGACAGAAAATAGTGTAGCTTTAATGAAAATATATACTAGTATGAAAGAAACATCAAAAAGTCTTATGAAGAAAAAGTAAAATGAAAAAAAGAAGGAAAATGGAAGGAATAAAGTAGGAAAACGTCTTAAAAATTAAATGGAAGTTTTTTTTTTTTTTTAATTAAATGGAAGTTGAAATTCATGATGTCATCAAAATTGGCAGCCACTAGAATTGCTGACTATATATGTACTCTCAATTTTCATGTGCTGGCTTTGATGCTCACATTTCACCTTCCCTTCATACCAAGCAAATATATTCTCTTTTGATTTTTCGTTCGAAGTTCGATATTTATATTAGAGATCGATTAAATTTGAATATGTATATTACAGAGATTATTTATGAGGACGACGTTCTCAACAAGATTTTTTCATTTATAGGGACTCAAACTCAAAATCTCTGATTAAAGACAGAGGAATCTCAATTATCCCATCAGGATCCATATTACAACATGTTAAAATACTAGCAAGCGGAAAAAAAAAGAATCTTTACATTATCATTAGTAAGGGAGATGCCTTTTGAGTTTGATAAAATTAAATAATTTTGATCCAAATCATTTATGTGTTAAAGAAATTTATCTAAATTGGTTGGGTTGGTACTCTACCCCCACATGGTGCCTAACTCTATATATGTAGGCATTCAATCTTAATTTGTCATTAAATTTTACCTAATTTGTAATCATAAATCTTTTCCACTTTTCTCTTTTACAAAAGAGTGCAAATGAAGATAATTAAGCATAGTTGACACATAAAAGAATGGACTAATTACAAAAGTTTTAAGTGGATGTGATAATTGGGGTGTGTCAGTTAATTTGCATGTATCTCGATTAATTTTAGGAGTTATATGTTATCTTTTATCTATACATGCATTAGGTAAGTCTGTTCACTCGAACTTGGACATAGGAAAAGAAATCACGTAGTTTTTTAGGTCTCCATTATAACCCATGATTTTTAGCTCAATTCATTGACTATTAGGTCGTATCCTTGGATGTTTAACCCCGCCGCCTTTGTGATAGTTTAGGAAAGACCAAATACTTTCAAGAAAGGAATTCAAGATTTAAAGTTTATCATCTTTCTACATCAATGTCAAATTAATATTCAATAATGATTTGTCTTAATAAATAAAACCAAATTGATAGCCATGATATAGAAATGTCAAAGGTCAGCCTCATTGGTACTAAAAAACTGTGATTGTTTTATTTTAGGAAGAAATTTAATGTTCTAAGTGGGTAGTGGGACCAAACTCAAAATGCATAACTAAAACGTGAGGGGCGGCTTTATAACTTTGTTGATCTATGAGCCGCCGGCCTAAAGTAAAATTTTAATTAAAAATCTAAAATTTAAATAAACTTCGTAGGTATTTACTTAGAATTTATTTTTCTTACACTTTTTAAATATAAATTATTACTTAATATTTTTTATAAATGATTTTTTTTTTAATTATTAGTTTTAGATAAGATTTTATGAATTCAACATTAAAATACATCTTTTCACTTAGACAATGATTATATGAATTATTGACATAATTTTATAAGTTAATAAGTTAACAAAACAAATTTTAAAATAAATAATTAATTTTTTCTATAAAGAAATTAACACATAAATCACAAAAAACTCGATATGAATCACATGAATCAAGAAAAAAGAAAGACACGAGCATATAACGTAAAATGTCATGGTCATCTAACAATTGTCTGTTCTTTCTAACGGAGAACAAAAGAATAATAAAAATAAGAAGAACAACAACACGAATATAATCATATTCAAAAGTGTGGGTTCTTACTCATATTGATTAACCTTGAAGTCAAAGTAGTTTGTGTAGAGTTTAGCTTCAAAGGGACGGAGTTCATTTTTTTTCCTGTTCGACGGTTGATTGGAATTTTTTATTTTATTGGCATTATACACATCAAATGAGTGGCAGATTAGTTCATCTATAGCGGCACATATAGAGCCTTGGATAAAGTACCAATACTATTGATAAGTGAAGATCTGCTAACTTTCCTAGAAAATTCTTATTACTGGAGTGTAACTATAGGACGACGAAGCAATATTGCTTGGATTTTTAAAAGATATTAGATACATATTGAGCCTGGAACTGATGAAAGGCCTACTGGAATCTCGTTGAGGTCTTGAAGATTCTGAAAGTTAGTATAACATTTTGAAACCTTCTTGAAATGCAAACATGTTTGCTCTGATAATGACATCTCTATATACACCTCATTTGATACTTTATTTTCAGTCAATCTTATCCAAATGAATCGACGATAAAGAAGAACAGGAAAATCTAAATATACTATCCTAGATGTAGCATGATTGACTAATCACTAATATTTGAAAATTGTTGGCATCTTTGACATGATTGATTTGCTTCTTCGTAAGGTAACGCACCGAGATTAAGGTCTCCGAAAATTATATAACGCAGCTAAATCAAAGAAGATACTTCGCAAGTAACTGTCCATAAGTATTTCTTTTTGAAAGTGAATTCCCATAGCCCATTCAGCTAAATCGGCCCATAAAATCAAGAGTTCGTACCACATTCGTACACAAAAGCCCATAATGAGAAACTTACCCATATAGCATTTATGGATATTAAAATCTATTTATTGTACTCCAAAAATTCCCAAAAGTAACGTTCAAATTTATGTGGAAATATTATTATTATTATTATTTGAGGAGTCACAAAAATTCCTTTTGTAGCCAACTATTCATTAATATTTAGAACTAGATAATGAAAGGCCCGTTTACGCGCCCAATATTACAATCTTATATATATTTATAATAGAAATTTAATTAGTTTTCGAAAGGAAAATTTATTATGATATTTTCAAATAAACATGGTAGGAAATAACAATAAAATATCACACGCTCCAGTGATTATTTTAACATCATGTCAAACATATATACATTCGAATTAAATAATTAATTTAATGATATTCATTTTCTATTTTATTTGAAAACTATTCAAGAGAATAGATTAAAATTATGAGTGTCAATATATTAATAATTTTGATAAACTATATGAAGCAATAAAGTCTACAGACTCATCTATAGATTAATTTTAAATGCATTTAAATTTTTTTTTATAGGTGTTTAACAAACAAAAATAATGACCTACTTGATAAAAATTAGAATGAATCATCTCATTCTTTACAAAGTGATAAAAGGATGAAAAAAAGTTATGACTTTATGTCTTGTCTTTATATTCATTAAAATTAGGAGAACAATTTAGTATAGTAAGAAAATAATTTTTTCTAAAGTAATTTATATACCTGATGAATGAATATTTTACCTCAAATAAAGAGAATTTAAAAATATTAACAAAAGTTAATATAATATATACTGCAGTAATTTAACATGAGGTAGTTAATATATTAATTTATATAACTTGCTTAAAATGATTTTTAACTGATGATAAAATAATAGTAATAAATAAATATATGCTTCTCAATAAATTATATAATGACATATATGTTACGTGAAGTTTTTGGGAGTAAACATAAAAAGAGAAATCAAGTAAATTAAATAATTCAAAAATTATCTTTAAAATCCAAAAAAAAAAAACAAATGAAATTGAAAAGTCTAAGGAGAACAAAAGGAAAGGACATAACATGCTCCGAAATTGTTGGAAATTCTTGAAGAGGTTGCTCACTGATTGCATTCCTTATGAATTAGACCTTTTGAGAAAGGCAATGATGATTAATATTGAATTTAACATGTTAATTGGTCCATTATCATGTTCATTAGGGTGTTTGAAAAGTGTGGAGCAATTGAATTTTGCTGAAAATTTGCTATATGGACAAGTCCCGGAAGAAGTGATGTGTTCACTAAGAAATAGTGAATTTTACTTTTGTCTTATAATTATTTTACAAAAATAGGGCTATTATATAGAGAATTGATCAATTGATCAATAAAGGTGAAAATAATTAATTATATTTTTAAATAATGAATTTTTATGTTAAAGAGGCCATTTTTAGTAAGCATAATGAATAAAAAATATATTAGGAATTAAATCAAAGAAATAGTAAAATAGATTAATGAATAGATATCACAATAACTCATAAAAGAAAAGAAAGTGAAGTAATAACAAAATGAGTTAATAGTAATAACAATAACTAAAGATATTTCTAGAACTATTTAGTTTTCTTGTTATCACTAGATAACTTGGCCGCGCTACGCGCGGTTATCAAATATTTTGTTCACATGGTGTACACTATATTTGTTGTCAAAGATTAAAGATCTGCGGATATTAAAAACCTATTGTTAATGAGAAAGAAAAAGATGCAGGAAATAGCTCTCGTCTGAACTATTTAGGACCGATAAGTAATTTTTTTTATGTAATATATTGAATTAGGTTTTTTTTCCATGAATTTACTTAATTTTATTAATTAGAAAAAATAAGGTAAAAAGTGATAAATGGGCAAAAAAGTAAATACTAATATTGATCATAGAGAGGTGTTATCTCACTTATTATATGCATAGTTTTACTATATGTACAAATTATAAAACTTATTCGCGCTTCGCATGGTAGCTAAAAACCTATTGAACTTGAAAAAAATAATTATATTAAAAAATCATGTAAAAGTTTTTTAAAAAAATTGAGAAACTCACCATGTAAACTAAGTGAGAGGATCATTACATTACGTAGTGGAAGAAAATGGATATAAGATGAAGAAATACTAATGTGATTAAAAATATATCTAAAAGTTTAACTTTTAGTGATATATGGATATTCTGGATTAAAATATTTTACTAAACTTATAAAATAAAGTACACAAAATTTGGTATTCTCATGCGCAAATCTCAAGAAATTCAAATGAATGATTGTATAAGCTTACCATTGATTTATTTTATCCTTTTATATACTTCAATCATAACATTTTTTCCTAAATATAATTTCCTACTTATTATGGATTGATCTCTTTGTTGTAAAATAACTAATCATTGAATATTTTTTTTACCTTTTTATTCAGATTATAAAACATTCAACTTCACATATGACATATATCTTACTTGTTCACAAGAATTTTAGCCATATAAGAATTTTCTAAAATTAATTTTGATTAAGAACACGATGACAATCGTAATACATAAACTAAAATTTTCATTAAGTTGCATTTGAGTCATCTCAATTGACTCATTTTTTTAAAAAAAAATATACTTACACAAGTAGCAAATAATTATTATTGATACTTTTCCAAGAATTAGGAGAAGAGAAAATATATACTCCCTAATTTATGTGACACACTTATTTATTTAGTTAACCTTAAAAAAATATTACCTTTATATAATTGAAAACAATTTAACTTATAATTCCCTTTTAATGAAATTTTAGACCAAAATTAATGTCAAAAGTTTTTTTTTCTTAAATTTTAAATCAAGTCAAATTATGCCACATAAATTAGGACATAAAAGAGTATAGGACATAAAAGAGTATATAAAAGCATTATACCAAATTGTCAAAAATGTCTAATTGCTATCAAAGAGTATATAGAAATTCTCTTTTCCACAATCTCTTCTTACGAGATTAATACGCTTAACATAATTGGCAACACATAACATACTACTCAAAATAAACATCAAGTTCCAGATGGAATTGAGATGCAAAGGGCAAAGGTCATGGAATACAAAATGCTTAATCAATATCATTGTTATTTAAGTTTTTGTAAGATTTTATTTTAATTTTTGTGATTTAAGTGTAATTCTTTTGAAGTCGTTAATTTACATGAATACATTTATCTCTCTCTTTCTATTAAATTTATATATAATATTAAGGTTAGGCATAGACAAAGTGATGCGATACTTTTCATGATATTTTTTCTTCTTTATTCATTTTTTATTGTAATAAAAAATGTAATGAAAATGTGTAAAGGAGAATGAGCATTCATATCTACATTTAATATAAATCTTAGATAATTTAAAGTTATATTAAAGAAAAGGGACGTGACACCTCTTTTTGGCCAAGAGTCACATTTATTTTTTCTAATTTTTATGATAATTTTTCTTATTTATTAATTATTATTCTACAAAACTAAATGTGTTATATATATTAGAATTTTTTATAACAATTTTTCTATTTATATGATTTATTAGAAAACATAAAAGATATTATCTGTTACCTTAAATTTGCAAGAAAATATATGGGTCATTTATTCCGTTACTTATTATTTTGCCCTTATTACTTCTTCTATCTCGTAACATCCCCACAGTTCTCTCTTTATTTTACGTTTTAATTCTTTTTAATTGATACTTGTAATTACCTTAATAAATGTCAAGAAACTTTTCAAGACTTGTATCAGTCGACACTTCAAATCACAATCACTTGTTTGATTGTACCAAAGACCAGATAACATTTTATCACCACACATGTCACTTCATCAATGTCCATTGTTATTTCCTGTACAAAGATTAGCAAATCAGAAATAATAAAAGATGAAAAGAAAAAGAAAAGAATTATTCGAGTCCACAGAACCCACGGTGTGTCCTTAAGAAATTTAATCCCCTCAAGTATTCGAGGTTGTAGATTAATTCCTCCCAAGATAAAATGGATTAACCATTAAAAAAGTAGCGGTACCTCAAATTTCAAAAAATTCAACGAACTCAAAAAGATAGCAACGAATCACACATAGACTCTATTTTGTTTTATAAGAAAATATATACAAAAGAAGGAAAAATTTCATTTTGAAAAATGAGAGAAAACCTCTCTATTTATAGCCAACAAAGGGTAGTATGAAAACGGGTTAATCGTGCGAAAGGTCACAACTCTTTGAAAAAGGGACAACCTTTCATGAAAGGCTATAACCCTTTGGAAAAGACACAATCTTTCAAACGGCCACAATCCTTTAGAAAAGACACAACCCTTCGATAAAGTCACAACTCTTCATTTCTTATTCACAACTTTAAAATCCAACACCCATCACACATACTCCAATAAAGGAGGAAATCAATTTTGCAGTCTTTTTGATTTGATATGAAATTTAAAAGTAAAAATAAAACAAAATCTTGCACACATCTCGATTATTTTTATGAATGCAATCTATCTCTTATCAATACAAATATCCGATAACTTTGCCTGTCAAACCTCGAACAATTTTTTTTTAAAACATCACTTAATACTTATTCTTTGTTGAGGTTTAATTACTATGAGACCTTAGGGTTATTAACTAGTAAACAATAATACAAAAAATGTAATAATGATAAGAATCTCTTATCACTTTTCTTTGTTCAAATTGTAAATGATGATAAAGAATCTCTTATGCCTCAATTTAAGAAATTCCACGTCAGATTTTGCTTTTGTCAGCATCTTTCCACCTCTCAACTTAAATGTTTTTCCCCCACTCAGCAGTGAGACAATTAGAAACAGAGACTCATCAAATACTAGAATTTTGAAGGGCAAAAAAAGTTTCCATTTCACGTTCATTCGAAAAACAGCATTGTATAAAGATGGTTGAGGTAAGTTTCTACTCCTTAACAAAATTTATATTGCAATATATATTTTTGAGTCGATGGTCTATTGGAAATGTTGGGAAAGGCAAGCACAAAATAAATGTGCACGATAAGGCAATTACGGAAGAAACCCAAATCAAAACTTTTCCTTTCTATTTGAACCAAGAAAAGACAAAATAATGCAAAAACAAACAATTTGGGGCAGCAAACAAATCAACCAAGCAAGAAAAATAAATCAACACGAGACACCAAGTTTAACGTGGAAAACATCTTCGGTGTGAAGAGTAAAAGCCACAAGGCCAAAGCTCCACTATAATCAACAAGAGTTACAAAAGTGTTATCCAAAATGGCCACCAACAAAGTGCCAAACAATGAGCAACACAACTACAAGATAACACCAAAAACTAGAGAAATAAAAAGGAGCAAAATCACCAAAACGCAGCTACTGTTCACGAGCAAAAATCTGGAGCTACGGGACTCCAAATCACCCTCTCTCAGTTCCCAATCAAAGATTAAGTTGAACGGAACAAGCTGTCCAAAAATCAGCTCAATTGGACAAGAAACGAAGCGGGAATCGCGATTTGAAATTGGTTGTTAAGGTTTGTGCGAAAATCTGCACTTTCTTTCTTTTCTCTCTATATGACTGCTTTCAAAACTCTTATGATTCTTCAAAATAAGACCTAAAATAAAGTCTTATAAATGCACAATAATATTGGGCTTATGGGCAAAGTGGGCTATTCCAATTGGGTTCAAATTTATCCACAAATGAAAGGAAGGGAGATCCAAAATCATAGACTTTTATTTATCCACATAGGAAGAGAAAAATGCCTAAAACCCAGCAGGAAACAACCTCTCTACTGTTACAAGGCCATAAGGTAGAAATATGTGTGCTCTCTACCCTCTTCAAATTAAATCTCACCTTGTAAATAATACTGAATTTATATATGTTGTTGTTGTAGTATATTTTAATGTATAGGCCAAGGCGAATCTTGAGTATAACATATGAGTACTTTATGAGAATCGAATATTATCTAGATTCTATGTGTGTGTATACATAAAAAAATCTTACAAAATATACATATCTACAAAAAAATTGATTGTAAATTCAAATATTATTTGTATATTAACTTGAGGTTGCGGTAGGAATTCATAAATTCAAATTATGGATTTGTCTCTTATGTAAGCAAAGATAAGAGTTAAGATTTAGGTTCTAAATTCAAGAAAAAGAAAGCTTATTGGGTTCTGAATAAATTAGTTTCTTACATACAAATTAAATACATTATCATATATAGTCGATATTACAAAATTTTATCAAATTCGTAGATAGGCTTGTAACTCCGCCCATGAATATGTATGTAGGTACTCTAATGGTTTTTTTGTTTTTGTTTTTATTTCTTAGGAGAAAAAGGAAGAAGAATAGGCTCAAGAGATGGTGCTAAAAGTTGATATGCACTGTGAAGGTTGTGCTAGAAAAGTTGCTAGAGCCTTAAGAGGCTTTCAAGGTCTTATTTCTCTTCTAATTTTTCCAATTTTTTATTATTTGATTTTTAAAGTTTTTTGTTTTGGAACTAGGCATTAATTTATTAAACTATTTCATTTCCCTTATCCTTTGCATGTTTCCAATTCAAGAATTAATTTACTCACAAGTAATACATTATTAAAATTAAAACCATCAATAAACCAAAGAATATAGTCCAACAAAGACATTAACTTTATGTGTTAAATAGTACATTAATGTTGTTTTTGGGTATAGTTTATTACGATTTGAGTTATATACACTAACGGTAAAAAACAAACTTATTAAATATAGTAGTGTTATCTGTAATTATCTTTTAAATGAAGCGCAGGAATAGAGGAAGTGACGATGGATTATAAGGAGAGTAGGGTGTTAGAGTGGAAAACCTAACTCCCAATGTGGAGGTAGAGAATATTATATATTGACAAATATTACATAAGTATTACATAAGTGGTACACAAGAATAAGTAAATTACAATACGTGTACAGAATAAATTAAGTAACTCTAATACCCCCCTTCAAGCGAAACAGTGGCGGACTAAGACGAAGCATTGCGTGCAAATACTCAAACTGAGGCCTAAGAAGACTCTTAGTGAAGATGTCAGCCACCTGAAGCGTGGTCGGGACAAATTTAGTGTATAGTTTACCAGACGACACAAGCTCCCGAATGAAGTGATAATCCAGGTCAATGTGTTTTGCCCTTTTATGAGACACGGGATTTTGTGTGAGGAAGAGCGCACTTCGATTGTCACATAACAACGTGGGACGATCAGGAGGCAGAGCATGAAGTTCTCGAAGTAAGTGAGTTATCCAAACAATTTCAGCCGCAGTATTTGCCATGGCTCGATACTCCGATTCACAACTTGAACGGGAGACAGTTGGTTGTTTCTTGGCACTCCAAGATACTAAGTTTCCACCAAGAAAAATGGAGTATCCATAAGTAGATCGGCGAGTTTCTAGACATCTAGCCCAATCACCATCCGAGTAACCAAGAATGGAAACATCCTTCTGCTTGGTGAACAACAGGCCATAGGCAAGTGTGCCTTTAACATACCGAAGTATTCGCTTGACACACTGGAAATGAGAAACAGTCGGTGTCTGTAAGAACTGACTAACCTGATTCACTGCATATGAAAGATCCGGGAGAGTAATTGTGAGATACTGTAATGCACCAACTAGAGAACGATACCGTGTTGGATCTTGAAAGGGATCACCAGTGGTGAGGAATGACTCATGAGGAGCTAAGGGAGTGTGCACAGGCTTAGAATCAAGTAAATCTGCTCGTTCAAGGATATCACGAGCATACTTGGACTGGCTGAGAAATAAACCATTATCAGTGTAGGTCACTTCAAGGCCAAGAAAATAATTGAGATCTCCAAGATCTTTAATTGCAAACTCCTGGTTTAAACGATAGATAAACGCAGCCATGATGTCTGTTCGGTTGCTAGTTAGGATTAAATCATCAGCATATACGAGCAAGTACAAAATGCAGGAGGCACGTTTGAAAACAAACAGAGAGGTATCGGATCGACTGCACGTAAAGCCATTGTTGAGAAGAAAGGAACTTAATCGCTGAAACCAAGCACGTGGTGCTTGCTTGAGGCCATACAAGGCTTTGTTCAAACGACACACATGATCAGGAAATCGGGAGTCTGCAAAGCCAGGTGGTTGTTCCATATGAACAATTTCATTCAGATGACCATGCAAGAATGCATTCTTGACATCAAGCTGATGAAGCTTCCAATTGTTAATGACAGCAAGAGATAAAACAATTTTTACCTTAGAGGCCTTAACCACCGGACTAAAAGTGTGGGAATAATCTAATTCGGGAATTTGAGTGAATCTCTGAGCCACAAGTCTCGCTTTGAGACGTTCAACAAACCCATCTGAGTTGTACTTAGTGCGAAAAACCCATTTGGAACCAACAACATTGCTAGTTTGTGGACGAGGCACCAAGGTCCACGTAGCATTTTGAGTAAGAGTCGTCATTTCCTCATGCATTGCGGCCATCCACTGTGGGTTCTTAGCAGCCGACTTGAACCCTCTTGGTTCAGAGGAAGCAAATAAAGCTGTAAAAAGGCGATGAGTTTCAAGATGAGCTAAGTTGGCTTGATGATGAGTGGAAGGTTTTAAAATGCCCGCTTTGGCCCGGGTTACCATGGGGTGAACTGTTGGAGAGGAAACTGATTCAGTAAGCTGATTTGGAGCCAAAGAATCACCTAAAACGTCCGACGGGGGCTGCTGAGATGAGGCAGCACATTGTTGGGATGGAACTTCGACCAGGCAAGGTGAGAAAGTAACACGGACTGGCTGCTCCTCAGTGATTGAAACAGCAGACGGATCAGCCTGTAAGGGCTGCGGTGGAGTTGGGATATCACCATGATAATCATCAAAACAAGGAGGACACAGAGAAGGTAAGTTCGGTGAGGCCAACGGAGGAGAAGGACTAGTGACTGTTGATGATTCTTGAGGCATGGAAAAAGGCTCCAAAAAGGTTGCGAGTTGCAAGGAGTTTAAGTCCTTAGATGAAGTAGCTCCCGAAAAAGGCAAAGAATGTTCATCAAAACGAGCATGGCGAGTGACATAGATTTGAGATGTTGCTGGATCAAGACACCTATAACCTTTGTATTGAGAGCTATAACCGATAAAAATGCACGGAAGACTTCTAGGAGATAACTTGTGATCCGCATAGTCATGAAGATATGGAAATACTTGGCAGCCATAGACCTTGAAGTTATGATAATTGGGCCTCTCAGAAAACAGGAGTTCAAAAGGAGACTTGTTGTCCAATACCTTTGTAGGTAGACGATTGATGATGTAAACGGCTGAACTGAACGCATCTATCCAATAAGAGGTAGGAACATTTGCATTGAAAAGCATAGCCAAACCAGTTTCCACTATGTGACGGTGTTTTCTTTCAACTCTACCGTTTTGCTGTGGCGTATACGGGCAAGTTAACCTATGGAAAGTGCCATTGTCTTTAAATAATTGGCGAACAGTGTGATTAACAAACTCTGTGCCTCCATCACTTTGAAAAACCTTAATTTTCCGAGAGAACTGAGTTTGCACAAACTTCAAGAAAATAGACAAAACAGATGCAAACCTAGACTTAGTTTGGATAGGATAAAACCAAGTGAAGCGAGAGTAGTCATCAAGAAAAGCCACATAATACCTATAGTTATCAGTAGATGTAATAGGCGTAGGGCCCCACAAATCACAATGTATCAAGTCCAAAGGATGCAAAGATCGTTTAGTATTTAAATCAAACGACAAACGGTGTCCTTTAGATAGTTGACAAGAAGAGCAAATGACCGGTTTAGGTAAAATAGAAGTAACAGACAAATATCTCAACTTATGCAAAAGTAAGACAGTATCAAAGGCAACATGCCCTAACTGACTATGCCAAAGTTCATAAGATGCCTTCAAACTTGAATTTGTAATAGCCGCCAAAGCTTGATGCTCATTATGCAAAACATATAGCCCATTCTCACATTTGCCTCGAGTCAGAACCTGTTTCATTTTTCTGTCCTGAATCTGAAAAAACGGTTGAGAGAACAAAACATCCACCGGATTATCACTTGTTAATTTACTAATGGACAAAAGATTCTTGGCAAGGTTTGGAATAACCAAAACATCACGCAAATGTAAATTTTTAGAAACAGTCGAGGAACCCGTATGAGTGATAGGAAGAGCAGTACCATTTCCAAATGTCACGTTAGCAGTGCCCAAATATGGAGAAGCATGATGAACAGTTGTTGAAGACGAAGTCATGTGATCAGTGGCCCCGGAATCAACATACCAATCAGGGGCAGAAGTAGTGACATAACATTGGGCATTAAATGCTTGAGCCAAGTTTGCGTCACGAGAAATAGCTTGAGTAGCATAGGTAGCAAGAGTAGGACAAGCACTGGCATAGTGGCCATCCATTCGACATAACTGGCAGCGGGGTGGCTTGCGACCACAACCTCGACCACCCGATCCACTGCCCCTATTAGATCGACCACGACCACTGTTGTTAGAGGACGGCCGATTCGACTAAGCCGTGAAAGCAGCAGGCGGTGATAGTGATGCACCATGAAGTGACTTGAGGAAGAGTTCATGACTCTCAGCCTGTGATAGTAAGTCGCGAAAGGTAGGCGCTGGTTTGGTGGCACGAATGGCAGTCGAAAAAGTCTCAAAGGAGGCTCCTAAGCCGCATAAAAACCAATGTAGTTTATCGATATCATCAACAGGCTGACCAATGGTAGCCAACTGATCACCGATGGATTTGAATTGACGGCCATAATCAGCAACGGAGAAGGTACCTTTGACAGTTTGACGAAGTTAATCCCACAGATTATGAACGCGTTCAACGGAAGAATTGCTATAAGCAGATTCGAGAGCAACCCAGATTTGACGGGTTGTAGTGAGACCCAAAATTTCAGAGACCGCCTCTTCCGTAAGAGAAGAATGAAGGATGATGACAGTCCGCTGATCAGAGGCAAGCCAGGCAGCGTAAAGAGGGTTCGAAACCTCTTTGTCATCCGCAAGAAGCAGCGCTGGAGGAGCCATGGAAGACCCATCAACATGATCCAACAAGCGTTGATAAGAAAGTAGTGGCAACATCTGATTTTTCCAATAGAGATAATTGTTGGAAGAGAGCTTAATCGTGAGCTTGTGCAAAACAGTGGCAATTGGAAAAGTGTCGTCACTGGTGGAGGAGGCAGCCATGATCAGTGTGGAGAAAGTTGAGGCGAGAAACGAAAATCAGAATCGAGTGGGATGGGAGAGGGTATAATCGAAAGAAGAAGAAGAGGAGGAGAGGAGGTAATCAGGAAGAGAGAGATTGAAGGGTAGGGTTTACTACTTAGGATGATACCATGTTAGAGTGGAAAATCTAACTCCCAATGTGGAGGTAGATAATATTATATATTGACAAATATTACATAAGTATTACATAAGTGGTACACAAGAATAAATAAATTACAATATGTGTACAGAATAAATTAAGTAACTCTAATATAGGGTGATGGTGAAAGGCAAAAATGTAGATCCACTTAAAGTGTGTGAAAGGAAATGTTTTTATAAAGTGACACAATTTTGTCAAAAGTTCTCTAAGTTTCCTTTTGAAACTTGCATGTCCCTACAACTCCACATTATTAGTTCCAAATACATATGTATCTCCACTTGATCATGTTAAGGCCAAGCAAAAGAAAGAAATTTAAAAAGATATATGCCCTAGCTCCTTGTTCCATAAGCTATTGCTTGTCCCAAAAATTATTACTCAAGTGTATATATATATATATATCACTCATTATTATTCTAGATTTATGGTAGTAGAATAGATGATTAAATTTTGAGAAAATGCTAATGAATTCCCTTTCATTTCCTTCAAACACATGTGTGGGGAGGCAGCAATCACAAATATATTCTGGACCACTTTCTCATATATGCTAAAAATATATGGGTACATTATCTTATATACTTTTGAAATAGTGGTGGAATCAAAGTGAAAATTACATTATAGATAGATAGTAATTTTTGAGATATAAGGTATAATCAGAAGTATCGAATTCGATTAAATATACATAAAATTTTGTTGAAAGCGTCACCTTCAAATAGATCTTGCAGTGTGTGATTTAAATTTAATCGGAACTTCAATAGTGCATTATTACTCTGATGTCACGGAGATGAAACCAAAAAGTAGTAAATAATTAAATTGTTGTGTCATTTTCTATCACAAGACTACAAGGAGTTTTTTCCAAACAAAATTCCAAGTCTTCCGGCTGTTATCCAATTCATGAACTTTCCTACTCTTTTATTTAACAAGTTCTTTTTTTTTTTTTAGTGAAAATTACAGTTTACACTAAATGATCAATATTGAATATGGAATTAACATACAGAGTTTGGACAAAATTTAATGAGTTCACGTGAATTTATAAGTAATTCTTTATATCTGCATGCTTTTGATTCGTTACTTTATTATATGATGATATTTGATTCGACATAAAAAGTGTACACACGCATAAGATATTTACTAAAACTGGATTAAATTGAATTAGTTAGTGAATTTGAATTTAGAAGATTGTTAGTAATATATTAATGTTAAATATTTTTCAGTTATTCAAAATGAAATTAGAACTTGTCGTGTAAATGGGGTGAAGACTTCGTTACGTACCACTCTAACAGTTTCTACGTGATAAGATGAATAAGATTTCTTTATATGACTTTGAGTTTTGTGAATTTAAAAACCTATTAATAAAAAGCGTTTATTCGAGCCACGAAGAAATCCCCTCAAATCTTTTGCATATGATAAGATAGGAAATTTCCCATATCCTTTACGAACCGCAGTTCGTAATGTATTTCTTATTGTCATAGTTTCAATAATAATTAACTTCCTAACCGATTGCGTTGGAGAGCCAAAAGAATAAAACTCAAACCACAAGTTTGTAATTGTAATTGTTTTTCAAAAAAAAAATCCTAAATATTGAAGACTACAAAATCAATTGGGCTTAATTAGTAGTACAATATACCTTTTTTGCTCCAACAGAAAAGAATACTCTTATAACTTATTATGTGGAAACTTAAGTATTTTAGTTGAGTGATAGGAATTAGAAGGATTTTCAATTGAACTTGTTAAATTTTTTGAGAAATTAGACCATTAGTAATGCTGAAAAATGACATTTATTAATCAATCAAGGCTTTGCCAACAATCTAGTTAAAACTTTTATTCTATTTTACAAAAGAAAATTAAAAAAAAAAAAACCTATACATTGTTTATCATTTATAACAATTTGCAAAGAAAAAAGACAAGCACATTAATAGAAGCCCACATTGATGAGCCTAGACATTGAGCCATAACAATTGGGCCACCTTACATAATTGAGCAAGCATTTGCATTTTCATCATTAAAGTACTGATCACATCTGCTCACATAACAGCCCCTACCATAGCCATAAGGCCCAGGCCCATAGCTATATCCATAGTTATCGTAACACGGTGGCGGAGGGACCGGTCTTCCGTACCATTGATAACACGGGCCCCCGGTTTGGCCTTCGTAGCATTGTCCACAACAATATCCATGTGGCGGTTGTGGGCATTCTTGAATTGGCATTACGGGCTCTGGTGCTGGTGGTGGAGCAACTGGTTTAGGTTTGGGCTTCTCGGGCTCTTTGGGTTTTTCAATGATAACAACCTTAGGTTTCTCAGGCTCTTTAGGCTTTTCTATGACGACAACCTTAGGCTTCTCAGGCTCCTTGGGCTTTTCAATGACAACTACCTTGGGCTTTTCGGGCTCTTTGGGCTTTTCGGGTTGTTTGGGCTTTTCGGGAGGTTTGGGCTTTGGAGGCTCTTTGATTTCAATGCTTTTGATTACTCCACATCCTTTACAACACAATTTGTCACGAAGTTTTTCAGGATCACAACAAACAACAGTGATTGTGACTCTATTACCCTTCTCATCATATTCTTGGTCTCTAATTTCTATTCCCCAAAAAAAATAAAATCAAATTAATTCTTATTCATATTATAATATTGAAGAATTAAAGAAAAAGAGACTTACGAGGGAATTTACAAAGAATTTTTTTGACTTTTTTGTAGCAGCTTGAACATTGAAGATCAACCTTGAGTACCATGATGGTGGTCTGATAATTAAAGTAGATTAAGGTGGGTTATAACCACACAATCAATCAAAGCTCTCATAGAAAGATATTATGCAAGAATGAGCTATTTTTTGTGTGTGGGGAAGTGAAAAGATACAATAGGAGAAATCAATCATATGTATTAAATTCTTGATCAGACGTGATATAGTTATATAAATATCTATCAGAATCTTTTTCAAATACAAAAGATTAGTGAATTCATACCTTTTGATCACCACCCATGGTTGATACTTAGAGAACAATGAATTTTGTGTGGAGAGAAAATAGTATAGCTTTAATGAAAATATATACTAGTATGAAAGTAACATCAAAAAGTCTTACGAAGAAAAAGTAAAATGAAAAAAAGAAGGAATAAAGTAGGAAAACGTCTTAAAAATTAAATGGAAGTTGATATTCATGATATCATCAAAGTTGGCAGCCAATTGAATTGCTGACTATAAATATACTCTCAATTTTCATGTACTGGCTTTGATGCTCACATTTCACCTTCCCTTTCATACCAAGCAAAATATATTCTCTTTTTGATTTCTGGTTTGATGTTCGGTATTCATATTGAGGTCGATTAAATTTGAATTCGCATATTGCAGGGATTATTTATGGGGACAACGCTCCCAACAAGATTTTTTCATTTGTAAGGACTCAAACTCAAGACCTCTGATTAAAGACAAATGAATCTCAATCATCCCACTATGATCCATATTACAACATGTTAAAATACTAGCAAGCGAAAAAAAAAAGAATCTTTACATTATCATTAATAATGGAGATACCTTTTGAGTTTGATAAAATTAAATAGTTTTGATCCAAATCATTTATATGTGTTAAAGAAATTTATCTAAATTGGTTGGGTACTTGGGTTGGTACTCTACCCCCAGATGGTGCCTAACTGTATATATGTAGGCATTCAATCTTTAATTTGTCATTAAATTTTACCTAATTTGTAATCATAAATCTTTTCCACTTTTCTCTTTCACAAAAGAGTGTAAATGAATATAACAAAACATAGTTGACACATAAAAGAATGGACTAATTACAAAAGTTTTAAGTGGATGTGATAATTGCAGCGTGTCAGTTAATTTGCATGTATCTCGATTAATTTTAGGAGGTATATGTTATCTTTTGCCTACACGTGCATTAGGTAAGTCTGTTCATTCCGACTTGGACATATGGAAAGAAATCACCTAGTTTTTTTTTGTCTCCATTATAACTCATGGTTTTCAACTCAATTCACACCCTTGGATGTCTAACCCCGTGACCTTTTTGATAGTTTAGGAAAGACCAAATAATTTCAAGAAACGAATCCAAAATTTAAAATTTATGAATTCATCCTACATCACTCTCAAATTAATATTTAATAGTAATTGGTCCATAATTAAATATTTAGAAAATTAATAAATAAAACCAAATTGATAGCGATGATATAGAAAAGCCAAAGGTCAGCATCATTAGTGCTAAAAAAATGTGTGATTCTTTTATTTTAGGTAGAAGTTTAATGTCAAGGTGGGTAGTGAGGGACCAAACTCAATCCATAAATACAAAGTGAGGGGCGGCTAAATAACTTTGTTAATCTATAGCCAAATTCTAAATTATTTTGATTTATATGATAGTTGTTTGATTGAATACTAAGATTAACTAAGAATAATTATCATGTTAAAGTATAAATTGTGTAATGAATTTAATTTTTTGAAGATTCTCAAAGTTTGTATAACATTTTGAAACCTTCTTGAAATGCCACAAATTTGACATGCGATCTCTTGAAGTTCAAACATGTTTGCTTTGATAATGATGTCTCTATATACACCTCATTGGATACTTTATTCTCGTGCAATCTTATCCAAATGAATCAACGATAAAGAAGAACAATGAAATCTAAATATATTGTCCAAGTTGTAACATGATTGACTAATCACTAATATTTGAAAATTGTTGTAATCTTTGACATGATTGAATTGCTTCATCGTAAAGTAAGGCACCGAGATTAATGTCTCCAAAATGGCATAACGCAGCTAAATCAAAAAAGACACTTCGCAAGTAACCATGTCCATGACCATAAGTATTTCTTTTTGAAATGGCTTAAGTCATCAACAGCCCCTTAAAGTTGTCCGCATAATTCACTTAGACATCTTAACTAGGACTTGTACCTATTGAATACCTAAATTGTTCAAAACATGTACCTATTAAATACAAAACGCTGATGTGGCAACATAAGTGTACCTCACTTGGTATTAGGCGCGTGAATAGGTTTCAAATAATATTTTATTTTTATTTATTTTTTAAAAACTTGTACCTATTATTATTTGCATGTACATTATGACTAATGAATAGCTGTTGTGTATATATATACAGCTGCTATAACATGTACCAGACAAAGAAACGTGCAGGCAACCTTCATTTTTGGTCTAAAAAAGGCATTTTACAGTTTGCAGCACCCTGCATAATTAGTTTCAGGAACAAGAAATATTAAAGTATTACATGGAAGTCAAAACTCTACAATTATTTAATCATCTAAGACTATTTTAAGGCACCGTCTGAGTTGAATATTGTTAATTCTTTCAGAAAGTACCGTCTGAGTTGAATATTGTTAATTCTTTCAGAAAGTCAAGAGGGGTGCATCATTCACAATACATTGCACCCGATGGGTCCTTAAGTCGGTACCTAATTAAGAGTCCGACTACACAAATTAAATTTAAAACCATAAAGTTCAAATCTTGGCTCCGACTCTGGCTAAGACGATGAAAGAGGAAAATAATGTCAACATTTTCAATACTTGCATTCAAAATTAGTACTGTACTTATTATTTTGGACCTGTTAATTCTTCTTTACTGTGTTTTTTTTTCAGATAGAAGAAAGAATCAGACAGAAGGCTCATTTGGGGGATTGGATTTTTCCATTTTCATTTGAAATGTTTATGGTAGAGTTCAAGTTCAATTCCGTAAACACTGAGATCCAACACCTCGAGAACACGAACATGACATTTCTCAAGACGTCATTAGCTGAACAATTCTATTCACTCTGCAACAATTTCACGAAAATCACATCAATATATATATTGACTTGACCTTTACATGCAGAAGAATGATATACAGTAAAAAGGCAAGATGAAATATCAGCTTCTTGGCTCATTTGGCAAAAGATTTCAGCTAAATATGGTGGAATTGCTAGTTAAATATTCACAGCCGAGCTCTTGAACGCACTAACTTGTAACTAAACAAGCTAAACGTGGCTTAATTAACATGATGATGTGTTCATAGGCCATAGTTCTTAGAGTAGTGTGCATCAGAAGGTGATAAATAGACAGTCGGGAAAAGATGCAGAGAATATCTGGCTAGCTGCGCATATGATGCTGAAAATCGGGAAGTGTAACAAATGGAGAAAAACTGGACCCAGTTCATGAGCTCAAGCCTAAGTATATATGAATGACCTGATTCCTTGCTTTGTTAAAATAACAGTGCCAAAATTTTCATGAACTTCCATTACATTGTGACAACATACATCAAGGATACCTGAATTTCGTGGCTAACTAGCTAGTAAAAGGGAAAACGAAACACCATTACTAAATAAAGTTGAACATCCAATTACATGTAGTGACATTCAGTCCTTTACAATATTCCACAAATTCAGATTAACAAGGCCACATTTAATTAGGACAACTAGCTCTGAATTTCCTGACATGCTTGTTGTCTTGGTTAGGACAACTAGCTCTGAATGGAGATGGTAGGTCGTGTTATGGAGAAAGAGTAAGTGATAACCTCATAGGAGGCTGAAAGAGGAAGAGGAGGCTATATTGGATAACAGAGGGGTGTAAGGAAGAAGATGAGGTAGGCATACTCCAGCTGGAAAGGAAGAGCTCGAAGAGGTTGAATCAAGAGATCTGGTGCTGCTCATCTTGATTTGGTGTAACCAGAGTAGTCAATGCTGCTCAAAACATGGATGGATCAAATGCAGATTACATTTTCTTCCGCCAATAAAGCAAAGCTATCAGCAAAACTGATCAACTTGATGTTGTTCTCAAACTTGGTCATTTGGTTACACTGTCCATTTTATTTTCAAGTATTTAATCAGCAGTGCCTCCAGTGTACAATGAACGGTGAGCATGCTCCTATATATCTCTGATACTAATTTTCTTGAGCAATTCAACTGTTGGTATTAATTTCAAGAAGTATGTGCATGGGTAAAACCAATGCTTATTATATGAAACTACGACGCCAAATAGGGTATTACCTTTTATGGATTTTCTCAGTAGACTGAAATACAATAAAGGTCATCATAACCATCCTTGTCAATAAACTTAACTCGGTCAATATTCAGAAGAGATATCATGCATCTGTTTTTTTATACAAAAGTATGTTTGCTCCAATACAATGAAAACAGTAACTTGGCACCAGAGAAAACATTTCTCATCAGTTTAGTATATAGTGTTCTATGCAAGATATGGTCAGAAGTTATGGTAAAATCAAAATATTAATATGATATCTCATTCATTTTTCCTCAAATTCTTTTTCTATTGTTGATTGCAAAAGATACACTAGGATAGCTACTGGACTCAAAATTCAAAGCTCTCCATCTAGAAACAAGAGGTATCCTAAACAATAAATAATCTACTAAAGGTACCTTTCAGATGTAAGAGAAACAAAATCTCTGTAGCACAAGAATCATCAAGGTCAGAGAGCAAAGAACCCTAAGCCGTTGCTAAGCAGCAACCACCTCTTGAGCACGTCTAGACTCTAACCATGATGTAGCTGCAACCTTTGTAGTCAAAAACCACCCAGCCTTATCAGGTGCCTCATGGAATGGAGCGTTTAATTCCTTAAGGTGTGACTCAAATACACCTGCCAGACCTTTCTCAGAATATTTATGTTTTCCATGTCCTGTGTTGATTCCAAGCAATGATGGGAACTCTTCCCCACTTTCAAGTGCTTTGTTCAAGTCATTAACCCAGATGTGCAATGCTGTTAAAGCTGCCCCAAGTGAGAGGCTCTTCAAATGTAAAGACCATTGGGTAGCAGTTCGAGACATAATATCAGTATAGATGTTGAGAGTTAGCCCAACATCTAACAACTCACAAGCTCTCTCCAACTGGTTAAGATTGACACATATGTCAATCAAACAGTTACAGTAAGCTTTCCGGACATCCATAGTTGCACAATCCAAAAGTTCAGCAGCATGTTTCTTAAAAGCCCCTTCTTCTTCTTCAACTTCATCATCCACCAGGAGTTTCACCACGTAACCAAGCTTTGGATTTGCCCTCTCAAGGCAGATAGTTAGCTTGTGAAGATCTTCCTTTGCTGTTTGTGTCAACACATTAAGAAGACAACCGGTAAACCGCTCATCTGCAGATAATCCCAAATCTGACAGCCTATCGAAAGTTCTTACGACATCATCTGTCCGACCTGCTTTTCCATAACACTGAATAAGTGAGGTCAAGACAAAGATATTCGGTTCAAACCCTGCTTCCATCATCTCATTCAATGTGGATTCCGCCTCCGAGACCTTCCCACTACAAGAGAATATGGTGATTAGAGAAGAGTATGTCCAGCTGTCAGGTTGGCAAGTCTCTGAGGCCGAGCTTTTCATCTCCTCAAAAATGTTAACAGCCTCATCCGTAAGTCCAACATCAGCACACATTGCCAAAAGTGTATTATATAGTACCACACTCAACTCCAATTCCTTCTCCTTCATTTCTTTATAGATTTTAAGAGCATCTTCGCTATAACGAGCCCTACCATAAGCCCGAATGAGTGAAGCATAGGTACCCCAACTTGGTTGAAATCCATTGCTTAGCATTTCCCCATAGATGTTCTTTGCCTGCCAAGGCCTCCTAGCTCTACCCATAGCATCCAACAAACTGTTATACACAGTCATGTTAGGCTTTACACCAAGCGCTTTCATTTCCTCATACACATTCAAGCAACCATCAAAATTCCCCGCAGCCCCATATATCCTAATCAACGTCGCAAATGTTACAGCATCTATACGCCATTTCTCTGTTCTCGCAAGATCATACAAACTCAATGCCATATCTACATTACCAGCCTTACCATAAGCATCAATCATCACAGAATACGTAACATCATCGGGTTCCAACCCAAAAGATGGCAACTTTTCAAACCATTCTATAGCTTTTTCAGGCAAATTACACTGCCTAGCACAACTAATAATAGTCGAGAAGGTAACATTATCAGGCTTTACCCCTCTTTCAAGCATTTCATCAAGCACCTTCTCTGCTCTATCCAAATACTTATTTTTCCTCAAAACTTTCAACGTCACATTATATATAATCACCTCTTTGCTCAATTTCAACCTTTGTTGAAAATACTTCAAAGCCAGCAACGCAGTTTCAGCATTAGTCATGTTATTCAAAGTCACAACAGCATCTTGTTCAACTATTTTTTCACCCAAATCAGCTAAAACATTAAAAACATCTTCTTCTACAGGTTTACAAGAATCCAAAGACTCAGCCACTTTCACTAGAGAAGCATACCTGAAATCGTAAGACTTCCGCTTCAGCTCAGAAGCTCGGGGGCTTTTGGGGTTGATCCAAAGCTTGCTTTTTGAGGAAGAAACAGCTTTTCTATATGGGTATTGAGAATTATTGGGATTTGAGACCTGGGATTGTTCTTGAAGTGACACTTGGGTCGTTCGGATAAAAGATTTGGAGTGAAGTTTGAGGGGGAAAATGAATTTTTGGGGAGAAGTGAAGTTGCAGAAGATGTTGGATTCATAAATAGGAGAAAGTGTAGAGCTTGGAGTAGACGCCATTTTCTTGGAGCAAAGCTTTAGCCTTATCAACTGTGGTGTTTGAGAGAAATGGGAGAGGTGAATAAACATATTGCCCCTTGAGAGTTTAGGATGTTGAACAATTTACCCACTAATCTTTTGAAATAGTTATTTGAAAACTATTTCAAGTAAAAGTGTATTCCCTATTGTTTCTCTTGAGAAATTTAGTTCCTTTAATATCATTTTGAATTCTTCGGATATAGGATACCTATTCAGAAGTTTTTGCAATTCCAGCGGCTTGAACCAAGCCTTTGCAATTTTAGAATCGCCCTAATGAATTCTCCCTAGTCGAAATAGGTAGTTCAATTCGATGGAATCATAAAAAATTTGATCTTTTTGAGTTTAGTTTGTAACTCATTAGAGGTCACAAAAACAAAGAGAAGATGCATGAACGAGATATTCAGTAACAAAAAGAAGGAAAATGACTGAATAGAGGAACTCCCGAGCATTTGGCGATCTCAAATGTGAAGTTGTCTGATAGAAAACTAATTTCATGTTCCATTTACATAGCATTTCTTACGTTGAAAATTCCTCGTTCCTTTTCGTATGAATTTCTCAATGAATTATTTCAAACTTGAGAGGTCCTATGTATTCCATCTCTCGAGCCATGAAGAAAACCCCCTCAAATCTTTTGCATATGATAAGATAGGAAATTTCCCATATCCTTTACGAACCGCAATTTGTAATGCATTTCTTATTGTCATAGTTTCAACAATAATTAACTTTCTAACCAATTACGTTGGAGAGTCAAAATAATGAAATATCAAACCGCGAGTTTGTAATTATAATTGTTTTTTTAAAAAAAAATCCTAAATATTGAAGACCTCTCTAATTCTAGAACAATTGGGCATAATTAGTAGTACAATACTTTTTTTGCTCCAACAAAAATAATACTCTTGTAACTTAATTATGTGGAAACTTCAGTATTTTAGTTGAGTGATACACAAATTGGAATTAGAAGGATTTTCAATCGAACTTGTTAAATATTTCGAGAAATTAGACCACTAGTAATGTTGAAAATTGACATTTATTAATCAATCAAGACTTTTCCAACAATTTAATTAATGTTATATAATAATTAACATAGCAAACTAGATTATAAAGGAAGAACTAATGGAGAGAGTATTTAAACTTAAACCCAAAGAGAGAAAGAATGTACTATACAACTTTACTTCTTCAAACTTACTTATATTGAAGTAATAAACCTTTTTATAGGCCAAGGACACAACACAAGATGTGCACAAATTCCACACTTTCACCTTTGCAATACACACACTATCCACATACTACCTTAAGACATCCACAATTTCACAACAATTAACAACTTTGATGAGCCCAAACAGTGACCCACATTAATAGAAGCCCACATTGATGAGCCCCAACAATGACCCATAACAATTGAGCCACCTTACATAATTGAGCAACCATTGGCATTTTCATCATTAAAGTACGGATCACATCTACTCACATAACAATAACAGCCCCGGGGCGGAGGGACTGGTCTTCCGTACAATTGATAACACGGGCCCCCGGTTTGGCCTTCGTAGCATTGTTCACAACAATATCCATGTGGCAGTTGTGGGCATTCTTGAATTGGTATTGGCATTGGTATTGGCATTGGCATTAGCATTGGTATTGGCATTGGTATTGGCATTGGTATTGGCATTGGCTTTGGTTCGGGCTTTGGTTCGGGCTTTGGTTTGGGCTTTGGAGGGTCTTTGATTTCAATGCTTATGATTACTCCACATCCTTTACTACACAATTTGTCACGAAGTTTTTCAGGATCACAACAAACAACAGTGATTGTGATTCTATTACCCTTCTCATCATATACTTGGTCTCTAATTTCTATTCCCCAAAAAAAATAAAATCAAATTAATTCTTATTCATATTATAATATTGAAGAATTAAAGAAAAAGAGACTTACGAGGGAATTTACAAAGAATTTTTTTGACTTTTTTGTAGCAGCTTGAACATTGAAGATCAACCTTGAGTACCATGATGGTGGTCTGATAATTAAAGTAGATTAAGGTGGGTTATAACCACACAATCAATCAAAGCTCTCATAGAAAGATATTATGCAAGAATGAGCTATTTTTTGTGTGTGGGGAAGTGAAAAGATACAATAGGAGAAATCAATCATATGTATTAAATTCTTGATCAGACGTGATATAGTTATATAAATATCTATCAGAATCTTTTTCAAATACAAAAGATTAGTGAATTCATACCTTTTGATCACCACCCATGGTTGATACTTAGAGAACAATGAATTTTGTGTGGAGAGAAAATAGTATAGCTTTAATGAAAATATATACTAGTATGAAAGTAACATCAAAAAGTCTTACGAAGAAAAAGTAAAATGAAAAAAAGAAGGAATAAAGTAGGAAAACGTCTTAAAAATTAAATGGAAGTTGATATTCATGATATCATCAAAGTTGGCAGCCAATTGAATTGCTGACTATAAATATACTCTCAATTTTCATGTACTGGCTTTGATGCTCACATTTCACCTTCCCTTTCATACCAAGCAAAATATATTCTCTTTTTGATTTCTGGTTTGATGTTCGGTATTCATATTGAGGTCGATTAAATTTGAATTCGCATATTGCAGGGATTATTTATGGGGACAACGCTCCCAACAAGATTTTTTCATTTGTAAGGACTCAAACTCAAGACCTCTGATTAAAGACAAATGAATCTCAATCATCCCACTATGATCCATATTACAACATGTTAAAATACTAGCAAGCGAAAAAAAAAAGAATCTTTACATTATCATTAATAATGGAGATACCTTTTGAGTTTGATAAAATTAAATAGTTTTGATCCAAATCATTTATATGTGTTAAAGAAATTTATCTAAATTGGTTGGGTACTTGGGTTGGTACTCTACCCCCAGATGGTGCCTAACTGTATATATGTAGGCATTCAATCTTTAATTTGCCATTAAATTTTACCTAATTTGTAATCATAAATCTTTTCCACTTTTCTCTTTCACAAAAGAGTGTAAATGAATATAACAAAACATAGTTGACACATAAAAGAATGGACTAATTACAAAAGTTTTAAGTGGATGTGATAATTGCAGCGTGTCAGTTAATTTGCATGTATCTCGATTAATTTTAGGAGGTATATGTTATCTTTTGCCTACACGTGCATTAGGTAAGTCTGTTCATTCCGACTTGGACATATGGAAAGAAATCACCTAGTTTTTTTTTGTCTCCATTATAACTCATGGTTTTCAACTCAATTCACACCCTTGGATGTCTAACCCCGTGACCTTTTTGATAGTTTAGGAAAGACCAAATAATTTCAAGAAACGAATCCAAAATTTAAAATTTATGAATTCATCCTACATCACTCTCAAATTAATATTTAATAGTAATTGGTCCATAATTAAATATTTAGAAAATTAATAAATAAAACCAAATTGATAGCGATGATATAGAAAAGCCAAAGGTCAGCATCATTAGTGCTAAAAAAATGTGTGATTCTTTTATTTTAGGTAGAAGTTTAATGTCAAGGTGGGTAGTGAGGGACCAAACTCAATCCATAAATACAAAGTGAGGGGCGGCTAAATAACTTTGTTAATCTATAGCCAAATTCTAAATTATTTTGATTTATATGATAGTTGTTTGATTGAATACTAAGATTAACTAAGAATAATTATCATGTTAAAGTATAAATTGTGTAATGAATTTAATTTTTTGAAGATTCTCAAAGTTTGTATAACATTTTGAAACCTTCTTGAAATGCCACAAATTTGACATGCGATCTCTTGAAGTTCAAACATGTTTGCTTTGATAATGATGTCTCTATATACACCTCATTGGATACTTTATTCTCGTGCAATCTTATCCAAATGAATCAACGATAAAGAAGAACAATGAAATCTAAATATATTGTCCAAGTTGTAACATGATTGACTAATCACTAATATTTGAAAATTGTTGTAATCTTTGACATGATTGAATTGCTTCATCGTAAAGTAAGGCACCGAGATTAATGTCTCCAAAATGGCATAACGCAGCTAAATCAAAAAAGACACTTCGCAAGTAACCATGTCCATGACCATAAGTATTTCTTTTTGAAATGGCTTAAGTCATCAACAGCCCCTTAAAGTTGTCCGCATAATTCACTTAGACATCTTAACTAGGACTTGTACCTATTGAATACCTAAATTGTTCAAAACATGTACCTATTAAATACAAAACGCTGATGTGGCAACATAAGTGTACCTCACTTGGTATTAGGCGCGTGAATAGGTTTCAAATAATATTTTATTTTTATTTATTTTTTAAAAACTTGTACCTATTATTATTTGCATGTACATTATGACTAATGAATAGCTGTTGTGTATATATATACAGCTGCTATAACATGTACCAGACAAAGAAACGTGCAGGCAACCTTCATTTTTGGTCTAAAAAAGGCATTTTACAGTTTGCAGCACCCTGCATAATTAGTTTCAGGAACAAGAAATATTAAAGTATTACATGGAAGTCAAAACTCTACAATTATTTAATCATCTAAGACTATTTTAAGGCACCGTCTGAGTTGAATATTGTTAATTCTTTCAGAAAGTACCGTCTGAGTTGAATATTGTTAATTCTTTCAGAAAGTCAAGAGGGGTGCATCATTCACAATACATTGCACCCGATGGGTCCTTAAGTCGGTACCTAATTAAGAGTCCGACTACACAAATTAAATTTAAAACCATAAAGTTCAAATCTTGGCTCCGACTCTGGCTAAGACGATGAAAGAGGAAAATAATGTCAACATTTTCAATACTTGCATTCAAAATTAGTACTGTACTTATTATTTTGGACCTGTTAATTCTTCTTTACTGTGTTTTTTTTTCAGATAGAAGAAAGAATCAGACAGAAGGCTCATTTGGGGGATTGGATTTTTCCATTTTCATTTGAAATGTTTATGGTAGAGTTCAAGTTCAATTCCGTAAACACTGAGATCCAACACCTCGAGAACACGAACATGACATTTCTCAAGACGTCATTAGCTGAACAATTCTATTCACTCTGCAACAATTTCACGAAAATCACATCAATATATATATTGACTTGACCTTTACATGCAGAAGAATGATATACAGTAAAAAGGCAAGATGAAATATCAGCTTCTTGGCTCATTTGGCAAAAGATTTCAGCTAAATATGGTGGAATTGCTAGTTAAATATTCACAGCCGAGCTCTTGAACGCACTAACTTGTAACTAAACAAGCTAAACGTGGCTTAATTAACATGATGATGTGTTCATAGGCCATAGTTCTTAGAGTAGTGTGCATCAGAAGGTGATAAATAGACAGTCGGGAAAAGATGCAGAGAATATCTGGCTAGCTGCGCATATGATGCTGAAAATCGGGAAGTGTAACAAATGGAGAAAAACTGGACCCAGTTCATGAGCTCAAGCCTAAGTATATATGAATGACCTGATTCCTTGCTTTGTTAAAATAACAGTGCCAAAATTTTCATGAACTTCCATTACATTGTGACAACATACATCAAGGATACCTGAATTTCGTGGCTAACTAGCTAGTAAAAGGGAAAACGAAACACCATTACTAAATAAAGTTGAACATCCAATTACATGTAGTGACATTCAGTCCTTTACAATATTCCACAAATTCAGATTAACAAGGCCACATTTAATTAGGACAACTAGCTCTGAATTTCCTGACATGCTTGTTGTCTTGGTTAGGACAACTAGCTCTGAATGGAGATGGTAGGTCGTGTTATGGAGAAAGAGTAAGTGATAACCTCATAGGAGGCTGAAAGAGGAAGAGGAGGCTATATTGGATAACAGAGGGGTGTAAGGAAGAAGATGAGGTAGGCATACTCCAGCTGGAAAGGAAGAGCTCGAAGAGGTTGAATCAAGAGATCTGGTGCTGCTCATCTTGATTTGGTGTAACCAGAGTAGTCAATGCTGCTCAAAACATGGATGGATCAAATGCAGATTACATTTTCTTCCGCCAATAAAGCAAAGCTATCAGCAAAACTGATCAACTTGATGTTGTTCTCAAACTTGGTCATTTGGTTACACTGTCCATTTTATTTTCAAGTATTTAATCAGCAGTGCCTCCAGTGTACAATGAACGGTGAGCATGCTCCTATATATCTCTGATACTAATTTTCTTGAGCAATTCAACTGTTGGTATTAATTTCAAGAAGTATGTGCATGGGTAAAACCAATGCTTATTATATGAAACTACGACGCCAAATAGGGTATTACCTTTTATGGATTTTCTCAGTAGACTGAAATACAATAAAGGTCATCATAACCATCCTTGTCAATAAACTTAACTCGGTCAATATTCAGAAGAGATATCATGCATCTGTTTTTTTATACAAAAGTATGTTTGCTCCAATACAATGAAAACAGTAACTTGGCACCAGAGAAAACATTTCTCATCAGTTTAGTATATAGTGTTCTATGCAAGATATGGTCAGAAGTTATGGTAAAATCAAAATATTAATATGATATCTCATTCATTTTTCCTCAAATTCTTTTTCTATTGTTGATTGCAAAAGATACACTAGGATAGCTACTGGACTCAAAATTCAAAGCTCTCCATCTAGAAACAAGAGGTATCCTAAACAATAAATAATCTACTAAAGGTACCTTTCAGATGTAAGAGAAACAAAATCTCTGTAGCACAAGAATCATCAAGGTCAGAGAGCAAAGAACCCTAAGCCGTTGCTAAGCAGCAACCACCTCTTGAGCACGTCTAGACTCTAACCATGATGTAGCTGCAACCTTTGTAGTCAAAAACCACCCAGCCTTATCAGGTGCCTCATGGAATGGAGCGTTTAATTCCTTAAGGTGTGACTCAAATACACCTGCCAGACCTTTCTCAGAATATTTATGTTTTCCATGTCCTGTGTTGATTCCAAGCAATGATGGGAACTCTTCCCCACTTTCAAGTGCTTTGTTCAAGTCATTAACCCAGATGTGCAATGCTGTTAAAGCTGCCCCAAGTGAGAGGCTCTTCAAATGTAAAGACCATTGGGTAGCAGTTCGAGACATAATATCAGTATAGATGTTGAGAGTTAGCCCAACATCTAACAACTCACAAGCTCTCTCCAACTGGTTAAGATTGACACATATGTCAATCAAACAGTTACAGTAAGCTTTCCGGACATCCATAGTTGCACAATCCAAAAGTTCAGCAGCATGTTTCTTAAAAGCCCCTTCTTCTTCTTCAACTTCATCATCCACCAGGAGTTTCACCACGTAACCAAGCTTTGGATTTGCCCTCTCAAGGCAGATAGTTAGCTTGTGAAGATCTTCCTTTGCTGTTTGTGTCAACACATTAAGAAGACAACCGGTAAACCGCTCATCTGCAGATAATCCCAATGCTTATTATATGAAACTACGACGCCAAATAGGGTATTACCTTTTGGGACATTCTCTCAACAAATTTACACTTCTTTATGTACCATCTTTTTTAACATGTTGCTTTGCATATAATCATTCTTGTTTGTTGAAATTTCCCTCAATTGTTTTGTCATATCACAAATTGATATAAAGAGAAACATAACATGTTGAATCTCATATGACATAATAATACAAATTTGCTATAATACTCTCATTGAATTAATAATTATTATACGAAGCTGTAAAGTTAGTTGTTCAACATGACTTACTCTCATCGAAATATTTTTAGATTCATCATAAGTAACTAATATGTTCCAAAATGAACACCAAATTTATCGTGCATCAATCTCTTAACTCTTAACTCTGGTCTTTGATGAAGACACTGTGGTATTCAACAATCAACCACACATACATGGAGCAAAATTAAGTTGTTGATCTCCTAGCGAAGGAGGGTGCCTGAAAATGACTTTTTGATAGTTCCTCCAATATTTATCAATAATGCAGTTTGAACAGATATTTTAGGAACTACTTTTGTTATACATGTTTCGAACACTAACCTTAATGTGTTGGACATAACTATTGAACTTATAACATATAATTGATTATCATAAAAATAAGGAATAGTGAATATTATTATACATGGTATTAAAAATAATGTAAATATACATAGATGTGAAAAATGGTGTATAAAAAAGGTTTAAAGGGGTATATTTGTCATTTACATATTTTATCCCGGGATAACTATGCCATCAAATGAGAGGGATAACTTATCCCGGTACTAATTCCTAATCTTGAGATAAGTTATCCCAAGTTTTGCAATCAAACAAAGAAATAAAGAATACTTAAAATTCATCCCGGGATTAACTCTCCTTATCCATCAAACCAAACGACTACTTATTGTATAAGTGAGAGTGAAGCACCTCCCCGTCAACATGCTAGGTTGATGTCAGAAAATTTGTTTTGAGGGCATTTTTGTCTATTAAGTTTACTTTGGTGCATTACTTGCTTATTCTCCAAGCTGTAGTATTTTGCTTGTAATCCACAAATATCAATAAAACCAATTAGTCTCTCTCAAATGTCAAAATTTTCTCGTCTTTTTAAAATATGGTCCCACAAGGTTAGTTATGATTTACTGTAGTAACCATAAAAATATTTTGATCCTTTGGCCAATTTAACCTTTTACTCTTAACAGTCAACTTCATGTCATTATATTATCGTGGACAACTTTCCTCTAGATTGGTGATATTACCGCAATTATCTATCTTTTTTGGTACTTTAATGACAAATAATAAATCTTTTGAAATACTAATCTTAATAATATAATGAGCATTTTTACTTATATCTTCTTCATTTTAATTTGTTTATTTGATTTTGACTTGATACAGAATTTGAGAAAATAAAAAAACTTTTTAAATTTTGTAGTCATAAACTTAAAAAAATGAAGAATGTACAAAAATGTCTTTTAAATCCTGTGCTTTTAAGGTAGAAAAATAAAATTAAAGAGTTATCAATTTTAAAAATAATAATTAAAAAGACAAATAAATTAAACGGAGAGAGTAATAATTTTCATAATTTTTGTGTATCAAAATATTTTGTTTTCTCAAAATAGTTCAATCTTTTTTTCCAAAATATATCCCAAAAAAGCATATTTAGAAAGGCTGGAATTCATTAATTACTTTGTAGGTTCAATACCCCCTTGTAAAATTATATAAGCATTTCCTTGAAAAATGAAAAAAGAAATATCACTATATAAATAAAAAATATATAGCCGAAATTTAATTTTAATTATACATTATAAAATAGCTGAAAAATTGGGATGGTATAATTTTTTTAAAATAACCGATCGAATCGTCCCATTGACACCCCTATTGTAACTTTTACTCTATTATTTTTACTTAAATTTAGAAAGATATGTTTCATTTCTGCTCTCAATCTGTACATTTATTTGCTATTTGAAATTGAAATTAAAAAGACAAATAACAAATAAGTTTCTATATTAGCTCACTTATGAGCAAAATATATTATAACAATCTTTAGTAACTTTTTAACATACCTAATGTATAAAAATAATATAGCTTTGTCCCTGTTGGGCCCGGGCAATGTCCGGGCATTCTTTACTAGTATGAAAGAAACATCAAAAAGTCTTATATGTTATAAAATAACTAACTTAGCAAATTAAAATTAATGATTAAATAAAAAGGAAGAACAAGAAAAGAGAGAGAGAAATGTATTGTCTTTCTAATTCTTCATTCTCACTTATATTGAAGTAATAAGCCTTTTTATAGGCCAAGGACACAAGGCAATGTGTGGCATACACAAGCCATCCATTACTTTGCACAATATATGCACAAATTCCACACTTTCACCTTTGCAATACACACACTATCTACATTACTACCTTAAGACATCCACAATTTCACAACACTCCCCATTGGATGTCCATGTCTTAATAAAATCTAACTAAAAAATCTCAGGGAAAGAAAAAGAGTATATATATCTTTAAATAAGCATTTGCTTGCTGACTCATTAAAAACCTTGCAAGGAAAACCCAATGGAACAAAACCTATACTAAGGAAAAAAGAGTATAGCGCTTATTTTACTCCCCCTGATGAAGACCACGATTTAGATTGTCAAGTCTTCGCATTCCAATTTTGTGTACCATGTTCTCAAGAGTTGAGGCTGGTAAAGATTTGGTGAATAAATCTGTTGGATTATCACTTGAACGGATTTGTTGTATATCAATATCACGATTCTTCTGGAGATCATGTGTGAAGAATAATTTTGGTGAAATGTGCTTCGTTCTATCTCCTTTTACGAAGCCTCCTCTTAATTGAGCTATGCATACAACATTGTCTTCAAAGATGATTTTAGGTACTTTGACATTATACTTTAGGCCACATCTTTCTTTGATGAACTGTATCATTAATCTCAACCACACACATTCTCTACTTGCTTCATGAATAACTATTATCTCAGCATGATTTGAAGAAGTAGCAACAATGGACTACTTCGTAGATCGCCATGATATAGCAATACCTCTGTATGTGAACAAATAGCCTGTTTGAGATTAAGCTTTATGTGGGTCAGATAAATAATCTGCATCTGCATTACCAACAAGATCTGCACTATCCTTGTTAGTATAAAACAAACCCATATCACTGGTCCCCTTTAGATATCGCAATATATGCTTAATTACGTTCCAATGTCTTCGTGTAGAGTAAGAACTATATCTTGCTAACAAATTAACAGAAAATGCTATGTTAGGTCTCGTAGCATTAGCAAGATACATAAGTGCACCAATTGCACTGAGATATGGTACTTTAGGACCAAGAGGTTCCTGATTCTCTTCTTGGGGTCGGAACAGATCTTTACTCACTTCAAGTGATCGAACAACCATTGGAATACTTAATGGATGTGCTTTGTCTATGTAAAATCTTTTTAAAATTTTCTCAGTGTAGGCAGATTGGTGGATGAAGACCCCGTCTGCTAAGTGTTCAATTTGCAGATCGAGACAAAATTTTGACTTTCTGAGATCTTTCATCTCAAATTCTTTCTTTAGATATTTAATTGCCTTTTGAACCTCTTCAGGGGTTCCAATCTCTTTATGTCATCAATATAAATGGCAAGTATAACAAATTATGATGCTGTTTTCTTAATAAAAATACAAGGACAAATGACATCATTTATATAACCTTCATTTATTAAGTACTCACTAAGGCGATTATACCACATACGCCCTGATTGTTTTAGACCATACAATGATCTTTGTAATCTGATTGAGAACATCTCTCGAGACTCAGAATTACATGCTTCAGGCAATTTGAATCCTTCTGGGATTTTCATATAAATTTCATTATCCAGTGAACCATAAAGATAAGCTGTAACAACATCCACCAGATGTATTTCAAGATTTTCATGTATAGCTAAACTGATGAGATATCGAAAAGTTATTGCATCCTTAACTGGTGAATATGTTTCTTCATAGTCGACATCGGGTCTCTGAGAGAATCACTGCGCAACAACGTGTGCCTTGTATCTTATAATTTCATTTATCTCATTTCGCTTTCGCACAAAAACCCATTTATAGCCAATCGGTTTTACACCATCAGGGGTTTGGACTACATGTCCAAAGACCTCACGTTTAGCAAGTGGGTCTAATTCTGATTGAATTGCCTCTTGCATTTTGGCCAATCACTCCTCCGTCGACATTCTTCGACAGATTTAGGCTCAAGATCCTCACTATCTTGCATAAGATTAAGTGCAACATTATACGCAAAAACATTATCCACTATAATTTTCGATCGATCTAAATTTATCCCATCGCCATTACAACTTACTGAAAGTTCTTCATTCACTTGAGTCTCGAGTTCACTGATTTCTTCAGGAATATCAAGATTAATCAGATCTTGAACTTCTTTATGAGACTCTTTTATAGTGTAATCTTTATCATTTTTCGCATTTTTTTTTCTAAGATTTTTATCCTTTGAACCCAATGGTCTACCACGCTTCAGGCGTGTTTGGGATTCAGAAGCCATGACACTAGTAGATGGTCCTTTTGGGACGTTAATTCGGATAGGCACATTCATTGCAGGGATATGTGACTTACTTATCCGCTTTAAATCAGTAAATGCATCTGGCATTTGATTTGCTATTTTCTGTAAATGGATGATCTTTAGGACCTCGAGTTCACATATAAGGGCACGTGGATCAAAATGATATAGTGACGAAACTTTACATGCAATTTTCATTTTGGGTTCCTTTTTCTCTCCCCCTAATTGTGGGAAAGTTGTTTCATCAAATCGACAATCTCCAAATCGAGCAGTGAATAAATCTCCTGTCAGCGGTTCAAGATAGCAAATTATGGAGGGTGAGTCAAACCCAACATATATGCCTAACCTTCGTTGAGGCCCATCTTAGTACGTTGTGGTGGTGCTATAGGCACATATACAACACAACCAAAGATTCGTAGATGAGTTATATTCGGCTCATGACCAAATACTAATTGTGACGGAGAGTATTTATTATAGTTAGTCAGTCTAAGACGAACGAGTGCTGCTGCATGTAAAATAGCATGACCCCATACAATAGTAGGCAATTTCGTTTTCATAAGTAGTGGTCTTGCTATCAATTGTAGGCGCTTAATAAATGACTCTGAAAGGCCATTTTGAGTATAAACATGAGCAACATGATGTTCAATTGTTATCCCAATTGATAAGCAATAATCTTTGAAAGCTTTGGATGTAAATTCTCTAGCATTATCGAGGTGAATAGCCTTTATAGGATAATCTGGGAATTGCGCCCTTAGTCTTATTATTTGTGCCAATAACTTTGCAAATGTCAGGTTGCGAGATGATAAAAGGCACACGAGACCATCTTGAAGATGCATCTATAAGGACCATAAAATATCTAAACAATCCATTAGGTGGATGAATAGGTCCACATATATCCCCATGTATACATTCTAAAAAGCCAGGAGATTCGATGCCAGCCTTCAATGATGATGGCCGGGCAATTAGCTTGCCTTGATAACAAGCAGCACATGAAAATTCATCATTTGTAAGAATCTTCAGGTTCTTTAAGTGATGCCCAGTTGGATTTTAAAGAATTCGCTTCATCATTATTGATCCAGGATGACCTATTCGATCATGCCATAACATAAAAATATTTTAATCAGTAAACTTCTGGTTTACTATCGAATGTGCTTCAATTGTACTAATTTCTGCATAATATAGGCCAGAAGATAAGGTTGGAAAATTTTCCAAAACATATTTCTGGCCTGAGGCATTTTTGGTTATACCAAGGTATTCAATATTCATTTCATTTAGTCTCTCAACATGATATCCATTTCGGCGGATATCTTTGAAACTTAACAAGTGTCTTGGGGATTTAGAAGAGAATATCGCATCTTCTATAACAAGTTTTGTCCCCTTAGTCAGAAATATAGTAGCTCTTTCGGAGCCATCAATCAATTTCGAATTACCATAAATTATAGTAACATTTGATTTTCTTTGAATTAAGTAAGAAAAATATTTCTTATCTTTGAATATGGCATGCGTTGTCCCATTGTCAATTACACAAATATCCGCATGATTGATTATTGATCGAAACAAAATTTGAGGCATATCCATATTTTCTTCAAAAAGAAGATATAAACAAAGTAAACACTACTATTAAACAGGGCTATTATACAAATTTTATTTAGTTACGGGGATTAGAAAAACATAAACATACCAATTAGTATAAATAAACAGAAAAGAAAATTATCTAGATTATAGTAGGCACATCGCCGATCATTTTTCCCCTCAGGGAGTTCAAAAAAATCAGCTATATCCAGATGCATGAGCTCAACATTATCTTCGGAGATAAAGTTTGCCTCTGCATTATTATCACCATTTTTCAAGGATGCCTGATAGAGCTGAACCAAACGCTTTGATGATCGACAGTTACGTGACCAGTGCCCCATTCTTCCATATCTATGACATACACCTTCTGAATTTTTCCTTTGCACAGTTTCCTGTTTTTCACCCTTCTTTTTATATTGCTAGTCATTTTTTGGTGCAAACCGACCATCATGATTATAATTTCTTTTACGACCACGGCCACGATCACGATTGGGGCCACAACCTCTTTCTCGTTGGTTATAATTTGCCTGGTTCACTTCAGGGAGTGGCATAGAACCAACGGGTCGACTATCATGATTTTTCATTAATAGGTCGTTATGTTGTTCAGCAATAAGAAGTGCGAAAGTAATTCAGAATATTTTTTAAAGCCCATTTCACGATATTGCTGCTGTTGGAGCATATTCGCGGGAGGGAATGTGGAGTATGTTTTCTCAAGCTTAGCATGTTCATCGACATCTTCTCCTCATAAATTTAACTGTGATATAATTATATACATGGAAGAATTATATTCAGTTATATTTTTAAAGTCTAGTAACCTTAAATTGAGCCAATCATGACGCGCATGTGGAAGGATGACCAACTTCAGGTGGTCATATCTATCTTTTAAATTGTATAAGGGGGTCTTTAATTGTGAGGTATTGCATTTTTAACTCCTCTTCAAGATGGTGGAGGAGAAATATCATAGCTTTGGCACGATCTTGACTAGATGCGTGGTTATTATTTTGATGATGTCTACCAGACCCATCGCATCCAGGTGAATTTCAGTGTCTAGTGCCCATGACGAGTAGCCTTTACCCAATATATCCAAGGCAACAAATTCAAGTTTAGAAATATTAGACATTTTAAAAAAAATAAAATTCTTACCCTTTTTACCTATTAGAGTAGCTCGAGTTGACGGAGGCTCATGCTAATAACGTGTTATAAAATAACTAACTTAGCAAACTAAGATTAATGATTAAATAAAAAGGAAGAACAAGAAAAGAGAGAAATGTATTGTCTTTTCTAATTCTTCATTCTCAGTTATATTGAAGTAATAAGCCTTTTTATAGACCAAGAACACAGACAATGGGTGGCATACACAAGCCATCCATTACTTTGCACAAGATAAGCACAAATTCCACACTTTCACCTTCGCAACACACCACCCATGGTTGATACTTAGAGAACAATGAATTTTGTGTGGACAGAAAATAGTGTAGCTTTAATGAAAATATATACTAGTATGAAAGAAACATCAAAAAGTCTTATGAAGAAAAAGTAAAATGAAAAAAAGAAGGAAAATGGAAGGAATAAAGTAGGAAAAAGTCTTAAAAATTAAATGGAAGTTTTTTTTTAATTAAATGGAAGTTGAAATTCATGATGTCATCAAAATTGGCAGCCACTAGAATTGCTGACTACATATGTACTCTCAATTTTCATGTACTGGCTTTGATGCTCACATTTCACCTTCCCTTTCATACCAAGCAAATATATTCTCTTTTTGATTTCTGGTTTGATGTTCGGCATTCATATTGATGTCGATTAAATTTGAATTCGCATATTGCAGGGATTATTTATGGGGACAACGCTCCCAACAAGATTTTTTCATTTGTAAGGACTCAAACTCAAGACCTCTGATTAAAGACAAATGAATCTCAATCATCCCACTATGATCCATATTACAACATGTTAAAATACTAGCAAGCGAAAAAAAAAAAGAATCTTTACATTATCATTAATAATGGAGATACCTTTTGAGTTTGATAAAATTAAATAGTTTTGATCCAAATCATTTATATGTGTTAAAGAAATTTATCTAAATTGGTTGGGTACTTGGGTTGGTACTCTACCCCCAGATGGTGCCTAACTGTATATATTAGGCATTCAATCTTTAATTTGTCATTAAATTTTACCTAATTTGTAATCATAAATCTTTTCCACTTTTCTCTTTCACAAAAGAGTGTAAATGAATATAACAAAACATAGTTGCACATAAAAGAATGGACTAATTACAAAAGTTTTAAGTGGATGTGATAATTGCAGCGTGTCAGTTAATTTGCATGTATCTCGATTAATTTTAGGAGGTATATGTTATTTTTTGCCTACACGTGCATTAGGTAAGTCTGTTCATTCGGACTTGGACATATGGAAAGAAATCACCTAGTTTTTTTTTGTCTCCATTATAACTCATGGTTTTCAACTCGATTCACACCCTTGGATGTCTAACCCCGTGACCTTTTTGATAGTTTAGGAAAGACCAAATAATTTCAAGAAACGAATCTAAAATTTAAAATTTATGAATTCATCCTACATCACTCTCAAATTAATATTTAATAGTAATTGGTCCATAATTAAATATTTAGAAAATTAATAAATAAAACCAAATTGATAGCGATGATATAGAAAAGCCAAAGGTCAGCATCATTAGTGCTAAAAAAATGTGTGATTCTTTTATTTTAGGTAGAAGTTTAATGTCAAGGTGGGTAGTGAGGGACCAAACTCAAAATCCATAAATACAAAGTGAGGGGCGGCTAAAAAACTTTGTTAATCTATAGCCAAATTCTAAATTATTTTGATTTATATGATAGTTGTTTGATTGAATACTAAGATTAACTAAGAATAATTATCATGTTAAAGTATAAATTGTGTAATGAATTTAATTTTTTGAAGATTCTCAAAGTTTGTATAACATTTTGAAACCTTCTTGAAATGCCACAAATTTGACATGCGATCTCTTGAAGTTCAAACATGTTTGCTTTGATAATGATGTCTCTATATACACCTCATTGGATACTTTATTCTCGTGCAATCTTATCCAAATGAATCAACGATAAAGAAGAACAATGAAATCTAAATATATTGTCCAAGTTGTAACATGATTGACTAATCACTAATATTTGAAAATTGTTGTAATCTTTGACATGATTGAATTGCTTCATCGTAAAGTAAGGCACCGAGATTAATGTCTCCAAAATGGCATAACGCAGCTAAATCAAAAAAGACACTTCGCAAGTAACCATGTCCATGACCATAAGTATTTCTTTTTGAAATGGCTTAAGTCATCAACAGCCCCTTAAAGTTGTCCGCATAATTCACTTAGACATCTTAACTAGGACTTGTACCTATTGAATACCTAAATTGTTCAAAACATGTACCTATTAAATACAAAACGCTGATGTGGCAACATAAGTGTACCTCACTTGGTATTAGGCGCGTGAATAGGTTTCAAATAATATTTTATTTTTATTTATTTTTTAAAAACTTGTACCTTTTTTTTCTTTTAATGACAGTTGGCACAAAAATAACTAAAAAATTTTTTTATTTAAAATTGATTTCTTCATAAACAAAAGAAATCAACCCATCCCTTTTTCCAGCCGTCGTCTCCTTCGCCCAAACCCTCTGCACCTTTTTTTCTTTGTTATTTCATTTTTTTCATTCTTTATAAAAGCTAAATCTACTAATTGAATTGATTTTGAAAGAAGAAGAAGATTTTCAGGCATTGAAGTAAAAAAAATTAGCCGGCTTCCGTCCATCTCTATTTCTGGCCACTTTGAACCGACATCACCAATAAAATTAAAATGTAAACTAATTAAGCTTATTAAAAAGGTTATCATAAAATTTCATAGAATTAATTTGAGTATACTCAATTTCTATTCGCCATTAATTTTAAAATTATTCGCGTCGGTTTATTTTTCATAGGCATCTCAAAAATCACTTTGCTAAGCTACGCATTCTTCACTAATAGACTTAATCCCCATAATGTGTAGGAGTAATAAGAAGAAAAAGGAACGCTAGCTATATGCTTAACACATCCAATTCTAATGAAGTTTTCTTTTGAATAAAGAAGTGCGTGAACTTTTAGTGTAAGGCAAGTGTTTTTCTCGGTGGATGGATGGGATAAATGCCTATATTGCTTTATAATGTTATTGTTATGTTGATGTTATATTAAAGAATCCATGACTTAAGCCTTTTGAAATTGAATTTCATGGCCCATTCATAAAGTTGGGCCATTTTGTTCTATTTAATCGGCCCGTAAAATCAAGAGTTCGTACCACATTCGTACACAAAAGCCCATAATGAGAATCTTATCCATATACTAGCATTTATGGATATTAAAATTTATTTATTGTATTACAATAATAATAATTATTATTATTATTAGTAGTAGTAGTAGTATAACTTACATAAATCACATAGTGTAAAGATGAAATTACTATCTATCCCTACTTTTTTTCTAATTACATTAATCCTTTAAAATTAACTCAATCCGGATACATTAGTGAAAGCGCTGATACATTAATACATTATTAAAATAAGGGATTTCCCAATCCGGATACATTAGTGAAAGCGTGGATACATTAATACAGTAATCCGGATACATTGGTGAAAGCGCAGATACATTAATACAAATACATTATTAAAATAAGGGATTTCCCAATCCGGATACATTAGTGAAAGCGTGGATACATTAATACATTAATACATATACATTATTAAAATAAGAGATTTTAGAGATTTTTAAAAGATATAAGGGAATATGGAAAATAGTTTACTTAAAGCTGTGTAATTTAGTAATTTTTCCGTATTCTTATTATTATTATTATTATTTGAGGAGTCAAAAAAATTCCTTTTGTAGCCAACTATTCATTAATATTTAGAATTATTAATTATTCACACGGCTGACTCAACAAGATTGGGGGTCTAAAGCGAAACTTAAGAGAGGAGCCCTAATGTTTTTTTTTTTCATCTTACACACTTTTATTTAAAATCTACTTTTCTAACTTTTTTAGATGCGAGGTAATTAGTTACTACTTTATAATCGATTTGTTTTAATAATTCCTTTTCAATTGATTATATAGCTAATCAAATCAATCTCTCTTGAGACATTGTTGATCTTAAATAAAATTTAATTAATTTTAATTTCGAAAAACTTTTTCTGGCTGAGGCAACAATTACATGAATGGTTAACATTATTCTATAAGTAATATGTGTATTTGAAAAAGAATCAAGTATTTTTATTTGTTTGAGTATTTTTTTAGATCATGATCTTCTACTTGTATTATTTCTCTCAACACTTTTGATTCAAAAAATAAATCTAAACCATCAATATCAGAATAATTATTATGTGTTAAAGAAAGATCAAGGTTAAGACAATATTTTTTTAAAATTCTCATCATCTAGTGATCTCAATTTACCACTAAATAAGAAACCAAAAGTATTTCCATATGCTTCAATTAGTTCAAATCTATTTTGAAGTGAAAAATAGCTTGATCTACCATATATAAATATATAAAGTAATCAACTTTAATTTCAAGGGACTTTGTGATTTCGTTATTAATATTTTCATTAAATTGTTTCTTACGAATTTTAGGTTCTATATTTATCTTATATGCAACTTCCTTCGTAGAAATCATAGCACTTATATACTTTTTAATTAGAAAAAAAATAGATTTACCTGGACAATTTTGTTGGAGGTGAGCAAAATACCACAAACAAAAATAGTAGATTATTGTGGAGAATCAAATGACTAACATTTTAGTGTCTTACTTATATACAGTGCAAACTAAAAGGTAGCATAAATATTATTGTAACAGTAGAAACTCAAAGGACAAACAATATTGGAATGTGAAAAATAACATTTATAAGTAATTTTTTTTTTAAATGGGGGCCTCCAAAAATATGGGGTCCTAAGCGATGACTTTAGTGACATAGGGATTAAGATGGCCCTGCTTATTCAAATGACTTATAATTTTACTATTTTTAAAGAATCTATCTGATTTCACAAATGACTTATATATATATATATAAAAAATTGATAAAAGACTACAAAATCAATTGACAGAAAAATTGTACTTTTATATATATTGTCTTGGAGTGAAAAAGCACAATGGTGAGCAATGCAATGATAGTGGTGAATGGTGACCCTGTAGGCATCAAGTTGCTTACAACAAGACAAAAGGTTGAGAAATCAATCACCTTCAAAACTCTCTTTTTCCAAAAATAAAAAAGATTTTGAATTCTGCAGAAAAAATAGCAAGGACTTGCTTGATTGTACCAAAGACCAGATAACATTTTATCACCACACATGTCACTTCATCAATGCCCATTGTTATCTCCGGTACTGAGATTAGCAAACCAAAAATAATAAAAGATGAAAAGAAAAAGAAAAGAATTATCCAAGTCCACAGAACTCACTGTGTGTCCTTAAGAAATTTAATCCCCTCAAGTACCCGAGGTTGTAGATTAATTCCTCCCAAGATAAAACGGATTACCATTAAAAAAATAGCGGTACCTCAAACTTCGATAATTTCAACGAATTCAAAAAGACAGCAACGAATCACACATAGACTCTATTTGGTTTTGTAAGAAAGTATATGCAAAAGAAGGAAAATTTTCATTTTGAAAAATGAGAGAAAGCCTCTCTATTTATAGCCAACAAAGGGTAGTATGAAAAGGGGTTAATTGTGCGAAATGTCACAACTCTTTGGAAAATGGACAGCCTTTCATGAAAGGTCACAACCCTTTGGAAAAATCACAACCTTTCAAACGGCTAGCACCCTTTAGAAAAGACACAACCTTTCGTAAAGGTCACAGCCCTTCAGGAGAGTCACAACTCTTCATTTCTTATTCACACCTTTAAAACCCAACACCCATCACACATACTCCAATAGAGGAGGAAATCAATTTTGCAATCTGTTTTTGACTTGATATGAAATTTAAAAATTTTTAAAAAATAAAAATTCTTACACACATCTCGATTATTTTTATGAATGCATCTATCTCTTATCAATACAAATATCCGATAACTTTGTCTGTCAAAGCTCGATTAAATTTTTAAAAAACATCACTTAATACTTATTCTTTGTTGAGGTTTAAGTACTATGAGACCTTAGGGTTATTAACTAGTAAACAATAATACAAAAAATGTAATAATGATAAGAATCTCTTATCACTTTTCTTTGTTCAAATTGTAAATGATGATAAAGAATCTCTTATGCCTCAATTCTTTTCTCTAACTTTGATGATGATCATCCTCTAAGTCATTGATTTTTACACCAAACTTTGATGATAAAGAATCCACTATTTGTTTTGTCAATTGGTGTAAGTTAATCATTGCTAAAGGTGTTGAATTATCAAAATTGCACATTTTAAGTTTAACTAATCTTATTATTTGATTTATTTATGTTGAGTAGCTATTATTAATCCCAAAAATAAAAATAAAAATAAAAATGCATCATTTTGTAATATATGTAGCTTTCAAAAAATTATATACGCATTAATATGGAGTACATAGTAAAGCGCTTGCTAAAAAGATAGTCCATTTTAAACAAAGATAAGTAAATAAAAGTAGTGAGTATTAAAAAGACAAATAATTAAATAGGAGATTAAAAGGAAAAAAGTAACGTAAATTAATGACCAATAGTGGACAGCTAGGACAAATAATAGGATGCTGAATCAGCAAATTGGACCACGGTGTCTTTCGTCTCAAAATTCTTGTTAAGTTCCATTTCCTTGAAAGTTAATTTAACTAATATTAATAATTAAATTAAATTAAATCAATTTGGTATTTTAATATTCAAAAACTATATAAGAAAACATTATATATTGCAATTCCTCTCATATCAATATGATAAAAAAAAACTTTTTAATTGGTATAAGTTAATGTAGTTTAACGCTAAAAAAAGAACGTGACGAATAATTTGGGACGGAGAAAGCCACATGCAATTTAAGAAATTCCACGTCAGATTTTGCTTTTGTCAGCATCTTTCCACCTCTCAACTTAAATGTTTTCCCCCACTCAGCAGTGAGACAATTAGAAACACAGACTCATCAAATACTAGAATTTTGAAGGGCAAAAAAAGTTTCCATTTCACGTTCATTCGAAAAACAGCATTGTATAAAGATGGTTGAGGTAAGTTTCTGACTCCTTAACAAAATTTATATTCCAATATATATTTTTGAGTCGATGGTCTATTGGAAACAACCTCTCTACTGTTACAGGGCCGTAAGGTAGAAATATGTGTGCTCTCTACCCTCTTCAAATCTCACCTTGTAAATTATACTGAATTTATATATGTTGTTGTTGTAGTATATTTTAATGTATAGGCCAAGGCGAATCTTGAGTATAACATATGAGTACTTTAAGAGAATCGAATATTGTCTAGATTCTATGTGTGTGTATATAAAAAAATCTTACAAAATATACATATCTACAAAAAAATTGATTGTAAATTCAAATATTATTTGTATATTAACTTAAGGTTGCGGTAGGAATTCATAAATTTCAAATTATGGATTTATCTCTTATGTAAGCAAAGATAAGAGTTAAGATTTAGGTTCTAAATTCAAGAAAAAGAAAGCTTATTGGGTTCTGAATAAATTAGTTTCTTACATACAAATTAAATACATAATCATATATAGTCGATATTACAAAATTTTATCAAATTCGTAGACATGCTTGTAACTCCGCCCATGAATATGTATGTAGGTACTCTAATGGTTTTTTTTGTTATTGTTTTTATTTCTTAGGAGAAAAAGGAAGAAGAAGAGGCTCAAGAGATAGTGCTAAAAGTTGATATGCACTGTGAAGGTTGTGCTAGAAAAGTTGCTAGAGCCTTGAGAGGCTTTCAAGGTCTTATTTCTCTTCTAATTTTTCCATTTTTTTATTATTTGATTTTTAAAGATTTTTTTTTGGAACTAGACATTAATTTATTAAACTTTTTTATTTCCCTTCTCCTTTGCATGTTTCCAATTCAAGAATTAATTTACTCACAAGTAACACATTATATTAAAACCATCAATAAACCAAAGACTATAGTCCAACAAAGACATCAACTTTATGTGTTAATTAAATAGTACATCAATGTTTTTTTTTTGGTATAATTTATTACGATTTGAGTTATATACACTAACGGTAAAAAAACATACTCATTAAATATAATAGCTTTATCTGTAATTATCTTTTAAATGAAGCGCAGGAGTAGAGAAAGTGACAATGGATTACAAGGATAGTAGGGTGATGGTGAAAGGCAAAAATGTAGATCCACTTAAAGTGTGTGAAAGGGTGGAAAGGAAAAGTGGTAGAAAAGTTGAACTTATTTCACATTTGACAAAGCCATTTGAAGAAAATACAAAGGAAGAAGAAATTAAGAAAGAAGAAGAGCCCAAACAAGAGAAAAAAGATGAGGTAATTTATTTTAATTTTCTTACTATTAATTAGTTAATTAAATTAAGATTAAGCATACTTGTGATTTAATCATCTCTTGTCTCATTAATTTGTTACTCGTACATTGATTTAATTTGTGTTCTTTTCTACGACCATCTAATTTTATATCAATAATTTATTATGGGATTAATAATAGTATCATTTTATATTTTTGGTTGGTGAGAAAAATGAAGTTAATTAAGGAGAATTTTAGTTGCTTATTTGTTTTTCTGAACTTTCATCTTGTTTGTGAAGGTTTGATTTCTACCTTGTAATCCCTTTTCCGTGCCCCTTTTTCTAGAAAAAGAAGAAGGCTCTAATCTAATGTTTCCAAATATTTAACTGGTAACCCATTTTTGTCCCTAAACTAATTCCAGTTATGGTTATGAAATTGACAAATTTAGGCATGAGCTTTTTAATGTGATCAAGTAGGTGCTACTTCTCTAATTAATTCATATTTCTAGTCAAGAAGATAGTAGATTAGTAGGGGCATCAAAATATATTGAAAACGAAATAGGTTATATATGGTAACAAATGCAAAAATTAATAAAATATAGCTTGGATGGACAATATTTTATTTTGGAGCAAGAGGATATATATATCAATATAGAATAAATATTAATTTTTCTAAAAGCTATGTATTTTTGAAAGATCTAATATGAATATGGTCCGAGCAATACTAGTTAAGTGTTTGGCGTATGCAAGTGCACATTATTAAAAAAATGCTTTTAATAGTCATGTACAGATAATATCACACCAAATTAATAGTGTACCTTTGGGTTGGTTTAATTGATTAGATAAATTAATTAACATTGAAGTGTGAAACATATACATATACATGGCAGCCTCCTCCAGAAATAACAGTTGTGTTGAACGTTCAAATGCATTGTGATGCTTGTGCTCAAGGTTTGCAGAAGCGAATCCGCAAAATCAAAGGTATCGTATAAATAATTTATTCAGAATTCATCATAAACTTAAGATCTTAATTCTGCCTCTATATATACACGACCATCCTTCTTGTGATTAATTTGTGCATACATTTTGTGACAACTTTAGTTTCATAATGTGATGCATGCAGGTGTAGAATGTGTTACGACAGATGTTGAAAAAAGTCAAGTAATTGTAAAAGGTTTCGATATCTACCCAGAAAAGCTAGTTAATGATGTGTATAAGAGAAGTGGAAAACAAGTTTCAGTTGTAAATAATATTACTCCCATTGAAGAGAAAAAAGAAGAAGAAGAAGAAGAAGATATCATGAAGAATTACAATAATTTGGCTCAAAAGTACAACTACAACAACATGGAGTACTATGCTAATTATTCCCCTCAAATTTTCAGTGATGACAATCCTCATGCTTGTTCTCTATTGTAACTTATTTTTCAGGCCAATTCAATTTACTTCACCAACTTTCAATATACTCTAGTAATTATTATATTGTTACATATAATAAACGTGAACAATGGACCATTAAGGTTTTTTTTTCCGCCTACAATAACTATTTATACATGCCGAATTATAAAACAAGTTGAATCGACTTTATGAATAAGATTTATGTCTCAAAATATTATATCCTTTGAAAAGTTTGTAACTAGTCTTATCTAGACAATTGGTCTGGTTTATTCAATAGAAATTTTTCACGGTTTATTTAAGGTGAAAATTCAAAGATTTGTCATATCCATAGTTATTTGCATAAACTTTTTAATATACATTTCGTACATTGTTTCAAGTCTTAAATATTTTGTATTCATTTTCATATTTTTTCCACCAAATTCTTCTCATTGCATACATTCCCCTTCCAACTTCATTATTGCACTTGAAAAGTACCACAACCCTTTTGATATAGTCCTTTATCACTTCATTTTTTCCAGTCAAGTTGTTGCTAAAGTTATAATAATGTCCACATACTATAGTCAATGCCTAACAAAATGTTTTTTTTTTTGTAAGTTAGTATAAGAGGAAAAGTCAAGTTATTATTACAAGTACTTTCCTAGTGATTGCCTCTTTAGTTATAAATTTTAAAACTTAAACTTCAAATATCTATTCGATCATATAATTTGATCTTCAAATATTTTTAAGTTTCAAAAATTGGGTTATACCAGTTTTTGGATTATTAGCACTTTCACTCATAATTTTTTTTTTGAAACATAGATATATTTTTGGCTATTTTTGTGGTTCTTGTCATTGATTAGTTGGTGTCAAATTGGAGAATATTAATTATTGTGCATATATATATATACACTTGAATTCTTTTGCTAGCCAAATGCTACGTCCGTGTAGCATAATTAAATGGGATAAATATGCTTTTCTTCTTCTTCTTTTTTTAAGATGCTTTTTGTTTTGTTCTAAGTTTTTGTGGTAAAAGTTATTCACCTTTTTCCTACTTAAAATAAAAAGATGATTACTACCTTTTTTAAGATTCCAAAATTGCTCTTTCCAACTTGCAACATTTCCCTTTGTCCCTGCTTGTTAATCCCTTTTTTGCTACTAATGTTGTTGGTATAATATTAATTATTATGACTATAACAATAAACCTAGTGTAATTTCATAAATGAGACTTGAAAACTGAAGAAAATAAGATATACATAACCTTATCCTTATCTTTACCTTTACGTGGATAGATATATAGACTGTATTTGATTAACTCTCGGCAATTCTCTTACTTTATTCAAATTTGAGATTGACAATCGATGGAAGACGGTGCTCATGACATTAAAAAAGGTGAAGTGAAATATATCATCATTACTACATGAAAATTTGTTACACTCTATATACACTTTGATTTTATGAGCACTTTTGGTCTCACCTAGATAGCTCATTTTAATTTGAGGATTGAATAACTCAACACAAAATTTTCTCATTCTCATTCTTTATAACTTTATATACTCTGTTGGCTCTTATAAGTTATATATATACATGTTGGGTTTGTGGTCCTCTAGCCATTTTCAAGTAACACATTCTTCTCTGTTCAACTTGTCTTCTCTCTCATTTTCAAAGGTTCCCTCATAATAAAGAGGAAATAGACTAACATAGCTCGACTCGTTATAATTTGAATAAAAGAAAATGATTTTATAAAGTGACACCGTTTTGTCAAAAGTTCTTTAAGTTTCCTTTTGAAACTTGCATGTCCCCACAACTCCACATTATTAGTTCCAAATACATATGTATCTCCACTTGATCATGTTAAGGCCAAGCAAAGAAAGAATTTTAAAAAGATATATGCCCTAGCTCCTTGTTCCATAAGCTATTGCTTGTCCCAAAAATTATTACTCAAGTATATATATATATCACTCATTATTATTCTAGATTTATTGTAGTAGAATAGATGATTAAATTTTGAGAAAATGCTAATGAATTCCCTTTCATTTCCTTCAAACACATGTGTGGAGGCAGCAATCACAAATATATTCTGGACCACTTTCTCATATATGCTAAAAATATATGGGTACATTATATTATATACTTTTGAAATAGTGGTGTAGGCTCTTTGCACCTAAATAAATAGTAGACACGCAAAACTTATAGAGTCGTAGCCTTCTAAGACTTTCTTCTCCAACTCACTCAATCGATTCAAAGTGAAATTTACATTATAGATAGATAGTAATTTTTGAGGTATAAGGTATAATGAGAAGTATCGAATTCGATTGAATATGCAGAAAATTTTATTGAAAGCGTCACCTTCAAATAGACCTTGCAATGTGCGATTTAAATTTAATCGGAACTCCAATAGGGCATTATTACTCTGATGTCACGGAGATGAAACCAAAAAGTAGTAAAGAATTAAATTGTTATGTCATTTTCTATCACAAGACTACAAAATTCCAAACAAAATTCCAAGTCTTCCAGCTGTTATCCAATTCATGAACTTTCCTACTCTTTTATTTACAAAGTTCTTTTTTTTTTAGTGAAAATTGCAGTTTACACTAAAAGATCAATATTGAAATGGAATTAATATACAGAGTTTGGATAAAATTTAATGAGTTCACGTAAATTTATAACTAATTCTTTATATCCACATGCCTTTGATTCGTTGCTTTATTATATGATGATATTTGATTAGACATAAAAAGTGTACACACGCATAAGATATTTACTAAAACTGGATTAAATTGAATTAGTTAGTGAATTTGAATTTAGAAGATTGTTAGTAATATATTAATGTTAAATATTTTTAAGTTATTCAAAATGAAATTAGAACTTGTCGTGTGAATGGGGTGAGGATTTCGTTACGTACCATACTAACAATTTCTACGTGATAAGATGAATAAGATTTCTTCATATGACTTTGAGTTTTGTGAATTTAAAAACCTATTAATAAAAAGCGTTTACTCTTTAAATGAATATTATGTCATATAAATTTAAATTAATTGAGATCATAAAATAAATACTGAACACCAAAATAAACTAGAGGATACGTGTACAGATATGTGCAAGTAACAGTGGGAGTGCTAAAAAATCAACGCTACGATCTCTAGTGAATAAGTTTTAGTCCCACCACTAAATTTCAAACGATAGGTTCTTAGCCATCTTCCTGTCTTAATATATACACTTGCACATCACTACCCCTTAGTGTTATTTTTTTCCATATTGGAGACTCAACTAATTTGAATTCAGTACTTCACGTAAGGTCATTTAAAGAGAAGACGTACATTGATAGAATTTATTTCATACGTACAATTTAAATTAAGACGTAGTTAACGATGAACGGATCATATTCATTCCATTATCCTCCTTATTGATCTCTAGCTACTATATTGTCAACTCAATAAGTATGGGACCAATTTCCTCACTTTTAAGTACTATTGTTATCTTATTGTATAGTGATTGAGAATCTAATGCCCCAAAAATCTAAGAGTTCCTCTACAAAGTAAGTTTGTCAACGGAGAGTGAGTTAGGGTCTAAGATCATACAAAAAAATCATAATCGATAGGCTATATATATATAAATATGAATATTCATGTACTACCACTTGTTCAACTTGAAAAATTGAGCAGGTTAGTGATAGGTAAAAAATGATTATCGATTCAAAAAGTATTTCTCCATGAATGTAACCTTCATAAGCGCATTTGTTAGAAACAAAAATATGTACAATAGTATTCTGCATCCTAGCTAATATGGTTGACATAAACGACGTCTGAATTTAAAATTTATGAATAGTTAATTAGTTTACTAGTTACTGATTTACAATTAAATATCTATATATATTTAATAGATTTCATAATCCAAATAAAAAGTCTAAATAAAAGCTATGAATCCTTCAAAATCATACTTAATATTATAGCTTCGCCTACATTCTCAAACTTACACCAAGAATGCATTAAGTATTCTTCTTTTTACTGCATCTATGATCAGTGGCGGAGCCATGTATATGAATTCTCCTGACTTCTTAGTATATTTATTTTTTGTAAAATTGACGTCGCTAAAAATTCTGACTCTGTTAGAGCTTATGATAATAATCACCATACATGAGAGTTCTTTTTCATTTTCAATATATCAAACACTTGTAGTCCATTCAATTAATTAAAAAAAAATACATAGTGGAGCACCATTTTTATAAATTTACTCTTACGTGGCGAACATTTGAGTGAAGTAAATTTTAACGTTGATTTCCTATGGGCAGCACACATGCTTCTCTTTACACGTGTCATAATTAACGGTCAACCCAACGTTGAAATTTGAAAACCCAGTTAATAAGTAAATAAACTCAAATTAAACCATTAACGCCGTTCATTTCTCCGTCAGATTACACGTGGGCTCATATTTTTACGTGGAACTGTTTGTGGGTCCCAAATGAAGAACCACGTGTACAACGTAGTAGCTTTTTTGTCAGAATGGGTAAAGAGTGTGTCAGTACCCATATGGCACGTGAGAATCACATGCCCCACTTTTCCCCATTTTTATTGGTCCACATTTTTTTTTATAAATATACACCATTGAAAATGCACAATACTTTTCTTCCAAAGTCAAAATTAAAATATTAATTAAATAAAAGAAAAGAAGAAGAAGAAATAGTTCTTGGCTCATATAGGTATGTTACATACTCTTCATTTTAATTTTTTCCTTCTTTTTAGGATATTCGATTTTTGAATAGAGTAATCAAAAAAAATCTTTTTTGTTATTAATGTCAGGACAAAGAATTAGAAGAAATGATAACAGAAATCTCTCTTATAATGGTTATTTGATTTGATTATAGTATAATTGAGCTAGCATGGAGATTAGGAAGACGTTTATAATTAAGTATGATTACTTTTTGTGTCCCATACGTATGCAAAACAGAGATTCTAGAGGCCTAAATTATTGTTGAACCCATAAAACATTCTCCCAAAATAATAATATCTTATAATATCATATTAGATCTTTTATAAATGTTGTTCCAAGATAAAGACATTAAGGTCACAACTCACAAGCTTCCAAGAACATATTCATATACTTGTCTAAATAATTGAATTCATTTAATTTGTCCTTTCAAATCAAAGACTTAAGTCAATGGTCCTTTTTAACTTGAGTATTTGGAAAAAAATAACAACGAAAGTAACAACCTACCAATGTAATTTCTCAAGTTCGGAGAGAATGATGTGTATATAACTTTATCCCAATAGAGGTTACTTAATTATTTTGAAAAATTACACAATCGTTTAACCATAGACTCTAAACAATATTTTCATATATGTTTTTTCATTAAGAAAAATCTACTCACTAAAATTAATGTCCAAATGAACTTGTCATTGAGTATATCTATATATAGATATATTACATCAAATACCTTGTCTTTTTGTTGAAACTAGCTGTCGGGGGTCGGAGAAGGGAATTACAAAATGACAATGGAATTCTCACCAACAAAGTGAATATTGATTCTCCAATTCCGTTGATTCATGTATTTATATTTTTAGTGAAAATTCTGATCCCATCATTTAGTTACTAACTAAAAATATAGAGAAAAGGGTATTTTAGTAATAATATATACTGTAACTAACTTTGTCTTCCCTACAGGCTTATATAACGACATCAAAGTACAGAGCAATGTCAGAGTATTAGCTCTTTCAATATTCACACTTCCAATGTCCACCAAAACCTCCGTCCAACCACCACCGCTCTCCACCGCCGACGGAGGCGTCGGCGGTGGCAAGCTTAACGGAGACACACCCTCCTCCGACTATGACAAATGTCCGGTGGAGGAAGTAGCTTTAGTAGTCCCGGAAACTGATGACCCGACTTTACCAGTAATGACATTCCGGGCATGGTTTCTGGGACTTTCGTCTTGCGCTATCTTGATTTTCCTCAACACTTTCTTCATTTACAGAACTCAGCCATTAACAATTTCAGCTATTTTAATGCAAATTGCTGTTCTTCCAATTGGGAAATTCATGGCTGCTACACTTCCGAAGAGGAATTTTGCTTTATTTGGGAGATGGGGTTCATTTAGTTTGAATCCAGGGCCGTTTAATATTAAAGAGCATGTTGTTATTACTGTTATGGCGAATTGTGGAGTTTCCATTGGAGGTGGTGATGCTTATTCAATTGGAGCTATTACTGTTATGAGGGCTTATTATAATCAGAGTGTCAGTTTCCTCTGTTCTCTTATTATTGTCTTGACAACTCAGGTACTATAGCTTCTTTAATCTCAAGTTTATGGTTGATTTTCATTGAATTTTTGTGTCTTGAATGGTTGAGGTAGTGGCGGTGGCGGTGCCAGTAAAGAGGTAGTGGCGGAGCCAGAATTTTTACTAAGTTGATTTAAAAATATGAAGAAGTAAACGCATGAAGAAATTAAAAGGGGTTCGACATCTATTGTATATATTTAAAAAGTAGTTTTAGTAGTGTATTTTTTTGTTGAAGGGGTACGGCCTGGCTCTGCCTCTAGTTTGAGGTAGGAGAGGTAAGGTCTGCGTATACTCTATTCCACGTAGATTGCATTTCGTGGAAGTATATTGGATATGTTATTGCAACCTTGAGTGTTTGATTTGAGTTTGAGGTAGGAGGGAGTAAGGTATGCGTATACTCTGTACCCGATCCAGTTCGCATTTTGTGGAAGTATACCAGATATGTTGTTGTGGCAACCTTGAAGTGTTTGATTTGAGTTTGAGTTGGTCACTAGAAAACAAAACAAAAAGATAAGGAGAAAGCGTTGAAGTTAAGCACACTGTTTGAAACTTTAGTGGAAGTAGGCGTTTGGACAAAAAAACGGTGATATTTGAGGGAACAAAAAGTAGTATTCTAAAAAAGTTGAGATATTTGGATATTAGACTTGAAAAAAGGTTGAAATTTGGTGAGTCAAAGAAAAAAGATTCACTTAAAAAATTGGTTAAGATCACTTTTCCAAACTTGAAACTCATCTTCAATTTATTTTTTGAAGAAGTGAAAAATTTGTATGAAAAAACAGACTCTAATATCTGTGTCTTGAAGTTCCAATCTTTATTCTTGTAATTTATATTTCATACATTTGGTATAGAGGAAACTCTTACACTTGGGACCATTTTTTGGATAATTTTCTAGTATTTGGTTGGGTATAAATGTATAATTGTATTCAACATGTATTAACATGAAGATGATAGTATTTGTGATCCTTTTGAGCACTAGAGGTTGACGAATAGTTAGTTTAAGTAGTAGTTTGATATTCCTAATGGTACGTGACAATCGCGAACAAACAACAAAATCATTTTTTCCATTTTGGTGGAAATTTTTTCGTATGAAAGAAAACATTTTCCAGAATCTAAGGTAACCAAACATTGGAATAATTTTATGGAGAACATTTTCATTAATTATGTATTTTGTGTAGATATTGGGATATGGATGGGCGGGGATGTTGAGGAGATACCTTGTTGACCCTGTGGATATGTGGTGGCCGTCAAACCTTGCTCAAGTTTCTCTATTCAGGTTCGCCTCATCTCTTTTGCAACTATGCTATGGCTATCCTTTTGCCTAAATAAAATTTGTGCCTTTTCAAATGCAACAAAAGAAAGAAGTGACCAAATTCTGTGTTTTCATCATCTTTATATGTATGACTTTCTTATAACAGGGCACTTCACGAAAAGGAATCAAAAACAAGAAGCTTGACAAGGATGCAGTTTTTCCTTATATTTATGGCTGCAAGCTTTGCATACTACACTCTCCCAGGCTATCTATTTCCGATTTTGACCTTCTTCTCGTGGGTCTGTTGGGCGTACCCTCATAGTATCACAGCTCAACAAATTGGCTCGGGATATCATGGCCTCGGTGTGGGTGCTTTTACCCTTGATTGGGCTGGCATATCAGCTTATCATGGCAGTCCACTAGTGACACCATGGTCCTCAATTCTAAATGTTGCCGTTGGATTTATCATGTTCATATACATCATTATTCCTCTGTGTTACTGGAAGTACAACACTTTTGATGCTCAGAAGTTTCCTATCTTTTCAAATCAGTTGTTCACAGCTAGCGGACACAAATATGATACCACTAAAATCTTGACTCCACAATTCGATCTCAACATTGCTGCTTATGAAAATTACAGCAAGCTCTACCTCAGTCCTTTGTTTGCCCTCTCAATCGGGTCGGGATTTGCAAGGTTTACAGCAACCCTCACACATGTTGCACTATTTCATGGAAGGTTAGCCTCTGATAAAGCTTTATATACTTGTATCTTGTCATTTTAAATTTCTTAGAACTTGTCGGCTGTTGCTTATTCTTGAAAAAATGAAATGAGATTCGTTGAAGTTTGATGACTAGAGTTATGTAAAGCAATTTAAATGGCTTGGCTTCTTAAAGAGAGAAATAGCGGGTTGATTTTTGAGATGGTCACTCAACTGATAGTATTTATTATCTCGATTAGTCACCTGTCTTCTTGGACTTACAATCTGTTTCGTTTCAACTCGGATAGTGATATTTGGAAGCAAAGTAGATCAGCTGTGAAGAATGTCAAAATGGATATTCATGCAAAATTGATGAAGAGTTACAAGCAAGTCCCTCAGTGGTGGTTCCTTGCATTATTGGTAGGTAGCATAGCCCTATCACTTCTGATGTGTTTTGTGTGGAAAGAAGACGTGCAGCTGCCGTGGTGGGGCATGCTGTTTGCATTTGGTCTTGCTTTTGTTGTTACTCTCCCTATTGGAGTCATTCAAGCGACTACTAATCAGGTGAAGGCTTAATTCAATTTTCCTAATTGCTCAACTGCTATTCAATAATCTAACCTCGATTTTGACCTTTCGATATGGTGATTGCATTGCAGCAACCCGGATATGACATAATTGCACAGTTCATAATTGGTTATATCCTTCCAGGAAAACCAATCGCGAATTTGCTTTTCAAAATCTATGGCCGGACAAGTACTGTTCATGCTCTCTCCTTTTTAGCCGATCTCAAACTTGGTCACTACATGAAAATTCCGCCACGATGCATGTACACAGCTCAGGTTAGTAACTTCTTTCTCTGTTTTTCACTATTCGAACTAATAACACATTTGCAAAGATGTCATAGTTTCCGATTTATTTCCCGTGTTCCAGCTCGTGGGGACAGTAGTTGCTGGTACAATCAACCTTGCTGTAGCATGGTGGATGCTAGGAAGCATCGATAACATTTGTGACGTTGAGGCTCTTCATCCGGACAGCCCATGGACCTGTCCTAAATTCCGAGTCACTTTTGATGCATCTGTCATATGGGGTCTAATTGGACCACAACGGTTGTTTGGCCCCGGAGGATTATACAGGAACTTGGTATGGTTATTCCTCATAGGTGCATTGCTACCGGTGCCTATTTGGGTGCTAAGCAAAATCTTCCCGGAAAAGAAATGGATTCCACTGATCAACATACCTGTTATATCATATGGTTTCGCGGGAATGCCACCAGCTACACCAACAAATATCGCTAGCTGGCTTATAACGGGTATGATATTCAACTATTTCGTGTTCAAATACAGAAAAGAGTGGTGGAAGAAATACAACTACGTTCTGTCAGCTGCGTTGGATGCTGGAACGGCTTTTATGGGTGTTTTACTGTTTTTCGCGTTGCAAAACGAGGGGAAAAACTTGAAATGGTGGGGAACAGAGTTAGATCACTGTCCCTTAGCAACTTGTCCAACAGCTCCTGGGATTATAGTAGAAGGATGTCCTGTTTTCAAGTAGGCATAACAACAAGAAGAATGAATGAATGAATGGTGTTTGAATATTTTTACATGATTATAATTAGTTTTAGTGTTTCGAGGTTCAAACAAGTCCACCCATTATTAATGTAATTTTGAAGTTACTGATGATAGTTTTTTGTGTTGCGTAAATGCTTTGATTATCAATCAATACTTCTCCATGAGTTAATTTTCTTCCTATTTCCTTTCCAACTATTTTCACTTAATCTGTATTATCTTACCACTCACATACTCAAAATAGATCGTTACGAATATTCCTATGAAATTGTTCTATTATGAATGCAATAAGTTCAAAAGATGAAGAAGAACAAAGAGAAAAAAAAATTCAAGTCACGTGTTGGGAGTATGAAGAATTTTGACACAAGTGTTCATTAATAGAATTGAAATATATACATAATGAGAAGTTAATTAAAATAAAACTTTTTATGATAATTAAAAAGAAAGATAAATAAGGTATATAGTTGGTCAAAACCAACCCCACCAAAAATTCCCAAAATGAATACATTATAGTATATGGTTTTAGTAGTATTTATTGAACTCAATTTTGGTCAACAAAGAAAGAAATAACGTACGTGGTCGGTCAAAACCAATCCCACCAAAATTCCCCATTGTGGTTTTATTTATTTTATGTGATTCGTTCAACTAATAAATTTAGTCATGGATTGAGTCACAACTATTTTGTTATTTGTTTTCTAAAATAGTTGACCCAAGTTACAATTAATGGTGAGGCTTGTCTTTATAATATCTTTCACTAAATCTCAATTTTTTTCTATTACATTAATATATCAAAATAATGTAACGCAATTTTTATATTATCATAACATTTAAAAAATATCTACATGTTATAATAGATAAAACTAATCAAATATACCGTGTAAAATTTCGATGGATACTTGTTAAACTCTTAGAATCTGTTTGGTAGGAGGACAAATTATTACGAGATCAATTATCTCATGCTTTTATTCCAACTAAATATGAAGTAAAACTCATCGTAAAATTAATCACGAGATAAGTTATCCTTTATCCCTCGTACAAACGAGAATTAATATTGCTTCTCTGCCCGTATAGGTGCTGATAAGATTAGGCTACCAACCTGACGGTTAATCTTCCAACTTTTTTTTATATGCAAAAAATCAAATTAAAGGAACTTATATATAATTGAGATATTAGCTACCCTTTCCATATACTTTGTCTCTTCATTTATTCCATATATTTATATATACTCTAATTGATCATATTTAGAAACACAAATTAAGGATTTCATATATATTAAAGATGATCCAAGAAAGTATTGTGATACTATTGTCCTTATTATTAATTGTGCCAATAAGTTGGGCAATTAATAATCCATTAATAGAACTTTCAAGTAGAGAAGAATTGGCAAAGATAGCTGGTTATGGTGAAGAAAAACTCTCTACTGTTTTTCTCCATGGTACTCTTCTTTGTGGTCACACACCACATCCAGTTCCAGGTTTCTACTTTTTCTATAACAACATCGATATGACATAATATGAAAGATTGATTCTGTAGAATAAATGATTATTATAAAAAGATCTGACTATATTAATATGATGATCAGGTGCATCTGTGGCAGTGTTTTGCGGAACTAGTGGGCCGGGTCGGGTAAGGAGATCATCATGGGCTAAAAATGTAACAAATGAAAGTGGAGAGTTCATAATAGATGTCCCTTCTCATCTCCATGCTAATATTTATGATCCAAATCTATGTCATATTCAAATTCTTCATCTCCCAAAGGGCTACTCACTTTGTCATCATTCTTTTACAAAAAGGAAAACATTCACACTAACATCATCCAATAGAGGTGTTCGCGTTTATACGACCCCGACAATTTACCTGACCCCCAAAGCTAGCTCACAAGTATAAGAGAAGAAGAGAAGGGATTCATCTTCAGACACAATTTCTTGAGATGGCGCTTTAGTCACACGCATTGAGTTGTGCACTTTGATGTTAAAATGTTATCAATGTACAATTTTGTGTAGCTTCTAATTAACTGTGTTGTACGTAAAAAGAGTATTTGTGTTTATGTTATGTGAGAAATTTAAATTTTCATAACATTAATTGTATTTCAATTTAACGTAAAAAAGTGATTAGTGAACGTTATTCTCGTGGTAAAACCAAACTTATTTTTGCTTTCTGGGCCCCTCCTATTAGGAAAAATGACACTTCCAAATGTCTATGCCATTTTCATTACCCCAAAAGCACTCAATTTTTGAAAGAGACTTACAACCACCCACATACATATTTTTTAAAAATTTTCAGTTGGTGTTTAGTATCCGCTTTGAGGCTTGATTAACTCATATTCACGCCGAAAAGTCTTATTATAGGAGATAAAGTGTTTTCTATCAGATGTCATATCCACGACTCGAATGTGAGATTTTTGATTAAGTACAAAAAAATAGTTACCACTCCATTACAATCTTTAATGGTAATTACATTTCCTTTTTCTTCTAAAAAATCATTATCGTAATTTAACTGATTATAGTAAATTACTTACCTAGTTATCTTCTTCTCAAGCTGCTAGCTCACATTTTCCGTAAGGAAAAAGTAATATAATCAGTGTTCCCAAAATACATGCTAGAGTTAAAACGAAAATGAACCTCTTTTTTTAAGATTCATTTTGTATTTGAATTTAAGTTATTATAAACAAACAATTAAAACGGAGAGAGTAAATATAATTAGTCATTATAGCATATTGTGCAAAATACAAAAGCTAACATAGTTTCGAAGTTGAGGAATAGTTAAACTCCAATATTGATATAGGACTCGGAAAAAATAAAAAACATAGTTCCAAAGTCGTTGGATTGCACAAAGTATCAATTTTCACCTTTGGTTTATCTTTTTCCCCCTTTGTTGGAATTATTATTTTTTTGTGGTGTGTTCCTCACTTCACTCATCAGCACTCAATCTAATCTAAAATCTAAATGGAACCAGAAATCGAATTCTTCTTTCCTTAAATTCTCCATAAACATAATTCTTTTTTTTTACCATAAACATTATTAATATCAAAGTTAATTGTGATGTCATAAAAAAAGTAGTGGGTAAACCGTGTTTATATAGTTACACATAAAGGAATCTCTTTTTTGTAGATTCTTTTCTGGGTTTTGCTTTAAAAAATACAAACTTTAATGGGGAATGTTAATGGAAGAGAAGAAATTGGTCAATCTGGTGTTGATGGTGTTGGGGTGCAAGAAACTATGGATGGTAGAGATGGTGAATTCATGGGTCAATCTCCACCTTCAAGTCCTAGGGCTTCTGATTCTCCATTGATGTTTAGACCTCAGGTCAGTTCTTGACAAACAAAAAAATGAAGGGGGTGTTTTTTTTGTTTTTTTTTGGCTGACAAAAAAAAGTATTGGATTGTTTGTTTGGATGTAAAGATTTGATCTTTTGGATGAATTGATGTAGATTTAGGCTGGAGAGATTTGTACTTTGAAATTAATGGATAGATCTGAAGAAAGGTTGTTACTTTGAACAATTTTGAACTTTTATGGGGAATTAATAAATTTGTTTTGTGATCAGTTGATAAACTTTAATGATTCTTCTCATATGTTCTAGTCTAGGTGGACTTAGTTACCTGGTACCTGTTATTGGTGGGATTCAGTTGAATTAGTTATGGTGCGCAAAAGCTGGCCCGAACACTAAGGTCATCATTAAAAATTTAAAAATGAACTTTAACGATTGTTTCCAATGGAATTCAGAATTTGAATTGAAGAGTTTTACAACAATATTCAGATTGTCTGAAGTTTGGGAAGTGCTACCTTTTCCTTTTGTATATATTGAAGGATGATCGAAAAATATAGGCCCCGAAGATGGGGGGAAAATTGGCTTTAGGGAATTCTTGTTAAGCACTAATGAGCATTTTAAGTTATCTAGCAAGAAAGGTTACATCTATGTATGTTGTGTTTATTCCTTATCAGAAATTGGTTCAGGATGTTGATCTTCTTATAGGCCGGGGGATTCTCTTTTGAGAGGGAATATGTGAATTTGTTTGTTTTGAAATGTTTTGCCTCAGATGCCAGTGGTTCCTTTACAAAGACCCGAGGAGTTGCACATTCCAAACCCTTCATGGATGCAAACTACCTCAGGGTACGAAGATTTGAATTATGATCAAGGAGTTCCCACACTGATATCATGGACCTATGATGGCAAAGAAATTGCTGTGGAGGGATCATGGGATAATTGGAAATCAAGGTTTGTAAGCTTGCATCCACGTTTAACATTGAAAAAGATGATTCTCAACTTTTTGGTTTTATGATTGCAAGCTGACTCGGAAAAATTAAAATTCTGTTTCTCAGGAACCCTTTGCAAATATCTGGGAAAGATTTCACCATTTTGAAGGTGCTTCCTTCTGGAGTTTACCAGTATAGGTTTATAGTTGATGGACAATGGAGGTGTTCCCCTGACTTGCCATGCGTCCAGGATGAAGCAGGGCATACTTACAATATTTTGGATGTGAAGGTACATTTCTCATCTCAAAATTATCTCCGTCCATTTTTTCTCAACTCTCAAGGATTCTATTGAATTCTAGGCCTTGTTTCCATTGTATTTTCCTATTAGAAGGATCAAAGCAAGAATATAAGTAACCAGACATCCGATAGGGACTTAGCTAATACACACACACACAATTAAAATTTAAGTACATATTGTGGGCCTTTGAGATTCTGTACACGGTCTCACTTTATCTACCCATGTGAACACAGATATGAGTCCTATTAGCTACCCTGTCAAACCAAGAAGAGTATAATCTTTATTTGTTATGCAACTGCAAGATATTAGTTTCCGAAATGAAGTTTTGGCTAGTGAACACTGTAAGGGAGTTGAGTTACAACTATGGGAGTCTCTCCAGCCTGGACTTTTTTGCTGTGTGACAATCTCATTACGGAAACAAGGATCCATGTTCTGTTAAAAAATGGCATGGATATAGATTGTAGTGTTTTGGTCCAAAAGGTGGACATACTGAATCTAGCCTTTTTCTCAGACTAAGCCTTAACTTTAATAAAAAAAAAAGTTGTTATATTACGGCGTCAATCCACCACAAACTATTCAGAGCCCTTGAGATGAAATACCTTAAGATGTTTCTGTTTTGTCAAAGCAAATCACTGACCAAAAAAAATTGGGTGAAGGTTTCTTGAAACTCATGGGGTCTTAGCAAAGAGTCGAACAAAGTGAAAACAAAAGATCCAAAGATGCCTTAAAAGCAAATACGATTAAAAAAAACATATATGCCTGTCTTTTTTGGGCTTTTGGTGTAGACTAGAAGTAGTCAACTCAGTGGATAGGATTTCAGATTTTCTCAGCTTCCTATTTTAATGTAAAGGAACTGAGTGTTTGTAATTTTGGCACAATCTTTGTGCTGACATGTATATAAAACCTTTACCTTTCTCAAAAAGAAAATAACGAAAGCAAAAGATCCATATAGGTGATATGAAACACTTAAGATTTAGGTTTAGTTGTGTTGATACACTTACATTTGACCCATTGATTTGCTAAGAGTCGTTTTTGTTTAGAGATTTCTATGTCACTAGATGGATTAGACTAAGATTTAGAGAACCTCCAGTTCTAATTTTAGACTAAGATTTAGAGAACCTCTAGTTTTATATAACTCTTATCTTGAGTATTGTCATGGAACTGACTCAAATTGAGTGAAATAGACTTATACATATTAGCCAACATAACTACAATTTTTGTTATTGATAATATGTAGTTACTGTTGTACCAATTATAGAGGGAAAAAGGAAGAAGCAAATACAGTGCTGCTGCTGCCTGAAACTTGGCATATGAATGCCTCATATGCATCATACTTAAGCACCTGCTTCCCGTCCTCAAACCTATTCCTATTGAAAATGGTTGCAGAAAAGAAAATGCTACCAAACTTACGATACTAAATTTGACGTGTGTACTTTATAAACGTACTTTATATGTAGCAGAGAAGAATTAATGAAAGTAATAGGTGAAATATTAGTTTGATATAGAAAATATCACGTCAAATTTAAATATGATTAAGTGAGACAATTGAATTCTTGAAATTTATATGAAATAGCATGAATATAGAAAAATGTCAAGTCTTCTTTGTCTCTATCTCAGTTGCATAACTACCTAGGTAAAAAAGTGTTGCAATTTGTTTGTAGTGTGTGATCATATTAGCATAGACGGCTGGTCTGAAAGTACTTCCTATTTTCATTTCGGGGTACCCAAACTTCCATTGGACTATGTTCTTAACACTGTCCTAATGATCACAGTACTAAGTCCTTCATTTCCTACTGCCAATTGATTTCATTCGCTCTGAAAAGTCACAAGTTGACTAAGGTTTTAAAAACTAAATTAACAAAAATTTGTGTTGTTTGATGCATGATGCAGGATTATGTACCAGAAGATATCGAAAGCATTTCTGGTTTTGAACCTCCTCTTTCCCCAGATTCCAGCTACAGTAACTTGCAACTTGGATCAGAGGACTACGCCAAGGAGCCACCTTTAGTTCCGCCTCATCTACAAATGACTTTGCTTAATGTTCCATCATCTCAAATGGAAATTCCACCTCCTTTATCAAGACCTCAACATGTGGTACTTAACCACCTATACATGCAGAAGGGAAAGAGTACCCCGTCTGTGGTAGCACTCGGCTCAACTAATCGATTCCTGTCCAAATACGTGACAGTGGTACTTTACAAGTCCATACAGAGGTGAACATACGTCTTTTAATAACTTTAAGTCCGGTGACAAATGATTAGAAGTAAGGTCTCAACTCATGGCCACTCAAGAAAAGTAGCAGAGGAATGTGTTGACATACTGTCAATTTACATGTAATCACTTATACGTATCTCGCAGTTACAATATGTAATGTCACACGATTGAAAGAGAAAAACTGTGCTTGTGGTACTTTTGAGTTGTGCTGGAATCTAGAGTTAAGTAGATAAGATAGGATTGGATGTTTCAGCTTTTGAATGGAATCCATGAACCATAATCTCTTGTTTTCCTTCCCAGTTCAATGAAAATTTTGGCTTTAGTTTTATTGAATGATAATTTGTTATTAGTTAATTTATACCAAATCAAATGGATTGATTCGTACATTAGACATCAGTCATATTCTAAAATTTACATTTTTTTTTCATGAAATTGATTATGCATGTGATGTTATTTATATGTAATAAAAAAAATATCATTATAAAAAAGTTTCGTATAAATTAACTAATAATAACAATTTGAAGTGCTATTGGAGTTGAAACTGGAGATGAAACTTTTATAAAATAAAAAAATCGCTAATTCGGTGATTCCTTTCCCTTTTACCCCATTTTACTTTGCTTTTACCAGTCCTCCATTTCCCTTCCGCCGCCGCTTTATATAACTTTTTTTTTTTTTACCTCTACAATGGAATCCCTCACCGACGGCGACGGCCATCCATCAAACGACATCGCATCTTTCGCTGATAACCTTGCTCCTTTCCCTGACTCTACTAACGTCGTTTACGAGAATCCATCTGCCGTTATTCCTCCGCCGGGAATCCACCGCCTTCCGGTTTCCCCTGTCCGTAAACTCCGACCGGTGCGGTTTGGAAACGGACGCAACTATGTCGATATGGTGGACAACAATTGTGATATTGACGAAGCTTTGATGACTTGCACCAGTGATTTAGGGTTTTTGAGTCAGTTTTCTGCTCAAAATGAGTCTACGGTGATGCCCAGGGAGTGTGGATTTGTTGATTCTTTGGACGAGAATGGCGTCGCTAGGTGCTCGGAGGCGGAAATTTCAGCAGTTCAGCAAATGAAGTTGGAGTTTGATGCTGATTGCTTGAATTTGATCTCGCAATCTCGTATTTTGGAGGCTGAATTTAGGTAATCTTCGGTATTATTAATAATAGCGCCATGCTTTATTATGCTGTTTGATATTTATGGGATTAGATTATGTGAGCAAAGGTCTTCATTTAGTGGTAATTAGCTCTTTAAATATTCATGTTGAGCTAATATGATTCGTAATTGCATTATTTTTATTTTATTAACTTTCCAAAATTCCAATTGTTTTTGTTGCTAATTAGTACTTATATTCAGTGCTTTTGTCACATAAAGTACTTGATGTCATTACCAGTAAACTTTAAATTTAAGTTTAAAGTGCTTTTGTCAAAAAAAAATTTAAGCTTTTTGAAACTTATTTTAGATAAGTTCAAAACCTTTTGACATTAGAAATGGTTCATATTTTTTCTTCTTTCTTTTCATTTTATTTACACCTTAGAAGTCATTTTTAGGGTATCAAATCTACATCAATTAGTAGATTGGTGGTTGATGTTATAGCCGAGGGTCTATCGGAAACAACCTCTCTACCTTTGCGGTATCGGGTGAAGTAAAGTACACTCTACCCTCCCTAGAAGGACTACATTGGGTATGTTGTTGTGGTTCATGTCATATAGGGGAAAGAAAGCGGCTAATAAGGTCTTGAATTTGTATGGTTGGTTGTGCTGGGATTAACGGTAGCCTGTGCTTCAAACTTACTGCCAAGGTCTAATTTTTCATGCCAGCAACATACTCCAACGTAGTTCTGATGGATAATGTAACCTATTGTAATCCAGATAATTGAATGACAATGATTTATTTGAATAACAAAAGTGATTTTCTAGGAATGAATGGTTTCTCTAACGAAATTCTGAAAGATATGAAAGAATTTGCAATAGTATGTTACAAGAATCTGTGAACTTCCCAAGCCATTACTTTCTTCAACCTGATTCAACTAGCATTTACGTTGATGCAGCTCATCTTCAGATGACAGTGAATCATCCGAGGCCATTGAAGAACATTTAAATAGGAAGAGAAAGAGGGGAACACGGAAGAGTCTTAAATTAAGTGTTGAAGACATGGTAAAGAGGTTGATGGACAAGCAAGAGCAGATGTACAAACAGCTAATAGAGATGCTAGAGAAGAAGGAAGAGGAGAGAATCATTCGGGAAGAAGCTTGGAAGCAGCAAGAGGTAGAGAGGGCAAAGCGGGATGGGGAGTTGAGAGCTGAAGAGACATCTAGAAACTTGGCTCTTATTGCTTTCCTTGAGAATCTGTTAGGTGAAGATTTCCAAATTCCAAAATCATCAGAAGTAACAAGTCAAGTTAAAGATGAAAGTGAGGTTCATGGTCAAGAAGCTGATCCATGTAATAGGAGATGGCCAAAATCTGAAGTACAAGCCCTTGTATCAGTTCGAACTTGTTTAGATCACAAGTTTCTTAAAGGGGCTAAAGGATCCGTGTGGGAAGAGGTAGCAGATGGATTGGCTAAGATGGGTTACATTCGGACAGCAAAAAAGTGTAAAGAAAAATGGGAGAACATTAACAAGTACTATAAAAGGACAATTGACAGTGGTAAGACACGTCCAAAAAACTACAGATCGTGCCCCTATTTCGATGAATTGGACACACTTTATAAGAAGGGACTGGTTAACCAAGGTGCTGGAAATTGTGTGAAGATTGAGACAGAAAACAAGAATGTGGATGGGGAAGAGTAAATATTACCCAAGTCCTGTTGTTGGATATTTCTTATTGCCTCATCCGTGGCGAAGGATGTGCTTATCCGATGAAGTACATAGTGGATCGACTTATTGCCTCTCCAAATACTTTGGTTGAACTTCACCTTGACAAACCAACACCATGGATTATTGCTGTAGTGTAATGTCATGATAGGTGTAAGCATATCTCTATTGATGCCTTGGAGGGAATTGTACTGTTTTGCTGCTTCTTGCAATGCATTTTGGTAACAAGAGTTCTCCATTGTAGTTTATATAAATTTTAGGCTGGACTCTTTTGTTTTGCCCTTCAATTTCACAATCACTCTCATAATTTATCGTAAAGATGATTTATTACAATACCAAAAAAATGAACTTTATCATTAAAACGTAACAAATGCTACAAGTGACTAGAAATTAGGTTAATTAAATGCAGTATATGTGGATCAAAAACTTGGGTATAATAGCATTTTCAGAGAAGAAAAGAAATAAAAGGACCTTTCTCTGAATGGGCTCTCTGCGGTTAGTCTGGCTTCAATAATGAAAAAAAAAAAAGAATCTAAATTTATATGAAATCAAGGGAAGTTGGATAATGTAAAACAAAAATCTGATTTTTATTAAAATTATGTGTATTGAAAGTTTGTAATTGTAAATACTTTTTTTTTATAAAAGAATTTATATATTTATATATATGCGATGCCTTAATAGTTAAGATTGTATTTTGATATCTTGTTTCTAAACTATGATTTGTCATTTGGTAAGATTGTATAAGAAATAGAAATTTTTTTAATAGTTTTCACAACTATTAATTATGCATCATTAATTATTAATTAATAAAATATGATTCAATGATTTACTTGTATTTATATAGTACTCCATCCATTTCAAATTAATTGAATTGTTGAGGTGTTTCACACCCTTTAAGAAAAGATGATTAAGAAATAAATTAGGCATAGCTTTTCATTTTTACCCTTATCAACTATTATCAAATTTATGATTAAAATAACTAAACATTAATTATATAACAAATTCCAATACTAACTAATGAAGGGTAAAATTGGAAGAATATTCTAAAAGTAGTCTTGAAGATTGAACAATTAAGTTAATTTGAAAAATGAAAAATATCTGAATAATTCAATTAATTTGAAATGGAGGGAGTACTTAGTACATATTTGAATTTGAATTTTGGCGAAAAGAAGCTATATAAATTAGTGGTGATTTTATTAAATTCATAAGGCTAAACGGGCCGGGGCAACCCATGGATTATAAGGGCTAGGGCTGTGCCGGACAAACAAAGAGGAACATCACATCCATTTCAATTTGAACAACAACAAACAGATTAGCTTCATTTTCCCCAAAAGATTAAAAAAAATAAAAAGCAGATTGCTCCATTTTCAACCATGGAGAATGCGGTTCAAGAGGTATTATTTATTTAACAATGGAGAGTGGCAAATTTGATGTAAATAATTTTTTATTTAGGATTTGTTAATTGCAGATAGTGGCGAAGCAAGTGTTGACGGTGGCAAAAGCGGTGGAGGACAAGCTTGATGAAGAGATTCATGCTTTAGATCGGTTAGATCTTGATGATTTGGAGGTTTTGAGAGAACGTAGATTGCAACAGATGAAGAAAATGGCTGAAAAACGGAATCGTTGGATTTCTCTCGGACATGGAGAATACTCCGAGATCCAAGCTGAAAAGGACTTTTTCTCTGTTGTTAAGGCTAGTGATCGCGTTGTTTGCCATTTCTACCGCGATAATTGGCCTTGCAAGGTAAATCTAGTTGTATTATTCGAATGTTGCATGAGGATGAGGAGGATTTGTGATAATTTTGATTGCAGGTGATGGACAAGCATTTGAGCATACTAGCAAAACAGCATATAGAGACACGTTTTGTGAAAATTAATGCAGAGAAAACCCCATACTTGGCTGAGAAGCTCAGAATTGTTGTTCTTCCAACCCTTGCCCTCATCAAAAATGCTAAAGTCGATAACTACCTGGTATGTCTCAATTAACTTTGAACTACTTGCACTCTGTTCATTTCTAAGCCATTATGTTATAATAGGTTGGATTTGATGAGCTTGGGGGTACCGATGAGTTTAGCACGGAGGAACTTGAAGAGAGGTTAGCTAAAGCTGATGTTATCATCTTTGAGGGTGAATCATCAAAAAATTTATCAAAATCCAAAGCTCAGTCGAAGAGTGTGAGGCAGAGTTCAAATCCTGACTCGTCGGACTCAGAGTAAATGTAGAATAGCTTGTTTATGTATTCCTTTCTAATACTCTAAAATACACTTCGTTATGGACAAAGACACCTATGGTGAAGAATTGAAATATGTTGTTTCTATTTCTCCATGTAAGCTATTATTGCTTTGGTTCATGTACTGCTCGAGATGCCTAGCTTTTTTTGCAATCAGTAATGTAGTTTCTGGGGGTCTGATAATACATTTCATTTGTTCCTTATTAAATTAGAGGTGCATTCTTTAAAGTCTAATGGATTCATCACTTGATTGCTCAGACAAATTCTCTTCAAATAACTGTTTCTTCACGTTACTGGCAGATAAATTTTGTCCCTGCACACAAAAAAATTAAGAAAATCCTGAATTCTTGTGTTGTGACTCCTAAATGTTTTTTTTTTTTTAAAAGGCGGTGTGGATACTCTTGGGGCTATGAGTATGGTTCGTAGGTCATTACGAATGGTTATAAAAGATTTTGGGCCTAAAGATACTAGCCAGTAATATTCTCAAAAGTTCATGTACTAACATATATGAAAAACTGAGAAAATTATGAATTCCTATTTTGTGACCCCTAAATGCTGTAAAAATTGTCATGGATCATGTAATGTAAAATACTATAAAAAGTGGTGTGGATCATGTAGATTCAGTCGCACATATTCTGGAATGAAACAATTCATACAAGTGCAAACAAGTGATCAAAATGGTTATCATGCAAAAAAATTTAATATAAGTTCAGGCCTAACCATGTTTAACTTAATGTGGTTTTGGTTTGGCTTGCAGACGTATTTAGGAATATATATCGATGAAATACAGAGATTATAGAATCAGTTAAAAACGCATGATTATGCATAGTTTCAAGCAATCAGAAGGACCAATAGACGAGCCCACACAGCAAAACAGGTTAAAATTTCACCTAGTAGCTTCTTTCAGCTCCTGGTTTTGAAGATACTATTAAGTACATGACCCAATCTACAGCTAATTTTACAGCACCTACATAAGGTTACAGGTACGCTTAAATGGATGCAAAGCACCCGACACTAGATCAAAAGAGGGTACCTTGGTGATAACAAGGGGGTGAGTATTGCAGGGGATGTCGGGTGCAAATAGAGTATGAAAAGATGCCGAAAACAGTAACTAGATCTAGTCTACTTTTACTATTAATGTACAATGTAACATGCACTCCCTATTCCAAAGGGATTTACTGCCGCGGTGCTGCTGGCGCCGTCTGCTGATGGGCCTGTCCATAGAATCCAATACCAGGAGGACGGTAAAATCCGCTGTTGGCAGGCTGCTGCTGAGATTGTGGCTGCTGAGTCTGCAGTTGCTGCTGCTGTGCTTGCTGGGGTGGTGGAGGAGGAGGCCTCAGTCCCATTGCAATTTGAGAAGACAGAGGTGGTTGAACGCCAGTACTATATCCATATGGCATCACCCCAATCATCATAGCTGCAGATTGAACTAACTGACTTGCAGGGGAATTTGCTGGATGTAATGGTGGTGGGGGAGGAGGAGGTGGAAACTGAGCTTGTATCTGGTTTGGCTGGGACACAGATTGCATGCCTGAGGATTGGGCAAGAGGAATGCCAGTAATCAATTGTTGTGACGAAGTAAAGTAAGTGGAGCTACCCCTTTCAGAACTGTTCATATCAGAAAAAGTCATTGGCTTATCTAACTTGAGCCGTTTCTCTGGGGATGCAAAAGGCAAGCTAGAAGTGAAGCCACTTGATTTCAATCCACTGCTCAGTGATGCAGCTTCTTCAGCAACAAGGGATGAAAGAACAGAGGTTAACATTTGAGCAGAAGATGTTGAAGCAGCAAGTTTTGCAGCAACAGCTGCTGCTGCCGACCTTTTGCTTTCCTCCTCATTAGTTTTGGAATTTGTGAAAGAAGTCACAGGATTGGGAGGTTGAGGCAGAGGAGGTATGTTGGTTAATTGCACTGAAGGCGGGGTTGGCTCAGTTGTTCTGGTGATTTCAATTGGAAGAATACCAGTATTCAATGGTGGAGCAGTAACACTGGGAGATGTCAGCCTCCTCCTCACATTTTTTGCTAGTTCAATCTGACCACACGCAACCTGCATGACAACCAGCTTTCCAATGATTACATTTTTGCAGACACCAGAGAAAAATATCTTTTAAGAATCAAGGAACAAATAACACATAAACGGTTCTCATTTATAGAAGCTATCCAATGATTACATTTCTGCAGAGGATCAAAATTCAGGAGAAAAAATGGAGATACTGCAGTTTTAAGACTACTTTGAATCAAAGTGGCTAACTGAAACCTATGTCGATTAAGAATCAAAAGCCGTTGCTCATTAGACAAGGCCCACGTGTTGTGCATATCTGGTGTTCTTGAGAAACCCAAAAACTTCAAACTTAAGAACTCAAATATGCATAGCTTACACATAAAGGAAGAGAGACATGCCCCTATCATATGTGGAAGAAAATGATACACAATCATGCTGGTTTTTGGAATACCACCAAAGACTAAGAGTGCATGCACACCAAAGAGGCTCAACACCAATGCCAAGCATTCAAAAACATGTCATTAGCATGAACAGGCTACATTCAATGATAATAGTTCAAGAGAATCAGCCTGGTCTGCTATGCCCATGCTAGCATTTGGGCATATGCAACTACTGAAGGTCGAGTGAATCAGCCTAGTTTGTCATTAAGCATTGAGCAGGCTAAACAACATACACAGTGTAATCCCACAAGGTCGGTCTAGAGAGGGTGGTGTATACGCTGACCTTACTCTCTAAAACAACATACCCAGTGTGATTTTCGCAATTTAATTTAACAGATTTTCACCTCTACAAACATGATTGTTTAATCAGATGATATTTATAAGGTAGTGGACAGAGAATAAACACCGGTCATGACAGGCATCAGAACAGGACATTGCTTTTGATTCCTCTAGTCACTCTTCTTAGGGAGACATACCAACTTTTTAAAGCATAAATGGGGACCTAAATTAAAGGGGAAAAATACTTGGGAAAGAACAAAATCTTCAACCCCTTTATTTGACCAAGACCTATACAGGAGATGGCAGAACACCTAAGACGGAAATTCTGAGTTACAACATTAAAGAGACATGCTGGAAAATGTTCCAAAACAAGGTTGGAAGAATCTTAGTGCATCAAGACACTCTTTAAGATTTTTTGATAACCAAGAAAATCCCAAGGGTCAATCGCACAAGGTCCGAAATCTGGTGGATAATGGTCCAGCCCCTCCACCTTTCTCTACTTAAACACCAAGTTCTTGTCTGAGACTGGGTTCAAACCCGTGACGTACGTCTAACCCATACATCACACACTGCTGTCTTACCACTAGACCGAGCCATGGAACGCACATACCCTGAAGAAGTTAAGTCAGCTTGCAAATTGCTGTCTACATCCAGTCACACATAATGACAAATAGGATAACGAAGTTAGTCATTTTCAAATAGTTGTCCGCATCGAGTCACACAAAATGACAAATTAGACAAAAAGGGTAAACAGCTGTTCAAGGGACAATTTGTTCAAGAACAATGTTTTTAAAACCGAATAGCACAAATACAAGACTCGTAGGGCTTTAAGCAAGAAGTGAGAAGAGAAGCACATACATTGCCAAATGAAGAGCATAATTTAAAGATAATACAACAGTTGCTTAATATACTTGAATGTACTCATAACAACGATTGCAACTTAAGTCACTAATTTTAGCATCTAATGCCCTATAATAATCCAAAGCTCATAAAGTGACATTCTTACTCCACATTCTATCAAACATAAAATAGTACATGGATTCTACTATAGCTTAATGCGACTATAACTTAATATTTTCAAACAAGCGTTGCATAATGTTATGCAGTGATTACTTCTTCTTACATGGCCAATCAAACACTGCATTACTCTTATGGAGATTATTTTCCTAATTCACTCAACCAAATATTGTATTATATTATGTGGAATCTAATGTTGAGATTCATCCAGCTTAACTAGAGAGTACTCTCCCTTCCTTACAATGCACATTTGTATAACATTTATGTTCGAGCTTTTAAAATATTTAATATCATTATACCATTTCAAAAATATTTCATGTAATTAGTTAATAATACCATCCATCAAACTTATGTCGACTGTTAACTCTTCCATTACCATTCAATTACTTTATGCAATTAAGCTCACTTTTGAAAACATTGGTTGAGATTAAATTGGAATCCTGGATAGGGTTGAATGGGTGAAAATTTTGGAGAGACTCTGTTGTTAGGCCTATATGTTAATGGGATGCAAAGGCATGCAATTTACAAGAGCAACCAGAGAAACAATAAACATAAGGTTGAATGGGTGAAAATTTTGGAGAGACTGTTGTAGGCCTATGTTTCAATGGGATGCAAAGGCATGCAATTTATAAGAGCAACCATATAAGGAAAAGTTGCATCATGTCATGTCTAATCACCTCTACCCAATACTTCTTCGGCCTACCTCTACCTTTCCTCATACCTACTATAACCAACCTCTCGCTCCTCCTCATTAGTAAAAGAAAAACATAAAAGTAAACAAGACTATTACCAATTCATAGCAGCTACAAATTATTAAAGTCCATATATACTCTTACACACACAGAACCGCCTTCCTCAGATTGTTCTGCAAACAGCAGGAATTCTGGTATGCAAAAGAATTGGTAAAGCTATAAAATCTCGAGGAAAACCATCGACACTAAATAAGAATCTAAAAGGTACAATACATCCATTTGGCTGGTAGCAAGGAATAATAAACAAGTCTCCGCATCTCCCTCTTCTCAAACTTAACTTTCCTCAAGAATTTCATAGATTTCATCATTGGATGAGTCTAAAAACTGCTCTTTCAACTCGAACCAAACAAACCAATTTGCTCAACACTAAAGTATACTAAATGTTCAATAATTCCAACAACTGATAATGCAATTAATTTAGTAAATGCAAAGAGGGATCCACACACATCAATTCTCCATGCACCTGTGGGTTTTTTGCGAACCTCTTACTGATTTTTCTGTTCCCTTTTTCTCGTGAGTGGATAAAATATAAGGAGATACAACAACATACCAGGTGTAATCCCACAGGTGGAGTCTAAGAAGATAAAATATAAAGAGATATGCGCAATAAAAGATTGGTATTGAGTGTACCTGCATCCCACCACGTAATAACTCTAGCTTAGATTCCTGAAAAAGCAATAATCGTTAGGGTTGACATGAGTGTTAAGATGGAAATGCAAAAATAGGAAAATAAAACCACTGGACTTTGTTAGTGACTAATAGAAGGATGGAAACACAGTCATGTAATTTTTGCATAATTCTTCTCGTCTATATAGACGTTATCAAATATAAGGTAAACAATAGAAGGTCTAAAAAGAATTAAGATAATCCTGGTGATAGGAGGTACACGAGGGTGTTAGATTCTTTTTCTTGCTTTTTTTTTGGGCAAGGGAAAGGGAAGAAAATGAAGAACTGTACTTGATCTTGAAGTGCATCTTTCAGCAGAGAAATCAAGGTAATTCTCAATGATTCAGCATTCTCAAAGTGGCTGATGCATTGATGAAGTATATTTTCCTGTTCTAGCAATTTCTCCATCAATTCAGAACCCTGGAGATTTCCTGAGCAACAGTCAGCAGAAAACACAATATCAAAAGTTTTAAAAGGAACAAGTACTTAGTTCAAGAAAAACTTCTAGTTCAAAAATAGCAATAAGTAATAGCAAGTAAGAGAAAATACTGCAGCGATGGAGTTTATGATTACGCCATGCGAGTATAAACAAAAACAAGGACTAATCTTTCCTGTGACCTTAAACTCTTAACGGCTTCTTCAAATTCATCTATAAATCTTACAAAAGCCAACCCGCTTTTGTTTATTCGCAACACTATAGTCCACCTTTAAATCCAGCTATAGTTAATAAATTTTCTTGCTAACAACTCTGAACCTATGTCTCCATACTATTTCTACATATTTTGTCATCTGTTAAAACTCACATTTTAAAAATTGTTCGTAACTAATTCATCATCAGTAAGATTTCTCAGTCCTTGTATCTAATCTAATCTATCTGTAAAACTTGAACCAGTAATTTTGTCTTCTTTTTCTAGACAGTCATAGTTCTCCAAATTCCAATCCTTTAACCATTCGGCAATTTAGCTTTGTTGGGATACCTATCACCTCTCACCGCAAAAAGATACCAGGTAACTGTGTCCACCAAGACTAGGATAAATGGAAAGAAGTCACCTAGTGTTTTTTGTTTGTACTGGGATGTGAACCTGAGATCTCATGGTTCTCAGGCCGCTTCATTGACCATTAGGCCACTCCCTTGGGGAGTACTGGACAATTTCATACATGCAGTTGTGCTCCAACGGTAGAATAGATGACATATGAAAGGGTAAAGCAAACCCACTGAAGATCATCTCTTTGAAAGCTAATGGTCTTTGGTGCCTCTCCCTATCCTTTACTTTTTATAATAGAGGAATTTATTTTTTTTCAGTTTCAAAACTCGAATAATAATGAATTCATTCTTATACCTTCCTCCACATAGACACCAAGTTTGGTTTCCCAGCAGGATTTTAACTCGTGACATGTACCTGCCTCACATCTCACACTAATCTTTGAATCAAATCCCTGAGGTTGATGCATTCATCTATCTTGATGACCTTGAATCATGAGTTGACATCTTATAGGGTTACGTTAAAGTTTATCATGCTAGCAAGAATATTCTCTTTTTACCATCTGACCTCCCTTTAACCATCATCCTCCATAACAATATTTCACTATAGCAGCCTATGCTTTTTGGAACCAATTTTCACATCACGTTATGTTATATTATATGTTCTCTGTAACGATATTTCGCTTTAATAACCAAAAAATATCCGTATAAACGACATTGTTATAGAGGTTTGATTGTATCACTTTTACTTCCAAGGGGTTCCTTTTTCAATGAAACAAATTCTACCTATCACCAAAGAGGGAGGACGTTCTTGATAGCTTACATGTTCAGATTGATTAACTAGTTAATATTTACTTGAATATTAACAACCTTTTTATTTTTTTACCCCTCCCTAGGAACTCCGACCTTTTTACTCCCTTGGTGACTCGAACTCACAACCTCAAGGCTGGAAGTGGAGGGTGCTTACCATCCGAGCAACCCCCTCTTGTCCAAATATTAACAACCTAATAAAAAATTGTGTAGATTAAAAGTTCCGTGTTGTCACTTGCTGAAAAAAACTCATTATACAAAGGTATGTGCACTAGACATACACAATTTTCATATTTATAATGTGGAAGTGCTCAAGATCCAACTTTCTTGGATCTTATGACGTCTCATTCACTTGCTACATGCTAGCTCAAGGGAGATGACTCCATGTTCCTACCTAACCAAAAATAGCAATGTGATTCTCCGAATGGTACATAACAACTTGCAACAGTTGATCAAAAGTATTGATTACTTCAAAGAGCAAAAAGTTGTTGGTTAGGCAAGTGCTCCAAAATCACTCATAAAGAGACAAGACTCTTGGCAGATAAATCATCTTTTTTTAATGATGGTGGTGTCCGGGCCAGCTTGCGGGTAACTCAACTATTGCACCAATTACCCACTACCTCCCACAAACACAGGTACCAAGTAATTTTGCCAACCAAGGCTTGGGCACATGGGAAAAAATCATCTAGAGTTTATTCCTTCGCTAGGATTTGAACCTAAGACTGGGTAGTTCTCCTCCCACTTCATTGACCACTAGGCCACACTCTTTGGTGCTAAGTCATATTTTAACCAGAAAGTTATATCAAAGGATGAATAGTCATATAGTTGGCATACAGAGCAGATACTCCTTACAGCAACAATGATCCTGTGCGAAGAATGCAACCGATCTCCACTATAACTAAACAATGACACAAAATGGATATGCAAGTATGCAACATCAATTTAAGAGACAGAAAAGATTGACATATTCTTCACTTTACTATATTCCAGCAGACAATTACTCTTTTACCTTGGGAGGAAAGGTTTTCAATATCATTCTCCATTTCCCCGACGCGAAAAACGGAATCTTTACACTTGTTCAAAGCATCTTCCTCATTCACATTTTCATCATGAACTAGTTGGAATGCTGTTACAATTTTTTCTGGAGTACAGCCAACAGCCAATTTCTGAAGTTGAAATTACCAAAACATTCAGATTACCAGTACAATAATCATGATAATAAACCCAGCGTGATTTTTGAACAGAAGAGTTTAATCTGATACTCACAATCCTTACTGAGTGAGCATCCTTCTTCACAACTTTGATAGGATTTGAGCTCTTCCCGTTGCTTACTGACGGAGCAGGACTCTTGCCCAACACTTCATCTTTAAGATTCTGACTCCTAGATCCAAATACTTTTCTCTCTTCCCATATATCAATCTGACATTACCCGAAAAAAGAAGAACAAACCAAATCAGAAAGAGCAGGGAGAAGTAAAAAGGTAATATGAAGAAAAAGAAGATTCACACAATTTTCCTAGCTCTAACCGATGCACAAGTTGATTTCTCATCTGTCAGTAACCCCCAACTTAACAACATACAAGTACACCTACCAGAAATCAGAAAGGGGATTACCAGTCTAGAAGCCACTTTCTTCCCACTTTCATCACCAGTTTCATAAACCTGCTTCAGAGACGCAGGAAGGACCTTCCAGAACTCATTAACAAACTCACTACCCCTGCGCCGACTATTTTGGAGAATATCATTGGCTAAGTACAGAAACGAAACACGTTGCTCCCGCTGTGCAGATCTGAACGATTTATCCCATGTTTCAACAATCTGCTTGGCTTTCTTACGATATGAAATGCACCATCGTGATAAAGCTGATAATATGTTAAAGGAAATTGCAATAAAGCTGAAACAAATACTCTAAAATTAGCACTGCACTGCATAATACCAAAAGTTTCTTGAAGACAACAAGAACAGTGTTTCAGCTATAAGTACCAAAACAGACTGCACTAGTAACATCCAGGGTATTCTGGAACAAAAAATGCTTCCTCCAATTACAGTACCTTTGCATTGTGTTAGTCATTGAATAATACTTTCCCAAATAGATAGAAGTTAGGTTGGTTTTACAACATAAGATAAAGTCAAAAGAAAAAGTGTGCCCATCTTGTTCAGAAAATAAACATCGGGTCTAACTCAACCACAAAAGGTAGTTGAGGTGAGGACTGCACAACAATTTAAGGAGACAATCTTAGATTCCCTCAATCAACGTGGAGCACTTAACATTTCCTCACATGCCCAAAGCTGGACATTTAAAGCGTGAATATAGAATGGGGACCCAATATTGGGCTAACCAAGAATTGAAACCGGTTTGTCTTTACTACCAAGTTTAGAAAATAGATTTTTAAAATTAGCTCATGAGAGAATATTGCTTAGGACCATATAAGGAGACACCAACTCATTCCCTCAATCAATATTAACACTAGACACTTCTCAGATGATCTTTATATTTTTTCTTAATCAGTAAATAAAATGGCTAAGCAGATTGAACTCTGCTATATCTTAATGAAACGTAGAGACACGTGTCCTCTAGTTTTAAAAAAATCACACTAAGAGATCTGAGAGGAGAACAAAAATATTTTTGATAACAACTTTTGATCAAATACCGGTGGGATCTCATAACTTAACCTCTAACATGAACACTTGATCAAATCAGGAGAGAAGTAGGGTAAATGGCCGATGCTACTGGACATAAGACAAGAAAAATGAATATACCTAGAATTGGCTTTCTCGATTCACAACATGACCAGATTTATCGTATTATAATAGCGAAACATTGCAACAAAATTGTATGATATTCAAGAACGTTTTCTACTACTTCAAAGTAGGAAAATAAATACTTACCTTCTTGTGCTATATTAGACAAGAGCCCCTACTTCTAGCTGTCAACAATCAATCATCAAGAAAATCTCTTTATGGTGCATTCGCACATTAATTTCCAAGCAAGGATGATGAAAAATGTAGAACATACTCAGACAAGTGACGTCAGTAAAACCAGAACATTGACCAACCTAATCGCAGTGTCATATCATAAACAAAACAGGCATTCTCAGTAACATCCAAAAGAAAGTTTGTAAAAAAATAGTAGGACAAGGCATGAAAAGGAATCTTATTTTATATCGCAGATGATGGCATATGATCAATCAGGTAGCATGTCATAACATTTGCATCAGCCAGAACTAAAAGGGAACATTTTGGTGAAGTGTTCTGGCTATAATACAATGTTTCTGTTTATCAACCCAAAAAAAAAAAATTGCTCACCTGAAATTATAGTATAGCACTGAGCATATTTGAAACGAAAAAGAGAAAATCAATACACTAATAATGGCATTCTTCAACACGTCCACTCACGTGCAAGCCTGACCAATCAAGTATGTCGAAATTCTTTTTGAAAAGGGATGGTGATGAGACTCGAAACATGACCTCTACCTTTCCTAATACCATGTTAAAGTTGTGTGACCTATTATCTAAAAGATTAAACTGTTAGAGGAAGCATACTTTTATTTATTTGATATGTCTTCAACGGTAAATAGTTGATTTTATTATAACCACAAAGTTTAACTAATATTACTTTTTAAAAAGAATTTACCCAAATACCAAAAAGCGTTCATTGAGGAAATTAAGCACTATTAACAAATTACATTTAGAATAAGATGTGTTTTTGAAAGTATTACGTTCAAGAAAATATATAAGTTATAGAATTTACAAGACAAGTATATATATGTATCAATTCTCTTTTTTATATACAATAAGGCAAGAGCAAACAAGAGCTCTTTTTAGCAGTACCAAATCTTATCTTTGTGAAGTACCACTAAGATGGAGTTTACATATGTATAATAGAGTTAAAAAAAAACTCACGAGCTAAGGGTAATTTTTAACAAGAAGAAGGTCTCTAAATTTATCTCAATGTAGAGCGAATACAAATGTAACTATTTACACTAAAGAAAGAAAAAGAAATAGTTGATATGATAGCTCAAGTAGTTAAGTCAAGGAGGACATTGATTTTAGGATTTCTTTTTTTAATTCTTTTTTATGACTGTGGTGTCCGGGCCAGCTTTCGCACCTCGACTAATTCCACCAGATACGTGCCACCTCCCACCAGCTACAGATAACTCTAACTACCAAGGCTAGGAGCCTAGGACAGATGGGAAGAATCACCTAGTGTTTTTTGTCTCCGCTAGGACTTGAACATTGATTTTAGGATTTAAGTGCTAACAACAATGCCATTAATAGATAAACAATGGAAATGGGAAGGAAATCGCCTGCTACCAAGGCAGATCCCGAATAAGTCAGATGAATTCTGTCCCAAAATATAACCAGGCAATATATGCATGAAGTATAATCTTCACAAACAAAAAGGATACATTCTATGCTTTGTTGTGAACTGTTAAGCTTAGACAACTTTTCTGCCAATTGCAGGCGATCAAAAGCATCATCACCCATCCCTGCAAATACCAGATAACCATTTTTTTGATAATGGTAACATACAAATACCAGATTAACATGAAAAATATGAAATAGGAAATCGATTTTATGAAAAAAATATTATCAAAGAGAGCAGGTTCCAAAAATCAACAATCAGGAAACCAAGAAATCATAGGGACTGGCCAAATATTTAAGAGTTTTATCTGGTCTGAGTAACACATCACATTTAATCAAATAACCCAACAAATTCATCTGTCAGAAAAAAGTATTCAACCTACATAGTTAAATTCATCAGGAGTAGCATGATTAGAAGGTATTGGCTTCGGAAACCCCATGATAGGCTGGACCCTGGTATCTTCTTTTTTCTTTTTCTTTTTTTTTTTGAAATGTATGGGTCCAATTTTTAACTTGTATAACTATTGTATAAGGGAGCATCTTCTTTATGTTTCACTATTACTTACTGGTGAATAAGGAGAAGACATATACTTGATTATAACTCATGCTGAAAAGTCAGTATCAGGCCAGGGCCTGTTAATCATTCAGCAACACTATGCAACTATATTCCATGAGCAAATGTTTTCAATATGTCTCTTAAGAACTGACCAACTCTTACAGGAGTACACAATCGATTAGACGATTACTATGGCAAACCACCAAAGTTGCCAAACAAAGAGGTTAAATGCAGCTCCAAACACGAGGAAAAGTAAAAACCCAGAAGAATGAAGAATGTTTATCCTACATGCTTAACTAGACTTCTCTTAAGTGTATTTGAACTTTATTTTTCTGATTTCCAACTTGTTCGCATAACCAAATTTGTTGTTGCTTTCCTTAGTTTTTCTTTCTTTTATTATGATGGTGATGTCAAGATAACGTTGCACGCACCTCAACTATTACACTGGGTACCTGCTATCTCCCACCAGCACAAGAAACCGGGCAACTCTACCCATAGAGAATCAGACAAATAGGAAAATCACCTAGTATTTTTTGTCTTTTGTTGGAATTTGAACCTGAGACCCCTCATGATTCTCCACCCACTACATTTCCCACTGGGACACACCTTAGGTGTTTTTGGTTGCTTTCAGAAAACTCTAAGGGGTCATTTGGTTGGGAACAAGTTATCCCGGGATAAGTTATCCTGGATAAGTTATTCCACCATGTATACAGGATAACTTATCTCATCACTAAGGTATAAATGGTGGGATAAATAATCCCAAGACTGCCTAATCCTCCAACCAAATGCAAGAAAATAGTTCTCCGTTTTATCTTGGGATTATTATACCTTATAACTCACACCAAACGACTCCTAAATGGTTTGTTGCACTTCCCATTTAGAATATAATGAGCTTTGGTAATTTCAATACCGCAAACAAGTGAACAACAAACTACGCCTCAATACCAAGAAAGAGCTATATGAATCCTACTAAGCCACTCCATTTAAATCATCTCATACAAAGTATCAATATACTATAAAAACAGTCAAATCATCATTTTTCTCAAAGTAGAGTAAAAATCATTCTCCTCCTTTAAACTTTTGTTAAACAAAAATGTACCTGAGAAACCCAAAAAGGAAGTATATCCACCTCAGGTTTGCTGTTTCTGCACGAATTAAAGAAAAACCTAAACGGTAGAAATGAAAATTAAAGATAATCAATGGCAACTGTTTCTATAGACGCAAAAAGAAAGAGGAGAATGTAAGCTTTACCTCAATTTCAGGGGTAAACCCTAACAGAGCGGTGGTTTTGCGAGGGTGAAGACGGATGTGGAAACCAGTCTGGGCGGAAGCACAGTCCTAATTGGGGAAAAAAGGACTAGTAATACAAAATAGAACTAATTTTGGGTCATATCTTTGGATTTTTTGAGATTAATAATGCAATCTTGGAGCATAGTTTATTTATTGATTTTGTATAATTAATAATATAATAAAAATAAAATATTTATGAAACTGATAAAATTAATTTTGAAATATGAATTTATATGTATTATATGAAAGGATTGTATTATGAATGTGAATTAATAGATAATATATTAACCTTATTAAGTTTTTTTATGAATATAAGTGCCTTCCATCAGTGTTTTAAAAGGCGGGGGCATGAGGCGAGACGTTTTACTTAGTATAGGGCGAGGCGTAAGCCTCGAGACTTGGGGCGTAAGCCTTATGGATTTTTAAATTTTTAATTTACAATATAGTATAATAATATAATAACACAAAATTATAAAAATACATCAATAGTTTGAAATAATTATAAACATGATTAGGAAACTCATAGAAAATAAAACTTCTAACATGATTATACAAGAAATCTAATATCTAACTTTCTAATAATAAAATAATCATTATTTCTAAAAATATTTTTTTATCATTCTATACAATTTACCCCCTCTCCCCCCCCCCCCCAAGAAAATAATCAATAAAACTTACTAGTATTATAATAAAAACATCACTCCGTCATGAATAAAAATAAAATTACTTTCAATTAGCTAAATAAAATATGATAATTTTGAGACATGGCAAAATCATATGAATCAATGATAAGTGAAAAAGTAAAATTTCGCTACGTATTTTTGAACGAAATGTTACGTAATATATAATCATCTTCACAATGTTGCCAAATAGTAAAAATGCGATACTACAACTTGCTATTTGAGTTACTCTCAATCTTATTATCTCTATAGATTGAAAAATTATTAAGTATCATTCATTTATTTAAGAATTTTGAGGGTCAACAAAGTTAACTAAAAATTTTAACACATAATTTGCGTAAGATCTGTTAGGCGAGTCCCGAGCGTTGGGCGTGCTTAGAGCGTACAGTTGGACGCTTAGGACGTAAGTCTTACAGAACTAAGTCCCACACTTGAGTCTCGGGGCATTTTGCTAGAGTCCCGCCCCAGGGCGAGCCCCGAGGTGAGTCCCAACAGAGTTTTTCAAAACACTGCGGCTTCCACTATGGGTTAGTAAGACACGATTATGGATCCGAATTTGGCATTTTACTTAGGTTCTAAAGTTGAATATTTAAAATGTTCTAACTCTACATAAAATTTAAAATTGTTGCGATAATTGAATATGAATGGATATTGTGCCACCTCTCTCCAAGTCTTCTTGGGTATATCTACCTCTACTCTCCTTACATTCATTGTAATTAACTTCTCACCCCTCCTAATGGTGATATTTGTGCATCTTCTCTCCAAATGTTTGAATCATCTCAATTTCACATCTCTTATCTTGAACGAAGTTCACTCTTACCTTATCTCATATAACTTCGTTTGTGATCTCATCACTCGTAGTATCCCACACATCCATCTCAATATCCTCATATTTGCTATATTTTCATCTGCTGGACAATTCTTGACCGGACAACATTTTGTCCCATACAATATAGATGGTTTGACCACCGCTTTATAACCTTACCTTTAAGGCGGGGTTGGATTGTAATCCTAGCTTGCGTTTGGACATGTGATATGAAATCATCATTTCAAATTAGTATTTGGACATTTGATTGGGATCATGATTTGAAATTATGAGATTCCAAATCGTGATTTCTCATATGATTATTTTTTTTATAAAAAAGACTTATCATTTTAAATTTTGTAAAAAAAAAAAAACACTTATGTTCAGCATGACGAGATTGTATGTACCATGTGAAAAGATTATTTTAACTAATTGCTACTACTATTGTTGACTAGTGAGTCTTTATAAATTGATGTGAATTTAAAAGCTTGTAATCACAAGCATTCATTTATGAAAGGAACGTAGAGATATGTGATTTTCAATGCAACGTCTTAAATATTTTCCTCCATACCAAAGGAGAAAAATAATTTTAAAAAATCTTGTACTCCATAGAATAGGTATGTATTTTTCTACATAATAAGAAGCCATGGATAATCTGGGTAATATCAATACCCCTATAATAGAATTCAAATATAATAAATTATATTTAGAAAAAGCATATTTTAATTTTTAAATATGACTAAACATAATTTTAACTCCAACTTCAACTTTTAAAATCTCAAATAAAATGAATTATATTTGATTTTAATGGTCAAAACACATTTAATTCCAACTTTACCGCGGATATGCTAGATTTTCGTTACTGCATATCATATTTCATTTGTAAATTTCTAAATATATTATAGATGTCGTGTAATTTTAAACTTAATCTAAATCAATGAATTTATGAATCAAAAATTGATTAAAAACTAATTAGCATTATCGAATTACCGACAAAGATGAAACCCCACTTTGAGTTTAATCTGATTCATTATAGTAAAAGTAACAATTAATTAATGATAATGTTTATGATGAAAGTTGAGGGAGTAGTACGAAAATGTGCAGCTTTGTTGAGAAAGGAGAAAAGGGGAATTAAATGGGTGAATGCTCAAGCTTATTTATTCCGGCGAATTAATGTCTTCTTCTCGTTCATTGCCACGTGTCATTTCTCTTAATAATATTTGTAGCTATAAATATGCCCACATACACTCTCTCTCTCTCTCTCTCTATATATATATATATCTAGAGAGAGATGGATAATAATGGTAAAGATGTTAATGTTGGTGATTCAGGATTTTTCATGGTTATCACACATTCCCTTCTACACCTGGTATGCGTAGTTCTCTTTTACTTTTACAAATGCATTATAATTTATATGAAACTTCGTAACATGCATGCGTCTATATCAAAAAACAGTTTGGATTGCGTACACATGGATTACTCTTTCAGACTACACTTGTGGGCAATGCTTTTGTTAATTTATCTTCTTTAGCTATGTTGAATGGAGAGCGGGCTGTTTGTAAAAAATGGACACAGCCATTTCTGGTTAACTTAAACACAAAAATTAAGGGAAACAAGTGGCATGCACGCAATCTTTTAACCTATAGCTATCGAGGAGAATATAGTTATAGGTTAGTTGAATAAGAAGAAGAGCCCATAAATGCGAGGGAATATAGTTAGTTGAAGAGCAAACAAAATAAGATAGATGACGAAACTATATATATAGGAAGCGTTTTCTCCGTTACATTAACTAGTCAATATTCAGTGTTCACCATCTCTTTTGTCCAAAATAATTAGTAGTACGTGCTTTTCTAGAAATTGGAGCCAAAGGGTTCATCCCTGTGCCATTAGTTTTGTAACGAAGTTAATTAATACTAGCAAATGTAATTAGACGAAGGTTTTGATGATATAGATGTATATCATTTGACTAATTGTGTGGAAATAATTAAGGTACGGAGATGAGGATGGGAGTGACTGCTCATCTCAACCTGCAGGCACAAGATTCAGAATGCACCATTCGATTCATGCCAATAGCAAACGTGATCAGAATCATGCCAAGATATCTGATGACTCCAAAGAGACCATCCAAGAATGTGTTTCTGAGTTCATAAGCTTTGTAACTGGTGAAGCCAATGACCGTTGCCAGCGTGAGCAGCGCAAGACCATCACTGCTGAAGACGTCCTTTGGGCAATGAGCAAGCTTGGTTTTGATGACTACATTGAACCCTTCACTTTGTACTTGCATCGTTATCGTGAATTTGATGGTTCCTTGAGAGGGGAGCCTTGGCTGTTGAAGCACCCAATGGTTGATCCGCCCTATCACCTGCTACCTCCTAATTTTCCAATGCCTCATCACCATGCAGGTTACTTTGTCTATCCACCACCAATGGATATGCAGGGGGGTGGAATTACTTCTCAGTGTGCGGTGGCTGCAGTGGAAAGTGACGACGTTGAGTCTCCTACAGAGGAGGGTGAGGAGTGATCAGTTTCTCTGCAGAAAGTATCTGTTACCTAATCTAGGATAGTTCTTTGCAAAATTTAGAAATGTTTCTTATGAACTAAGTGAGCCAAATGTGGCCTCTCCAATTGGCTGTTTGTATATAATGCTGCCTCTCTATTTTGAGTATTTGGTTGCTGATTGCTTGTGACTTCTATATATTTTGATGCAAAATCCTTGAAACCAATCTACACTTTTGGGCCTTGATCAATTTGTTGTAATGGATTACACAGCGCAAGAAGAACACTTGGCTAGGACAGACTATTTTGGTCAAATCTATCAGCAAAAACAAAAAAAACAAATCATATGTTTGCTATCTCAAGTTTGCACGAAGCATAATACATCAAACTATCCTTCCCAACATGTTTATGTACCCAAAAAGATGAAGAACAACATGAGGAAGAAACAAAGTCATATAGTGCAAAAAGAAAATTGAAGTTAAGCACGTTCTCAACAAGGCAAACTTCACTATAATTGTCGTCTCTCCAGGACAAGTTCTGGAGAACAAAGATAATACCACCGACTATGCTGATAGGATCTAGTGGAAGCTTTTGAAACTTCAACTCTCAATGCACTGTCTTTTAAACTCATGATCATCTTTCTCTTCAGTCTCTTCTTCCAGTTCAATATCATATATTTTAAGCTCGTGATCATCTTTCCCTTCAGTATCTTCTTCCTGTTCAATATCATTATCACCCTCACATCTTTTCCTCAGTGGAATCACTTCAAAGAATGAAGTTTTCCAGTCTCCTGTCTCCAAGTATTTCAGAAGTATCTCTACCACTTGATTGACTGTAAGGACCTGCACAAGAAAAATACCTGTTAGACAAACAGTGTTTTCAAAATTTTCTACACAGGCCATATAGTAAACTGGCCACCAACAATTTATTGGCAAAGAAAAGAGAATCTACTATTGACCATATTACCAGTCTAACAACAAAAAATTGGAGCCTTTAGACTTCCCATATGTTACCACCAATCATATGTTCTCTCAAGATGCAAGAGCCCCATGATACACCTAACCTTTATCTGCCCTCTATTGAAGAGCCCCATGACTTGAGCATATTAGTGTTCAGTTCTTTGAGTTGAAATATTTTGGTTTCAGAGTTCTCATTGGCATAATATTTCAACTCAAAGAACTGAACACTAATATGCTCAAGTCTGCAGGACATCTATGAAGTAGTTTCAGAGTTCTTTGAGTTGAAATATTTTGGTTTCAGAGTTGAAATATTTTGATAGACAACTTTGAGGATGCACATCTAGACACCTCAACTTGTCCCCACTGTGTCAGTTGAACTTTTCAACTTACAAAATGATCATCTAGACATCTCCAAAATTTATGTGTCACTTCAGTATAGGGGTGTCCACGAGACACAATGAGGGCGAGTTGAAGTGTCTAGATGTGCATTCTCAAAGTAAAGTTGGTGTGTTTAGTTGTCAACTGAGGCCAAGTTAAGGTGTCTATCTATGTATTATGCCTTCTTAATTAATGTTAAATTAGAGGTGTAATAACTTCAATTAGTTTGCTCTTTTTGTTGGAAATTTTAAACATGTATGGAAAAAATAATTTAAACTCATAAGCCAGAAACAATTCAATACGGTACATATCTCAATTTTCAAGTAAAGGAGAGATTTAATGTTTTTATTATAAAAGAAACCATTCACTGCGTATGTTGTTGTTGTTGTTTTATAAAAGAAACCATTATGGCTATCCCTTTTACACTAATCATTTGGTTTCTGACTTTTTCATGTTACAGAGTGATGATTTGAAGTACGAAGCAGGAGAGGTTGACTATTGATTAAGATGAGCAAAATTATCTGACAAATGGCTCTTGACCTGTTTAGGAACCCTTTTCAACGCATTCTATAACAGGTTGAAAACCGCTTGACCCAAAATTTAAATGGGATTGTTGAAATAGGTTGAGAGAGGACGAGTTGTGGGGTGGGGGATGGGGGATGGGGGATGGGGCACACAAATATGAGTTGAATTTGCCACCAATAGTTGTGCCAAAAGATATAAGATTCACTATTCATGCATCTGCCTAGTGGCTTCAAATTTCAATGATATGCCACTGGATCAATCATTTTGCTATTTTTAAAACTTCTTCTGTGACAAAATATATGCTCAAAATGATGAACCAAAATGTTACTAGAAAGATAAATGGTGCCACTAAAACAATATAAGATATTGAATTATTACCATAGAACTGGATAGCTTAAAGTGGTGCATATTGAAGGAAACACAAACAAGATTCTCTTGGCTTCAAGATAAACCTCAATATCCATAGTCTCTCAGACTAGTATGTATGTCCTATGATCTCTCGGTGCCTCTTGAATAATTCGATTCTAAACTCTCAGATCTAGGAAGTTTCAACCACTATGAAATACCATCAACAATTTGAAACTAGCAACTTATAAATGCTAGTGACGTGTCTTTTACCTCGGAATACATTCATATGTTAAGCATTTCGATGTTTCTAACTATATGGAACCCCTAACCCTGAAACTATGAGCCAATAATCAAATCTGCAGATCATTGACATCCTTTAACAAGAGAGGTCAAATTTAAGTACCCAACTTTATATTATCTTGGAAAAAAATAAAAGAAAGCATAGCACTTCATTGATGTCCTGCAGAGACATGGCAAAGCATTTAAAGAAAGCTCATATAGCAAATCACGAAACAGTCATTAGATTTCTTTAGCATAGATACAGGGAGCAGTCTCTTTAGAGTTCAGCTTCAAGACATATCGAGAGCTTTATTAGCCAGTGCTGTTTTTCAGGTGAACTAACTGAGGCACATAGCATAGCAGCACACTTTAAATAATCGTCTTAACCAGCAAAAACAAATCGTCAAGCATAAAGAAGGTTGCAAGCACTCAGATATTACCTCATTAACATAGTTTACAATGCAGGGTCTCAAGGCAACATAGAGAAGCAGCTCAATGATTCGAACATACCTGGGAACTAGACATCTTTAGGTAAGCTCCTATTGGGAGTTTTGCTGTTTGAATCCCTTGGTCTTCTGCTTTTTTCATGGTTAGCCCTTTCCACCGATTCCTATCCACCAAACCACCAATGATATATATATGCTTTGGATCAAGGACGTCTAGTGTTGTTTCTGAGTCTGCAGTCAGATATACAAGGCGTTCCTTCTGATCTTGGAATGCTTCAATATATGGCCGGTTCTCCTTTTCAATTAACCACTTGTCAAATCCTGGTAGTCTTTGCAACTGAGCTTGCATTTCTCCTTGACAGCCAGTCAACCAGAGGTGAGCAGGACAACTCCACCTTCCATTCACCGCATAACAGTACATGATCTGCCATAAGTCCAATAGCTTTAGCTTGTTCGGTTCAAACATGTGAGGTAAAAGTGCATTTGTAAAGAAGCAAGAAACAGGAAGAATTAATTCAAGATTCAGCTTCATGCCAAAAGTATTCAAGTATTCTGCAACTGTCACTGAAACCCTATACAATCAAATCAGCTAAAGGATATTGGAAGAAAAACAGTGACTTTCGGCTTCTAGCATCGAAACTGTTTTATGTAAAAAAGCACCATTTCACCAAAAATGTGTTTAGTGTAAAATTCAACAAATTGAAACTTAACCAAAAAAGAAGAAAGAAACCTGTTGAACGAGGCTATGGAGCTCACTGGAATTCATGAGGTGATCAAACTCGAGATCAATAACTACATTTTGGCCATTTTCTTTAGCTTTAGTGAGCCTCTGTATCTTCTTTCCTTTTTCGTCTGAGCGTTGGTCCATTCTCTCTTTCCTTAAGCACTTCCTCGCCTCTATCAACTGTTGTTTCTCCTCTTCGGTGGCGCCGGCTAGCTTCTCCTCCCATTCCTTACGCTTGCGTTCCCCTTCTCTCTTCTTCTGCTCTTTCAGCAATGCCTTTTTCTCCGCCTTTTTGACCTCGTATCGTTGCTGCTTCAACAGTTTCTTCTGTGCGTTCTTCGACAGCGGTGGACATGGCTGCTGCTGCTGTTCGACTTCCACTTCCACTTCCACTTGTTCCTCAACTGCCATTGTTTTCCCTTCTTCCATAGCAGAAAGAAATTGTTGCTTAACATTGGGGCTTAAGCACACAGGAGGACTCTGGGGCCTCCATTGTTTCACTCCTGACCCGGCCCAAAAAGAACTACTTGAATATTTTTTTTATTTTAATAAACGGAAAAGGGTCAAAATTACCCTCGAACTATTCAAAATAACTCATATATACCCTTTATTTATTTTTGGGATCAAAACTACCCTTGCCGTCTATGTTTTTGACCACAAAATGCCCTTAAAACGTTATATTGCCATTGGAGCTTACATGGCAGCTCTAATGACAAAGATAATGTTTTAAGGGCATTTGTGGTCCAAAACATAAACGACAAGGATAGGTTTGATCCCAAAAATAAATAAAAGGTATATATGAGCTATTTCAAATAGTTGAAGGTTAATTTTGACCCTTTTCCGTTTAATAAATAATATGACTAGTTTGAACTCACTTTACTGAATATAAAATTATAAAGAGAAAGAAAATGAAAAGATACACAAATTATAATCATTATTACTTATTTGAAGGAATTTAAAATTTTACTCTTTTGTCTCATATTAACTGATCACCTTTCTAAAAATATTTGTCTCAAGTTACTTGATCACTTGCTAAATCAAGATAAAATTAATTAAATTTTTCCCATTTTACCCTATAATTAATATCATAAATGTGCATAAGTTCCAATAATACCTTTTGTATGCCCTATGTCCATAAATTATCTCGATATCCATCAATATGAATAAAGGATAAATTTGTCAAATTGATCATCTTATTTATGATTTTTTAAGTACCGTGTAAAATAGAAAATGATCAGTTATTATGGGAAGAATGGAGTAATATTTTATATATATTTGACTTGCATATCAAAAACCCTTTGTAACTTCTTAATTTTCCTGTGCATTGATGAAACTTAAATACACATGTTAATACATATTAAGTAGGTGATTGGACATGCTTTTTCATTTCGTGATTTGAAATTTGAGATGAAATTAGCGTGTGGCCATGCGATTTGGGCATTTCAAATCATGATATCATATTTTTCATATATAAAAATTGACCCACAAGTTTATATTTTGTATAAAAAACACACTATTTTATATATACATATTTTGTGCGAGAATACCAAAGGAGTGACGAAATATTCACGAAATATGAAAATGATGATATAATTACTAATGATATTGACCAACAAACGACACAATTAATAAAATACACTACAACTCATGTTCAATTTACTTTATATTGAACTACAGTTCAATCAATAAATATTGTATTAAAAAAAAATATATAGTTTCGTGATAGTGTACTATATTTTCGTTATGTATTTTTGCTTATTTGCAAGATGGTATAAAGAATTTTGGCAATTTTGATAATTTTCACAATTTATGATCCGCTTTAATCTTTATGAGCAAACAATACAACTTAAAAATTCAAATTGCATATTTAAACAAATCTCCAACTCTCATGTAATTTCATATCATAATTTTATCTCACATAGCCATAAATGGATAAGAAACTATACGACTAATAAGGATAGGGGGCTAGCCCCAACCTTCTTCCGGGAAAATGGAAAACAAGGATACGAATCTTCTTGAATGGATCCCTCTTGTTTATGTTTAGTCCTCTTCCTGTCTCACCCCACATAAAATATATTCATTCTCGACTATTTATTAACCTTCTACCCCAATTTTCGACCTACTTGTGTTCTTCTCTAGGGTCATGTTCATAGTAAATCAAAGTCGTATCATGTCATGTCTAATCATCTTCTAGTTCTTTTTCAACTAACCTCTCACACCTCCTCATTAGTTCATCGATGCAACTCTTCTTCACATACCTAAATTATCTCAGTTTCGCTTCTCTCATCTTGTCCTTCATTGAGACTAACAAACATAATACTATAGCTACACATTCTAACGAATGAAAGAAGCTCACCATGTATGATACAAGCGATGACGATTCCATTATTGCCTTTTCTATTTCGTGCCACAAACAAACACCTTTGATTCATCCACATTAACGCTAGGGACTCTACCCTCACCCACCAACCCTTAATAGAATTAACCAACCAAGATAAAAACTTCTTTGACAACCATTAAACCAAAAAGCACTAAAGACTATTTTGATCCATATCAAACATAAGATTCAAAATTGTAATCTTCCTACTTTTATTAGTTGTAAAAAAACATCCGATCTTGTTCATTCTCATTTTCCACTGCTTTGAGCTCTAGCTTTTATCTTTTTTTAGGGTGTATATGCAAAAAATTCACTATGAAAATTGACACTACACAATCCATGAAGAATATGATGTGTTTGACCTTGCTTTTCTTGATTTCCCCATCCCTCCAAAACTTCACCCAAACTCTTTTTTCAAATTATTTGAAAATTTATGTTCAAACTCTAGTTATATGGGAAGTTTAGTGTAAGATATGGAAATAGGATTAAATAGAGGGACATGAAAAGAAAGAAACCTAAGGAGTAAATCTGGGGATAAATATGTGCTGAAGTGAAGAGCTCCAAAGTAATTTCCTTTCTCTCTCTGTCTCTCTCTCTTGTCGAAACAAAAAGCCTACCTACACCTCCGGAGCTGAATGTCCTAAAACTCTCTGTTGGGACAGAAAACGACAGAGACCATGGCTTCGAAGCTCCAACTTCAGCTCAAGGAGCTCGGATCCAAGCTTGAAAACCCTCCAACTAGTAAAGACTCTCTTATCAAACTCTTAAAGGTGCGTTAAGAAATTCCTTATTTCTTTGAAACAAACTTGTTTGAATTCAATTATTCACATTGAATGCACTGCTTCCACTTGTATTCTGCTTTTTTCGTGTGATGATAGTTGAAGCTCATGCAGTCTTGCTAGTTGTTTCAGTTGAATTAGGGTTAGTCATACAGATTCATGTTTTTTCCCTTTCCGAAAGTGGGTAAAATTGGATAAAGCTTTCTTCTTTTCGTTTTTACTTTTTTATTTAATGTGAAATATGGGTCTTTTTTAGTTTCTTCTTTAATTTCATGCGGTTTTATTTACCATTCCTTCTTACCATTCTTCATGGCTTTTTGTCTTTCCCACTTCCTCAATTTAGGGAAAATTTCCATTAAGTGAATTAAGAAACTGAAGAATGTGAAGAATCCAACTATAAAGCTTTCGACTTTAGGTTGCAGATGAGCTTCCTTTGCTGAATTAAAGCTTTAATGGGTTACTTTGGCTTCTCCCCCTTTCTTAGGAATATACAAGCGTATGTATACACTATGCTGCAGATTTTTTTTCTTCATACACTGTGCTGGATGGATAGCTATATATTATGTGGTCAGTTCGCCCAATAGAAACATCATCTATTTTTTTTTCGTGTGTAAACAATGATCTCTTTTTAGAGTTGCATGTTTCCTATGCATACACACGGCTCTAGGAAGTTTGTATTCTGAAATGCTGGAATTATTTTGTCACCTTGCTATAGCACCACTAGGATAGACAGAGTCCAATGTAGCTTGATTTTAACTTCAAACCAAAATAAGGCATCTTAGTTCATATTAGACTCACTGTTTTTTTTAGGGAAACTTCACGATTGACAATTTGAAAAGAATCCAGAGCACCTTCTTCTTTAGTTGTTAATTGATTTGTATTTAAAGTAAAAATTGGTGATGGGAAACCATGCAGCTCTTGGCAGTTACACCTAACCATAAACAGAGTGTTTTAGCTGCCTCTAGCAACTCAATGCAGAGAAGAAATGTTATGTCATGTTGCTAGTCTCTCAAAATTTCTTGATTTTGGTGCTAGCAATAATTTGAATTCTGTTTGCTTGAGAAGTATCTGGTTTTCACCAAAGCAACTCTCGCTAAATATGTGGAACTCTTCGAAGAGGGATGCATCTAATGGCTACTGTACAAAAAGTTCATCTGGATGAACTTAGTGTGATGTAAGTTGTAATTTCATGAGGTTCTGATAGAAAATGACCAGTCTTCAGTGAGGGCTTTGGTCAGTTGCAGTTAAATCAATCAATCTACTAAGTTTCAATCCTAAACTACTGGGGTCTGCCTTATGAATCCTGTTTATCCATCAATTCATTCCAGCATTAAGTATTCTTTTTATGCCATACCATGTTTTTTCTAAAAGTAGAGACTCTCTATAGCTCACACTTAACCCTTCACTGATGTACAAGTCTCTTACCGTAATAATTCCTGCAAACACCATTCTAATTTAAGGAATAACACAAAAAGCTTACTCAACTCAAAGTAGGTTGTAATTGCGTATATGTACCTATCAGTGTAGGGGTGTGTGCTCATCCAGTTAATGGTATCTAAAGCTGACAATTACGAAATCTGTCCTGCAAGTTTCAGCGTCTTCTTTGTTCTACTAGGGATCTTCTAAAGCAAAATAGCAAAGGAAAGTTGTACATTGGGCATGGTTTATGGTCAATTTGGTCGATATATTTGCTTGGATTGCTTTTAGAGTAGATCAGCCTCTTTAGTTTTCTGTTTGCTATGGCCTTCTTTGTTATTTTCATCCCGGTGTATGGTGCCCACTTTTGGAGCCTGATTAATCCTGATTCGTGTACGTTCCACTTTGCGAGTAAAGCGTTCCCTACCAGAGGTGGCTCCATTTTTAATGCTCGAACCGAGACCTCTGGTTAAGGATGTAGGACTACATTGGAGATAGTAATTCTGTTTGGTATGTCCTTATTTTCCACTTTTGTGGAAATTGACTGGCAAAATTATGTTTCTTGATTAATGTGTGCTTATTGATGCATGACTGAGTTGACCAAGTACAATAATCACAATAATGTGACACTCTTTCTTGATCCTTAAATAATGTGACACTCTTGATTCTTGCAAATGAAAAAGTTTAAAGAAATCTCATCTTCATTTTCTTGCATTTCAGAAATTCTTACCCCTGAGTGATCACTTAAGCCAGAAAATATAAACTTCCCCTGCTTGCATAAAAAAATGAGACTTCTTTAAAACTTTTTTCTGATGAATTTCTTGAACTTTTTTTGACACTCATCATTAGTTGAAATTTTAGTTTATGTCTTTAAAATAGTAATAGTACTTTTAGAAGATGTGAAGCTGTTATTTGGCACTCTAAAGTTTGCTTGTGCTCTACATCAGTTGATCAACTAGCTAATTGTCTGCTATGAGTGTCATTTTCTGATAATTGGAAGCCACCATTTTTGTGCCCTTTGAAACCTTCTTAGTTTTTAACATTTTGTACAATTTGCTTGCTGCTACTTTTCTAGTTATAGGTCTTTTTTAACACCATACTAATGGTTATGCTGCATCAAAGTGTTACTCTGTTGATGATCTTATCTCAACTTTGAGCTAACTGTAGTTGACTGTTTTTGTCTTGGTGTTCGGTCTCTTGAGAAAGAGTCAATGAGCAAATCAACTTTTTGAGGTTTGTTTGCTTTTGGGTCATTTTGGTGTTTGCTTCTTTGGGTCAGTTGCAAGTTGATGTGTGCTTGTGATTGTTGTCATCGTTGTTTGGTCTCTGTATCTATTTTTTGGAATCTTTGTATTGGGCACTTCTCTTGAGTGCTATTCCTTGTAAACCTCTATGTATCCAGCACATTTTCCCCCTTTTTTCGGGATGTCCCTGAAGGGACGCATCCAGTTCAGTTTTTAATACGATCTTACTTGGTTTAGCTTGTTTTCTTTTTGTACAATTGGCTATGAGGGTTTTACTTGTACTTCTAAAAAGAGATACTGGATAATTGTCTATTGCATATGGGTTTTAAAGAGGTAGTTTTCTATTCTCAAACTGCTTTTGTAACCTCCTGATCACTTTAAGGTTTGTGTTATAACACACTTGAGATTCAGTTATGTGCTTGACCTTTCCGTTGCAGTAATGCTTGATTGAATCTATTACAAACTTGTAATGTATGATTGAATTTTTCACAAGCAGCAAGGTTCAACATTTCTTTCTGAGTTGGAACAGTCGCCGCCAAAAGCTATGTTGGAAGCCATGCAGCCCTTACAATCTGCTATAGTTAAACCAGAACTCCTAAAGCATCAAGATAGGGAGGTTAAGCTTCTTGTTGCCACCTGTATCTGTGAGATAACAAGAATTACTGCACCTGAAGCACCATACAGTGATGATGTTCTAAAGGTAATAATAAATAATGGTAGAGACTCGATGTCACATTTATATGCCCTTGATTTTCCCATGGAGCAATTAAAAACCTGTTTTGTGCTTTGATTTGAGTCAGGACATCTTCCATTTGATTGTGAGCACTTTCAGCGGCTTAGGTGATATAAATAGTCCATCCTTCGGAAGAAGAGTTGTCATCTTAGAAACTCTAGCAAGGTACAGATCATGTGTTGTAATGCTGGATCTCGAGTGTGATGATCTTATCAATGAAATGTTCCAGACTTTTCTCAATGTTGTCAGGTGAGCTTTATCTTGTATTAAAGGTCTTTTCAGTAAATATTGTGGCAGGCATGTCACCTAGTAGTGCTGCTGCATTCTCTTGCCTTTTTGAAGAATTTAGCACCTCGGCTAGAAGTCTAAATTCTTTATTCTGTTTAAAAGAAAATGTTACGAATTTCTCGTCTTTGATGACATTTAGTATCTCTTTTAGTTAGGTAAGTGATATTTTTTTCTTGGAGAAGGTAACATTTCTGTATATTGACAAGGACAGTACAAATGTTACTTCCTCAAAAAAAATAATATCACTTACCTAACTAAAAAAGATACTAAATGTCATCAAAGACCAGAAATTATTGATCCTGGAAAAGCTCATCTATTCAAGCAGTATTCTAATAAGCAGGGAACATACATTAAAATATGGGACTCTACGAAAGACACCTATTCTTCTATACAAATAGGGATCTCAATGGTGCATCAAAAAGAAAAAAAACACAAGAAACTATTTTTGAAATGTACAAAGTCCATTTCAATCCGTCTAAATGTTCCCCTATTTCTCTCTTCTCATACTATCCACATAAGGGTCAAAGGGGCAACCTCCCATGCCCCTAGTCTTCTTTTCCTGCTTTAAATATCCAGCGATGCCACTCCTCTCTTATTATACCTGGTATCACCCAATGTGATCTGAAACAGTTCAAAACCACCCACCACAGACCTGACACCACCTTACAATGCAAATGACATTTAATAACTTTTTGATATGGAAAATAATATTAATGATGTCATTTAGTCAACTTGGGGCTAATATTCTCCATGATATGATCATCCAACTCTCCTGATATGTACTTTAGTAGCTTATGTTTATTTCACTCTCCTCCAGTTATGAACTCCTTCACTTCAATCATTTCGCCTCCCAATTATGTCACAATTGTTTGATCAACTTCTTCCAGCCACTTTGCTTTGTGAAAGCCACATTGAACTGTTTTTTGGTAAAGTGCAATGGGTAAAGCTTTTTTTTTTCCTTTATCCCCATTTCTAAGCTATGTTCCTTGGACTCTTCAAAAATGCCACTGGGTGTTGGATCCTCCAAAAGTAGTGCATTTTTGGAGGATCTGACACGGGTGTGGCTGCATTTTTGGAGAGTCCGAGCAACATAGTTTCTAAGTGTTTCTCAGCCTGTTACATCAACAAAAATAATCTAGTGTGACTGACTAATGTGAGAAAATTGAAGGTTAAACAAGGTAAGTTTCACTGCATATCTAAATGTGGTGTACTTAATTTAGGTATATGATAAAAGCATTCATTTTGATGAAGGTATGAAAATATATGTAGTGAAATGAAATTTTATCTCAAAATTTAAAAATTGTAGCTACTGTTGTTCCTGGATTTTGTTGCTTCGCCTCCCTCCCTAATTCAATAATTCCCTGTCTTGTACACCACGTATGCAGGGATGAGCATCAAGATAGTATTCTGACATCAATGCAAACTATTATGGTTGTTCTCATAGAAGAGAGTGAAGATATCCGGGAGGATCTTTTACATGTCATTTTGTCGGTTCTAGGTCGTCATAAGAAAGTAAGTGTTTGTGTTGCATGATGAAATATCAGCAGAAGTTTTTTTTGGTTTGGATGCTTTGTCCTGAAGAACTGGGTTTTAACACTTTCTATCAGGATGTTTCAAAAGCCGGAAGGGGGCTTGCTATGAAGGTGATAGAGCAGTGTTCAGGAAAATTGGAGCCCAGCATAAAGCAGTTTCTTGTATCTTCAATGTCTGGAGACAGCAGGCCAACAACATTTGAAATTGATTACCATGAAGTCATATATGATATTTACCGTTGTGCTCCTCAGATCTTATCAGGAGTTGTTCCCTACATCACAGGAGAATTACTGGTGCATTAATTTCTTCTTCCCATCTCTGTTATTAGATCATTTTATTTTCTAATGAAAATCATGTTAATCCGTGCTTTAGTTGTCAGTCTTGAAGTAGTTTACCAACTCAAGATATGTGCCTAGAGTCATTTTATCTTCATTTATATAGGAGATCTTTTCTTCACTTTCTTCCTTCTGACTATCTAATGTACAAGCTTGAATGTGACAGACAGATCAGTTGGATGTACGATTAAAAGCTGTGCACTTAGTTGGGGATCTTTTTGCTCTGTCGGAATCTGCTATCTCTGAGGCATTTCAACCGATTTTCTTGGAATTTTTGAAGAGACTTACTGATAGAATAGTTGAGGTCAGAATGTCTGTCCTTGAACATGTCAAGGGATGTCTGCTGTCAAATCCATTTAGACAAGAAGCACCTCAAATCATCTGTAAGAATATTGGAAATCCATCCTTCCTTCCTTCCTTCATTCCTTTATATTTATGCATTCAGTTGGTAATCTAATATAAACATGTTTTAGCTGCTCTCCGGGACCGGCTGTTGGATTATGATGAAAATGTGCGCAAACAAGTTGTTGTCGTGCTTTGTGATGCTGCATGTAATGCCCTTTCATCCATGAAGGTCGATACAATTAAGCTGGTAGCAGAGCGGATTCGGGATAAATCTGTATGTAACATGTCTAGTTTTAGGAGTCCAGTCGACTTTGACATCGACAATTAATGCATTCTTACTCCATCTTCTGATAGCTGTATGGTCTTATGTATTCAGCTTCTTGTTAAAAAATACACACTGGAGAGGCTAGCTGATATATACAGAATCTATTGCTTAAACTCTTCCAGTGGCTCAATTAAAAGCGTCGGCTATGATTGGATCCCTGGGAGGATTTTAAGGTGTTTTTATGACAAAGATTTCAGGTAAGCTGCCTTGAATTGCTTTTTACGGAATGATAAACTATGATTTTAATAAGTGAAAGATGGATCAATTATTTCCTTAGCTAAATGATGAGGAATCAAGTACTAAAGTATTAAGTTGTTTTCTTGGGAATCTCAAGCATTTGGAAATTGAAGCTTCTACTGGAAACACCAACCCCAAGTTATACTGTAGTTCCTGAAGTTGGGACTCCACATTCGTAACTTGTTGCTCTAGGCACACCTTAAATTGGAGTTTTGGAATCTGAAACTGCAACACAGAAATTTTACCTTTTTTAATCCGGTCCCATCTATCAAGCACTCATTTAATACATTATTGACTACTGTTTTTTCTACAGATCAGACATCGTTGAGCACATTCTATGCTCATCCTTGTTCCCTAATGAATTCTCAGTCAAGGATAAAGTTAAAAACTGGGTTAAGTTTTTCTCGAGTTTTGACAAAGTTGAGGTTAGAGCACTTGAGAAGCTGCTGGAGCAGAAACAAAGGTTTGTCATGAATGCTCGATCTTGATGTCAGGTGTTCCTGGATGTTGTTTGTGTCTTCTTTATTTCCCTCACCTTTGTAGTACAACCTGAACTACATATTCATTGAGTTTTTGATGAGCTGCAGGTTGCAGCAAGAGATGAGGAGGTATCTTTCTTTAAGGCAGATGCAGCAGGTTTGTAATTCTTCCACTCTTTGTTCCGGAACAATAAAAGGTTAAAAGTGAACAATAGAAGGCTAACAGAACTTCAATGTAAAATAATTGCAGGATGGCGATGCCACTGAGATTCAAAAAAAAGTTGTATTTTGCTTCCGCATCATGTCTCGTTGTTTTACTGATCCTGGAAAGGCGGAAGAGAGCTTTCAGATTCTTGATCAGTTAAAAGATGCTAATGTCTGGAGGATATTAACAGTTCTCCTTGATCCAAACAGCAACTCTATTCGAGCTTCTAGTTCTCGGGTAAGGAGAATACCTAGTTTTGAATATAATGTAGGGTTCTCACTTGTTTTGTGTACTGATATATTAAAGCCGCTGAAATGCCTAGGTATGTATGAGTACATGACATTTTTCCTATGATGTTTTTCTCGATCAGGATGAATTGCTTAAGATCCTTGGTGAGAAGCATCGGCTCTATGACTTCCTGGGCACACTTTCTTTGAAGTGCTCATATATACTTTTCAACAAGGAACACGTAAAAGAAATTCTCCAGGAAACTAACATACAGAAATCTGCTGGAAGCACTGATTTGATTCTGTCTTGCACACATCTTCTTGTGGTAATTTAAAACTAACTTGCTTCTTCTATATAAATGCATATTTTTTATCCGTATGTTTGCTTGCTAGACTGTATTATAACCTATAAAGGAGAGAATTGAAATGGAAGGTGCTTTTGGTTGAAGCATTGGATGCCCAAAATGGGTTATATTTATAGGCATGCCCTATAGGCTATATTCTGGTAATTGTAGCTGGTAATAGTGGTGCCTCGCAGACATCTATGATTGTCTTGCTTGCAGAACTATCGCATCTTCAAGAGTCGGCCTAAATTATTATGCCTTATAAATTGTGAGCAACTCGATGCATTGCTACCATCAGATGTCACTACAAAAGTGTCATCTCTGATTTAATCAATAATCCATGTTTTTTAAGGATGAAATTAAATTATCCATGTTTTAGAAAGTACATAATTTCCTTTTCTGTCTCTTTCTTTGATGAACATTGCAGATTCTTGCACGTTTCTGTCCATTTCTGCTTAGTGGAATTGAGGAAGATTTGATACATCTGCTTGAAGATGATAATGAGATAATTAAAGAAGGTGTCTTGCATGTTTTGGCAAAAGCTGGTGCAGCCATCCGAGAAAAATTGGGAGATTCTTCAAGGTTCACATTTGAAGCTTTTATGCTTTGGTGCTAGTTCCTTGCTGCGATATACTGAAACATTATGCTTGCAACTTACAGGTCATTAGACCTTATGCTTGAGAGGATTTGCTTGGAGGGAAGCCGGAGGCAGGCCAAGTATGCTATACATGCACTTGCATCAATAATGAAGGATGACGGGCTCAAGTCACTGTCTGTTCTATATAAGGTAGGTTATAATCTCACTATACCCTTATAAATTACTGCCTATTGATTTGTCCTCTCTCTCTCTCGGTTTGTCTTCATCATATGTTGGTGAAATATTTGGGTATTACATTACCTGTGTAATGTGCAGAGACTTGTTGATATGCTAGATGAGAAGTCACATTTACCTGCTGTACTACAATCTCTTGGATGTATTGCACAGACTGCTATGCCAGTCTTTGAGACAAGGGAGAAAGAGATTGAGCAGTTCATAAAGAAAAACATATTGGAGCTTAGTCATGTATGCCTCTTGAATTAATGCCAAATTTTGCGATATTGTTTACCTCCTCTTTTAGCATTCATCTAAAGGCCAACTGTTCTTTTCAGACATCTGAAGGTAAAGCCAAAGAAAGTTGGGAGGACCGAAGTGAGATCTGTTCAATGAAGGTCGGATATCACTGTTTGGTTATCTCCGTTAAGATTTCAGAATTATGACTATTTTCTAAAGGATAAATTGGCATTTTCATTCAATATTGACATACAGATATTTGGAATCAAGACACTGGTCAAAAGCTATTTACCAGTAAAGGATGCTAACCTTCGATTGGGGATTGATGACTTGTTGGGAATCCTGAAAAACATACTCTCTTTTGGGGAAATTTCAATGCAAATTAAGTCAAGGTACTGCTACTGTGTTATCCACTTTTGGGGGTTGTGGCAATAGATGGATGTGCTTTGCATAGTTTGTTACAAGGCTTTCTTTCTACAGGAGATTTGGCTTCTCTTTCTCTTATCTTTGGCGTTTTGCAGTTCTGTTGATAAGGCCCATTTAAGACTTGCTGCAGCAAAAGCTATGCTTCGTCTATCAAAGCACTGGGATCACAAAATTCCTGTGGATGTCTTTTACCTTACTCTTGGGACATCAGAGGTGAAGTCTCTACCACCTAAAATACCTTACCCCCCGCGCGCGCTGATGTCCCACGTACACAACAATTTTCAGCAATTGCTTTCTAGAGACAAATTGTTTGAATAATTATTTTTTTAACTGTTAATGCTACTAGGCCAGTTTCCCTCAAGTAAAGAAGTTATTCCTCAACAAAGTCCATCAATACCTGAAGGATCGTTATTTGGAACCGAAGTATACTTGTGCCTTCTTACTTGACTTGCAGTTTCAGCAGCCAGATTTTGAAGAGGTGTGAATTGATTGTTGTACTGGCTTGGCTCTCTTGGTTATATGTTTATACTTGTTAATGACTTTGTTATCTCCCAATTGTTGACAGATCAAGAGCAACTTAAGTGATGTTATCCAGATCTATCAGCAGGGGAAGGCACGTCAACTTTCTGCGCAATCTGAAGCTATTACCCCAGTTCCTTATCCAGAATATATTCTACCATACTTGGTCCATGCTCTTGCTCATCATTCTTCATTTCCTAACATCGACGAATGCAAGGATGTTAAAGTATTTGAGCCTATTTATAGGTACAAGTGTTTTCTGGCCTTACTGATGGTTGCATGTATAGAAGTTTAAAGAGCTCGAGGCTGCCTCAAAATGCATTTTCGTGACCCCCCACCCCAACCAATTATTCTCACGATTATCAGTCTACATATCTTTAGATGCTGATCTTAGTTTTATTTGATTTTCACTTCATAAGCAGGGTTACTTGCATAATATAGGCTACCGTAGTAATCCCCCTCTTTTACCAGTTATAATAGTCTTACCGTCATTATGCTGGCTATGGTAAGCTCTTAGTACTTTGCTTACTGAAATAGTGCGTGGTGGACTTCATTTAGGTGTAGTGCTTGCTGTAACTTACACCCATCCCCCACCCCCCCATCCCCCAAAAAAGGGGGGGGTTGTGGGGGGGGTGGTTCTTGGTGTATTGGATTTTGTATTTTTCTTTTGGGGAGGAAAGGGAGTGTGTACAAGTTGTTTGCCTGCATAACATAGAGTACCATAGGATTTTGTTCTCTTCACCAGTCTCTCAATAGAAGGCTTACTGAAATAATACATGATGGACTCATCTAAATGTAGAGTTTGTTGTAACTTATCCCACAAAAAGGCGGTGCTTGGAGAATTGGCCTTTTTTCTTGTGGAAGGGCAGGGAGTGTGTACTAGTTGTTCATTTGAAGAACAGGCTGGACCATCAAGCTGTACCCGTATCTGTTATTACTTCGAAAGAAGGTGTATGGTGTCACCAATTACTTCTGAATATAAATTCAGAATCGTGCTGATTTGTTATAAGGAATCTGTACAGCCTCTACTTGTCTAACAAAGAAGGAAAAATAGAATGAAATAATGGGAAATTAAATCTACCTTTGCTACTATTGACAACACTCAATGACATATATTCTAAATGTTGGTGTCACTTTCTCGTTGTGTTAATGCTCATGGCTGAATGGCTAAACTACTTTGCCTGGAGGTAAAGAAGGGTGCTTGTCATCTACTCTGGATGTATAGTTCCTTGACTGTTGAACTTATGTCTACGGTTTGACTTGTTTTTTTTTTTCCTTCCTTTAATATTTTCTACTTTTTAGTTCTCTATTCTGTCTTAATGAGGGCTCATTTTTTTAATAAGGTAATGAGAGTGCTGGTAGTTACATCCAAAAGGATCAACCTAAACACTAAGGGGACGTTTGGTTGGGAATAAGTTATCCCGGGATTAAATTAATCTGGGATAAGTTATTCCACCATGTATATGGGATAACTTATCCCACCACTGAGGTATAAATGGGGGGATAAATAATCCCAGGACTGCCTAATACCTCCAAACAAACACAGGATAAAATAGTCCTACATTTTATCCTTGGGATTATTATACCTTATACCTGACACCAAACAACTCCTAATACTTCACAGTTGAATTATGAGTTGATGAAATCTAACATGGCTTCAGGAACATTTACAACAACCATGCTGTCCCAAAAGTAAAAGAATACATTTTAACTTAAAGAATAAGTGTAGAAACCTTGTTGTCTTTAAAAAATTATGGAGTTCCTTCATCTCTAGATAATTCGCCAGACTAGCCTGCTGTTGGTGTGTAATTCCACATTTTGAGGGGTGTTTTGCTGATTCCAGCACTTCTCCAGCTTTACAAAAGCTGTGGGGTATTTTCGGCATTGCCCATTTGAGATTCAGCAGACTGGAGCATATTCTGAATCTGCGTGGCCTCTTTACAGTGTAAAAACGGCACTTTGTGTCTTCATATTGCTCTTCACGCAGCGCAAATCTGTTGCAAATATCATGTCTCTTCTTTGTAGATTATGTGGTGTTAGGTAGGTTTCCTTAGCCACAAGCCATGTGAAACAGTTTATCTTGTAAGGTGCACAAGTCTTCCATATTTGTCTCCAGGCCAATGGGGAATGAGGGGGTCTATTCAACAAGCAGTAGCAAGACCTTACAGTGAATCTACCTTCTTCTCCCTTCAAAGCATTTTATCTTGTCATGTGTTGTCAGTGGAGTTCCAACTAGTAATTGGAAGACTCTTCCAAGTTCTCAGACCCCAGTCATTGCAATTCCATCTAATAGTATGTTTGACCCCTGATTGGACTTGCATTTAGCAACTGTAGCATTGGGGTTGAACATGCTAAGATAAATAGAATGCTCCTCAGTTTTTCTAATGAGGACATATCGTTGTTGATATGTGTCTCCTTTTTGGTACCTTCTTGGTACTTCTTAACAAAATCATTCACTATTTTCATAAAGAATCCAAAACATGTTATTACATATTTTCATTTTTAATAAACTTATTGTAAAATCTATGAATAAGTTCAGACCCCAGTCATTGCAATTCCATCTAAATAGTATGTTTGATCCCTGATTGGACTTGCATTTAGCAACTGTAGCATTGGGATTGAACATGCTAAGATAAATAGAATGTTCCTCAGCTTTTCTAATGAGGACATATAGTTGTTGGTATGTGTCTCCTTTTTGGTACCTTCTTAACAAAATCATTCACTATTTTCATAAAGAATCCAAAACATGTTATTACATATTTTCATTTTTAAATAGACTTATTGTAAAAGGAAGATGGAAGATTGTCCTTGCATGCACTTCGTGGACAGTGTGGAAAGAAAGAAATAGGAGATGTTTTGAAGACAAGCAGAGCAACTTCCAGGAGTTCAAAATGAATTGTTTAGCTCTGTTTTGTTTTTGGTGTAAACAGAAATTAATAGCTCAAACAGAAGATATTTTTGACGCTTTAAACTATTCATAGGAACAACAAATAGATGTTCAAGATGTAAGTTGTAATACTTTAGAAGGGGGACTACATATTTTGATGTAGTATACCAGTGGATAATAGATTAACAGTTACCATTCTCAAAAAAAAAACCTATGAATAAGCATTTGTTTGCAACTCTAGGCATACTCTAGGGATGGGCATGTATGGAGTCTCCAACATTGGATCCATTAGTGGCATGATGACCATTTAAAGATGTACCCAAACCCTTTGTATGAAGTCAGTTGTATTGTAATTAAGTTGTTTTGCATTGTCTGTCATCTGTGGGTGTCTAATGGAGGTACATTGTGATCAGTAACATTTATGTAGATTCAGTTGCTGTATCCGGGGAAATCCTGGTTCTCAAAGCTCTACCTTTTGTTGAATATATTTGAATGTTTTGTTTCAGGCAATTGCACGTTTTCCTCTCAATGTTGGTGCATGGAGATGAAGAGGGGAAATCTGAAGGTGGTATTAGTAGAGAGAAGGAAAGCATTTCAACGATTAAGTCTATCCTTCACAGTATAAAACATTCAGAAGATGCAGTAGATTCCACAAAATCAAAGGTAAGGAAAGCTGATACTTGTTTAAATGTATCAATGCCTGTCATTCTATGCTTCAACCTTCTATCACTTAGTGCCAGTGGAGTATATGCACAAACGAAACAACGATAAGTGTGGACAGCTGAGAATTGAGATTATCCTGCTATTTGATCGTATGAATACTTTTGCAGAACTCATATGCTGTCTCAGACCTTGGCCTGGCGATTACAAATCGGTTAGTTCCTAACCAGGATGATCTTAAGGAGCTGAAAGCATCAGTATCACTACCTCCATCACTTTACAAACAACATGAGAAGAATGAAGAGAAAGACCAGTCTCTGGTATGCCATGTTAGATGCTGCTTATCATTTGTGTCATAGACCTTCATATTTCGATTCAACTATATTTCACAGGCTGAATGGCTGGAAACGTGAGATTCATCAGTATTTAGGCTTTGTTTAGAAATGGTGTATGTTTCTATATTTTTTATTATGAAGTAAGATAATTTTCTTACTGTTTAGTACCAAAAAGGTACTGCAGAAGTACAAAAGACTAAAACATGATCCCAGCAACAGTTGTTTACAACATTAAGGCATCCAAAAAATCCAAAAGAAATGATGTATTTTTTTGAGAAAAGAAGAAATGATGTATTTTCCAGCGTATTTCTCCTACACCAACAGAATAAATTTTGTATGCATCTTTACTTAACAGCGACAGTATGTTGTTTTTTAACTTCAAAACACCTATTGTTTCTTTCATCCAAATTGTCCACATAATACAAGGTGGGGTAAAAACATGATCCCAGCGACAGTTACATCATCAATGCATCCACATGAAGGAATAGTGTCTGTTTCTATAATGATGAATTTTATGTAGTGTTGGATTCACTACCCCCGAGTAAATTCTCTCTTTCTTCCTCTATCTTTTCCAGACTCTTGCTTTCTACACAAAATTTCAACCTGTATCCTGTTGCCTGTTGGTTGGACTCCTTGCTGCCTTCTATTACAATGACTCTCTGTAATCTTTCTTATTTCTAAATTTACTCTCTTTCTTCTTCTTCACAAAATTGTGTTAGCAGTGGACCTTTCAAATGTTACTTCCTTTTTGCTTGTTTATGTTGTTATTTAACCTGCATTCGCCAAGGATATTCTGGTTACATTCTGCACACCTTCAGGTTGATTTACAAATAAATTCTGTTTTTTTTATCAGGGTGTGAATGAACTTCTGTATAGATCCAACAATTGGATGATCTTGATCTGTGAAAAAATTAGGCTGCCTATCGAGACTTAGTTAATTCTTACCACCAAAATGAAGCCTCCTTTAATTCTATATTGCCAAACTAACATTCTTTTGAAGGCAAATTGAAAAGCACATTCCTATTGCACATAAAATACTTTATTGACCTGTGCTTTCCCAAGTCACAATCCTTTCCCATTTTCAACCGTTCAATTCTGCCTGCCTCATTTCTGGTACCCCACTGCCTCTGTGCTAACTAAAGCCCTTCGGTTTGCAGTCCTTGTTTTCACCACCATTGATCATGTTATTCTTCCATTGTTTTCACCACTGTTGATCGTGTGTTATTCTTTTACGGAAGCATGCTGAGGTCGGATGCAATATATTGATTGAATCCGAGCACGTGACAGCTGATGGGAGGCCATTGTATTGGCCAGAGATTAATATCAAGATAGAAAAAGAGGCTTCCGGGAGGTCATTTGTCTTCCCTACAGTCGAAGTTGGGTTTTCTTCTTGGGTGAAAATGACGGAGAGAAATTTGCGAAGAATGAGTGGACCAAGTAGAGTGGGGGGGATTTGGTTACAGGGGAGTAGGAGAGGAGGGCTAAGATGGATGGGAAGTGGTCTGGGGTGGGAATGAACCTCCCTAGATAGGAAAGCATGGGGGGCAGAATTAGGGTAGACGGTTAGTAGGAAGTAGAGTGTTGTGGTAGAGCAGGGTTCCAGTCTAGAGCATATGCTTGTTCCCTTACCTGCTTTATTACTATTATGCTAGCATTGTCTTATGCTTCAATTTTATTACTACTGTTGTTCCTTTCACTTTGGCTATCCTTAATATTTGTACTGTCAGTACTTTTCATTCTTCAATATCTTCATCCTAGGTTTTACTCTTACTTCTCTTTCAATTATTTGAAAAGTTGATTTTCTTGATTTGAGGGTCTATTGGAAACAACCTCTCTACCTCACAAGGGTAGGGGTAAGGTCTACGTACACCTCACTCTCCTGAAAGCCCTCTTGTGGGGAATCTACTGGGTATGTTGTTGTATTTTACTTACTAATTTGATTTCAGACTGACGTGTCTTTTCTGAAGAAGGTTTATCAAGTTTCAATGAGTTTTACTTGTGTTTTAAACATCCATTCCTCCAAATATCATTGGAGATGATTGCATCTACTTAATTGTTCTTTTAGAAAACATTATCTTTCTTCAACAGATGAAAGTTTTTGATAGGAAGGTAAATTTTCAATGATATGCACCAAGAAAGATGTTAACGTGTACACGAAAAATGAACTCTGATCCTCCCAATTCTGCAGAGAGCTCAAGAAGTACACAAAAATATTTACAGCATGAGCAACTTTCAAATGATACCATACTTTTATCTTTGTGTTTGTTTCATCTATATTTGCCTCTAACTTTTCTTCCTCACAACATAAAATGCGTGATGTTCATCTTATGTGATTTGACAGGTTGAAGTTAAGACATGGTTGGCAGATGAGAGCGTCATGGTTCACTTTGAATCAATCAAGTTTGAAACTAACGGAACAGTAAGCCTTGGTACTAACTATTTTTTTTGCTAGTGATAAAACCTGTTGACTGATTATTGTTCTTCCACTTTCTCTTCACCAGCTGAAGTCAGAAATCACTGAAGACGAAGCCATGAAAGACAGTGAAACTGAAGGAAATGAGGTGCCTTTAGGAAAAATAATGGAACGGCTTAAAGCTAGATCTAAGATGCGAAAAGAGGTGAAGGACGACTCTTCACCTGCTGAGGTGAGAACTGAAAATGATGTTGACATTTTGAAAGTGGTGAGGGAGATAGATTCAAATAATGTTGTTGATGATAATAAGTTGGATGCAAGCAATGGCCATGAATCTGCAGTCAAAACTAAAGCCAGCAATAAACGTCAGAAAAGAACAACAGGAACTGATATTTCTGTCCCAAAAGGTGCAAAGCGACAAAGGTCATCTTCTTCTTCGGTCCATAAACTTTCTTCGAAACTCAAGGATTCTATTGAAAAGGAGGAGGATCTTCAATCCATGTCAGAAGATAAGTCCTCAGAGGAAAATGTTTTTGAACCTGAAGAGTCGGACCTATTAACATCATCTATCAGGAAGAAAACAAGCTTCCCACCTAAACAAAAGCGTAAGGCTACTGATAAGAATCATGATGACACTCATGAAATTGGAATGGACAGCCGTGAAGTGAAAGTAAGATTTTTTAATAGTAGAATTGATTTATAAGCTAGATATATAATTTCATCTCTTTGAGTTCTCCTTATTTGTTTGCTCCTGCAGAAAATTAAAGGAAGCACAGAAGCAGTTAATACACATATGCAAGGTAATAACAAGTCAGGATCTCATAAGAAACAGAAGAAGAAAAGTGTATCTGGACTGGCCAAGGTAGGACTTCCCATCTGTATAGTTGCTACTTTGTTTCCCTATCCACTCTTAGACATGTTTCTGAGTGAATCTGATACCTGTCCCTCTGCAATGAAAAGTAATATATTGTGGGTGTATATTTACTTACATGGTAGCGATAAGATTTAACTTTTGGATGATAAACAAGTTTACGTATCGTTTGGTGATCTGTGCTGGTTCTTTGCTAAACTCTATGGTCCTACTTTTAGGACTAACTGTCAAAGGGGATATATTCTATCGTTTGTAACTCAATCTGATTGGTCTGCAAAACCTTTAACAAAACATTGTTTGCAGTTCTGTTACATTCCTTTGATGAATGTGGTTTGAATTTCTTCAGTACCTTTGATCCCCTTGTAACTCAACATAACTGTGATAATGCGTCTTCCCTATGCTGTGTGGGAACTTCGTTTTATTTAAGCTCTTTACGAATTTTACTGTTAGCTCCTGGTAAACAGAAGGTTCACTGCAAAGATGAGTAGTGGCTTGCCTCTTTGTCTTAGAAGAAAGCTAAATAAATATAGCCATCGGATAGTTGATGAAGAAATTGCCTTAATTAGGAGGATCTTAGTTATGTCATGGATAATCATATATGATCATGGATTTATCCCTTCTAGAAATGAGAACTCTTTATATTAAGGTTTAAGGAAAAATGAGTATTAGACCAGTTTTACATGGTTGCGTTCTAGCACATTGGTACTTGGAGTGTCTATAGCACTGGCTATGTTAAGTTTTTCCCCGTGCGGTGAGAGAATTGTTCCATCAATTGGTGTGGCATAAAATGTAGTCCGTTCCTTTTTTAGGAGGGTTTCGAGTGCAGATTACTTAGCATGAACAACACCAAGTGAGCTGTGCTTTTTTGGTTTCGTCCCCTTTGGTTCCTCCAAGGATAATCAGGCTAGTCTTGAAGTTAAACATCACATATGATTATCAAGCTAAAAATATGATTTATTGTCTAAAATAATTGGTTTTTTTTTTAACAGTCAGCTTTATTGAAAGACAGTCTGGACAATCATATTCTACTAACAAATTGGTTGCGGAGAATCTGTAGAATGCAGGAAGTCTTAAATCACCAGCATGGTGATGACTGATGACATAATTTTTGAGGCAAAAAAAAGTTTCAACAAATTTCTACCCCCCCAAAAAAAATAATAATAATAAAAGAAAGTGATAAGAACCAGATTACTTGACTAAAACCAGAAAATATTGCGGAAGCAAAACTATAAAAGATTAAAGATATGTGAAATTCGAGAATAAAATCCTAATCTTACCTCGTGAAGAATGTTTTTTCTAAGGTTGCAAGGTAAATTCAAGCCACCACTCACAAAGGTGTAAAAGAAAAGAAACCTCTCAAATAAAATTAATAATAATGTTCTTATGAAAAATATCAAAATCCACTCCTATATATAGATGGAACCTATCCCAAATAGTAGGGATTCAAATCCTACTTTATGGAAATAATAAATAGTAAAACCTAACTAGGAAATTTTAAACTAGGAAAACATATAAAAATAATACCAAAATTCTTCTCTAAAGAAATAAGGGAAAGTTGCCAAAACTTCCACCAAGACAAATCCTAATCCCATTCTATGACAACTTTGAGTGCAATTGGAAAGAATTAATGCCCGAAATGCCTATGTTCAAAGAAAAGGCAGTCTTTGAGTGAATGCACCCGGTTCTGTCTTAAATTGCTATAAGAAGAGATGTGTACTGGCCTGGCCTAGGCAAGTGAACAGTCAGCCAAACCTAAGTATGGGGTGGGGTGGGTGGGGGATTGCTTTCTTTTTTTTTGGTAAAGTAATTAAATGATATTAGAAGGCATCAAGAAGATGCAAAGTCACAAAGCACAATTTGCAAGAAAGCTGCTTCAAACAGAAATAAAGGGAGCTAGCTTGGCAAAAACTTGAGGAACAGACTAAAGGGCCCTACTACTCTACTGTACTAGAGATAGAGAACTAACAAAATCCAAAAAGTTATCCACACAGTTTGCAGTGGCAAAAAATTGCCAACTAAATAAACTAACTAGACATTTGGCCTTGAGTGCGCAAAAAGAGGTTGATATTCCTTCAAAACATCTGTTGTTTCTCTCCTTCCATAGGCACCAAAAAATTGCTGCTGGGATCATTCTCCAGATCTTTTTGATGGATTTGTCAACTCTCCACAATATCCAGCTGGCATAGGCATCCTTGATGGTGTAGGGCATTACCCATTGTAGGCCAAGCGTAGAGTAGAAAAAATGCCATAGGCTAGCTGCTGCAGGGCAGTGCAAAAAAAGGTGATTGACACTCTCGTTGGTCTGCTTGCACATGACACATCTGTTGATGAGGATTACACCCTTTTTCCTGAGATTGTCTTGTGTTAGGCATGCTTTCTTCAGGGCTGTCCAGGTGAAACAAGATACTCTGAGAGGCTGCCTAGTTTTCCAGACATGTTTCCAAGGCCAAAATTGAAGAATGCCATTCTGGGAGCTCATGTTTTTGTAGCATTCTTTCACAGTGTAGGCCTTCTCCTTAGAATTACCCCAAAGTATCCTATCTTGATCTTCAACCACCAGTGTAGTGCTTTCCAGAGTTTCTAAGAGGGAAAGGATGTCATTAATCTCCCAATCCTGAAAGTTCCTTCGGAAAATAGGAGCCCAGAAGTGGTTGTTGTCTCTGTACTGGGCTATAGTTGCTTCTTTGTTGGAGGCTATCTGGAACAAGGAGGGGAAAGAGTCTTTTAGCATAGAGTTCCCTAGCCATTTGTCTTGCCAAAATCTGATCTTGAGTCCATTACCAGCTTTGAAGGATACTTCCCGGAAGAAATCATCTTGGAAACTACTTATATGTTTCCAGACCTCAACACCATGGGGTTCAGTGCTTTCCTTTGGACGCCAGTGATCTTGAATGCCATATTTAGCCTTGATGATGTCTCTCCAAAACCCAGCCTCAGTTTGTCCATACCTCCAGAGCCACTTCATGAGTAGGCTGTTATTATGGAGTTTGAGATTCCTGATTCCCAGGCCTCCTTGAGTCTTAGGCTGAGTAACTGATTGCCATTTAACAAGAGAGTACTTGTGAGTGAGACTGTTACCTTCCCACAAAAATCTCCTTCTAAGCCTATTCATTTGCTTAAGAATTGAACCTGGTAATGGAAATAAAGACATACAGTATATAGGAATACTGTCTAGGACACTGTTGATGAGAGTGAACCTACCACACATGGAGAGGTATTGCATTTTCGATGTGGCTAGCCTCTTTTCCATTTTCTCAATAACTCCATTCCAGATTCGAGAGGACTTGAAACTTGCCCCCAGGGGAAGGCCTAGATAGGTGGTAGGTAAGGACCCAGTTTTGCAACTAAGTATGCTAGCAAGTTCCTCTAGATTGGCCACCTGATTTACTGGATATATAACACTTTTGAGCATGTTAATATGGAGTCCAGAGATGGCTTCAAAAACTATGAGAGTGGTGTTGAGATTGGAGACCTGCTGCCTGTCAGCTCCACAAAAAATGAGAGTGTCATCTGCATAGAGTAGATGAGAGACATTGGCAGTGGTCGCTGGATTGCTGCCTACTTGGAATCCTTGAATCCATTGGAGTTCTTTGGCCTTAGTTAACAGCTGAGATAGCCCTTCCATAGCTAGGATGAATAGAAAAGGAGAGAGTGGATCCCCCTGCCTCAACTCTTTTTGAGTAGAGAAAAATCCAGTTGGGCTTCTGATGATCAGAACTGAGAACTTTACTGTTGAAATGCAGAAGAATATCCATCTTATCCACCATTACCAAAGCCCATTTGTTTCAGAATGTTGATTAGATAAGCTGAGTTGAGCTGGTCAAAGGTGAGCTGGTCAAAGGCTTTCTCTATATCCAGTTTGCATAAGATCCCAGACTCACCACTTTTCATTCTCCAGTCTAGCACTTCATTAGCAATCAAGGATGCATCAATTATCTGTCTATTCTTTAGGAATGCACTTTGCTGCCCTGAGACTAGAGAATTCATCACCTTTTTCATCCTCTCCGCTAGGACTTTAGCCAACAACTTATATACACTGCCTATGAGGCTTATAGGTCTATGGGGGATTGCTTTCTTAATGTCTTCATGTCCCTCGCGTGATCATATCCTACCCTCTGCACTCAACTTGGACTTGCAATTCATCCCTTTTTGGGCTAGAATTTCAGCACTTTGAGTATGCAAATCAGCATTGTGTTGGGCATGCAAATTTAGCTCCTTTGGGGTTCCATGTGGTGTTAATCTTCCTCCTCTTGGGCTTGAACCTGTACTATGAAATAACGTAGCACTTAACTTATGGCTTTTGGCTTATTTTTATCATTTTAGCAAGTGCTTATAAGCACTTTTTTAATTTATCCAAACACTCCAAAAGTGCTTAAAAGCTATTTTGGCTTAAAAACACTCACAATAAGCCACTCCAAACAGGTTCTTATTAGTCCACTCTTCGCCACAATTCTTGGACTCATTCTTGGGATCTTCTTTCATGATTAGCATCTTCTTGATTTTCTATTGAAGCCCGTCAACCTTTAATGGAAGTATGTCACTATGGTTGCTATCAGAAAACCAAGAGAGTTATTTTGCCAAGTGTCTTTCTTTCTTTTCAATCGTCTACTGACTAAGAGTTGCACCTTCATCTCTGTTTTAAAATGTCCCCCTTTTATCTAAAGCTATTTTGGGCCTAGTAATTAACTTTCTCAGAGCGGTTGTAAAAAGGCTATCAGGAGGTGAGCAGAATGTTTAGACTTACTCGTAAAGCCATTTGTTGCACGTAATTGTAGTAGGATTACCATGCCTTGTGAGTAATTAACTTTCTCAGTTGCTGTTGTAAAAATGCCGTTTGGAGGAGAGCACAGAATGTTTAGGCTGATTGTATGCTTGCATTGCTACTACATATAAATATTCCTTTAACATTTGTTCTAGTCTAGTTATTATCTTCACCAAATGTCTTATTGTGTGGATTATCATGGTGTATTGTTTAGGTTAACAGTTGGGTTAGGTATAGTTTTGCAACTTTTGTGCTGTTTTACTCTTTTTCTTCTTTCTAATCCAAAGATGCACGTTTTCAATATTTGCATATTTCCTGAACGTATTATTTGTTAATGCTTTTACCTGGTTTTCTCTAGTGCACATCAAAGGATGATACAACTCCCACTGTGGACTTGATTGGTTGCAGAATAAAAATTTGGTGGCCCATGGATAAGAAGTAAGCTGCTCTTAACTCGAGAGGAGTAAATGTTCTTTCTAGTTCTTTCAAGCTATGTGCTGCCACAGTTATCTTGGAGATCGTTGCTTTTTTAGTTTTTCCTTGCATGATTAAACTTCCTTTTATGCTGATTTTTCATAAAGCTTGCTGATTGCCTTGGAGCAATTCTCGTAGTTATGTTTATATGTACTCTTAACACATCATGTTCATCATTGTTGCTTCCTTCTCATATCCGCTTTATTCTTTTGCTCAACTTCTGTTGGCTGTCTTCCATTACTGATGCGGTCATTGGTCATGGGGATGTTGTCTGCGTTTTCTTCTTTAATCTGTACTCTTGACTGTGGTCTTGTATTTTGGTTAATGTGGTCTTCAAGATTATTAGGTTAGAGCACTAACTCCAAGTATTTGACAGATTCTATGAAGGTGTTGTCAAGTCTTTTGACACTCATAAAAGCAAACACGTTGTAAGCTTCATTCCAGTACATCAATTTTTTTTATTACTATAATTAACGAACTTCAGCAATTTTCTTAATATGTCAACTTCTATTGAATCTTTGCTATGATTTGTTATCAATTGTACCAAAGGTGCTATATGATGATGGTGATGTAGAAGTCCTCCGACTGGAAAAGGAGTGTTGGGAGCTTGTTAGTGGTGTGCAGAAACCTGCGAAGGTATGCTTTTCCTTTTAGTGTTACTTCATCCTTGCAAACTTTTTATTTTTATTCTTGCAGTGAAGCCGTGCATTTTGGCTTTTCTGATTGCATTTGAACACCATTTACAGGGTTCAAATTCCAAAAAGGGTTCAGGCTACAAGAAAGCGTAAGTGATTTTTTTTGCTTAAGTAGTTTCAGTGTTTTTAAAAAAATATTTTTGTAATTATCGCAATTCCTTTTCTTCTTCTGATAAGTTCTGGGGATTCTGTTTTATATGGTACTTGAAATTGAGGAATTGTATTCTTGAGTGTTTGAATTGTGTTGATGGTACTTCTCTTGTTGAATGCTGTGGATATCATATAATGAGCATTTCTGCGTTTGTTGTTCCAGACTATTATTAAGTGTTGACGACTAGCTTAATTCTTTTCTAATCTTGAATTTTTAATGCCTTTCACGAAAGAACTGTTAACTTTGCATAATGTGGCTCCTTCTTAAGTTTCATGCATTATGATGTTACCTTTCTCAAAAAAAAGAAGGTTTAATGCATTATGCAAATAAGCTGTGGGAATAAGCGAATATCTTCATTTATATGTCCCTTGTAGTTTTGTTTTATGTGTTCCGGTGCCTTGTGTATTTGCATTATAGAGGAATTATGAGTATCTTTACGCTCCCCATCTTCATTTAATGACTGCAGATCTGGAGAGAGGAAAAATAGAACTCTTGCTGCCTCCAGGCAAAAGAAGGAGACAGATAAGATGTGAGCTTGATTCTTTAACTTGATTGCGCATAATTTGTTTGTGTATTCCCTATTTGCCTTAGCATTCTGTTTTGCTGACAGGTCTCCATTATCGCAAGTACGAGGGAAGAGAACTCCAAGGAAGAATTTGAAGTATGGACAAAAAGGTCCATCAAAATCTTCTTTGAGCAGAAGAAGCCTGCTTTTAGGCAAGCCGTTGACAACCTCAAAGTCCAAGGTTGACAATTTAAGCTCAGGTAAGGTTCTTGTGATTCTCTTTTGCTTTCAATTTCTTGATTTATTGTTCTTGTTGGCATTCTAGTTAATCGTATCATTTGTTGCTTGGTATATTCTGTTATGCAAAGGTCAACAAATGAAAGGAGAGAGAGTCTGGTAGTCATTTATGCACACGGAGGGGAGGATATGCTTAGGTGTTTAAGAGGGTGGAGTCTATCAGGTGGCTGATGAGGGTGGGGAAAGGGGGCAATAGTTCGGGTTGCAAAGTTATTTTCTGATGGAGGGGATAATTGGATATATCCTGAGGTGAAATGTATAAAAGAATGAGGAACTATCAGAGTGATGGAAGGTTGATTGGGGAGATGAGTGGGGCATTTGATGATTTAAAATGCAGCAATGCCATCTCTTTCTTTAAAGAAAGAACAATAACCTCATTTGGATCTGAAAGTTCCTTCAAATTTAGAGTACTTCTCTAAGTTAGTTTTTAAGCCAAAGTTATTACTTTTTTTTTTAGTCTCTTGTAAATTGACTGTAGAAAGTGGAAAATTTCTTTCTGTTGTGGTCTTTGGATAAACATTTTGAACGAGTGGGATACTTTAAGTGGCAATACATCTTTAGGGGATGGGAGTAGGGTTAGTTTTGAGGGGCACGACTGGTGTAGAGACGACATTTGAGATCCACTTTCTCAAACATCTATGAAGGTTCATGCCAAAAAGAGATAACCGTCCAACATCTTTGGATATTACAAGAGGGGAACATCTTTTTGGCACTTTCCCTTCCTGAAGCTACCTTCAGAACTGGAAGTTTGAGGATCCAAAGCCTCCTTGAAATGCCTTTAAATAAGGGATATTTGTTTAGATGTAGACTTTGGCCATCTAGTTTACCAAACATGCCCAAAATATACACTGCATACACTGTCAGAGTCTCGGTTGTATATATTGTGTATAGGTATGTATATTTTATGTATAACTATGTATTTTTAATATAAAGTATACACTACCTACACACCGTGTACATATTTTCTAAACTAGATGGCCCAACGGTATTGGGCTGCAATTTTTCTTAAAAAACAAACCCCATCATTTTTTTTTTTTTAAAAAGAATCTTGGAAATGGGAGATCTGTATTGGACAAAAATTACAACTTCGAAGTATCTATGTGGTCGTAATTTTTCGCTTATTTCCCTTTTGGGACAGCTCTTTAGTAAATTGAAAACTTTTTATTTCTCTTGCAACTTAAACTCTGAATCTTATGAGAAAACGTTGGATGATAGGTTAAAATTTTGCAAGTTATTGCAAATGTTAGATGACCATCTAATGTTTTGTTGGTAAGTTTTATCTGAGGAAATAATAGACCGAGTCTAACCTTCTCCCAAAGAAATATTCCGAAGGCTATATTTGCTTAATTTTATAAATAGGGACAAAAATTAAATGTGGCCTAAAAAGGAGACATTTTTTAGAGATCAGGCAATAATTTGTTCTCTTGCCACGATTATTCAGAAGTAGGAGTGAAATAAAAAACTTTTATCTCTTATTTTCAATCTAGAGTATGAAAAGAGATGTTCTTCTAATCACTGTCTTTTAGTTTCTCATGATACCCGGAAATAGCTTTATTGTTGTAAATTTGTAATCTACGAGTTTGAATGGATTGAGGATAACCATGGCACTCGTGTTGCATTTAACACAATTAAATGAACACTGGCATCTGTTCCTGCTCCTACAAGGTTCACTAGGATCTCCTGTGTTAATTTACTTGATGTTCCTAAACATTGTTGTCCCATTCCACTGGATTCCTTCCCTGTTGTGTTCTTACTAAATGATCCATTTTCAGTAATCTTAACTATTACTTATTACAAAATCAAATTTGGAATATTCTCAAGTAATAGGAGAACTTCTATTATGTCTTAGGTGTTGCATTAGTCACATGAGGTAGAATAATTTTGACAGTCTCCCCTTTATGCTATTCATGATCTCCCCTAGCTTTCTAATCCAACATCTGGCTTTACTAGGCGAATCAGAAAGTGAGCAGAAAGAAAGTACGCATGGGAGTTTGTCTGAACATGAACTGCCTGACAAGGATGACATATCATACTCTGATGGGAAACCAGGGGCTGATGCTGATAGGTCAAGTGGTATGGAAGAGTCTGAAGAAGAAGAAGAAGAATGTCTCGTGGAAAATAAAGACGAGGATGAACCTGGCACCCCTCAGGATTCTCGTGGATCAGACAGGGTGATCTCTTCTTCACATGAGAAACCACATGCAGATGTATCTACAGAGAAGTCGAATGATGATGCTGAAAGATCAGATTCTCATGGGAGTGTAGGAGATGATGCAGACAGTCATTCAACTGATCAAGGTGACTCTGAAAGTAGCTCGGCTGCTAAATCTGATGAAGAATTATCCGACGATGAGCTACTTGTAATGTCTATTCTTATGCACTATTTATTGGGACTTAAATTTCTTGATGAATGGCAATTTAGTAATATGTTATTTCCATATGCAGAGCACGTGGAAACAACGAGCAGGGAAGTCGGCTGGAGGGAAGTAAACCAGCAGAAAAGGCCATCATATGATCATGACTAATGATTTGTAGAGATGCAGCATCCTGGAGAGCACGTGGCATCAAGCCGAATACCGTCATCCTAAGAAGATGATACCATTAACAGTGACATTAATAAGTTTATGAAGTACAGTTTACCACATAGAAAATGGTAGGGCACAGGTTTGTTAAAAGGTAGGGAGCAAGGAGAAGAATGTGCATTCCCACAGTTTGTGTAGCTGCGGTCTAGAGGTAACTGATATGAGTCAATAGCAGTTCTCTTAGGCATTGTACAGCTCTAGTGTAGTAAGTTGGCATTAACTTACCCAACTAACCGATCCTGTGTTGCGGCTCGGTTTTTGTTGTAGTCTTGTGTCTTCATTTTGTATATTTTGTTGTTTAGAGTAGTAACAGAAGTGCGTCTGTTGTAGTTCCTCCCTCTCTATAAGATCCGTGGATTCTTGTGGACTGTAGATTTGTAAGCATTTGTGGTGTATGGATCAGTAACATTAGCACGCTTTTCACTTTTTTTTTTTTTTTTTGCTTCTGAATCTCTACATTTGTGAATGAAGTTCACTTTTTCTATCAGAACTATGACAAACTATTTATCAAAACATGCATCAATTATCAATCGGTCCTTTTTCCTACCTGAAATATCACCATTATTCAAGTAGAAAAAGAGAATAACGGATAGTTGATGTGTGTTTTTGATAAATAGTCAAAAATCACTTCTTTTTACATAAAAATCATCTCACTTTGCTTCGATTATCACTGTGGTGGATTTTATAAAATTCTCAAAGTGATGTCAGCCTTAATTATTCATTTGCTCCGATGGTGGTGTTTATGCAAAAGACTAGACAAGATATTAACAAGTGAGAAACACCTGATCCTTAATAGGCATGAAAAGCTGAATGAGATAAACAGAGAATTAAGGAGTGTTCATCTATGTATAAAAGTAGGTTCGTTTATCACTAAAAGTTGACTCTTGATTTGAAGTTGTAGCTTCTAAACCTTATATATAAACATGAGCATGAATTCTAACCATACAAAACTTATTACGAATTGGGACTGGTCCAACTTGAAAGAAAATAGAAATTGGTTACTAGTGTTTTTTTCTTAATGAATTCTAACCATTATCATTTATTAATATGGAACATAGTTATTTTATTTATGATTGAATATGTTTATTAAGTGTTCTATCTACGTATGCTTGGTCCAAGTTCAGTGATAACAATTCTCTACTCATGCCCTTTTAAAGCTTGACAATTAATCTTATTGAGGAATGATTTCAAAATGTCATTTTCTTTACTTACTAAAAAAAAATCAATAAAATCTGATGTATAAAATAAAGTTAAAAGCAAAGTGAAACTCATTTATTATAGAACATAATTTTAAAATCATATATACTATTAATTTAAAAGAAAAGAATACTAAAAGTATATATTAATCATTAGTAGGATAGAGAGGAAAGCGCGTGAATAGAATAATGGTAATTTATCCAATAGTAAAGATTGTGGATATCATTTTCACATAGTAAATTTTGCCAAACTCTCAAATAAGTTTAGTCCATTTCTCCTTCCTTCCCTTGCTTGCTAGGTCAAGAGAAGAGAAGAGTCAACATTTGCTGGCTCTAATTGACGTGAGTGTCTGATTAGAATGATGTAGCCTACCTAGGGTTATTTTTATATCTTCTTCTCAGTTGGGTCATTTTGCTGTCCCCCTAAAAAAAAGTTTGCTTCTTTAATGGAGTAGTATATTTTTTTTTCATCAAATTTGTTTCATGTGCTAATTTGAATGTACATGCCAAAAATTCAGTGAGTATGGGAGACAAATTTGGACAGATAAAAGTGATGGTTGTACGAGGCAGACGTTTGGTCATTCGGGACTTTAAGAGCAGTGATCCTTATGTCATTCTTAAACTGGGTAATCAGGTAACAAACACACCTATTTCTTCAAAAAAGATTCAATTTTTAGCTTGAGCAATCAAAATTTCTCTATATTTGTTGTACCAGACTGCAAAAACCAAGGTCATAAATAGCTGCCTTAATCCTGTTTGGAATGAAGAATTTCATTTTTCCATTTCAGAACATGCTCAGGTTCTCAAATTGGTAAGTCTTTAACCCTCTCAAATTCATTTACTTGACTAATCTGTGTCTCATACCGTTTGAATTACACTTATAATCTTGGATTATTTCGTAAACAAAAGAAAAATGACTTATCTTGTGGTTAGGCATCATGTGTAAATGTTACAGCTTTTAAGGTTGGATAAAGGTGTCTGTGAATTCTACGTACATAATTGTGATGTTTGTTTATCTAAGTAACAGAGATGTGTAAACGGAAATATAGGAATCTAGCAAGAGGAATAAATGGAGAAGGGTCACTTACGGAAAATTGGCCGAGTGTTATCTTGAGATATATCATGGAATGAATGTGTACAGAGCATTCATTAAGAACTGAAAAATAGTTTCAAAGAAGAAAGTATCACTGGATCCTATATGTTTCACTTGGGGAAATGACCATAAATTATTAATTCTGAACTAAAAGGCCAAGGATGATAATCCGATATTTGTTGATGCATGAGAGACCACAAGTTTAATCTTTATACACCTGACTGGAAAACCCCCAGAGAAATGGAGAAAGAAGCTAATATAGAGAACATGAAATGAAATAATCAAAAGAGGAAAATCTAATTGAAGTGAGTGGTTGGGAAGACTAAGAGAAAGGTCTTGCATGGAAACAGCACTACTCAAAGGTCCATATTTTGCAATTTGGACAAGATTTTAATACAATAATTTGGTGCTGTTTAGTCTTTCTCCAATGTACACACTGCCTCTTGAGAGTTTAATATCATGACCTGGCAACTTCTACTTTCAAGTGAAGGAACATCTCTGTGTAGTATCAAGGCATATGATAGCTTTCATGTTGAGAGAAGTGATATTTAAGCTGTCATTTTGCTGCTGAGGTGTTATATGCTAGTAGCTCTGTGGACAAAAAATATATTCTGAAGAAAATGCATAACATGGAATTTGTGGATGTTGATCGAGGTGTATATCTGGTTTAAGCAGCCATATATATTCTTCTTTATAGGAATTTGTCTTGGATTGTCTGTGCTCAGGAATTACACCACAATATCGAGTTATCAAGAAAATATGATGCTTTGAAGTAGTTTAATAGGAGTTAATCATGCGTTTCAATGCACAAATATTAAAAGCAAAAAAGGACCTTTTTAGGACATTAATAAATTTCATTTGCCTTCCTTCTTAAGGCACTAGTTCGGATGGAAACCCTGATCAGGCAGGTGGCCTAGCTAACATAGCTATCTGTTGTTCTTTTTTGAGAGGTTTGGTGTGGGAGTTCCTCCATGTTAGTCCATGAGCATATTGAACTGTGTGAAAGATAATATAAAGGCAAATTCCTGAATGGGTGAAAAATAAGTGATTATGCAAATCACTTTGGAATAGGTAAAAATTACCTTACCCATTTTTTATGTAATTTTTCCACTTCCAAGTGGTGTGATAGTGCAGATGATATGATGAAACTAAGCTGACGAAACAAAAAGGAAAACAATCAAACAGCGGGAGAGGGGGCTTTACAGGATATGGGGAGAAGAAAATATCAGACTGTCCCTTTTAGATTATTGTCCAAAGATGTATTATTCTATTCCGCATCGGTACTATTTTGTACTAAATTTCTTTTCCTACTTCCATGGCAAAGTTTGTGATTTGGGAGTTAGAGTTCTAAGAGGATCTTGTTATCAAAGGAAAATAATCATAGGTATAGTTAAATAAGGAGACAATCCATCTCATTAACCACTGATGTGGTACTTTTTCATTCTTCAACATAATTTTGTTTTAATGTTTGATCAGATAAGTTGGTCAAACAGGTCTTTAGGTTATCCACTATAGAGCATTCTGTGAAATTTGCTATGGCTGAGCTTCAGTTGCTCCACTATTCTTTGATCCTGCTTTGTACTGGGCGGGCATGTGCGTGCACACACAGTTTTTCATTTCTATGCTACCGTGATGATATTTACATGTATGTTAAAGATAAACTTAGATGTAAGAGAAGTACTGTTCTATGCCAAAAAGAAAAAAGAAACATTTTCACTAGGCTTTTCTAACGCCTTGTCTTCAGGTTTGTATATTTACTACCTGAAATGTGATCGTTTCAATTCCTGAGTAGCCATTTCAAAAATTTATATCTTAAGTTCTTTTCAGCTTATGAAATTTCAATTGTGACAGCAAGTGTTTGACAAAGACCACTTCAAGGCTGATGACAAAATGGGAAATGCTCATCTGAGCCTTCAACCTTTAGTTGCTTCTGCTAGATTGAGAAAGATTCTTGGGGTTACCGCTGAAGGAACAACACTGAGGAAGGTTATCCCAGAGAGTGATAACTGTCTAGCAGCGGATAGCAGTATTAATTGGGTGAATGGTGAGGTTGTGCAAGATGTCTGGTTGAGGCTTTGTGATGTGGATTCTGGGGATATAGAACTGAAGATCAAATTGATCAATCTTCCTTCTGCAGCTCCCTCTAAGTAAGATGGAGATAGATCTGTTGAAGTTAGGATTGGTTGGGCCGTAGATTTACTTTCTTGTTGCAGGTGGAGAAGGATCTCAAAGATTTAGCATGTGTGATATGTCCAGTAGGAGAGCCAGCACTTGTTGTATCTCAAATGTATTATATATTCATAATGGTGTGTACTTGTGCTCCAGCTAAATCCTTGTTAGAACATTGCTTCTCCTAGTTGTTTTCAATAGCCAACAGCTGCGAGCTGATGGATTAACTTACCATTGCTATGTGATATCAGCTCTGATTTGGTTCAAGTTGTCGCAACAGGGTTTTGCTATTCTAGATTTTTGGTGAAGCTCATCATCATTTTGACTGCTATCTTTAAGAAATCTATGCATTAAAGCTGAGAAAAGTAATGTTACCTTGAGGTCAACTATAATAAATTTCTTTCCAAAGTATGAGCTAGTAACCTGAAATTAAAATAGAAGGGCATTCAAGGTATAGACTAGGTAAATGTGTCGCCTCGCCTCGTTCACAAATTAGTTGTGAGTGATTATAATGCATGTATTGTTTATGATGCAAATAATAATGTTGGGATTGATACGTATTTTACATGGAATTGTATCCATGAATTGCTTATTTTAAGGGCATTTTTTGTTTCTAAACATTTGACTTGGGTTTCTGCCCCAGATCTTATCTTAAAAAGAGAATATATCCCTTGGACCTCACATCTGTTTTTTTTGCTGCAATTTCTCCCTCAACAACCATTTGTATGGTTTTTGCGCTTATTCCGCAAAAACAATTCTTGGAAAGGAACAACTTCACAAAGAGCAAAAAATAAAAAAATTTAACAAAAAAAAACTGGTATATTCTGCCATTGCATTACGTGATGCAATAAAAAAAACTTACAGATATATGAACCTATAGCTCCTTCCTCCTAACCATCTGTGTCTTTTGTGATTCTTCTTTTTCTTACCCCTGTATATCCTATTTATTCTTTATCATTTGCTTCCAGGGGGAAAAAGAAGACGCAGCTTTGAGTTTTTACAACATACATATAAATTATAAATATACTTACCTTCCATATATAAGTGACAAACACAAAGACATCTTGATATCATTGAGATACATATGATAAAACAGTAATTAGCTATAAGGCTATCCATTGGATCCTGACTTCGAACAAGGCAAACTACTCGCTAATTTGTCAGGTACGTACTAGTTAGGTCGATAAAGGTGTTGAAATTTACTTTTATTTTTACCATCTTTTGATTATAAATCTCTTCAATGTAAATATATAATTATTTTTCTCATTGGACGTATACAATAATCTGAAATATAGGAATATGTACATTGGTTCTACTTCATTTCATTATGAAAGGTTTGGTTTGTTGACCAGAAAACGTAATTGCAGGTCAGAGCCTTCATTAATGTCATGTCATGCATGCGATAGACTTTAAAAGGCATGTATTAATTATTGTTCATTAAATACATAAAATCTAAAGTATTTAGATCTTAGGTAAGTTTTTATTGATTTTAGTTTTGAAAACTCTCTTCAATTGAGCCAATATAATTACTACATAAACTATTAAAATGATCTAAGTAGCAGAATCAAATATTTAAAAATAGAAATTAGACTTCATGTGATTGAGTATTTCAATAAGAGTAACATTTTTTATTCCAATATAGGTCTAAATCACCTATTAGCAGAATCAAATAACGATTATTATGCTATTCATTAGACAATGCATTTTCAAATCTAATTGTAGGAGATGAGTTTTTTTACATTAGAAGAGATCATTATCTCTTCTAAAACTTATTAACATAAGATGGCATTGTGATGTAGGATTCAGCAGGCAGAAGAATGTTGAGAAACAGTAGGCAAAATGGGGGTTCTCCAAGATACACATCTTCTCCAACGAGTAGTCCATCAGGTTCTCCACGAATAATAGTAACTCGAAGCATAGGTGGTTCTCCTACAAGTCGTCATGAGGTGGGAGAGATTGACACCAGATCACCTTTTCAATCTGTCAAAGCTGCTGTTACTTTGTTTGGTGAAACTGGCACTTCTGGTTGCTCCCCAAAAATGGCTAATAAGCCTATCAGCACATTTAAGAAATCAAAAACTGCTGAAGAGGTAGTTAAAAATATTCACTTTGACTTGATTAATATATATATATAGAGAGAGAGTGTGTAATTTGTAGAGGGTGCAGGAGAAGGAGAGTCAGCTTAACTTGGCCCTGAGAGAAGTTGACAGCTTCAAACAACAGATAAGAAGCACTGAGACTACAAAAGGCCATGCTCTCCGCGAGCTCCAAAATGCCAAGACTACTTTGCAGGAGCTCACAGGCCAGCTCCAAACATTATACAAATCAAAGAAAGAAGCTCTTCAGGAAACCCAAGCTGCAAATGCACGAGCCACACAACTACAAGTTACTATTGCAGATTCCATGCAATCTCTTAGAAAAGCAAAGGAAGAAGCGATGTTCCACTCTCATCTACAGGAAACTTATAAGGGGATTCAAGTCTTACAAGAAAAACTCAACAATGTCCGTGCCTCGGATCTGGATTCTTTTACCAAAGCAACTTCACAACTTCATCTTACTAAAAACACATTTCAAGATATTGTCGAAGAAGAAAGGTCGTTAAGAAGCCTGGTGAATTCCCTTCAAGCAGAATTAGATACCTTGAAGGGCCATAACTCTCAACTTAAAGATAAAGCAGATGAAGCAGAAGCCGTTGCTGAAAACTTGCGGTTAGATCTTGATAATAGCAAGCCAAAGGGAGATGAAATCCAACAGTTTACTAGTGAGGCTGTTCGGTTTCTAAAGGAGGCAGAGGAGATGAAGAAGAAGGTGAAATCACTCAGACAAGAAGCTGTAATAGCTCAAGTTGCAGCCAAGGAAGCAGAGAAAAGACTGAAACTTGCACTAAGAGAGGCTGAAGAGGCAAAAGCTGCAGAGACACTCGCAAGTGATCAGATTCACATAACAGAGGACGGAAAGATCAAATTAGCAGTTGAGAAATACGAAGCTTTCAGCAAAAAAGTCGAAGAAATCAGAAATGAGGCTGACACAAAAGTTGCCGCTGCCATGGCTCAAGTAGATGAGATCACTGCCAATGAAAAGGAACTTGTCATGAAAGTGGAGGCAGGTCTGAAAGAGAAGCAGGACATGGAAGTTGCAATCAAGGAAGCTTTGAAGGCGACAGAGATGGCTGAGGCAGCCAAAAAGGCCGTTGAGGGTCAATTGCGGAAAAAAGCATCAAGAAAACAAAGCTGGAGAATCTTCTAAGAGCAAAGGAAGATTAAAAAAAAATCAAACTTCCTGCTCTCCCATATGGGAAATTTGTTCTTTCTTTTTCCATTTTATGCTGCCTGCATTTCTGCTACTTTCACCAATTTGTTTGCACTATGTATAAAATGTCTTTAAAACTGTTTTTTGCTTCAGTAATTAGTAGTATGATGTCTGAGATTAGCTGAACTAACATTGTAATGCCCACCAAAGACAAACTGCTGCATGTTATCAAACAAACAAACAAAAAACACATCTCCTCAAACCAGCTTTTACGATTGTGCTGGACATCATTTACATCATAGTGTCAATACATAAAATGGGTCAGCATCAGTGATGGATAAATTGTATTATTAATACATGCGATAACTAGTAAGAGCTCAAGCAACATATACCTCTATGTGCATCTAACACAACAATAATAAATGTCAACCGCATCTCCCCTATACATGGTAAATTGAAAATGCACCTCGTGCAACTATAACATATAAAATTTGAGTGAGGCTTCTAATTAGGAGAAAACCTTTGCTATACTGCTCGAGCTATTAATACTATACTTGCATGAGGATCCAGAATGTCAGCAGGTAGAGTACATAATGACCCAAACTCTTATTATAGAATGTTATTGGACCTCAACTTTCTATGCTCGATGATCATTGATATTAAGGTCATCTAGTGATTGAGCAAGCCCATTTTGCTTTCCAAACTTTTGAAATTCTGATGCCAACGTCTGAACAAACTCAGTCCCCTCAGTGACAGCATCAGGAAAATCCACATGGACAGATCCCTGTTTAACTGGCCGAACAGGTCTGTGAAGCAATGCCTGCTGCTTTATGTAATCATAAAGTTGCTGGTAGAACGGATGATCCAAGGAATAACAATTTTCATTCGAGCTGCCTGAGTATCTGGAAGATCCAGAACCTTCTTTCCGGCAAAAATGGGGCAGCGATGAATAGTCCATGATCTACACAAGTTAACAGACCAGACAGGGTTAGATCTCTCAACAACTCAGTAAATGAATAACACAACATTATTCCTCCACAACGTAGTGGTAAGGTCTACGTACATTCTCCCTCCCCAGACCCCACTTGTGGGATTTCACTGGGTATGTTGTTGTTGTAGTCCCAACAGATACTCAGTGAGACCAGAAGTTGCTTATCTAAGTGGCACACTCATCATAATCATGCCAGACTATCAGGCAGTTACCGTAGAGGCAATTATTTGACAGGTGACAGAGGCAGCATTATTCCTAGTTACAAGTTACAAGCATCGGTTGTTTCTCTAAACCAGTGTTTGGATGCGCATAACATTTTCTAGTAACATGGAAGCTCAAATAATTGTTCTCTTTTTTAGTTCTCCACGTGTTTTTATAATCAGAAAGTTATTACTACATCCTCATAGAAGATAAAGAAAATGACTACAAAACAATCGTAAAAGAACTGCTACCTTCAATAGATCATCCTGTCCACAACCTGACAAAACTTGAATCTTTTTTCGGGTTCTCTCCTGCAGAAGAGGTTTGACTACCTAATGAATTCATATGTTACAACAAATTAGAAAATTGAAATAAATGGTAAAAGAGTATCAAAAAGGAAAAGGAAAGAGAATTGTATAAATAAGAAACAAACCTTCCAACAAGCTGAAAAGATATAGGGAGCATTCACAATGTAGTATGCAACTACCTTCTCCGGGTAATTTAGGTCATCAATGTTGGAAATTATAGTCAATAGCTGAATGATAGCAATAACATTCAGTTAGTATAGTTTACTCCAAAGATTTAAAAGAACAGTTTCAAGGTAATTCTCAAATAAAGATATGCATCAGTCTATATGGTTAAACATAGACAGAAGTCTTGCAATTACAAATTCTTCTGCAAAAGAACTATCTTTGTTCTTTGCGCTTGGCGAAGAGTGGAAAGGAAAAAAACTACTCCATAAAAGTGAGGGTTTCTACATCAACAATCAGCCACCATCAAAATCTTCCCCAATTTAACAAATCAAGTAATACTGTGTTAGCTCCCATATTGGTTGACGAAATGGGTTATGGCCTCCTTGTACGGTATGGGGTAATCCTCCCCTCATGTGCTAACTTCTGGGATTGAATTAGGCCAAAAGACCATTTCTTGACATGTTATCAAAGCCAGACTCGTTGATCCCTATTGTTGTGTTTCTCAATATTGCGCTCTCATACTATATCATCCACTCTCTAGTTTTCCTGTCCTAAGCGTGTCTGAATGAGGGAATGGGTTGTGGTCTCCTAATATGATCTTGGGTATGCCTCCCCTCATGAGCTAGCTTATGGGATTGAGCTAGACACAAAGTCCATTACATCATATTTTGAAAGAACCCAACAAAACAAGATTAGAACTTTTGAGGGAATATACCTTTATTTGGTTTAGAGCTGAAAGTTTCAAGCCGGTCATATCTAAAACCTTCAGAGATTTGCTGATATGTTTCCCATACTTCTTACTTGCAGCAGGCTGTGACAGATGAATCAACTTAGTAAAATGTAAGGATTAAAGCGCGCGCACACATAGACAGAGGAAAGTGATTTATGAATCCTTTTTACCAGAACCACGCGATCGCGATATTCATTAATCTGAATGTGTGATTGCACATAATAATGGACCTGAGATGAAGAACTCAAGTTACTATTTATATTAGCAGAGCAATAGTTAAAATAATGAAAGCAATAATTAAAACATGGAAAGCGGAAGAGTTCAAACGCTAAATCAAACATCCATTACTTGACAACAAGTTCTTGAATAAGTAAATGCACATGAAATATTATAGCCTTGAAAGAAGATAAGAATCTTAATGACCCTTACAGATGCTTTATCATATGTGCTGAGTCCTGCACCAAAAGCGAATATTGGAAGGCCCTGAAAAAGAGGGAAATGGAGTTCTCAAAAAATTATATTAAGTCCATAGGAGCATCAATAGAAAAAGGTAGCTATAATGTGTGTCACGACATTATTTCATGAATGGGTACCTCTTTTGTGTAACCTGGCATTCCTATTAGTTGAGAATCACGAATTGCTCTGTAAAGTTCAGTAGGAATGATAGGTTTCTGAGATAACAATTACAAAAGAATCAACATTACATAGTAATTTGCAAAATAGCCAAGATACATTCAAGTTCAACTATAGTAAGAATATACTAGGATAAAATATAATTAATTACCTGAGTCGAGGGTCTATCGGAAACAAACTCTCAACCTCATCGAGGTAGGGTTAAGGTTAGCTTACACTCTACCCTCCCCAAACCCCACTTACGGGATTACATTGGTATGTTTGTTGATAAAATACAACTAATTCTTGTGTAAAAGAATGTACATAGTATAAATACAACCAGTCCTAATGAAAAATTATCTGTGTCATGTGCATCGTACTAAGGAGGACTCGGGAAGCACGATTTCCTTTCGGAACAGGCAGCAATCTCGTGAAAAGATTTCTACTGGTCTATACCACCATAAAACCCACACCTAAAGTCTTCTCAGGATTGCTAATTTTTTATTTTTTTTTAGAGCAAAAAATCTTGCCTAACAACATTTATCATAGCCACAGTGTTAGGCTATAAGCTCCTATATAAAGTAAGGACTACACTTGATATAGAAAGAAACCACTAAAACTGATTGTTATAATAGCGATAACAAGCTTCCATAATACTCACCGCTAAAATATCATCTATCTCATTTTCGACCCTCCACGTCAAAGAATCAATCAACTGAAACATTTGGAAAAAAGGAAATATCAGATACACCTGATCTTTTAATATCCCATACATGGAATGCTAAAAAGTTAAAATCTTTAATATAGATTTTGACCATTTTATGGGCATTTGCAACATTTCCCTCTCTTGCTGTTAGGAACCGCAGATATATGTCCCTTGTACAGCCTAGATGAATATTCTGCAAAGTAGTGGAAAAAATGAGTAGTCATTAATTTGTAATACATAAACTGGGTCAACATATTTAAAGTCAAAATAAATATGGGTAGATGGAGTTAGGATGAAGTGAATTAATAACAGAAAGAAAGTGATAACCTGAAAAGTAGTTTTGAGTGCTTCATCAACTGCTCAGAAAAATGAATGAATTGAATTAATAGCAAAATGATGATGAAGTTCATATGAATGGGAGAGATGAACATGTGTGTGTACCTTGTTCCATTAAAGCTTCAAACTGAGCGATGGCTTCTTCTGAAATCACACACATGGCTACAGAACAGAGAACAGAGGACGAATGAATGAATGAAGAAGAATAAAAGTAAGTAAATGGATCCCAAGGTCAAGATTCAACAAAGGTATGCTTTTACTTTTCACCCTTTTAATTTTTATTTACTTCCCCCACCCAACCGACACTTCAACGAATACAATACTCAACCAACGTGACTCTATGCTTAATGACATGCTTAATACACCACTTGTATCATTAAAAAAAAAGAAGCTACTTTTTATATTTAAATTTTTTATATGTTTATTACTCTAATTTATATTCTTCCTTTTTTCTTTTTCTAATTTTCATAGAATTTTAAAAATAAATAAGAAAAAAAAATCTAAAATGTCAAGGAAAAGGAGAAAAAAATAATTGTGATTCTTGGTTAAAGAGATATTTTTTGTACAAATTTTACAGATCAAAAGAAATTTTTTTTTAAAAAAGAGAAGCTTTGTGAATAACAATAATTATTATGATAATAAAGAAGAGAGATGAATATAAATATTTAAGAAAAGTTTAGAAATAGAATATATAAAGATGAATTCAAGAAAAAATAATAAATTATAGTAACGATGAGAAAAGATATAAAAAATAATAGATTATAATAAGGATACGAAGAGAGATAAATAAAATATTTGAGATGTATTTTTATTTTATTTTTACAAATCTTATAGATTAAAAAAAAAGAAGAAAACAATTAAGGAAAGAAGAAATTTTTCATGAATAATAATAAATTATTATAATAAGAAAGAGAGATAAATATGATTTTTATTTTAGAAAATTATAAAAATAGAAGGTAGAAAAAAAAAATTTAAGAAAAATTAATAAATTGTATAGTAGCGATAAGAAAAGATGGAAAGTACTTAATAGGTTATGATAGTGGTGAGAATAAGATAAAGGATATATATTACTTGTGAATTTTATAAATTAGAAAAAAAAAAGTTCAAAAATTGACAAAAAAGATAATGATAATGCTAGCCAAAGTGAGGTATCACATAATTTTTTTGTCATCCAGCTTTATATTTTTCTAGATTGTAATATCAATCTTCAAGTATAACTTTAAAATAAGAATCAAAATATAATTTTTGAATTCTTTCTTATCTTCTTTCTCGAGAGAAAGTGAGGTCTGTAATTTGTATATAATATTACACGTATTATGTATAATACTACAATGTGTACTAAAAATGTGTATTCATAACAATGCATACTTTTGAATTCAAAATGTATTATAATTGTCGTTTATATTTAATACAACTTTGACACAACTTTAATATAATATTTAAATATTCATATATTCAAATCTTTACCTTAAGATATTGATCAAATTTTCAAACCTTCATTAAAATCCTCCCACACAACAATAAATTTGTGATTATAAATCACAAAAAACTTCTACAATTGATACTTTATTTTTTAGATTTTGTAAACTATTATCGCAAAATTCAAAAATTTGTAATAACAGACAATTTATATTGCTAAATTGAAATTTTTTGTGAGTCTACTAAAAAATCATAGAATTAGAGGACTATGTAATTGTAAAAAAAATATTACATTAATTGTTAGAGAAAATTACAGTTGAGATCGTGAATGTTGATAGAGAATTGTGGTTGAGATGAAGATGGGGAGAGACGTGAAAAATAAGAACTTTTAAATTGCTGATATTATTTTAATTCAAAATAATTGCTATATTGATTAATTTTTTTTTAGTGACTCAAATGATAAATATTTTTTTAATACTCATATATGTATGTGATTTAACTAATATTTACTCGGAATAAGGAGAAAATAAAATAGGGTGTAAAATAATCTCAATATATGAGCAATGCTTTATTTTGATTCTTAATTTATTTAACTTGATTGAAATAGTTGTTAATGTATAACAAAAATGTTCATTTTAATTTTTTTTATGATAATAAATATTCTTGTTGTACATTAAAAGTTATCTCAATCAAGTCAAAATATATTAAAAATCAAAATAAATATAATTTATTATACATTTCAATAACGTGAAATATATTAAGGACAAAGAATTATGATAATTTTGTCTATTTAAGAAGTGGAGCAATCTAGAGTCCTGCTACCTCGGCACTATTTATTGTCACGTCTGCGGCGGTTTTGGTGGGACTAGGGTGAAGGGAGGAGAATATTAATATCACAAAACTCGACAGTGAATGAGCTACCTATGCCGGGATTGCTCGAAATTGAAGGCGCTTTTAGGGTTTCGGTTAAACATTGGTAAGTCCCTTTGCACCGAATTAGAAAATAGGTTTTGAAGTTGACGCTTTTGAGTAGAGTTCAGTATTTCCTTTTCAATATTGGTATGACCTTGGTGAATGGGCATGTCTGCAATTTAGCGTGCGTACAGGGTTGCGGGTTTAATTATGCATTGCTTTCATTTTTAGATGGTAGTAAGCATGGTTGCCATCATCTAGGACACATACATTCTTTGCTGATTAAAATGTCTTTGTTTTGCCTTTTTTTACTTTTTCTAATTATCACTCATGGATGGAATTATGATTAGCTTAAATTAATTTTAGAGTCTCGGAATATTCTCATATCTTTGGCCTGTTATGCATTACGCCTATTAGCTTTTACTGCCATATACTTTTAATTGTTGCTAGTCCATTTTTAATTTCATTATTATAACTACAAATTAAGCCATTTAATGTATTTTGCATTTCAGTTCAAGCTGCACATCTTGGTGGAAGCAGTCATTATAGGATCCTCAAGGGCTGAATCTGTGTTTTAAAAGCAGAGGCCTTGACAGAAAGAGGAAGCAGGTCTGTGAGTGGAGACAGTTATGGCTTTGGTAGAAGCAGTTAGAGTAGAGCCTCTAGCGGTTCTAGATAAGGACGAGGAAGTTGAATTTGTCTGGGGTAGAAAGAGAGGTATTGGTGGTAAGAGAAAGGAGGTGCAGTTTTATGAATCTTTTACCTATGATGGTGTGGAGTATGCTTTATATGACTGTGTATACATGCACAAGGAAGGTGAATTTCCTTACATTGGTAAGATCATAAAGATATGGGAAAATCCAGATAAGTCTAGGAAGATAAAGATCCACTGGTTTTTTCGGTCAACAGAGATCTTGTATCACCTGAAAGATGTAAAGGTAGCTGAGAATGAAGTATTTCTTGCCTCTGGTGAAGGCACTGGTTTGGCCAATGTTAATCCTTTGGTGAGCGTCATAAAACTGCTTTATCTCATTGTGTTTTCTTTCTGTCTGCTTTTACCTTATATTAAAATAGGAATTAACTATGTAGAGTTACTTAAACCATATTGTTTTATGTATAGCATAAACTATCTTTTAACTAACTGCTTATGGTTAGAGGAGTTCAATTTATGTCCACATCTAATCCAATAATTATCTATTTATTGTCCACCTCGTCAATGTTAGTAAAATTCACTCAGTTCTTGTGGAGACACTTGGGCTTATTTCTACTTGGTTTTGGTGGATCTTCAAGGGAAGACGGGCTTCTTATTGAGGTGATACAACACAAATTAACTTGCAACATATGTTATTTTTGCTATCTTTCTAACTTACGTAGTGGTTAATGTGGTGGAAGATGAACAACCAGAAGGAAGTCTGAGATGATATATTACTTGCTGATGATGACAAAGCAGATGAACCTGTAACAATAAGTTCTTCTCTATGAAGTTTGTCTAAAATGAGAGATGGGAGAAGCTAGCAGATTGATCTCTGCTATATTCCTGCTGAATGCCAATTCTGTCCCTCCTTGTTGCCCGTCTGCCTTTTTACGAAATTTATCCTCTTCATTGAAAGGCTACCTCTTTCTAAATGATTTTTTGTTTGGGTAATTCTTCTCGGCCCAAGAAAGGGAAGAAAAAAGGGAATGATAAGGTGGGTGGGTGTTGATTTGAATAGGCAAGGGGGTTTTGAAAGTGAAATGTAGGATGAAAGGAGTAATTTTTTTAGAAACAAGTTCCCTCTTTTGCATGATTAGTGCAAAAGCATCAATGGCAGCCAAGTTGCCTAATTGTGATTGGAAATCATTTTTGAAAGTATGGGAGTCGAAAAAATGAATGAAAGGAAAATGGAAGGGAAAAAAAAGAAACTTAGAAAGAAAAGCGGGCGAGGGGTTTGATTAGGTTTGGGAACAAGACAAGAATACAATTGATTCCTCTTTGCTATAAGATCTGGCTGGAGCTTTTCTTTTTACCATAAGTGTGGGGTCTGATTAGGTTTGGCAACAAACTTACAAACAAGAATTCAATAAATTTCTCTATGTTGAGATCTTGTCGGAGTATTTTTTGCTACAAGGGCATTGAAGGTTTTGGAAAGCACCTATGCTTGCTAAATATACACATAATGAGCTCCTTCAAAACGAGTGTGTACATCAATTATGCTGACATGGACGACAATTAGGTGTTGCACAACCTCATCTTCTACTCTTCAAATTCTTTTTGACTTCCATTGATTGTAGGTTCCACTTCTTTTTCTTCTTCACCATCACAAACTAAATTGTCACTTAAAGTAGAAACCTACCAAATCCAAATTCCTCTTTTTTTTTTTTTGAAATTGGTACTTTTCAATTCCTCCTCCTCTTTCTTCACCATTGCAATCCTATAATTTCACATAAACCTATTCAAACTCCTCTTCTCATTTTTCCCCACCATTACACACCCAAAAAATTCAACCAACTAGCAAATCCAAACTCTTACTTTGTGATTAAAGCCGACTTGTCTCAAATTTCAAATGACCCATTTTCTACTAGTTCTTTTTCTTCTTGTGCGCTCTCACATCTCTTGAAACAATGAATGCCTATCCCAATGACAGAAGAGAAGTATAAGATTTTCAAGGTCAACAATTGCAGGAGATAAATGAGATGAACTAGGATTGAAAGAAAGGGTTCTCAATTTTGGGTTAAAAAATGGTTTTACCATGAACGGTGTTCAAAGCTTATTTTCTTAAGGGTCAACATAGATTAGCGATGAGGTCGATTTCTCTGTTGGGATTGTTTCAAAACATTAAAGGTCATTTGGATAATTGTTCCAGTGTATCTCAACCTTTCTGCAAGTTCCAATTTAGAAGATTGGAATTGACCATTAGAAAACAAAACAATGGCCAACTAAACTAATTCTCCATTGAAGTCTATTTTAATGAGCATTAAACCAAACAAAGAGTCTAATTACTAACTTCCTTACCGATGTAATTTCTATGAGACCACAACGTGGATGCATGGTTGATTGTGTGAGTTCTGGGGAGAAAAACGTCCAAGTTGAGTTAGTTTGTTTTTTCCTATTAAATCTTTTTTAATATGCATTCTTTATTGTTGTTCATGTTAATCTTAATAGCCCATGGTACAAAGACCACGCCTCCCTCTTGCTATTATAAAAGTTAACAAGAGAGTCGAGATTATACAATTGCAAGTAGATAAATTCTTGTGAAGTCACATAAATGCTTTTCATTTTCTTTTGGACATCATAATTACAATCTATATATATTCATAATATCAAAATAATTTGAAGAAGTTGACCAAGGGTAGTGGTGATTAGGCTTTTATTTTTAATTATTGAAAGAGAAATCTACAACTCATCAATGGAGGCTGGAATGTATTAGATGACATGAACATGACAATTTGGAAACTTTCATGCTTCTAATATGCCTGATGTGCATGTGCTTTTGCCATATCAACAATTTGAAAAGTATGTATGGTAAATGGCTAGAGGTATTATATGTGTGGTTTTGCATCTTTTGAACATCTTTTTATTATATTTCACTTCATTAAAAAGTACTCATCATGTGTGGTTTTAACAAGTAAAGGTGTTAAACTGAACCGGCAACCGAAAGGGTGTTAACCTGGAACCTATTATTAAAAAAAGTGTTAAAGTAGAACAAGTCTTAAGTTAGGGGTTTGCCTTTTAAAAATGTGCAAGTTGGAGTGTTAATTTGTGTATTGAGCCTTTTTTTATTCATTGAGCATTGTTGTCACCCTCAAGACATTTTTTTTTAAAATTCCCTTGTGACTCATTAATGGACCAATAGGATTTGAAGAAATGTAACTTTTCATATCAGACATGGCTTGATTTAGTTAGAACTATGTCTTGTCGAGGTAGATTAACAACATACCAGTGAAATCTCACAAGTGGGGTGGTGGAGTAATTATTATTCTTCGCTAAGCAAGTTGGGTTCAACTTTATGAATGTGTCAATACAGTGATGCTTAACAAATCAAGGGGAGGTCTGGACATCAAAAACTTGAAAGTGCAAAATGAAAGTCTCCTAAGGAAATGGTTGTGGAGATATATCAGTGAGGAGAGGACCCTCTGGAAGGAAGTGATAGTGGCAAAATATGGTGAGCTTAATCCATGGGTTTCAGAGACTGTTTCAATACCATATGGTTGGGGAGTGTGGAGGTCCATTAGAGCTCTGTGGGACTCAATGAAAGAAGAACCGACTCTAAAGGTGGGGAATGGCATCAAAGTCAAGTTCTGGAAAGATGTTTGGATCAGTCAAAGTTCTCTGAGTGAAGTATTTCCAGACTTATACTCGATATGCAATAACCCTGAAGCAAAAATCAGTGATTGTTGGACAGCACAAGGGTGGGATCTTTCCTTTAGGAGGTTTTTGAATGATTGGGAAGTAGACAGAGTAGCTCCCTACTGGAAATGTTGGATGGAGCCAATATTTCTGCAAATGTTCCTGATAGAGTCACCTGGAACCACATCAAAGAAGGTGTTTACAGAGTTAACAGTGCCTACAAGAGAAGGGTGCAAGAATTGAGAGGTGGTAGACAATACCTCTGGAATAGCAGCATATGGAAAGGATTGATCCCTACCAAGGTGAAATGCTTCACCTGACTAGTTATTTGGAGAGCATGTCTCACTCAAGAAGTGCTGCAGAAGAAAGGAAGGCCACTAGTCCCCAGGTGTACTTAGTGTAACTTGACAGGAGAAACAAACAGTCATCTATTCTTACACTGCAAGTACACCTCTCAACTATGGGAACTCTTCCTAAGCATTTCTGGCCAAAGCTGGTCCATGCCAGAACATACTGCTGACCTGCTAAGCTGCTGGAGTAGAAGAGGGGGCAGCAAAACTCAAAAAAGATGGTGGAAACTGATTCCTTCATGTATTTGGTGGTCAGTCTGGAGAAAAAGGAATGGTAGATGTTTTAAAGATAAATCCAATTCCATTCACAAAGTGAAATGGAATTGTTTAGTATCTTTAATTTTTTGGTGTAAACAATTATGTATAGATGATGAAGATCAAATCGTAGAACTGATAGGAAGCTTGTAAATTTTGTTTGGGTCTTGGTTGTAACCGTTTTTGATGGTGGCCAGGATTTCCTTAATGCTGAAGAATACTACTTACCAATTGTCAAAAAAAAAATAGAATAAAAACAATAAATTTCTTTGTATTTTCTACTAGTAATGGCATATAAACTTCTAACATGATTAAAACACCCTGGGCACCGTGGAGTCCCGACATAAATGGAAAATCAGGCAAGGGAAGGGAATAGTAGTGGTCTCTTGAAATGCCCGCTCGTGAATCTTGGCAAGTAGTAGGCGAGCAAAATCAGTCTCGTACCTAGCCATCAAAACCGTTCGATCTAAAGTCAGGTGGTTATCTGCCATGGTGGGGGATAGTCGAGCACGTACAATAGACCTCCAAAACTTGGCCGCAAAATTCAGTGAGGCCTTATTGATCGGGGCTATACCGTGTACCCAATCGGCATTAACACCCTGCTCGGTGATGTTGCTATCCATCTGAGCAAATCTTCCTTCTGAGACGCGTCCTTCATCACATTTTTGTTTCGAAAAATCTGCATCCGGTAATCAAACTCAACAGTTAAGGCAGTCTGCTCGTAGGTTAGTCCGTGGATGAACCGTCGGTTGATACTCCCAAATTACACCTCCCAAAAGAAGAATAAGCGGTTGTTGTTCAAATAAAGAATCTAACAGAGGTTAGGGTTGAAATAAACTCAACAGTGAAGGTAGTCTGCTCGTAGGTTAGTCCGTGGATGAACCATCGGTTGATACGCCCAAATTACACCTCCCAAAAGAAGAATAAGCGGTTGTTGTTCAAATAAAGAATCTAACAGAGGTTAGGGTTGATCCCACGAGGAATGAGGTCTAGACTTAACCTAATTGATTGTTAGTTGTAAATTTAGTCAAGTTATTTTTGTAAAGGGGGTGGTTTGTGAAACAAAAGCTTGAATTAATGATTGTAGTAACAAGTAAACAAGTAAGAAGGATTGACTGTTTGTAAAATCAATAGTAGTTAAAACTAGGATATTTGTGTTCCCCACAAGTTCATAACGCAGTAAACCTTATAGTAGTAACCTTGTCTAGTATCTATTATGCAAAGTCGATAAGTTAGGTATCTCCTAAGTGATTGGTCGCCCAAATAAGTGAATTTCACCTCGCAACTTTGGTTGGTCTACTGGTGTATGCTTTACTAACCCTTGTCCTTGACCCCAAATTAGCTCTCCCTGGTCCGTTAAAGCTATTAGATGAGGTTTGGTAGCATGAAATCTTTGTTGTATAATCCCTTTTTCCATTTGTTACCCCTTTGGTCAGGCAAGTAGGAATAAGGCGAGTTCTAACGTTGGCCTTCGTTAAAAAGCAATCAAAGTGGAGAAAAACAATACATGCATAAACACTATTCAAGAATTACTAGTTATTAGGTCTACGTTTTTAATTCCTCATGGTTCCCACAACCCTAGTTGTGGATTTAACTACTCATGCTTGGGTGATCACAATTCATATTAATTTTGTTTAGATAAATCATGCACTTACAATTGGAGTACTTGAATTCTGGAATCTTGAATTGATGAACAAAAGATGTAATAATAACCAACGATTCAAGAATTAAAATGGAAAAGTGTTTCACAATTTAATTCTCTAAACAAAGCTCCAAAGTATGATATGATCTGTCTGACTTCAAAAATAAATAAAAAACGACTATTTATAGACATCTAATCCTTAATAAAGTAGACTAAGAAAACATAGGAAAAGTAGGATTCGGCAGTCGCTTCTACAGTTCAGGTTCTATGGCTCGTAGGTATTCCTACGGCTCTTAGGAACCTTTCTTGGAACACAACTTCTTCAATATTCCTCTGGACTTTTCTAAGGACATGTTTTACGACTCGTAGAACTTTGCACGGCCCGTCCTGGCTACTCTCTGATCTTTTCTATGACTTGGACCTGCGTCTCGTAGAAATTCCTACGGCTCGCAGTCCAGTCTCGTGGTCCCATACTTAGCTCCAAAAATCACTGGTCCCTTCTACAACTCATTCCTACGGCTCGTAGGTCAATTCATCAAACTTCAAAAAGCTGTTGTTTCACTGTACTCTTCAACCCGACTTGCCAAAATCTATTTTCCTGCAAAACAAAGATAAAATACCATCAAATCTACTATCAAGTGCTTAAAAGACATGCACAACCTCAAGTTTAAAGCATTATAAGTACCGTAAATATGCGGTACATCATAGACACACGTTACTCCATAGACTCATGTAACTTTGCATACAAATACTTTGTGTGGTAGTACTTTTTCTCCTCAGTTTTTAAATAAAATATGTGCTTTCGTCAAAACGTAAGCTCTCATTGATCAAAAAATTGCAATCAGAGTGACATCTATGTTTTTTATGATGGTGTTCAGCCTGCTTGCGCACACCTCGAATTTTCCACTAGGTGCTTGCTATTTTCCATTAGCATAGGTACTAGATAATTTATCCACAAAGGTGGGATGAAATCACCTACTGTTTTTTGCTTCCATGAGATTTAAACATGATGGTTCTTCACCCACTTCGTTAATTACTTCGCCATGCCCTTGGATGCAGAAATGTGGCCTATTTTTTCTTCCCCAGTGGTATGTGAATTATGAATCATATTTGTTCTGTTTGGTTGTCTTGTTATAGTAGTCTCTGTTTCTAATATGAGTGTGTCCATTTCTGAGATTGCATATAGCCATTGTCAATATCACGTGCTTAGCTTGTAATTTTTATCATATGCCTGTGATTAGTGAATGCTTGCTCGTAACTGTAAAAGAGTTGGCTTCTTAACTTCTTGTCGATTAACTTGACCAGGAAGCTATTGCTGGCAAATGCAATGTTATCTGCATTTCAGAGGACAACAGAAATCCGCAACCATCAGATGAAGAAGTTAAAATGGCTGACTATGTTTTCTACCGGGCTTTTGATGTTGGAACTTGTACAATTTTGGATAAGATGATTGACAAAGTTGGTGGGCTGGATGGTATGTGCCTCAGCTCCCTGGGTGTCCTCTCTTTGTGGTGTCACTACAGTATAAGTTTCATTTTAATGGAATAATATAAAGCTGCTTAGATTAATCTCTTATGCAAATTTGTTTACATTTTGGTACAGTCAAGTATGTCTTTAACAGGAAAGAGAGTGAAAAGGCCAGTCATGTCCTCAAACTTGCTTCTGACAAGAAAGATAACAAAATTGCCGTGGAATATCGAGCTAATGGGGAGTCCTTTGGGCTAAAACCACAGAATCATCTTGGAACTGCCAAAGTGAGTCATTTACTTGGAAAAAGTGATGTAGATGGACAAAGTTCTCTGGTTAGACAGGATGCCTTACAGAGAGATACAAATGTTTCACGTGTTAATCAGGAAACTGCTAAGAAAGTGAATTCTGTCCCTGGTGAGAAAAACTCACATGATTTGGGAGTTGCAAAAGTTGCTGGTAAATCAAGTCATTTAGTGGGAAGAAATGATGTAGATGCGCAAAGTTCACCGATTAGAGAGGATGCCTTACATGGAGAAGATGCAAATGATTCTCACATTGAGCAGCAATCAACATTGAAAGGAAATGCCGTGCCAGTGCTGGTTGTTAACAGCAAAATAGCCACTACAGTTGTTCACAACCAAAATACTTCAAGTGAAGAAAATGCACTCTACGCGGTTGAGAATGATAAAAAAGTTAATACGCTTTCAATAGAACTCGTAGTAGCTGGTGAAAGAGGAAAACCTTCGGATCTTGGCATTTTGGATGATCGGCCTTCAAAACGAATAAAAGTAAATGGTTCTGTGACACTATCAGAGAACAAGGGTGGGGACAGTGTACAGAAGTCCACTGTTTGCAGAAATGACAGAGAGGTTATGGGAACAGGTGCTACTCCTTCTGAAGAAAGAAAGAAATCTGGAGATAGTAAGCTTTCTGGTGGACTGGACAAGAACATGCAGAACAGAAAAGATGGTGCTGCCTTGGATATCAGACCTCCAAAGAAGGCAAACATAGACTCTCTTAAAGTAAACGAGGATAGAGATAGAAGTAACATGTCAATAGGTAAGCCTGTTGACAATATAGGCAAGTTGCCTAAATTATCTGCTGGAATATCCCCCAAGGAAGTTGAGAGGATGGGAGGCAAGAGCCTCATAATCACGCGGAGACCCGTTGCAGTAAGTTTTGCCTCGAGCAATGTCATTTTCTTGCGAAGCTTAATTTGTTGCTAGATAAAATTGTGTGTATCCTGTTCTACTTTATCTTTTGTGAATCCCGTGCTACTAGTTTGATAAAGAACTAAATCTTTTCTTTTTGATGATACAATGTTGGTATTACATGGAGTTACTTTACTTGTCCGTGCCATTGAGAAGTTTTTGGACCTACTTCTCTTTGATTGCAGTCAAGCATATTAAGACGTACCAAAATCTCTTGAATTGAAGCAAGAGAGCTTTACAACATAACATTCCTTTTATATTTAGAGAGACAAGCCTCATAGTAGGTCCATGAAGTAGCATCTAATTTAACCTATACAAATTATAACTCAATAAATTGGCTTATATAGCAATAAGAATGAGAGTTTAGTCTGGTAATGGGAAGGTGTTGCATGACTAGGAATTGATGGAGATTAAAGAGTTCGTTCATAGGATATATGAGTAACCCATTGGTAATGAAGGGGAGGCTAAGATGGTATGGTTGGAGGGAGAAGTGTTACATTTTTTATGGTGAGAGTTCAACTTGTAGTGAGTGATGCACAGTTGGGGATAAGAGGGAGAGGTGTGGAAGAGACTGTTGATATTAAAGTTACTACGGTGTAATTCTTTGCATGCCACATCATGAAATCCTAACAGTATTTGAGGAAAAGGATTTTCATGAATTACTACATATTAGATTCACAACATTGCTTGGAAGGCTTGCACGCCCTTTGTCCAAAGTGGCTTAGGTGAAGGAGAAGGTATTAGTGGTGGTGATCAGTGGTTGGAGATCACCGAGGATGCACAAGGAAAATAAGACAACTTGGAAGATAGTACTTCTATGCACTTTTGGATGGTCTTAAATGGGAGGAACACAAGTGCGTACCATTTGCATGCAAGGGAAAATTAGAATTACTTTGAATTCTTTTCTTTTGCATATACTGTTTTGGTGTAAGTAGAAAATTACCATTTTTATACATGATTGGAACAATTTGTTTGAAAATTGTGGTCAAGCCACTTTCTCAGTTTGTAAACAGATTTGACACCATTTGGTGTGATATCATTGAAATGAGTTTGATTTATTGTTAAAAAAACTAAGAGAATTAGGTTTGTGATAGGCTATGTCGTTGAATCTTACGTCAAAAGAGAAAGAGATATTGTGTTAGTTGTAGTTGTTTATAGTTGGATGAATTATACGTATAAAAAATAAATAAAATAGCTATCCAAGGGAAATCAAAGCTGAAAATGTCATGTGATAATAGGAAAACATCAAAAGAACATGGATCATGCATTGCATATTTGTAGTTGAACTTTTTAAAAGAATGGTACTATCTTTTTCTCATTTCATGTGACACTTCCCCTTTTAGTCTCCAAGAGAAACAATACCTTTCTCCTTTTGCAAGCTATTAACCTTTATATCCATGTGTAACCATTAACGACAACTTGTTGGGACACACATAATATATAAGTTCATTCTTTTTTTAACAAGAGAATAAGAAGACATCAAGAATACTTATAACCATTCATTTAAAAGGATAATTTTGGTACTTGACATATTAAACATGTCAAAAGTTTTCTTTACTTATAATTTCGTACTTAGTCAAACACCTTCACATAAAATGAACAAAGTCTTAATATCATTAAGATGTCTATTCAAAGCTTTCTACAAAGATGGTAGTTCATTGTTACTCTATCCGCTTTCATCGCTAATTGCCGTCACCACCATTATCGACTATTATCATCCCAACCACCATTTTCAACCACAACCATCGTTGCCGCTAATCACCACACATAGTTGTCACCACTACTAGCCACCATCCACAGTTATCAATTGTCAAAGACTCAAAGTGAACCACCACCATTAACTACTATTACTAGCCACCGTTACCACTAGTTATTACCCACATCCAATACCATCAACCAACATATTCTCCAATCACCCACAAACACTATGAACCGTCATATTATTTTTTAAAAATATTTTATTCACATAGAGCGTGCTTGACTATGCTTATGAGCTGGTCAAACTGGCTTATGGGTGCTTTTTAGCTTATCTACGCGTTTGGTAAACAGGAAAGTGCTAATAAGCCAAAACTAGCCAAAAGTTATAAGCTGGTCATGCCCAACTTATTATTTTTTTTAGCTTATAAGCACTTTTGGTCCGATCAAGTATTTTACTATTATTTCTTAATATTTTTTTCTCAATTTTCAAAATATCTTTCCCAAAACGAAACTCCTAACTTCCTCTTCACTTCGTATCTGTCATTCCTTCTTTTCTTTGCACAAATACTTAAATTTTTTAATTTTATTTGCAAAAAATATTAAGGGTATCTTAGTTATTCTAACAAAAAGAACAACTTATCGACCCATTTTTACCAAACATATCAATGGCTTATTGACAATTTCAGCATTTCAATCCAAACAAGTAACTGCTAAATTTATAAAATAAGTTTTAGCACTTAAAAATGCTTTTCAACACTCAAACTTATCAACTATTTATAATTAGTTAATCCAATCGGGCTCATAGTATTTGATTAATTTAGTATTGAATTTGAATTTTATATTTCTTTGTTAAATAAGAAAAGTTTTGCAAATTAAAATGTTGAAATAAACTGTCTTAATTATTTAGCATTCTGATCTTAATGCAACATCTTCATATTCAGATGTATGTTTAGATTCAAACATCTAAATCTTAATGCACTTCTTAATATTCTATGTGCATTCGAATTCAGATGTCTTAATATTAATAAAAGCTAATGAGATTGTCAGCACATCTTTAACTCAATAGTGAAATGAACAAGATGTTTTGCGTTCTCTTTGCACCATCTCATAATGTCCTTCCTTCACCTATGTCGTTGCAAATAAAAATTAAGCTCGTTAAAGTGTGAAATTAGATGATGCTGCTTGGAAATTTTATTCAATATATTAAGAGCACTAAATCTTTCTAGAAGAAAAGAAATAGAATTGGAGGTAAGAGTAAGAATCAATGGTCTAACATTAGCTACTCGAGGATGATACTAATTATTCATTATACTAGCATACTTATTTGTATTAGACATAATATGCCTTATTTGTTTCCACTTAAACATGGTTTGGCTATGAACTATTCAATTATTAGTCTATTAAGTGCTTTTGTTTCCGTCACAACCCCTTATTAGCCCTTGGGAGGATTGAACTATTGAGATCTTTTTTTTTTTTATGACAAGGGAAACCCGTAGCCGCTACCCTTTGGGTGCGCACAGGGTAAAACCCCGCTCCTATGCAATAGCTCGCAAACCACACAGGAGAGGTAACCCGCACTAGGCAAGCCCTGTGCGACGAGCTGGATCCAGAAGGCAAACCCCTTGCTTTCGCTGGCAAAGGGTCTCGATGTTCTTAAATTCACTTAAAATCTATAGCCAAAAAATAGACGTGTACCTATAAAGTCATGTGAATGTAACCTCTTACCACCGCACTATTTAGTACCATGACTAACCATCAAAACATGGCTACCTCCACAGGTGTTAGCCGTTACCACCAAACACTTAAACCATTGACCACTACTCCTACCACTAGACACCAACCACCAACCACCAACCATTTGCACCACTAGCCTTTACCCACAACCACCAACAGATTGTGCTACTAGTCTTTATGCACAACAACCACCACCTTCTATCACACTGTTTTGCATTTCAAGACATTGGGTGTCAACTATATAAATCCTAACAACTTCATTTAAGCTCAACTCATGTCATCATTGTACCATATAATATATATGTATAGATAAAATTACAATAACAATAGTAGTATTAGAAGTTCTCTATCAAGTCTAAAACCAACTCCCAATTGTAGATATCACCTATATTGATTCGTAGGATTTCTAGCTAAATACGTATTGATCCCAAGGATCTCTAGGTCTTCCGAGATAACACCTTCATGCACCGTAATTTCAAACCTATGGACTGGTGCATTAATAGGACGATCCAAGACATGGCCTCACCATCTTGAGCGACCTTTTATTTTATCCTCAATGTGTGCTACTTTTACCTTTTGGCAAATGTGATTATATTTTTAAACTTATCTAATCTTGTATTATGTCACATCCATCTTATCATCCACATCTTTGGAATATTCATCTTGTGAATTTGTTAAAACTTTAACGGTCTAATATTCATTACCGTATAACATTTTAGCTTATAGCTATTCTATAGAACTTACCTTTTACGTTGGTCGACATCTCTCTGTCACATGACACATCTTGGTAACACTTTTCCATTTCTACTTATCCTCAATAGCCAAACTTTTGTTTGACACCTTCACTTGTTTCGTCAACTAAAACAATATCATCCGTGAATAACATATACCATGTTATCTCATTTTATTTTGTGTTGGTTAGCTTATCCATAACCTAAGGGTAAACTTGCTTCCTTTTGAGTGCTCGTCTTGATGTGGTTGTGCCCTTTTGGGCTGGTCAGGCTCATTTGATGCCGATGTCAATGAGAAATGCGGAAGGAGAGCCTTCTCGTAATTGGTAAAGTTGTTGCCATATGACCGGGAAGTCATAGGTTCAAGCCGTGGAAACAACCTCTTGCAGAAATGCAAGGTAAGGCTACATACAATAGACCCTTGTGGTCTGGCCCTTCCCTGGACCCTGCACATAGAGGGATCTTTAGTGCACCAAGCTGCCCTTTCTTATGTTTCTTGGAACTGCTTGCTAACTAGACCATTCAGTTAAACAATTTAATAAAAAAATAGACACCATCACTTTCTCAAAGTTTCACTTTGAAATATGAACCATATTCTATTATATGGGAATAGGATAAGTTCTACTGTGTTTAGTTCACCCTAGTGTATAGTTTACCGTTGAATCTTAAAACAGACTACAAGTATAATGTAGATCAGATAATTCATTATGTGCTAGCTGTAGTTGAGTCCCCTTTCAAAAGCAGAAAAGTTGACGTATGGAAAAGAATGCCACTAGAATTAATCCTTTCCTCATCTCAAGGGGTCATTCCAAATCAGTTCACGCAGACCAGAATGCGCAGTCTACATCTCAGGATTCTTATTGCTTTCGGAGATATAAAAGAGATGCAAAATTCAAGTACTTATAGAGAGTTAAGATTTTAGTTTTATATTCCTACGAGACTCATAATTTTGTAAGAACTAGTTAGTGGCTAATTATGTTTTTTCCAATGATGGGAAAAAATGGATGTTTACTCAAAAAATATGTTCCTTTTCCCTTTTATCATTTTTTGGATGGTGAAAGAAATGGATTTACTGCTGCTATCTGGTGTATGTGATTTGATTATAATGTCATCATCCTTTTTTGTACTCCAGATTTTCTGGTATGATTATTTTTTCGAGATCTGATTTTTAATTCAGATTCATGTAATCTGTTGTGAGATGATATTGGATTATTGATATGGTACTGTGGAAATTTATGCTTCTTCTCTCCATCATGGCTGCAAATCAGTTGGCTTTGTTTACAATCTTTTTTTTATTCAAATATCAAACTTATGTAACCCGCTTTCTTGTTTATTACAGGAGTCGAGCAAGTGGTTCAAGGCACCTGTAAGTGTTCCTATCCTTGATCCTATATTACTTAGCTGATTAAGTAACTCTGTCTGATATGCTGATTATTTCTAGGAAATATGTAACTCTATATATTTTTTTGTTCTTTGATTCCTGCTACTATATGTTGTTTTGTGTACTTCGATTATAATCTTACTTTGTTGTAGTTATTGTTCCTTTTTTGTTTGAAGAATGCTTTGTCATGCTATGATTAGTATTTTGTCGTGACTTCTTCACTTTCTTTATTTCTTTTCTCGAACTATGTTGATATGCTTTTCCTTGAGCTGTGGGTCTATCGGAGAAAAGTGAAAACCTCCCTACCCTACCTCTACATATAAGGGTAAGGTCTGGGTACAAACTACCCTTCCCAGACCCCACATGATTACACTGGGTATGTTGTTGTATGTAGCTTGTCTCATGTCATAAATATAGGTGAAATCTTTTGAACAAATGGCTTGTTGTGACCTATTTGAGCTTAGAATTGTAACTTTGTTGTTCTTCGAGTGATTCATTTAATCAACTTCTTCACTCCTATGGTGACATGACCTAGTTGATTAAAGATCAAGTTTGATGGCTCATGTGTTGCTCGACAAGGACGCGAGACCGCAAAAGGCGTTGTTGTGGATGAAGTGTGACCTCTACGGAAGTGATTGAGCTATCTTTGAATCCTAGGTCATTGTTTGGCCTGTTCTTTTATTACTAAAGAAATACCAGTCAACAGTAATGGTTAAAATATATCCTTAGGCTTGGACAACTTAATTGTATAACGACTTGGAGTAGACTTTTTTACACTTTAGCTTTTATGGTTTATTTGAGAATTATGTTCTCGGTTTCAACCAGTGTTTTGGACTGCAAAAGGCAATAAAAGGCAACAAGGGTCTGCCTCGCCTAGTGGCGAGGCGAGCAGCGAGGCGCTCGCCTTTTTGAAGTGCGGCACCAATTAATACCAAAAAATAAAAATATTTAGTTGCATATGTAAATAATCAAAATCTCAATAGCAAGAACATATTAGCAAGTATTTCAATTCAAAAATTGAAAATGGAAAGTACATACTAAAAGTCTAGAACTTGAATGAGAAAAAAAACAAAACAAAAGTCAAAACAGAGGTAGAAGTGACTTTGAAGTCCAAAGAAGAAGGAAAAAGAAACCGAAGAAGAAGAAAAGAAGAACTATGTATTGGTTGGACTTTGGAGTAGCTGGAAAAGTTTGGCTGGTCGCCGGAGGAATCTAGTCGTAAACCCTAAAATTACCTTTCAACTTTTAAAACCCTAAATTGGTCTCTTTTTTTTTAAGAATATACAAAAGGCAACGCCTTTCTCGCTTTTCTTGCCTCTCGCCTCTCGCCTTTTGTCGCTATGGCGTCGCCTTTTGTCGCTATGGCGTCGCCTTTTGAAGATCGCCTCGCCACAAAGCTAAAAAGGCGATGAAGGGTCGCCTCGCCTCTTGCCATTGGCGACAAGGCGATCGCCTTTCAAAACACTGGTTTCAACATTTACTAATTAGTTTCTAATTTCTTTATAAATAAAAGCTATTGTGAATTCAATGTATAAGACTTTGAAGTTTGCTTTCATGGGTTGAATTGAAAATTTATGCCGTTTTGCTTTTTTATTTCTTAGTTGTTGAATGCAATCTTACTCCACATGAGATAACTAAGGGATCTAGGAGGGGCTTTTGGAACTTCTCCATTTCTTCTTGACTCTAGGGTAGCGTAAAAAAATATTTGAAGTCTAAAACTACTTTAGGTTTATCGTATGTCAAAACCTTTCTATGTTACATCTGAAGTATTTAGCCTCAAGACCAAACATCAACATTAAAAGCTATTTATCCCATGTTGCAATACAAAATCATTCAACATCACACCATACTACCCCCCACAACCACACACGCACTCACAAAAGAAGTGAAGCTCTGTCCAGTGAATTTCTACTCACTATGAACCATGGGTAATAGAAGTTAGCTGATTGCTTATTTGCTTAGTAGTGGCATGTGATTGTTGGATGTTTGGGGGTAGGGAGGAGATGATGGATTTAGAGCTGGCTCTAGAAAATTGGTTCGCTTTTTCAGATTGATGATGGATTTTTGGTTAATGTATTAGCACAGGAAAAATGTTTTGGCTCAGCAAATAGTGCAAAGAAGAGAGCTTATTTTGCATCTTTAAAATCTTATTAAGTTGCATGCAATGATTCTTTTGGATGCCCATAATATGGAACTCACTCATCACGAAAACACATGGCTTACACATAATTCTTTCTTTTCTCATCTATTAGTAGTGAAATGAAAAATAATGATTTGATATCGTTATAGCTTGGTCGAGTGGTAAGAGTATTATATGTGGTGTATGGGTTAGACACAAGTTATGAGTTATAGTCTTGTAGCAAACAAAACCTAGGTAGCTAAGTGGAGAGGTGTAGAGGGGTGTCAATGTTATCTACCGAGTTCTGAACCGTATGCCAAAGGTCCTTGGGGATTTCTCGGTTATTAAAGGAAGAAAAATATATGGTGTGATTGATGCTCTTTACATAAAATATAGTGATATTGTGTCATTACATTTTATTTTGATAACATTGGTTGAGCTAGCTTTCCGGGCAACTTAGCTGTTCCATGGGGTGCCTGTTACCTCCCACTAGCACAAGTGCACAAGTATGGGGTAAATACCTACCAAGATGTGGGCATATGAAAAGACATCACCATAACATATTTGTTAACTATTTCTTGAAATACCAAACTAACAGAAAAAGAAATCTATTAAAGAATTAAATGAAAAAATTACATAGTTCGTAATTTCTTTGCATATGCCCATGTGTAATTAACTCTAACTTAACAATTAGAAGTTACCATCACGTGTGGAGCTAACTATATATGTTAAAAATTGAAGGTTTCCCATCTGTTGGAGCTATGTTTCACACATTAGAGTTAGCTTGTGCAACATTTCCTACATTACGATTAGTGCCTTAACAGAGTGCTATGCTTTCGGATAATATGATCTTTAGATTATGTGGTTGGTTTTTATAGATGAATTCTAATATCCTTTTCGTGTTTAATATGATGTCATAATTTTCACTGTCTTTCTTTCTTCTCATATTTAGCCATGGGAGGAGGTGATGCAAACATCAAATGAGCAAGGGACCCTTGTCTTATTAGAAAATTTGAATCCTGAATATACATCAGGAGAGGTGGAGGTAATACCCTATTACATGCCATTTAACTTTTGATAATATCTAGTTTGATTTGATACCTATTTGTGATTTTTTGTATGTGAGTATATCATGCTTGCTTTGGGGATTAAGTGTTTTGCTTTAAGTTTTTTAAAAGTTTTGAGACGGAAGAGAAAATAAGAGGGAACTATGGGGATTTAAAGGTGTTAAAAAGGAGATAAGAATAGCAATACAAAACAGATGGATCAAAGGTTTTCAGATACAGGGTAGCAGTGGACAAGTTAAAGAAATTTGTCATTTGCTATATGCAGATGACACTATCATTTTTTGTGAACCTCGGGAGGACCAGATAAGATTCATTAAAACAGTCTTACTATTTTTTGAAGCTTCCTCGGGTCTGAAAGTGAATTGGGGGAAAAGCAATTTATTTCCAATCAAGGAGGTGACCAACATTTTGTATCTGGCAGATATTTTGGGGTGCAAAGTGGAGAATATGCCAACAATTTATTTAGGTATGCCTTTGGGCAATGAACACAAGAGCATAGAAATTTGGGATGGCATTGTGGAGAAAACAGAAGGAGATTAGCAAGATGGAAGGCTCAATATTTGTCCCTGGGAGGCAGACACACCCTCATCAGTTCAGTGCTAGACTCCCTTCCTACTTATGCCATGTAACTATTTCCAATACCCCCCAAGGTTTTGAAGAAGCTAGACAAATTAAGGAGGGACTTCCTTTGGCATGGATGCAAAGAAATTAAAGGTTATAACCTAGTCAAATGGGAGATAACCTTGAAAAGCAGAGACAAAGGGGGTATGGGTATTAGAGATTTGAGGAAACAAAACAATAGCCTTTTGATGAAATGGTTATGGAGATCAGTGGCGGACCCAGAAATTTTACCAAGTGGGTTCAATATATAAAAAAATAAATACGCAAATAAGCGAATAAAATAACAACAAAACAAAGCTTGATTAATCAAAATATTCATTACAATTGTGTTCTGCGAGTTTTCATTTCTTGAAACCTATTCATAATACTATCATCAGAAACAATATTAAATATTTTTTTTTCTACATAAGGCACAATGCATCCACTCATGAAGTCATCATCCATTCGATTTCGCAATTCACTTTTGATCAACTTCATTGCCGAAAAAACTCTTTCAACTGAAGCAGTGGCCACTGGTAGGAGCAATGCAAATTTTACAAGGCGAAATACAAGGGGATAATTTAAATGCTTCTTTGCCTTGACTAGCTTTTCAGAAAGATCACCAAGTCCTTTTAGGTTAAAGAACCTTTCATCAACATCTCGGACATCAACAATATAAGTCTCTAACTGATTCTTAAGAGTAACCATCATGTTTTCACCAAAATCATCAGGATATAATTCAGCCATTCTCAATATTTTCTTCATGTCAAAATTAGAAAATGAGTCAACTGGATTCAAGCAAGCAACTCCAATAAGCAAAGCTGTTCTCACCTCATTAAATCGATCATTTAGTTCTTGAAGTTGCCAATCAATAATCTTAAAAAAAACTTCAACACGATAATGATGTGAGACAGTATACTCAGCAACTTTGCGTCGAGATCTTCCAAAATTAACATAGAACTCATCAAAATTAGGTATCAAAATGTCATACTTAACACAAAATGCAAACACATTCTCGATAAGTGAATCCCATCCTTCATCCCTTAGATTTTGCAATCGTATCTTCACCACTTTAACAAGTAGAATGGCATTTGCAATATCTTGTTCTTTCTTTTGTAAGGACTCATTAAGCTCATTTGTGATCGCCAAAATATCTCTCATCAAGTGCAATATGAAAGCAATCTCAAATGTTTGACAAACTTTAAGATATCCTGTTGCCCGGGCTCTATCTTCAACAGATTCAGAATCAACAACAATAGTATCAAGAACATCAATAATAGAGCCAAACATACTAATGAAGTTCTTAAAAGATTTATAGTGTGAACCCCAACGAGTATCAGCAGCTCTAGCAAGACCAAGTTCTTGATTCAAGCCTTTACTAGTTTCAACCTCACCCATATCTAGTGCCTCTTGAAATTTTTTAGCTTGAGATTCTCGAAGTTCATCCATGCGTTTAAAAGAACCTCCCACTACATTTAAGACATTAGAAACCAACAATACAAGTTCTCCAACTTGAAGACATTTTTTAGATACCCCGACAAGAGTCAACTGAAGTTGATGAGCAAAACAATGAATTGCATGAGCTGATCTACTTTCTTGTTGAATCAAAATTTTAAGGCCACTTAGTCGCCCTTGCATATTGCTTGCTCCATCATAGCATTGCCCACGTATATGAGATACACTCAAAGAATGTTGAGCAAGATAGTTAACAATTGCTTCTTTTAAACATAAAGCACTAGTATTACGAACATGAACAATCCCAATAAACCTTTCAACCACAAATCCCCATTTATCAACATAACGCAAAACAATTGCCATTTGCTCTTTACGTGACACATCACAAGATTCATCGACTAGCAATGAGAAATAGTCACCATTTAGATCCTCCATAATAGCTTTAATTGTTTCAAGCTTACACGCAGTGATGATATCTTTCTGAATTTTATGAGAAGTCAACTGATCATTTTTTGGAGCTTTTTTCAACACAAGATCTCTAATTTTATCACACCGTCTTGCATACCATGAAAGAATTTCAAGAAAGTTACCTTTGTTTAATGATGATTCATCTTCTCGATGTCCACGAAATGCCAATCCTTGATTCAAAAGGAGTCTCACCACCTCAACTGAAGCTTTTAAACGAATTTTGTGTTCTAGCTTGGTTTGGTTAGATAGCTTAACAAATGCAGCTTGAATTGATTGATCTTGTCGCATTAGATCTTCACACTTCTTCTTTGCCTGGTCGTGAGGACTATTCGGTCCACCAACATGTATATCTAATCTTTTCGTTTTGTGCCAACTCCTGAACCCTATACTTGTAAATGCTTCGCCTCCACCTTGATGAATGCTTTCATCTTGAAATAAATAACAACACAAACAATAAGCTGCATCTTCAATCACACTATACTCTAACCAATCATGATATTTTTTGAACCATTTACGATTAAAACGACGTTTTAATCCGTAAATATCTCTTTGAGGAAACTTGGGAATTCGCGGTTGATGAGGTCCTCTTTGAATATATGCTCGTCTAATCTCATCACGTTCATTTGGATGATAGCTCAAAATATGTATTCTTTTCTTTGGATCTGCCGGTAAAGAATCCAAATTTACTCCTTGCTTTTGTTTTTTAGCAGAATGTTGATTCTCTTCTAATTGATTCAAATTTTCTTTCACGAGAAGAGCATTTTGAGAAGATGAACTTGATTGTGGTAACTTGGATGATATTGGAGAGAAAAATCTCTTCATTGAATTTGAAACTGAACAACCAAACAAAAATTCTAATTAGAACAATAATATGAAAGATAGAAATTGATTTCACAAGGATGCAATATAAAAAAAGAAGGAAAACTAGCAGAATGCAAACTGCCCTTATCATAAAAAATATAGCATAAGAAAATATAAGAGAAATAGTTAGTGAAGCATTACAACAAACACATTGTAGGCATAAAAATTATAGCATTAGTTGAACACAAACACATTGTAGGCATAAAAATTATAGCATTAGTTGAACTATGAGTTTGATTTAGAAACACCGATTGATTCTTTAAACTTCAAAATCTAAAATTATATATAAATATGAAGAGTAAAATGTAGGGATAACAAGAGAAGAGAGATGAGAGAGGAGAGTAAAAAGCAAAGAAAAAACCTTGATCCGTTGATCAACAATTTGACGGTCTTAACTCTTAATACTCACTTTTGATCTTTGTGTTGATGAATGATGCCTCAGTAGAAGTAAGAAGATAATAGGGTTTATGGGTTTGGGTTTTGGGAATTTGATAAATAACAATTGATATTCACTTTTGGATTGGGATTTATAATCATTTATTTATTTTAAAATTTATTATATTATATTATTAAAAAAATTGGAGCAAACAGCAAACTAAGTGACTTAAAGTCTTAAACTATTTAAAAGAAAAAAACAGCCACTATACGTTGTTCAAATTTTAAAAAGAATAAATAATTCATTTGTTGTGGGTGGGATTCGAACTTGGGATGTATCTCAAAAAATGAACCCACTTCGCCACTGGGCTACACCTTACATTTGGTTTAAGTGGGGTCAAATTATTTATATATAGCGTATTAATTCAAAAAACAGATTGAATGTATATGTATATATAGTGTATTTTTCCAACGAAGTGGGTTCATATGAACCCACTTGCAACCGAGTAGGTCCGCCCCTGATGGAGATATAATGAAGAGGGGCAAGCCTTATGGAAGGATGTCATCAAATCCAAGTATGGTGAGTACAATCCTTGGTGCAGTAATGTTAGTGTTGATGCCTATGGGGTGGGGGTCTGGAGAACTATCAAAAACTTATGGCAAAATCTTGAAGATAATATGTACATTGAAGTGGTAGATGGCAGGAGAACTAAGTTTTGGACAGATGCGTGGAACAAACAGATTCCTCTAAAAGAATCCTTTCCAGATCTGTTTTTACTATTTAGTAATCCAGATGCAAATATCAATGAATGTTGGAAAGCACAAGGGCGAAATTTGATCTTCAGAAGGTTTTTGAATGACTGGGAAGTGGAGAGAGTGGCCAAATTGCTAGAGCAATTAGAAAAATTCTCTGGCATCACCAATGCTCCTGATTCTTTGAGATGGAAACATAGTAAAGATGGGGCTTTCACTGTTAACAGGGCATACCAAATGGAAGGTCCCCAGCAAAGCAACTCTAAGCAGAGTTTGTGGAGAAAGGTATGGAGAACCTTAGCACCAACTAAGATAAAATGCTTTACATGGTTGGTTGCTAGAAGGGCTTGCCTGACACATGAAGTGCTGAGGAGAAAAGGAAAGATTATAGTATCTTGGTGTTCATTATGCGGGAACGCAGCAGAGACCAACAAGCACCTATTCTTGCATTGCAACTTTACAACACAAATTTGGGCCATCTTCCTTAGTCTCACAAAGACAAACTGGACCATGCCCGAGCATACCGCAGACTTGTTGAGTTGTTGGATAAGAAGGGGGGAGCAAGAGACAAAAGGCATGGTGGAGGATAATTCCACATTGCATTTGGTGGACAGTATGGAAAGAAAGAAATAGTCGAAACTTTGAAGATAGGCCCAATTCCATTCAGAAGGTTAAATGGGATTGTATTGTATCCTTTTATTTTTGGTGTAAAGAGAAAGGTTTCGAGGAAACAAAGCAGATTGTAGAATTATTAGGATCCTTGTAAGTATTTTTTCTTTTCTTTCTTTCTTTCTCTTCTTTTGTTTCCGTTTGCAGGTCACCAGCATATCCTTAATGTTGAAGAATACAACATTACCAATTTCAAAAAAAAAAAAAAGAGGAGATAGTTGACCCAAAATCCCACGAAAGAAACTTGCCTCAAATGACCTCCAATTTTGGAATCAACGCACTAGTGGTCCTTTAGTTTTATAAAAAACTTATGTCATTAGATTATGTAGAAAATTTTTAATTCTAGATAAACTATTTTTTTTTATATTTGATTGAAACTGGCTTTATTAGGGTGACATGGACAATGAGGATTCATATAACCAATAACTTTGGTTGATAATATTGTACTTGTTGTACTTTAATCTCGTTTTTGTGTTTGCATTTGAGCTCATTGAGGTTGAGAATTAGCCTTAATAGGTTAATTTTTTGATTTGCCTGCTTGTTGCGAAATCCATATTAAATTGTCAAATTTGCGTAACATGTGGAAGGGAAAAGCAACTGAGCCGGATGAGATCTCGGTGGATTTTTGGAAGGACGCAAGCGAGGCATGTATATGGAGTGAACTGAGTTATTTAATGTCATATTTAGGATGACTAAATGCCAGAAGAATGGAGGTGGAGTACAATGGTTCCATTGTACAAAGATTGTGGTGATATTCAGAATTGCAACAATTATAAGGGTATCGAGCTACTAAGCCATACTATGGAAGTTTGGGAGAGTGTGGTTGAGATGAGGATGACGAGGGATGTGTTTATCTTTGAGAGCCGATTTCTATTCATGCCGAGGTGACCAACCACAAAACCCATTCATCTTGTATGGAAAGTGTTGGAACAATATAGGGATAAGGAGAGAGCCTTATAAATGGTGTTAAAATTGACATGGAAAAGGCTTACGATAAAGTCCATAGGGAGGTCCTTTGGAGATAGAGATGTTTGGACTCTAGAGGTGTACCTATGACTTAGATTAGGGCGATTAAGGATAAGGTACAATGGAGCTAAGACCAGGTTAGAATAGTGGGCGGTGACTCAGAATACTTCTTGGTTGTGCTGGGGTTGCACCAAGGATCATCCTTTAGCCCGTTCCTATTTGCCATGGTGTTGGACGAATTGACATGACATATCCAAGGGAAAGTGCCACGGTGTATGTTATTCACAGATGACATAATATTGATTGACAAGACGGCGGTCGAGTTTATTGACAGGTTGGAAGTTTGGAAACAGGCTCAAAAGTCTAAAGATTTCAGGTATAGCAAGATTAAAACAAAGTTCCTAGGGTGCAAGTTCAATGATGTAATGCATTAGGCGGAGGTGGAAATGAAGATCAATGCACTAGTCTTACCCAAGAGAGGAGGCTTCAAGAATCTTGGGTCAATAATTCAAGGAGACAAGGAGATTGACAATGATGTCGCATATTATATTGGAGTGGGGTGGGTAAAATGGAGGCTCACCTTCGAGATACTATGCAATAAGAATGTGTTGCCTAGGCTTAAAGGTAAGTTTTACATAGTGGTGAACATTGTTGCGTGAGGCAGAATGCTGGCCAGTAAAGAACTCCCATATTCAGACTTCAGAATTTGAAAGTAGCAAATGGATGTGTTGGCATACTAGGAGGAGATATATTAGCTAGTATAGATATATTAGGAAAGAAGTTATACGGGATAAGGTGGGAGTGACCTCTGTGGCGGACAAGATTAGGAAAGCGAGGTTGAGATGGTTTCGAGAAAGTGAAAAAGAGGTGCATGATTGTGCATGTAAGGAGGTGTGGGAGGTTGGTTGTAGCAGGACTGGGAGAAGTGATTAGCTAGGACATGACACAACTTCAGCTTACCGAGGATATGACCCAGATAGGAAGGTTTGGAGGTCAAGGTTTAGGTAGCCAATTGTTGCACTTTATATAAGAGAGGTAGGGGACTAACCTTCTCCCCTCCTATTCTCCTTATTAGTATTTTTTAGTAGTCGGGTAGTCTCTCTGCTGCTTAATTTACTTTGTTTCTTGTTATTTTGTTGTCATATTTTTCTTGTAATCCTACTTCAAAAATATTTCTTTTGAGTCGAGGGTCTATCGAAAACAGCCTCCCTACCCCACATGTGGGATTACAATGATGGGTATGTTGTTTTTTCTTTTTTGTTCCTTTTGTCTTGTCTGAGAGCTAGAGAAAAACAAAAATAGTAGAAAATATTAGCTTTCCAGATTCATTCAATTTCTTCTTCATCTGCAAACTGTCCTAATTCAACTGACAGTCGTACTGTCATTCTCCATGCCCTTTGCGATTATGTATCCTGCTGGCCACCTTACTATTATACTCCTTGCCCTTAACACTTACGTTGTCATTATGAATGAAGAAGAGTTGTATAAGTTCCTTACTCACAAATCTAAGGTGAAGTAACCGTAATCGGTACAATCGTAGAAAGGCCTTATCGTTTGGCTTCTCAAATATAATTGCATCATTGATGATTTTTTTCGTTAAGAAAGTTAAAAATGATGAAGGAGAGGAGCACACATTTTTATTCCACGAATGAAGAAAACTTGTAGCCAAAAGTCCAGATCTACTATTGATTATTTGTAGTTTTTCTTTCTTGGTTTGAGTAAATTCAAGCCATCTCCACAGAGAAGGACCATGTCATTGTTGACTGTGATCTTGGTTGTTTGTTGAGTCAAAAGTTTCTTTTAGGAATTAGCTTGAGATCTGTTGTTCTGGTAGCAGCAGTTGAAGGAAGAAACACCATAATAGAAAAGTGAAGTAGCGAGACCCATTCTTTTGTTTGCTTGAGAAAAAATCTTGACACTAGCCAAGCGAGAGGTATTTTAGTCATTTTGTGATCTCAAATTAGAGACTTATGTCATGTTTATTTTTCATGCCAACCATCAAAAGAGTTCGAGGCTGAATGAAAAGTTTACATAAATAAGAAGGGGTCTTAGTGGTCAATGAAGTGGTTGAGAACCTTGAGGTCTCAAGTTCAAAACTCAGTGAAGACAAAAAATACTGGGTGATTCTTCCCATTTGTCCTAGCCTTGGTGGACGGAGTTACTTGGTATATGTTGCTAGTGGGAGGTGGCAAATATTCCGTGGAATTAGTCAATGTGCTCTAAAGCTGGCCCAGACACCATGGTCATATAAAATAAAAAATAAGAAGGGATCTTAGGCCTTCTTTTCATTACAGTGAGATGCATGCAAAACACAACACTATAAGGGCTATTTTTTCCCATGACATTATGATGTGACCTAGCGAATCTTATCTTGGTCTCTCCTACTTTATCTCATATTGCGTGATTCAACTGGAAGAGCTTGGTGCATTTTACTGAATAAATATTTGAGCTTTTTATGGTTGTAGCTCATCCTTCTATGGTTCGACTTAACATTGTCTCATGATTTGACAAATATTAATTCCGACCAATAAAGTTGTCGAAAAGAAAAAAGAAGTTAATTCCAATCAATAAGTCATAATTTTTTGAAATTGAAGGCTGGATAGTTGATGGTTTCTATTGAATTTCTTGTGAAGTTCTCCCAGATTTTACTTTTAAATCCTAGTCGCCCTTTATATTGATACTCAACCTTTTTATCTCTTGCCAAAATAGGAAAAAAGGCATGGAAATAGAGATAGGAGAATACTAATTGTGAGAGACAAGATTACATATCCTTACATAAACCATGAGAACAAGAAGTATCATCTTTTTTATATTGAGAAAAGTCATTCGGGGTCCAATAAAGTGCTCTATCATCTTCTGTCTCCTCAACATTGGCCATAGTGTTTCCTGATGATATAATAGCGATTTTATGTTATAACACGGTTCTCTTCAAAGTAATTAATGGTGATTGAGATACTGTATGTGCTCAAGAAGTGTTAACAAGAAAAGGATAAAGCTATAATATTCTGGAAATTGTTTCTACATAGGTACCAAAGGTGCTATTCTCTGTGCTCTCTTTTGAACGTCTTTCCCAGGAGGATAGTTCTAATGGTTCCTAATATCACCTTTTCCAAATTCAAACATGTCCCATTTCCCCTTATCCTACCCCAATTTAAAATAAACAAATATTTTGTACCCCAAATTTTAAAAGTCTTTCTGTAGACTCCTTATCGAGGCACACTATGCCAAACGAATTAAAATGGAGGGAGTACATTTTTAATTTCTTATTCCTATTCATTGAAACTTGATCGGTAATGTTTTTTAACTATCAAATATATCACTTAACAAAATATAGTTATCTCTATTGATGCTGATAAGGCACGCATCTTCCATACCTATTCAAGGAGGAAGAAGTGAAGAAAGATAGAAGAAGATAATGATTTGGATCTTCTCAAATTCCCGGAGGTTTCACACATGCAGGATTGAGCAGTTTCTTACAGCTATTAAGAGTTATTTGGCAAATAAATAGGAAAAAACTCAAAAAAATATAAAAACACTATCCTAAATAGTTATGAAGTAGTTCTAGTTATCTATTATATAATAGGAGATCCAGTAATAAGTAAGGTTGTAATATATCTTTTATATGCAGAAAGGTTGTTCTAACTTCTAAGAGATACGAGATACTTCTCTCTTTGTATTTTCTATTGTTCTAAGAGATATGAGATACTTGTGTTTCTCTTTGTATTTTCTATTGCTTTTATCCAATATCAAACCTCGGTTTCTATCAGATGCTCTGTTTATGATAGAGCTCATAGACAATGAGGCTCTTGTTTTAGTGCCATGGTGCCTTTAGCACTTCCTAGGTGAGGTGAATCACCAACTTGGCAGTCATCTAGCCTTAGGGATTGAGCATACTTTAAGTGAGCCTTTAACAACATTGTCCGTTGCCCTCAATCCTATTATCCGCGAGGCTTTTCCAATTTGTGGACTGGTGCTCCTACCGAAGCTTAGAGTTCCCATGATGAGGCGGGGGAATTTAAGGGGAAATTATGGTTTATCTGGTGAAAGAAAATGATTGTAATATGTACTATGCTCATAACATGCATTTTCCCACTGTCTCTTGTCCTCTTAAGTTTCCTATCTATCTGGTCTTATCCTTTTTATTAGCACTAACTGTTTATTGGGAGGAGGCTGGCTTGTGTTCTGTAACTTTTGCATGGCTGTCTTGTTGGTACTGACATTTGTGTTGATAATGTTACAGGATATTATCTGGCATGCATGTAGGGAAAACTGCACAGCCAAAATGGTTCAGCGCACTGCTTTCTCTAGTCCGTACTCTGGTATGTTTTCAAGTGTCAATCTTTCTGTCTACATGCTTCCACTAGTTATCTTATGGGAATGTTTTTTTTGTCTGTCACAATCATATATGAGTTTATGTTTCTTCGTTCACCCTTTCTACGGAGACTCGGCAGCTTACTGTCGAAGAAACTGTGCTTTATGATCATGGATATGTCCTGTGTATTTGCGTTTGACATTATGTCTTGTAATTTGGTAGGTAGAGCATTAGTTGCATTCAAAACAAGAGAAGCAGCAGAAAGGGTTAGTAAAAAGCTGGCTGAGGGATGCTTAATGGTGTCAAATCAGAGGTATTTATATTTATATTCAAGGTTGTTTTGGCAATAATTATTGAACACGCTTGAGTGTCCTTATGAATTTAAGGATGAGGATTCAAAGCGGTTTGTTTGTTTAGTTAGATTGGTTAGAATAACATAAGCTCTTCAAAAAAATTTGGCAAAAGTGCTTCCTAAATGCTTCCACATGGTACTGTTTTGGTACTTATGAAAAATGTAGTAGACATAGACTTGTATTGGTTTTAGAAGATTTGTGAAATATCGAGTTCCAAACCTATTTTACTGGGAACACCAATGCAGATTTCATTTTCCCTTTATTGTGTAAACTGAATTCAGTACATGACACCAAATATACAGGACTGTTCCCATCCAAAGCAGTTCTAATTTAATATTGTGTCAATGCTTTCCAATCTCTAGGCCATTTAGAAAATTTATTCTGATCATTTGTGTTGAAGTGTGACCATCTCATCTAAAAGCTTAATCTGTTAGAGAGAGCACACTTTTATTATTTAATTATATTCTCAACACGCCCCCTCACGTGTGGGCCTGATTCTTTTTTCAAACAATCAATAAGAAATAATGCCAGGATAAATAAAGTGGAAATTCTTTTTAATTTTGGGTGGCGGTGAGATTCGATCTCGGGACCTTTACCTGCTCTGATACCATGTTGAAGTGTGTGACCATCTCATCTAAAAGCTTAAGCTGTTAGAGAGAGCACACTTTTATTATTTAATTATATTCTCAACAATCTGATTCTCTTGTGGGTTGTTGAACATTAAGACTTGAACTTAATAAGACTTGGTCCATATCTTCTAATCTGGGTGGTGGGGTGGGGTTTTGCAGCGAACTAGAATGATCCTCTTGTGGGTTGTTGAACATTAAGAGTTAGACTTAATAAGACTTGGTCTACATCTTCTAATCTGGCTGGTGAGATGGGGTTTTGCAGCGAATTAGACATTTCTTGTGATGAAATCTTGCACAAAAGAGATTGATATTGGTTTGTACTTGGTTTACAGGAAATCTTTGATATTACTTGTGACTATCTTGCTTTTTGTTTATTTATTTGTCTTCTTTTTTTCTGGTCTCCCTGTTTCCTTCTTTTCAACTTGGTGGTTATCATAAACAATGTTTCGTACCCTGGGTACGAAATGTTTACTTTTGATATTGCTTTTTTGTCATGAACAATCGTATGGTGAAAGACCTCGGGGAAGGTTTCTATTTTATCATTACAAAAACTTGGAGAAGTTGTTGGGGATGATTGGTATGTTCTATCATTTTTTGTATATACATTAGTGTCTTTTTGTTCTTACCTTACCTTACTTTCTTACCCGGAGAAACTAGGATATCAATATATAAATTGAGGTGTTATTACATGTTTGGACAAATACCTAGATAGCCCATTCAAGTTAGTACGATTTATCAGTTACACTCCAACTTAAGTTGTTACCATTTGAAGACCTCTGTTTTAGAAAAGTGTGTTTTGTGAACATTTGTGTCCACAAGACAAAAACAAGTGAAATACACGTGTCCGATAGTCTTCAGCCAACTTGTACACACCTCGACTAATTACACTGGTACCTATTACCTCCTACCAACACATGTATTGGGTTACTCAGTCCACCAAGGCTTAGGTAGATGGGAAAAATCACAAAGTAATTTTTTATCTGTCAAGATATATATCGGGATATTAACCTGAAACCTCATGGTTCTCCCCACTTCGGTGATTACTAGGCTACGCCCTTGGGTGTGCACCTGTATTTTAAAAAGAAATACTATTGTTATCACTCCTTAGTCATCCAACAGTTTACAATAGTAGTTATTTCTTTCTAGTAGTTATTGGTTGTTTCTTCTAGTAGTAGTTATTTCCCTGTTGTAGTGCAGCTTTTCATTCCAGTAATGTTATGAATTATTCAAGTTTTTGAGTACTTCAAACTCTAGAGATCGCAGGTTCTCTCTTAATGAACCAACACCATAGGTCGAAGGAAGAAAACATCTGATTTCATATTGCAGCGTCCCATAACTAGATCTATATCTGGGACCGTAACAACTTGGTATCAAAGATGAGAGACAGGAGTTATGGGTGAACTTGTTCCAAGAAGAACATGCAACCAATTTGGCCTGACAAGAAGCAATAAATGCTCATTTAGATGCACTCACAAAGGATTTAGCAAATTCTAAGGTCGTTTATGCTTCAACTGAACATACCAGTCAGAATCATGGTTGGAAGGGTAAAAATAGAGTGATAGGAGAGTCAGGATCAGAAGTAGGAGGAAGTTTCATCATTCCTCGACATACGAAGTTGGATTTCCCAAGATTTAATTTAATGGCCAAGAGGACCCTTTGGGATGGTTGAACATATGCGTACACTTCTTTCGACACCAACAAACTCTAGTAGAAGAAAAGGTTGGACTTGCTTCTTTTCATTTGGAGGGCAATGCACAACTTTGGTTTCTTCAACTAGAGATAGATATGCCTCAACCATCTTGGGATGAATTCAAACGTCAATGTAACCTTCGCTTTTGGCCACCAATCAAAAGTCAGAATTTGGGAGAATTGGCTAAGTTATGCCAGATCGGGTCTGTGGCAGATTACCAAGAAAAGTTGGAGCAGTTAATTTCGCGGGCTAATACACTCACTTCGTCGCAAAAAATTGAACTTTATATCAGCGGTCTTACTAATTATATAGCATTTGAGGTTGAGTTGCATAATCCTCCAGATTTGGCTGCGGCGATGAGTCTATCCCGACTTTATGAACGCAAGGAACAACCCATTTATTCGCAATTGTTAGATGCTTACAAATCCAAGACAATATATTTCTCACCTCAACAACATACCTGATTTGTGAAGAAACTGACCAGATCTGAAATGAAGGGAAGATAACTTAAGGGACTTTGTTTCAATTGTGATAAACCATTCAGCCGAGGTCATCAATGCAAGAAACTATGCGTGATTGACTCTATAGATGATGAGGAAGAGTATGTTGGAAAGGCAGGAATTACTAATATTTTCCACAGTTGCGCTTGAGGACAAGCGCGATTTGAAGGAGGATAGTAATGTTTTTTTTTTTTTTGAAACTAGGAGGAGAGTAATGTTATCACTTCTTAGTCATCCAACAGTTTACAACAGCAGTTATTTCTTTCTAGTAATTATTTGGTTTTTCTTCTAGTAGTAGTTATTTTCCTGTTGTAGTGCAGTTTTTCATTCCAGTAATGTTAGGAAGTCATGTCCTAGTTTTTAGGGTAGTTATCTTATAAGTTTTGTATCAAAAGTCTCTGTTAATGCTAGTAAATCTAAGCAAAAAATTATTCAAGTTTTTGAGTACTACTTCGAACTCGAGAGATTGTAGGTTCTCTCTTAACGAACCAATACATTAAGTTGTACGAAGAAAACGTCTGATTCCATATTGCAGCGTCCCATAATTTGATCCATGTCAGGGGACTGTAACAACTATATTCAAAATCAAGTAAACAAAAATGTTTCCCTCTCCCCACACCCCAACCCTCACTGCATTTCCCCTTTTCTTCTTATTTCGCTAAACAACCGACACCCAAAGAAGAAAAATTAAAAATGTTGTCTTAGCAATTAATTATCTTTTTATCAATTATATTTATTTTTGATGTATGGATCTTTTCAAGATAGAACTTACGGGCAATGAGGTGCACACCTTAATGCCTGACCTTCACTGAAGCCAGCCTAAGTGATGCGTAGTGCCTACCCTGAACTTCTCTCAGCTCCGGTTCTTAAGTGTGCGCGCTCAAATGAGCCTTTGACAACTTTGATTTAATGAAGTGTTAATTTTTGTTACTTTGAACTGTTTGAGTGAGAACATTTAGGGAAAGTTGAGAATTTCTTGGGGAAGGATAATGATGATAGTTGGTCAGGTTCCTTTCCTCTTTTTTTGGATAAAGGATGATAGTTAGTCAAGTAACTAGTGTAGGTTGTATTTTTCGAGTGAACCTGATACCAGCTTAACATTTTTGGCTGGGATGATTCCTGTTGCATAAAAGCTTCTTTAATGCACAGGCCGCTTGTTGCTAGCTTTGCAACTCTTCCGAAAATGGAAGGAAACACTCCATCATTTGCTGGGCATCTATGTGTTGACAAACTAAGACTACAATCGCAGCGGGAAATGGTCAGTCTCTCTCCCATCTACTCTGTATATCCCCCACCCAAAGAAAGGACTTGCTTACCGTGTTCAGTCATTTTTATCTAGCCTAATAAAATCATCTTTGTTATTCAGAAAGAAGCAGTTTCTACTTCTCATTGTTCTCAGCCCAACACCATAGAGCATGAAATGGGCTTTGAGTGGCGCTTACTGCAATCAAGATCTGACAGCTGGTGGAATCGGCTATATAAGGTCTGGAACTAGTTTGTGGTTTTCCAAGTTTGGATCAGCATTGCTCTTCTTGTATTTTACACAACATTCTGATAGCCCTCTTTAATTGTTTGTTCTAGCAACAAAAAGAGGAACTAAGAAAAATAGCATCAGAACTCAAGAGAAAATGAGAAGCAAGCTGCAGTTTTGTACATAGTATACTTCTGGTTAGTATACATTCCTGCCACGTCATTTGATGTACTTATCTTGTTCTTTTATTGAGGGATTTTGTGAATTATTTATAACATAGGATATACAAAATGTTATGGAGGTTGCGGTATATGAATTTGAAGGTTGTCACATCATGATGGCACCATGTCAAACATTATCTTATCTGAATATTATCTACTTATGAAGAGAAGAGACATTGTTTGTGTATGAAACAAGCATACCAGATGAAAGTGGTTGATCTTTGAAGAATAAAATGTGGTGACCATGCAAAACGCTAAAGCTCTCTGTTGTAAAAATGGATAGTACTATGGGTCAAGAGTGGCATCAGTATGTAGGATCTGCTGTAGGAAAGAGAATGTCAATAGAGAATTCGTGGTATATACTAAAGATTTTTTTTCCCACTTTTTTAACTCTTGTGCATAAGATAAGCATTGCACTAATTTTCTTTTTTCCCCTCATATTTGAGCATTATTAATGTATTCTTTCTTTGTCTTCGCTCACAACTGGATTGCCAATAAAGAAGGTAGTATTTTAATAAAGCTGTCATAAAAGTAATGTTAAATTTACACTCTTGGCCCCAAATTTATAATGTAGTGCTGTTTTTTCTTCTGTTGTTGGATGAATGTTGTGGAGAATTACATTAGATAAAGCGTGCACCATACTACTGTTTTTAATGGGCTTATACTTGATCGAAACCATAATAATGTTTCTTTTCTTGTTTTCTTATTTGTTGTTTTTTATGTTTGAAAGTACAGATTTCTGACTTCTTGGACCTGACTTCTGGTAATGGTGTTCTTCCAATCAGTTCCATTGGAGTTATGCAAGTTTTTTGTTCGATTGACACATCTGGGGGTTAGGATCTCTCTCTACTTTATTCAACCTTAAAGCTGTATTCTATTTTTTTTTTTGATAAAGAACCTTAAAGCTGTATTCTATGCAAGGGTTCTTTTCTTTTACACCAAAGATGGAGTAAAATTATCTAGTTCCATTAAATGTTATTGAATTGAGGATAGGAACTATTACTCCTAGCTTTTCATGATGTGGTCTATTATGTGATGGAAATACTATATCGAAGAGAGAAAACAGACCCTTCCTCCTAGCTTTTCACGGGTCATTCTGCAAGTCAGCTCTTTCTTTTGGCCAAGTCTTTTGGGTACTTTGATTCTATTTTCAGCACACTGGAGTCCTGTGTTTTCTCGCCCAGGGCTTAGGTCTAATGGTAATAATACAACGCGTGATGTGTGGATTAGGCATTCGTCACAAGTTTGAATCTTGTTGCAATCAGAAGCCTGGTATTTAAGTGGAGAAGGGTAGAGGGGTGGTCCTTTTATCCACCGAGTTCGTACCATGTGCTTGCTGGCCCCTGGAGATTTCCTGGTTATCAAACTAAGGCCTTGTATTTTGCCATTAACTCGTCCCTGAAGGATTGCTAGTAACTCGTATTACTTTCAGATAGTTGGTATGAGATGCACTAAATCTAATTTACCATTATTTGTTACATGCATTTAAATGACTATTGTTGTGTGATATGCATGTTGATTGAAACCTCACATGCTGCTCAACTTGCTTACAAATATGTGGTCATGCCAAGCATGAAAATTGATAACCGAACCTGTCCAGCTCAGTTATATAGCATGGAAATTACCTCACATGATGTGCTTGCCAGTTGGACAAAATTACCAAATATTTAACTGATTTGGTGATTTTTGGTTTGACAGGTTCGGGATGGATGACTACTAGACACTCATTTCTCCAAGCGTGTTGGCAATTTTTGGATGTACCCTAATCCTCCCTACCTTCCTTGGTGACCTCAACCTCATAGTTGGGGCAATTGATTAATGTCAAAGTCACAAAGTTTAGCTTGCAGCGATATACATATTTTTATCAGAAATTTTGCTCCATGAATCGCTCTGGCATAATCTTTTGTTCAAAATATCTTTAAAATTGAAAATAGAATCTCTTATCTTTGGTTCTTAATTAGGGTCAACAAATGGAAGTAAACATGTTCCCGTTGAACGAGCATCGGATTCATTTGTTTGTTGCTAATCTTGGCAAATGGTAAGTTTGAACATGCATGTAATATGATTAAACTATTTTACCTCCGTTTTTAGCCTAAATACTTTCTTAGAAGTGAACGAGTGCCCCGGTAAGATTGAGGGCCAACAAAATTTAGGAAAATCAACAATACACAATCTCACGAAGCATGCATTTAGGGTTTTATGACCCTGAGGGTCAGGAAGAATAATCAGGCTGTTTCCAATGGACTTGCTAAATTTATGTCAGCTTTTTGAGCGCGGGTAGGATATATAACTGCGTTTCATCACCTTTTAATGCCAAAGAAGGGACATCTGTCATGAGGAGGCGATGAATTCTGGTCGCTAGGCCTCTAAAAAAATTCATAAGTTAATACTCACAAAATAATTGGAGAAATATTATATTTATGTTGTGACCTTAAATGTTAAAAAGTGGTGTGAATTTCTAACAAAATTTGAAGTCAAAAGAGTTTTGTACAAGTATATTTATAAGAAATTCATAGCAAATGTCCACGAAAAATTGAGAAAAAAAATTGAATTTCTATTTCGTGACCTCTAAATGCTAAAAAAAATGGCGTGAATTTCTATAAAAGCTATGAGTATCATTCACTAGGTAATTATGGATGGTCAAACCAAATATGCAGTCAAAAGTTTAGGACATACATATTTTAACAAATATTCATAGGTTAATGTTCACGAAAAATTGAGAAAAATGTCAGATTCTTGTTTCACGACCTCTAAATGCTAAAAGTATGTTGTGGATCATGATGAGACTATACATACTGTTCCCCCAACTCGTTACAGAGGATTGCGTAAATGTTTTGCAAAAATATTGTTCGAAAGTCATATCAGCAAAATATTAATGGGCTAATACACACGAAAAACTGAGAAAATCGCTTAATTCGTGTTAAGTGGCCCCTAAATATTAAAATGATGTCGTGGATCATAGTGAGGTTAGATGTACAGGTATCCAAACTCATTACAGAAGGGAGCACTTTGCTCGGATTTAGTCGGGCTCCAATGTGAGTACCGGACACCGGGTGGGAAATCAAAAAGAAAAACTCATTACAGAAGGTTCCGTAAAGGTTTTGCAGATAAATCGGTCAAAAGTCATATCATCAAAATATTTATGGGATAACACATGAAAAATTAAGAAAATCACATAATTCTTGTTAAGTGGCCCCTAAATGCCAAAAATATGTTGTGGATCATGGTGAGGATGTACGTACTGCTCCCCCAACTCCCTAAGGAGGATTCCATAAATGTTTCACAAAAAAATCAACCGGAAGTCATATCACCAAAATATTTATAGGCCAACACACAAGAAAAACAAAGAAAATCGCCTAATTTCTGTAAATCAACCTCCAAAATGTCAAATAATGGTGAGACTGTACGTACTGCTCCCTCAACTCCCTACAGTGGGTTATGTAAAGGTTTCACTAAAAATTTGATCGGAAGCCATATCACCAAATTATTCATTGGCTAATGCATACGAAGAACAGAGAAAATCACCTAATTCCTGTAAATTGACCCCTAAATGCCAAAAATAACGTAAAAATGGAGAGACTGTACACAATGCTTCGTAAAATTTCACAAAAAATTCATCCGAAAGCCATATCACAAAAATATTCATGGGCTAACACATAAGAAAAATTGAGAAAATTGCCTAATTCTGTAATTGGTCCCTAAATGCCCAAAAATTACCAAAATATTCATGGGCTGACACACATGGAAAATGAGAAAAATCGCCTAATTCCTATTAAATGCCTTGTAAATGCCAAAAAACGCCGTGAAAATTTTCGTGGCTTCACCTGCTGCCCCCTGGGTACTTACAGAGGTTCTCCAATAGGTTTCGAAAAAAAATTGACCGGAAGCCATATCACCAAAATATTCATGGGCTAACACACACGAAAAAAGAGAAAAATCGCATAATTCCTATTGAAAGACTCGTAAATGCCCAAAAACGCCATGAAAATTTCCAAGGCTTCACCTGCTGCTCCCCCGGGTACTTACGGAGGGTCCCCAATAGGTTTCGAAAAAAAATTGACCGGAAGCTATATCACCAAAATATTCATGGGTTAACAAACACGAAAAAGGAGAAAAATCGCTAATTCCTATTAAATTACTCTTAAATGTCCAAAAACGCTGTGAATATTCCCGAGTTGTCATCTGCTGCTCCCCGGGTACATACGGAGGGTCCCCCATAGGTTTCGAAATTTTTTTATTCGGAAGCCGTATTACCAAAATATTCATGGGATAACACATACGAAAAATGAGAAAAAATGCCTAATTCCTATTAAATGTCTCGTAAATGCCCAAAAATGCCGTGAAAATTCCTGAGGCTTCACCTGCTGCTCACCCGGGTACTTACAGTGGGTCCTCAATAGATTTCGTAAAAATATTGACCGGAAGCCATATAACCAAAATATTCAAGGGTTAACACACGAAAATGAGAAAAATCGCCAAAACCTATTAAATGCCTCGTAAATGACCAAAAATGCAGTGCAAATTCCCGTGGCTTCACCTGCTGCTCACCCGGGTACTTACGGAGGGTCCCCAATAGGTTTCAAAAAAATTTGTCCGGAAACCGTATCACCAAAATATTAATGGGCTAACACACACGAAAAAGGAGAAAAATCGCTTAATTCATATTAAATGACTCGTAAATGCCCAAAAATGCCGTAAAAATTCCCGAGGCTTTACATGCTGTTCCCCCGAGTACTTACGGAGGGTCCCCAATATGTTTCATAAAAAAATTGACCATAAGCCATATAACAAAAATATTCATGGGCTAACACACGAAAAATGAGAAAAATCGCCTAATTCCTATTAAATGCCTAAAAAATGACCAAAAACGCAGTGAAAATTCATGTGGCTTCAACTGCTGCTCCCCCGAGCACTTAGGGAGGGTCCCCAACAGTTTTCGTAAAAAGAATTGACAAGAAGTCATATCACCAAAATATTTAAGGGCTAACACACGAAAAAAGAAAAAAATCGTCTAATTCCTATTAAATGCCTCGTAAATGCCCAAAAACGCCGTGAAAATTTCTAAGGCTTCACCTGCTGCTCCCCCGGGTAAATAAGGAGGGTACCCAATAGGATTAAAAATAAAACTAACCGGAAGCCATATCACTAAAATATTCATGCGCTAACATACACGAAAAATAAGAAAAATTACCTAATTTCTATTAAATATTTCGTAAATGCCCAAAAATGACGTGAAAATTCCCAAGATTTCAGCTGCTGCTCCCCCTGGTACTTACGGCGGGTCCACAATAGGTTTCGAAATTTTTTTTACCGGAAGCTATATCACCAAAATATTTATAGGCTAACACACACGAAAAATGAGAAAAATCGCCCAAAACGCCGAGAAAATTTCAGAGGCTAATCCTGCTTCTCCCCCGGTTACTTACGGATGGTCCCCAATAGGTTTCGGGAAAAACTTGAGCGAAAACCACATCACCAAAATTTTCATGGCTAACACACGAAAAATGAGAAAAATCGCCTAATTCCTACTAAATGCCTCGTAAATGCCCCAAAACGCCGAGAAAATTTCAGAGGCTAATCCTGCTTCTCCCCCGGGTACTTACGGAGGGTCCTCGCTAGGTTTCGGAAAAGAATTGATCGAAAACTATATTATAAAAATATTCATGGGCTAACACACACAAAAAATGAGAAAAATCGCCTAATCCCTATTAAATGCCTCATAAATGCCCAAAAAATGCCGTGAAAATTCCGGAAGCTTCACCTGCTGCTCTTTCGGGTACTTACGGAGGGACCCCAATAAGTTTCTGAAAAAAATTGATCGGAAGCCATATCATCAAAATATTCATGAACTAACACACACGAAAATTGAGAAAAAATATCTTATACCTATTAAATGCTTCGTAAATGCCCAAAAATGCCGTGAAAATTCCCGAGGCTTCACTTACTGCTCCCCAGGTACTTACGGAGTGCATCCAATAGGTTTCGGAAAAAAATTGAGCGGAAGCCATATCACGAAAATATTTATTGGCTAACACACGAAAAAAATTGAAAAATCACCTAATTCCTATTAAATGCCTGGTAAAAAAACACCATGAAATTTTTTGAGTTTTCACCTGCTGTTCCCCCGGGTACTTACGGAGGGTCCCCAATAGGTTTCGGAAAAAAATTGACCGAAAGCCATATCACCAAAATATTCATGGGTTAACAAACACGAAAAAGGAGAAAAATCGCTAATTCCTATTAAATTACTCTTAAATGTCCAAAAACGCTGTGAATATTCCCGAGTTGTCATCTGCTGCTCCCCGGGTACATACGGAGGGTCCCCCATAGGTTTCGAAATTTTTTTATTCGGAAGCCGTATTACCAAAATATTCATGGGATAACACATACGAAAAATGAGAAAAAATGCCTAATTCCTATTAAATGTCTCGTAAATGCCCAAAAATGCCGTGAAAATTCTTGAGGCTTCACCTGCTGCTCACCCGGGTACTTACAGTGGGTCCCCAATAGGTTTCGTAAAAATATTGACCGGAAGCCATATAACCAAAATATTTATGGGCTACCACACACGAAAAATGAGAAAAATCGTCTAATTCTTATTAAATGCCTCGTAAATGACAAAAAACACCGTGAAAATTCCTGTTTCTTCACCTGCTTCTCCCCCAGGTACTTACAAAGAGTCCTCAATAGGTTTCAAAAAAAATTGATCGGAAGCGATATCACCAAAATATTCATGGGCTAACAAACACGAAAAATGAGAAAAATTGTCTAATTCTAATTAAATGCCTCGTAAATGCCCAAAAACGCTGTGAAAATTTTCGAGTCTTCACTTGCTGCTTTCCCGGGTACATATGGAGGGTCCCCAATAGGTTTCGGAAAAACATTGATAGGAAGCTATATCACCAAAATATTCATGCGCTAACACACACGAAAAATAAGAAAAATTTCCTAATTCCTTTTAAATGCCTCGTAAATGCCCAAAAACACAGTGAAAATTTTCGAGGCTTCACCTGCAGCTCCCTTGGGTACTTACGGATGGTCCCAAATAGGTTTCATAAAAAAATTGAGCGTAAGCCATATCACCAAAATATTCATGATCTAACACACACGAAAAATGAGAAAAATCACGTAATCCCTATTAAATGCCTTGTAAAGACCAAAAAACACCGTAAAAATTCTCGAGGCTTCACCTGCTGCTCCCCCGGGTACTTACGGAGGGTCCAAATACGTTTCGGAAAAAAATTGACTGGAAACCATATCATCAAATTAATCCAGGGCTAACACACATTAAAAATAAGAAAAATCACCTAATTCCTATTAAATGTCTCGTTTATGCTAAAAAACACCGTGAAAATTCTCGAGGCTTTACCTGCTGATCCCCCGGATACTTACGGAGGGTCCCCAATAGGTTTCAAAAAAAATTGACCCGAAGCCAAATCACCAAAATAGTCATGGGCTAACACATACGAAAAATGAGAAAAATCGCTTAATTCCTATTAAATGCCTCGTGAAAAAATTGACGTGAAAATTTTCAAGTCTTCACCTGCTGCTCCCTCGGGTACTTATGGAGGGTCCCCAATAGGTTTCGGAAAAAAATTGACCGAAAGTCATATCACCAAAATATTCATGGGCAAACAAACACGAAAAATGAGAAAAATCGCCTAATTCCTATTAAATTACTCGTAAATGCCCAAAAACTCCGTGAATATCCCCGAGTATTCACCTGCTGCTCCCCGGGTACTTACGGATGGTCCCCAATAGGTTTCGTAAAACAATTGACCGGAAGCCATATCACAAAAATATTAATGGGATAACACACACGAAAAATGAGAAAAAATGCCTAATTCCAATTAAATGCCTTGTAAATACTCAAAAACGTCATGAAAATTCCCGAGGCTTCACCTACTGCTCCCCCGAGTACTTACGGATGGTCACCCATAGGTTTCAGAAATAATTGAGTGGAAGCCATATCACCAAAATATTCATGGGCTAACACACATGAAAAATGAGAAAATCGCCTGATTTGTATTAAATGCCTCGTAAATGACCAAAAACACTGTGAGAATTTCCGTGGCTTCACCTGCTTCTCCCCAGGGTACTTACAGAGGGTCCCCAATAGGTTTTAAAAAAATTTAACGCGAAGCCAAATCACCAAAATAGTAATGGGCTAACACATACGAAAAATGAGAAAAATCGCTTAATTCCTATTAAATGCCTCATAAATGCCCAAAAATGCCGTGAAAATTTTTGAGGCTTCACTTCCTGCTCCCCTGGGTACTTACGGAGGGTCCCCAATAGGTTTCAGAAAAAAATTGACCAGAAGCCATATCACCAAAATATTCATGGGCTAACACACGAAAAATGAGAAAAATCGCCTAAATCCTTTTAAATGTCTCGTAAATACCCAAAAATACCATGAAAATTTCTGAGGCTTCACTTGCAGCTCCCTCGGGTACTTACGGAAGGTGCCCAATAGGTTTTGGAAAAAACATTGAGCTTAAGCCATATCACCAAAATAATCATGGGCTAACACACACGAAAAATGAGAAAATCGCCTAATTCCTATTAAATGCTTCGTAAATGCCCAAAAAAGCAGTGAAAATTCCTCAGGCTTCACCTGCTGCTCGGGTACTTACGGAGGGTCATGAAAAGGTTTAAAAAAAAAAATTGAGTGGAAGGTATATCACCAAAATATAAATGGGCTAACACATAAAATATGAGAAAAATCGCCTAATTTCTATTAAATGCCTCATAAATTCCAAAAAAACGCAGGCAAATTTTCTGAGGCTTCACCTACTACTCCCCCGGGTACTTACGGAGGATCCTAAATAGGTTTCAGAAAAAATTGAGCGGAAGCCATATCACCAAAATATTAATGGCTAACACACACGAAAAATGAGAAAAATCGCCTATTTTTTATTAAATGTCTAGTAAATGCCCAAAAACGCCGTGAAAATTCGTGTGGCTTCACCTGCTGCTCCCCCCGGTACTTACAGAGGGTCCTGAATAGGTTTCGAAAATAAATTGACCGGAAGCCATATCACCAAAATATTAATGGGCAAAACACACAAAAAATGAGAAAAATCGCCTAATTCCTATGAAATGCCTCATAAATGCCAAAAAATGCCTTGAAATTTCTGGCTCTTCACATGCTGCTCCTACGGTTACTTGCAGATGGTCTCCAATAGGTTTCGGAACAAATTGATCGGAAGCCATGTCACCAAAATATTCATGGGCTAACACACACGAAAAATGAGAAATATCGCCTAATTCCTATTAAATGTCTCGCAAATACAAAAAAACACCGTGAAAATTCCCAAGGCTTCACCTGCTGCTCCCTAGGGTACTTACGGAGGGTCCCCTATAGGTTTCGGAAAAAATTGACCGTACGCCATATCACCAAAATATTCATGGGCTAACACACACGAAAAATGAGAAAAATCACCTATTTCCAATTGAAAACCTCGTAAATTCCGAAAAACGCCGTGAAAACTCCCGAGGCTTCACCTGCTGCTCCTCCGAGTACTGACGGAGGGCCCCCAATAGGTTTCGGAAAAAAATTGACCGGAAGCCATATCACCAAAATATTCATGGGCTATCACTCACGAAAAATGAGAAAAATCGCCTAATTCCTATTAAATGCCTTGTAAATTCCCAAAAACGCTGTGAAAATTTTCGAGGCTTCACCTGCTGCTCCCCCGAGTACTTTCGGAGGGTCCCCAATAGGTTTCTGAAAAAAATTGAGCGGAAGCCATATTAACAAAATATTCATGGGCTAACACACACGAAAAATGAGAAAAATCGCCCAATTCTTATTAAATGCCCAAAAATGCTGCGAAAATTCCTGAAGCTTTACCTGCTGCTTCCCGTGTACTTACGTAGGGTCCCTAATAGATTTTGGAAAAAAATTGATCGGACGTTATATCACAAAAATATTTATGTGCTAACACAAACGAAAAATCGCCTAATCCCTATTAAATGCCTCATAAATACCCTAAAAAGCCGTTAAAATACCCGAGGCTTCACCTGTTGCTCCCCCGGGTACTTATAGAGGGTCCCCATTAGTTTTCGAAAAAAAATTAATCGAAAGCCATATCAAAAAAATATTCATGGTCTAACACACACGAAAAATTAGAAAAATCACCGAATCCCTATTAAATGCCTCTTAAATGCCCAAAATCGCCTTGAAAATTCCTGAGGCTTCACTTGTTGCTCCCCCGGGTACTTACGGAGGGTCTCCAATAGGTTTCAAAAAAAAAATTGATCGGAAGCCATATCACCTAAATTATCATGGGCTAACATACACGAAAAAATGAGAAAAATCACATAATTCCTATTAAATGTCTCGTAAATTTCCAAAAATGCTGTGAAAATCTCAAGGCTTCACCTGCTGCTCCCCTTGGTACTTACGGAGGGTCTCCAATATGTTTCAAAAAAAAATTAACCGGAAGATATATTAGCAAAATATTCAAGGGCTAACACCCACGAAAAATGAGAAAAATCGCCTAATTTCTTTTAAATGTCTCGTAAATGCCCAAAAATGCCTCGAAAGTTCCCGAGGCTTCACCTGCTGCTCTTCCGGGTACTTACGGAGTGTCCTCAATAGGTTTCAAAAAAAAATTGACCTGAAGCCATATCACCAAAATATTCATGGGCTAACACACACAAAAAATGAGAAAAATCACCTAATTCCTATTAAATGTCTCGTAAATGCCCAAAAACACAATGAAAATTCCTGAGCCATATCACAATGAGGGTCCTTAATAGGTTTAGGATAAAAATTAACCGAAAGCCATATCACCAAAATATTCATGGGCTAACACACATGAAAAATGAGAAAAATCGGCTAATTCCTATTAAATACCCAAAAATGCCGTGACAATTCCTGAAACCTCACCTGCTGTTCCCCCGGATACTTACGTAGGGTCCCCAATAGGTTTCGGAAAAAAATTAATCGAAAGCCGTATCACCAAAATATTCATGGGCTAACACACACGAAAAATGGGAAAAATCGCCTAATTCCTATTAAATGCCTCGTAAAAGCCCAAAAATGCGATGAAAATATCGAGGTGTAATACCCCAAGCTTCCAAAGGATTTTAATTGCCGAACTCACCTGAAGACAGTGACCTACAGAGGCCACCTACGGGCCGTAGATGGATGACGGGCCGTAGGTGAGGACCGTCAATGGCACTATGAACTTTCAAGATTTCCAAGTTTCTGAACTTTGACCTACGGAATAGCAGGACGGTTCATAGCTCAGTTAACGGGCCGTAGATGGGTTCCGTAGATGCCTTTCAAACTTAGCCAAATTTTCTGCCCAAAATGAACTTTCTGAATCAATTGATGGAAGAGCAGGATGGCCCGTCAATTGATGTACGGATCGTAGATTCTGTCTGTCGATTGGCCCCGACAGTTTTTAATTAAGGGCTTTTTGGTATTTTCCCTAATTGTTTATCTATTAAGCTAAGTCGGTTATACCCCGAATCTATGACCTATAAATACTTTCTAAGCCTAATTTCTTTCATTCTAACTCATTCCTAAACTCTCCTCTCAAATATTTCTCTCTCTAAAGGAGACTCTCTCAACTCTCAAGGAAGAAGAAGAAAGCTTGAATCCTCCATTGAAGACCTTCAATCTTCTCCAATTTCTTGTGGATTTCTTTGAGGTATGATAGTATTCACCATTAGGAGTCCTTTCCTCCAATGGGCCCTTCCTATTCTTCATGATTTTCAAAGGTTTACTCTAACCCAATTGAATTAGGGTTTTGATCAATCATTGTGGGTTATTCAATTATGATTTCAATTGTTGATTTTATGATTTCTAGTGCACGATCTAGCGTGATAAAGTTACTTAGTGCACGAATTAGCGTGAATTACATGATTTGATGTAAAGATTGTATGAACCCACATGATCCCAAGCTAATTCTCCCCAATTTGATAATCTATGCTTTGATTGTTGGGTTGAGCTATGATTTGATGAAGTTATGAATTATCTATGAAGTCGAGTATGAATTATGAATGAATTGAGGATAAGCTTATGAATTTAGCTGACCAAGTCATAAGCATGATTTTCCTCTATTATGTGAGTTCCTTCAAGTATGGGTAAATTTTCCTAATTATGGCTTTCTAAGCATGAACTTGCATTAATTTGCGTGATATGAGTTGAACTTGCATGAACCCATATGAACTCTACGATCTATGAACTATGAGCATGATGAACTAAGTAAAGATAAAGCTAATGAACTTATGCATGTTCATATGAAGTTGATAATGAGTTAAGGGTGCTTTGAGAGTAAAGTACCAAAGTTATGATATGATGATGCTATGGTTGAGTAGTGAAAGGTTTTCTCACGTAATTCTCCCAACATGACTTAAAAGAACAAGAAGCGATTACCCATGTATTTAAGGAGCTATTCTAATGAAGGGGCAAGTGGCGATTACCCATGTTCCCTAATGTAGACAAAGCGGCAATTACCCAAGTCTACCACTAATGAACTTATGACTAATGTAGACAAGAGGCGATTACCCATGTCTACCTATGATAAATGAACTATGATTAATCCGTGGGAAGTATGCTTAGTACCAAGTGAACAAGTGGCGATTACCCATGTCCCATAACCTATGTGCCACCATAGGGTGATGGTGTATGATAGACACTAGCTAGTGGATCCACATAAGCTAAGAAGTTCATGGTCTTACCTTGGCAAGTAGGACACCTCTTTTCGGTGTGGGGTAGACACCGGATTCCATGTTGATAGCTCACATGTTCTTATATGTCGGTGAAGGCTATCCCCACAAGTTAATGAACAAGTGTTCTCATGATGAAGTAAAGAAAAGATAGAAAGATGATTTAGCTTGCTTTGGCCTTGATATATGCTTTATGTTTCATGATTCTCATGTTTATCATGTTATTAGCTTGGCCATTGCATGTCATGATTATGTCTCTCTCTCTAGCATGATTTATGTGTTTATGTGCACTGCTATCATACTTAGTACTTAATTGTGCTAACGCGTACTTTTGCCTATATTAACTTCTTTGGTGTAGGACGTGGCGATTCACCTTCCACTCGAGGCTAGAGCTTGATTAGAGAGTTGATAGAAGACTTGGTGAGTCCTCATCCATCCGAGGACATAGCCTAGCTCTCATTTCTTTTTCATGTATTTCCTTTCAGTCTTTGAATTGTATTGGGTTACGTCCCAAACCTTGTCCTTTATATTAGATTGGCTTTGAGACATGAGATGTACACTTCCGCTGTTTCTTTTAAAAAGCTTTGATATGAAATTCTCTTTCGAACTTTTATTCTCTATTATCTTGTATGTAATGTATGCTAAGGGCTTGTATGAGACCTCTCGGGGTCTTGTACGCCATGTCACATCTAGGGGGTACCTTGGGTCGTGACACGAGGCTTCACATGCAGCTCCGCCGGGTACTTACGGAGGGTCCCCAATAGGATTCGAAAAAAACTGATTGGAAGCCATATGACAAAAATATTAAGGGGCTAACACACATAAAAAATGAGAAAAATCGCCTAATTCCTATTACCTGCCTCGTCAATGCAAAAAACACCGTGAAAATTCCCGAGGTTTCACCTGCTGCCCCCCTCGGGTACTTACGGAGGGTCCCCAATAGGTTTCAGAAAAAAATTATTCGGATGCCATATCACCAAAATATTCATGGGCTAACACACACGAAAAATTAGAAAAATCGCCTAATTCCTACTAAATGACTCGTAAATGCCAAAAACACCGTGAAAATTCTCGAGGCTTCACCTGCTACTCTCCCGGGTACTTACGTAGGGTCCCCAATAGGTTTCAAAAAAAAATTGACCGAAAGCCATATCACAAAAATATTCATGGGCAACACACATGAAAAATGAGAAAAATCACTTAATTCTATTAAATACCTCGTAAATGCCCAAAAACACCGTGAAAATTCCTGAGGCTTCACCTACTGCTCCCCAGGGTACTTACGGAGGGTCTCCAATAGGTTTCGGAAAAAAATTATTCGGAATCCGTATCACCAAAATATTCGTGGGCGTTACACACGAAAAATGAGAAAAATCGCTTAATTCCTATTAAATGCCTCGCAAATGCCCAAAAACGCAGTGAAAATTGTCAAGACTTCACCTGCTGCTCCTTCGGGTACTTACGGAGGGTCCCTAATAGGTTTCAAATTTTTTTTGATCGGAATTCATATCACCAAAATATTCATGGGCTAACACACAAGAAAAATCGCCTAATTCCTATTAAATGCCTCGTAAAGGCCCAAAAACGCCGTGAAAATTCCTGAGGCTTCACCTGCTGCTCCCCCAGGTACTTACAGTTGGTCCTCAATAGGTTTCGAAAAAAAATTGACTGGAAGCCAAATCATCAAAATATTCATGGGCTAACACACATGCAAAATGAGAAATATCGCCTAATTCGTATTAAATGCGTCGTGAATGCCCAAAATCACCATGAAAATACCCGTGGCTTCACCTGCTGCTCCCTTGGCTACTTTTGGAGGGTCCCCAATAGGCTTCGGAAAAAAATTATTCGGAAGCCGTATGACCAAAATATTCATAGGCTAACACACACGAAAAATGTGAAAAATCGCATAATTCCTATTAAATGCCTCGAATATGCAAAAAAACGTTGTGAAAATTCACGAGGCTTCACCTGCTGCTCCCCCGGGTACTTACGGAGGGTCCCCAATAGTTTTTTTCAAAAAATTGACCAGAAGCCATATCACCAAAATAATCATGTGTTAACACACACGAAAAATGAGAAAAATCGCCCAATTCCTATTAAATACCTCATAAATGCAAAAAAATGCCGTGAAAATTTTGAGGCTTCACCTGCTGCTCCCCCAGGTACTTACAGAGGGTCCCAACAGGTTTCAGAAAAAAATTGATTGGAAGCCATATCATAAAAATATTCATGGACTAACACACACAAAAAATTAGAAAAATCGTCTAATTCCTATTAAATGCCTCGTAAATGTCCAAAAACGCCGTGAAAATTCTGAAGCTTCAATTGCTGCTCACCATGGAACTTACGGAGCGTCCCAAATACGTTTTAGAAAAAAATTGACCGGAAGCAATATTACCAAAATATTAATGGGCTAACATACACGAAAAAAGAGAAAAATTGCCTAAATCCTTTAAATTGCCTCGTAAATGCCCAAAAATGCCATGAAAACTTCCGAGGCTTCACCAGCTAGGGCTGCGTATCGTTCGGTTCGGTTTTGAAGTTTATTGGTTTGACTTATTGGTTATCGGTTTGTAGAGATGCTAAACCGTTAAAGAACCATTAAGATATTGACTTATCGGTTATTAGTTTATTGGTTGTTGATCGTTATCGGTTTAACCGTTAAGATTTGGCACAAAAAAAAGTCATTAAAAATCACTTAGAAACAAGGTGACAAACCAAATGAACCATGTACATGAGTTCACAAATAACATCTTGCAAAAAAGCAAACACTTTTACAATGTAGAATATCCAAGAGTTTCAGACAACCAAAAATAAAAGTAGGAAACTAAATTCTAAGTTAAAGACTTTATATACAAAATGATAAAAATATAATTATTTAATTTACTATCAAGTTATCGGTTAATCCGTTAAGAAAAAAACTCAAACCGTTAAGAATCGATAAATCGATAAAAAAAATAAATCAAAACCGTTATCAAAACTGCAAAACCAATAACCCATTACTGATAAACCAATAACTTTTTTTCGGTTCGGGTTATCGGTTTCGGTTAGGTTTTGAACAACTCTATCACCAGCTGCTCCCCCGGGTACTTACAGAGGGTCCCTAATAGGTTTCGGAAAAAAATTGATCGGAAGCTGTATGACCAAAATATTCACGGGCTAGCACACACAAAAAATGGGAAAAATCGCTTAATTCCTATTAAATGTCTCGTAAATATCCAAAAAACACCGTGAAAATTCTTGAGGCAACCTGCTGCTGTCCCGGGTACTTACGGAGGGTCCCCAATAGGTTTAGGAACAAAATTAACCGAAAGCCATATCACCAAAATATTCATGGGCTAACACACATGAAAAATGAGAAAAATCACCTAATTCCTATTAAATACCTCGTAAATGCCAAAAAACACTGTGAAAATTTCTGAGGTTTCGCCTACTGCTCCACCGGGTACTTACGGAGGGCTCCTAATAGGTTTCGGATAGAAATTGACCAGAAGCCAATCATTAAAATATTCATGGGCTAAAAACACACGAAAAATGAGAAAATCGCATAATTCATGTTAAACGCCTCGAGAATGCCCGAAAATGCCCAAAAACGCCCTGAAAATGCCCAAAAACGCCTTGAAAATTTTTGAAGCTTCACCTGCTGCTCCCCCGGGTACTGATGGAGGGTTCCCAATAGGTTTTGAATTTTTTTTTACCAGAAGCCATAACACCAAAATATTCATGGGCTAGCACACACGAAAAATGAGAAAAATCGCCTAATTCCTATAAAATGGCTCGTAAATGCCCTAAAACACCGTGAAAATTCCCTAGGCATCACTTGCTGCTTCCCGAGGTACTTACAGAGTGTCCCTAATATATTTCGGAATATTTTTTTTCTCGGAAGTCGTATCACCAAAATATTCATGGGCTATCATACACGAAAATGAAAAAAATCACCTAATTCCTATTAAATGTCTCGTAAATGCCCAAAAACACCGTGAAAATTTTCGAGGCTTCACCTGCAGCACCCTCTGATAGTTACGGCGGGTCCCTAATAGGTTTCAAAAAAATTGATCGAAAATTTTATCACAAAAATATTCATGGGCTAACACACGAAAAATGAGAAAAATTCCTTAATTCCTATTAAATGCCTTGAAAATGCAAAAAAACGCTGTGAAAATTCTCGAGTCTTCACATGCTGCTCCCACGGGTACTTAGGGAGGGTCCCCAATAGGTTTTGTAAAATAATTGACCGGAAGCCATATCACCAAAATATTAATGGGCTAACACACGCGAAAAATGAGAAAAATCACCCCATTCCTATTAAATGCCTCGTAAATACCAAAAAACACAATGAAAATTCCCGAGGCTTGACCTGCTGCGCCCCCATGTACTTACAGAGGGTCCCCAATAGGTTTCGGAAAAAAAATATTCGGAATCCATATCACCAAAATATTCATGGGCTAACACACAAAAAATGAGAAAAATAGCCTAATTCAAATTAAATGCCTCGTAAATGCCCCAAAACACCGTGAAAATCCCCGGGGCTTCACTTGCAGCTCCCCCGGGTACTTATGGAGGGTCCCTAATAAGTTTCAGAAAATAATTGCCCAGAATCCGTATAAACAAAATATTCATGGGCTAACACACACTAAATATCACATAATTCCATTAAATGTCACGTAAATGCCTAAAAATTCCATGGAAATTTTTGAGGCTTCTCCTTCTGCTCCCCTGGGTACTTACAGAGGGTCCCCAATTGGTTTAGTAAAAAAATTGTCCGGAAGCCATTTCACCAAAATATTCATGGGCTAACACACAGGAAAAATGAGAAAGATCTCATAATTCCTATTAATTGCCTCGTAAATGCCCAAAAACGCCGTGAAAATTTCTGAGGCTTCACCTGCTGCTAACCTGGGTACTTATAAAGGGTCCTCAATAGGTTTCGGAAAAGAATTGACCAGAACCCATATAACCAAAATATTCATGGGCTAACACACACGAAAAATGAGAAAAATCGTCTAATTTCTATTAAATGCCTAGTAAAGGCAAAAAAACGCCGTGAAAATTCCCGAGGCTTCACCTGCTACTCCCCCGGGTACTTACGGAGGGACCCCAAGGTTTCAAAAAAAATTTGTCCGAAAGTCATATTACCAAAGAATTCATGGGCTAACACTCATGAAAAATGAGAAAAATTACCTAATTTCTATTAAATGCCTCATAAAATACGCAAAAACGAAGTGAAAATTTCTGAGACTTCACATGCTGCTACCCCTTGTACTTACGGAGGGTCCCCAATAGGTTTCAAAAAAAATTGACCGGAAGTCATATCACCAAAATATTCATGGGCTAACACACGAAAAATGAGAAAAATTGCCTAATTCCTATTAAATGCCTCGTAAATGACCAAAAAAGCCGTGAAAATTCTCGAGGCTTCACCTGCGGCTACCCCGGGTACTTACGGAGGGTCCCCAATGGGTTTTGGAAAAAAATTGATCAGAAGCCATATGACCAAAATATTCATGGTCTAACACACACGAAAAATGAGAAAATCGCCTAATTCCTATTAAAATACCTCGTAAATGTCAAAAAACGTCGTGAAAATTTCTGAGGCTTCACCTTCTGTTCTCTTGGGTACTTACGGAGGGTCCCCAATAGGTTTCGAAAAAAAAATTAACCGGAAGCCATATCACTAAAATATTAAAGGGCTAACACACACGAAAAATGAGAAAAATCATCTAATTCCTATTAAATACCTCGTAAATGACCAAAAATACCGTGAAAATTCCCGAGGCTTAATTTGTTGCTCCCCCGGGTACTTACGGAGGGTCCATAATAGGTTTCAGAAAAAATTTTCCGAAAGCCATATCATAAAAATATTCTTGGGCTAACAGACACGAAAAATGAGAAATTTGCCTAATTCCTATTTGATGCCTCGTAAATGCCCAAAATTGCCATGAAAGTTCTCGAGGCTTCAACTACTGCTCCCCTGGCTACTTACGGACGGTCCCCAATAGGTTTCGGAAAAAAATTGACCAGAAGAAATATCACCCAAATATTCATGGGTTAACACACACAAAAATGAAAAAATCATCTAGTTTCTATTAAATGGCTCGTAATTGCCCAAAAATGATGTGAAAATTTCTGAGGCTTCACCTGCTGCTCCACCGGGTATTTACGGAGGGTCCCCAATAGGTTTCGAAAAACATTTGACCGGAAGCCATATTACCAAAATATTAATGGGATAATTCGCACGAAAAATGAGAAAAATCACCTAATTTCTATTAAATGCCTCGTAAATACCCAAAAACACAGTGAAAATTTCTGAGGCTTCACCTGTTGCTCCCCCAGGTACTTACGGAGGGTCCCATTAGGTTTCGGAAAAAAATTGACCGGTAGCCATATCACCAAAATACACACGAAAAAAGAGAAAAATCACTTAATTCCTATTAAATGCCTCATAAATGCCCAAAAACGCAGTGAAAATTCCCGAGGCTTCACCTGCTGCTCGCCCAGGTACTTAAGGAGGGTCCCCAATAGGTTTTGGAAAAAAATTTATCGGAAGCCATATCACCAAAATATTAATGGGCTAACGGAAATATGGTCATATTCACGCTCTAGGCCTCGTTCGAACCTGAAAATGTAGACGTTTGCCCCTCGAGACCAACTCACGCCATTAGTAATGTCTTAAGGGAGCCTAGAAAATATTTCAGCCAAATATCCATTCCGACCTCGTATCACAAAAAATCCATGGACTGTAGTATACGAAAAATGGTAAATATGGTTATATTCCCGCTAAGGGCCTTGTTTGAACCTGAAAATGTAGATGTTTGCCCCTCGTGACTAACTCACGCCATTAGTACGGGCTTAACGGACCCCCATAAAATATTTCAGTCAAAAATCCATCCGGACCTCGTATCACCAAAAATTCGTGGACTATAATACACGCAAAATGGCAAATATGGTCATATTCACGCTCTGGGACTCGTTTGAACCTAAAAAGGCAGATGTTTTCCCCTCGGGGCCAATGCACGCCATTAGTAAGGTTTAAGGTACCCACACAAACACTATCAGCCCAAAATCTGTCAGAACTTCGTATCACCAAAAATTAGTAAACTACAGTACACGCAAAACGGCAAACAAGTTCATACTCACGCTCTAGGCCTCGTTTGAACCTGAAAATGTAGACGTTTTCCCCTCGGGACTAACTCACGCCATTAGTAAGGTCTTTAGGGACCCCTATAAAAATTTCGGTCTAAAATTCATTCGGATCTCGTATCACCAAAAATCTGTGGACTATAGGACACGCAAAATGGAAAATATGGTCATATTCACGCTCTGGGCCTCGTTTGAACCTGAAAATGCATATATTTTCCCCTTGGGACCAACTCACGCCATTAGTAAGGTCTTAACGGACCTCTAAAAAAATGTTTGGCAAAAAATCTATCCGGACCTCGTATCACCAAAAATCCATGGACTATATTACACAAAAAACGGCGAATATGGTCATATTCACGCTTTGGGCCTCGTTTGAACCTGACAATGCAGACGTTTGCCCTCAGGACCAACTCACGCCATTCGTAAGGTTTTAATGGACCCCCATAAAATATTTCAGCCAAAAATCTGTTCGGACCTCGTATCACAAAAAATCCATGGACTATAGTACATGCAAAATGGCAAATATGGTCATATTCACGCTCTGGGCCTCGTTTGAACCTGAAAATGCAGACGTTTTCCCCTCGGGACCAACTCACGCCATTAGTAAGGTTTTAAGGGACCCCCACGAAAAATTCAAACAACAATCTGTCTTGACCTCGTATCACCAAAAATCTGTGGACTATAGTACACGTAAAACAACAAATATGTTTATACTTACGCTCTGGGCCTCGTTTGAACCTGAAAATGCAGTCGTTTACCCCTCGGAATCAACTCACGCCATTAGTATGGTCTTAACGAAGCCCCATAAAAAAGTTTAGGCAAATATCCATATGGACCTTGTATCACTAAAATATGTGGACTATAGTACATGCAAAATGGAAAATATAGTCATATTCACGCTCTAGGTCTCGTTTGAACCTTAAAATGTAGACGTTTTCCCCTCGAGACTAGCTCATGCCATGAGTAAGGTCTTAACGGACCCCCACAAAAACTTTCAGCCAAAAATCTATTCGGACCTCGTATCACAAAGAATCTGTGGACTATAATACACGCAAAACGGTAAATATGGTCATATTTGCGCTCTGGGCCTCGTTTCAACCTAAAAATGCACACGTTTTCCCATCGGGACCAACTCACACCATTAGTAATGTCTTAAAGGACTTCTACGAAAACTTTCGGCCAAAACTATGTTCGGACCTCGTATCACCAAAAATTCGTCGACTATAGTACACGCAAAATCGCAAATACGGTCATATTCAAGCTCTGGGCCTCTTTTGAACCTAAAAATGCATATGTTTTCCCCTCGAGACAACCTCACGCTATTAGTAAGGTCTTAGCGGACCCCCCAAAAATTGTTCATCCAAAAATCCGTTCGGACCTCGTATCATCAAAAATCCGTAGACTATAGTACACGCAAAACGATAAATATGGTCTTATTCATACTCTGGGTCTCGTTTGAACTAGAAAATGAAGACGTTTGCCCCTCGGGACCAACTCACGCCATAAGTAAGGTCTTAACAGACCCCTACGAAAACTTGCAGCCAAAAATTCATCCGGACCTCGTATCACTAAAAATCTGTGGACTATAGTACACGTAAAACGGCAAATATGGTCATATTTATGCTCTGGGCCTCGTTTTAACCTGTAAAATGCAGATGTTTGCCCCTTGGGACCAACTCACGCCATTAGTAAGGTCTTAACGAACACTTACAAAAACTTTTGTCAAAAAATCTGTGGACTGTAGTATACGCAAAATGGCAAATATGGTCTTCTTCACGCTCTGGGACTCGTTTAGACCTTAAAATGCCAACGTTTGCCTCTCGGGACCAACTCACACCATTACTAGGGTCTTAAGGGACCCCTACAAAAACTTTCGGCCAAAATTTCGTTTGAACCTCATTTCACAAAAATTCCGTGGACTATAGTACACACAAAATGGCAAATATGGTCATATTCGTGTATGCCAAGTTTATGTCGAATATGCGGCGCCATATACCCGCTCATGGCCTATTTTGAGCCTCAAAATGCAGACGTTTGCCCCTCGGGACCAACTCACGCCATTAATAAGGTCTTAACGGACCTCCACAAAAACTTTCGGCCAAACATTCGTCCGGACCTCCTGTCACAAAAAATCCGTGGACTATAGTACACGTAAAATGGATAATATTGCCATATTCCCGCTCTGGGCCTATTTTGAACCTTAAAATGCTGACGTTTGCCCCTCGGAACCAACACACGCCATTAGTAAGGTCTTAACGGACCCCCAAAAAATTATTTTGCAAAAACACCATCCGGACCTCCGATCATAAAAAATCTGTGGACTATAGTAAACGTAAAACGGCAAATATGGTCATATTCCCGCTTTGGGCCTATTTTGAACCTCAAAATGCAGACGTTTGCCCTCGGGACCGACTCACGCCATTAATAAGGTCTTAACGGACCCCCACAAAACTTTCGACCAAAAATCCATCCGGACCTCCTACCAGTAAAAATCCGTGGACTATAATACACGTAAAACGACAAATATTGCCATATTCCCGCTCGAGGCCTATTTTGAAATTCAAAATGCAGATGTTTTCCCCTAGGGACCAACACACGCCATTAATAAGGTCTTAACGAACCCCTAAAAAATATTTCGGCCAAAAATCCGTCCGGACCTCCTATCACCAAAACTCTGTGGATTATAGTACATGGAAAACGGCAAATATGGTCATATTCCCGCTCTGGGCCTATTTTGAATGTCAAAATGTAAACGTTTGCACATCGGGACCAACTGACGCCATTAATAAGGTTTAACGGACCCCCAAAAAATATTTCGGCAAAAAATCCGTCCGGACCTCCTATTACCAAAATTTCGTAGACTATAGTACAAGTAAAATGGGAAATATGACCATATTCCCGCTCTGGGCCTATTTTGAACCTCAAAATGCCGACATTTTCCCCTCGGGACCAACTCACGTCATTAATAAGGTCTTAAATTAACCCCAAAAAAACTTTCGGCCAAAAATCCATCAGGACCTCCTATCACCAAAAATCTGTGGACTATAGTACACGTAAAACAGGAAATATAACTATATTCCCGCTCTGGGCCTATTTTGAACTTCAAAATGAAGACGTTTGCCCCTGGGTACCAACACACGCCATTAATAAGGTCTTTACAAACCTCAAAAAAAAATTTCAGCCAAAAATCCATCCGGACCTCCTATCACCGAAAATCTTTGGACTATAGTACACATAAAACGACAAATATGACCATATTCCTGCTCTGGAACTAATTTGACCTCAAAATGCAGACGTTTGCCTAACGGGATCAACTCACACCATTAATAAGGTCTTAACGGACCCCCAAAAAAACTCTTGGCCAAAAATCCATTCGGACCTCCTATCACAAAAAATCCGAGGACTATAGTACACGTAATACGAAAAATATGGCCATATTCCCGCTCTCGGCCTATTTAGTACCTTAAAATATAGACGTTTCTCCCTCGGGACCAACTCACGCCATTAATAAGATCTTAACGGACCCCCAAAAAAAGTTTCGGCCAAAAATTCGTGCGGGCCTTCTAACACTAAAAATCCATGGACTATAGTACACGTAAAATGATAAATATGGGCGTATTCCCGCTCTGTGCTTCTTTTGAAACTCAAAATGCAAACGTTTGCCCCTCAGGACCAACTCATGCCATTAATAAGATCTTAACGGACCCCCAAAAATGTTTCGGCCAAAAATCAATCTGGACCTCCTATCGCCAAAAATCTGTGGATTATAGTACACCTAAAACGGCAAATATGGCCTTATTTTCGCTCGGGGGCTATTTTGAACCTCAAAATGCAGACGTTTTTGCCCCTCAGGACCAACTCACGCCATTAATAAGGTCTTAATGGACCCACTACAAAAACTTTCAGCAAAAAATCCATTCGGACCTCCTACCACAAAAAATCTGTGGACTATAGTACACGTAAAACGATAAATATGGTTATATTCCCCCTCTGAGCCTATTTTAAACCATAAAATGCAGACGTTTTCCCCTCGGAACTAACTCACGCCATTAATAAGGTCTTAACGGGCCCCCATAAAAAATTTCGGCCAAAAATCTGTACGGACCTCCCATCGTCAAAAATCGGTGGACTATAGTACATGTAAAATGGCATATATGTCTATATTCCCGATCTGTGCCTATTTTGTACCTTAAAATGCAGATGTTTACCCCTCAGGACCAACTCACGCCATTAATAAGGTCTAAACGGACCCTCTACAAAATATTTCAGCCAAATATTCCTCTAGACCTCCCATCACAAAAAATCCTTGGACTATAGTACACGTAAAATGGAAAATATGGCCATATTCCCGCTCTGGGCCTATTTTGAACCTAAAAATGCAGACGTTTGCCCCTAGGGACCAACTCACGCCATTAATAAGGTCTTAACGGACCCCCACAAAAACATTTCGGCCAAAAATCCGTCCAGACCTCCTATCAACAAAAATCCGTCCAGACCTCTTATCACAAAAAATCCATAAACTATAGTACATAGAAAATGGCAAATATGGCTATATTACTGCTCTGGGCCTTTTTTTTAACCTCAAAATGCAGACGTTTGCCCCTAGGGACAAACTCACGCCATTAATAAGGTCTTAACGGACGCCCAAAAAATATTTTGGCCAAAAATCCATTCGGACCTCCTATCACGATAAATCTGTGGACTATAGTACACGTAAAATAGTAAATATGGAGATATTCAAACTCTGGGCCTATTTTGATCCTCAAAATGCAGATGTTTGCCCCTCGGGACTAACTCACGCTAATAATATGGTGTTAACGAACCCCCACAAAAAATTTCAGGCAAACATCCGTCCGAACATCCTATCACCAAAAATCCATTGACTATAGTACACGTACAACGCCAAATATGGTCATATTCCCGCTCTGGTCCTATATTGAACCTCAAAATGCAGACGTTTGCCCCTTCGGAACAAATTCACGCCATTTATAAAGTCTTAACAGACCCCAAAAAAACATTTCGGCAAAAAATCCGTCCGGACCTTCTATCACCAAAACTCTGTGGATTATAGTATATGGAAAACGGCAAATATGGCCATATTCTCGCTCTGGGCCTATTTTGAACCTCAAAATGTAAACGTTTGCACCTCGGGACCAACTGACGCCATTAATAAGGTTTAACAGAACTCCAAAAAATATTTCGGCAAAAAATTCGTCCGAACCTCCCATTACCAAAATTTCGTGGACTATCGTACAGGTAAAATGGGAAATATGGCCATATTCCCGCTCTAGGCCTATTTTGAACCTCAAAATGCAGACGTTTTCCCCTCGGGACCAACTCACGTCATTAATAAGGTCTTAAATTAACCCCACAAAAACTTTCGGCCAAAAATCCGTCAGGACCTCCTATCACCAAAAATCTATGAACTATAGTACACATAAAACAGGAAATATAACCATATTCCCGCTCTGGGCCTATTTTGAACTTCAAAATGCAGACGTTTGCCCCTAGGGACCAACACACGCCATTAATAAGGTCTTTACAAACCTCAAAAAAAAAATTCAGCCAAAAATCCGTCCGGACCTCCTATCACCGAAAATCTTTGGACTATAGTACACATAAAACGACAAATATGACCATATTCCTGCTCTGGAACTATTTTGACCTCAAAATGCAGACGTTTGCCTAACGGGACCAACTCACACCATTAATAAGGTCTTAACGGACCCCCAAAAAAACTTTCAGCCAAAAAATCCATTCGGACCTCCTATCACAAAAAATCCGAGGACTATAGTACACGTAATACGATAAATATGGCCATATTCCCGCTCTCGGCCTATTTAGTACCTTAAAATATAGACGTTTCCCCCTCGGGACCAACTCACGCCATTAATAAGATCTTAACGGACCCCCAAAAAAAGTTTCAGCCAAAAATCCGTGCGGGCCTTCTAACACTGAAAATCCATGGACTATAGTACACGTAAAATGATAAATATGGGCATATTCCCGCTCTGGGCTTCTTTTGAAACTCAAAATGCAAACGTTTGCCCCTCGGGACCAACTCATGCCATTAATAAGATCTTAACGGACCCCCAAAAATGTTTCGGCAAAAATTCCATTCGGACCTCCTATCGCCAAAAATCTGTGGATTATAGTACACTTAAAACGGCAAATATGGCCTTATTTCCACTCGGGGGCTATTTTTAACCTCAAAATGCAGACGTTTGCCGCTCGGGACCAACTCACGCCATTAATAAGGTCTTAACAGACCCACTACAAAAACTTTCAGCAAAAAATCCATCCGGACCTCCTACCACGAAAAATTTGTGGACTATAGTACACGTAAAACGGTAAATATGGCTATATTCTCCCTCTAGGCCTATTTTAAACCATAAAATGCAGACGTTTTCCCCTTGGGACTAACTCACGCCATTAATAAGGTCTTAACAGACCCCCATAAAAAATTTCGGCCAAAAATCTGTACGGACCTCCCATCGTCAAAAATCGGTGGACTATAGTACATGTAAAATGGTAAATATGTCTATATTCCCGCTCTGTGCCTATTTTGTACCTTAAAATGCAGATGTTTACCCCTCAGGACCAACTCACGCCATTAATAAGGTCTAAACGGACCCCCTACAAAAAATTTCAGCCAAAAATTCCTCTAGACCTCCTACACAAAAAATCCTTGGACTATAGTACACGTAAAACGGAAAATATGGTCATATTCCCGCTCTGGGCCTATTTTGAACCTAAAAATGCAGACGTTTGCCCCTAGGGACCAACTCACACCATTAATAAGGTCTTAACGGACCCCCACAAAAAATTTCAGCCAAAAATCCGTCTAGACCTCCTATCACTAAAAATCCGTCCGGACCTCTTATCACAAAAAATCCGTAGACTATAGTACATGGAAAATGACAAATATGGCTATATTACTGCTCTGGGCCTTTTTTTTAACCTCAAAATGCAGACGTTTGCCCCTAGGGACCAACTCACGCCATTAATATGGTCTTAACGGACGCCCAAAAAATATTTTGGCCAAAAATCCATTCGGACCTCCTATCACGATAAATCTTTGGACTATAGTACACGTAAAATAGTAAATATGGCGATATTAAAACTCTGGGCCTATTTTGATCCTCAAAATGCAGACGTTTGCCCCTCGGGACTAACTCACGCCAATAATAAGGTCTTAACGAACCCCCACAAAATATTTCAGGCAAACATCCGTCCCGGACATTCTATCACCAAAAATCAATGGACTATAGTACACGTACAATGCCAAATATGGCCATATTCCCGCTCTGGTCCTATATTGAACCTCAAAATGCAGACGTTTGCCCCTTCGGAACCAATTCACGCCATTTATAAGGTCTTAATAGACCCCCAAAAAACATTTCGGCAAAATATCCGTTCGGACCTCCTATCACCAAAACTCTATGGATTATAGTACAAGGAAATCGGCAAATATGGCCATATTTCCGCTCTGGGCCTATTTTGAACCTCAAAATGTAGACGTTTGCACCTCGGGACCAACTGACGCCAAGAATAAGGTCAACGGACCCCCAAAAAATATTTCAGCTAAAAATCCGTCCGGACCTCCTATTACCAAAAATTCGTGGACTATAGTACAGGTAAAATGGGAAATATGGCCATATTCCCGCTCTGGGCCTATTTTGAACCTCAAAATGCAGACGTTTTCCCCTCGGTACCAACTCACGCCATTAATATTGTCTTAACGGAGCCCCTAAAAATTTTATGGCCAAACATCCGTCCAGACATCCTATCACCAAAAATTCGTGGACTATAGTACACGGAAAACAACATATATGGTTATATTCCCGCTCTGGGCCTATTTTAAACCTCAAAATATAGACGTTTGCCCCTCGTGACCAACTCACACCATTAATAAGGTCTTAACGGACCCCCACAAAAAAATTTGGCAAAAAATCCATCATTACCTCCTATCACCAAAAATCCATAGACTATAGTACATGAAAAACGGTAAATATGGCCATATTCCCGCTCTGGGCCTATTTGAACCTCAAAATGCAGACATTTGCCCCTCGAAACAAACTCACGCTATTAATAAGGTCTTAACGGACACCCACAAAAAATATCGGCGAAAAATCCATCTGGACCTTCTATCACCAAATATTTGTGGACACGAAAAATAGTAAATATGGCCATATTCCCACTCTGGGCCTATATTAAATTTCAATATGTAGACATTTGCCTCTCGGGACCCTCACAAAAAATTTTGGAAAAAAATTCGTCCGGACCACCTAACACCAAAAATCCGTAGACTATAGTACACGGAAAATGACAAATATACAAAAAATAGAAAATATAGCCATATTACCGCTGTAGGCCTATTTTGAACTTCAAAATGTAGACGTTTGCTCCTCGGCACCAACTCACGCCATAAATAAAGTCTTAACGGACCCCTACAAAAAAGTTTGGCCAAAAATTCGTCCGGACCTACAATCACTAAAAGTATGTGGACTATAGTTCATGGAAAATGGTAAATATGGCCATATTCCCGTTCTGGCCTATTTTGAAACTCAAAATGCAGACGTTTACCCCTCGACAACAACTCACGCCATTAATAAGGACATAACGGACCCCTACAAAAAATTTCTGCCAAAAATCCGTCCGGACCTCCTATCACAAAAAATCTGTGGACTATAGTACACGGAAAATGGCAAATATGGCCATATTCCCGTTCTGACCTATTTTGAACTTCAAAATGTAGACGTTTGCCCCTCGACACAAACTCACGCCATTAATAAGGTCCAAACAGACCCCTAAAAAAACTTTCGGCCAAAAAACCGTCCGGACCTCCTATCACCAAAAATCAGTGGACTAAAGTATACGGAAAACGGCAAATATGGCCATATTCCCGCTCTGGGCCTATTATGAACCTCAAAATGCAGTCATTTTCCCCTCGGCAGCAACTCACGCCATTAATAAGGTCTGAATGGACCCCCACAAAAAGTTTCAGCCAAAGATCCGTCCGTACCTCCTATCACCAAAAATCCGTGGACTATAGTACACAATAAACGGCAAATATGGCCATATTCTCGCTCTGGGCCTATTTTGAACCTCAAAATGCGGACGTTTTCCCCTCGGCACCAACTAGCGCCATTAATAAGGTCTTAACAGACCCCCACAAAAGAGTTCGGCCAAAAATCAGTGCGGACCTTCTATCACAAAAAATCTGTCGACTATAGTACACGGAAAACGGAAAATATAGCCATACTCCCGGTCTTGGACTATTTTGAACCACAAAATGAAGACCTTTGCCCCTCGGCACCAACTAACGCCATTAATAAGGTCTTAACGGACCCCCACAAAAAATTTTGACCAAAAATCTGTCCGGACCTCCTATCACCAAAAATTCATGGACTATATTACACGAAAAACGGCAAATATGGCCATATTCCCGCTCTAGGCCTATTTTGAACCTCAAAATGCAGACGTTAGCCCCTCTGCAACAACAAACGCCATTAATAAGGTCTTAACGGACCCCTACATAAACGTTTGGCCAAAAATCAGTCCGGACCTCCTATCAAAAAAAATCTTTGACAATAGGCCACGAAAAACGGCAAATATGGCCATATTCCCGCTCTGGACGTATTTTGAACCTCAAAATGCAGACGTTTGCCCCTCGGGACCAACTCACACCATTAATAAGGTCTTAGCGGACCCCCACAAAAGATTTAGACCAAAAATCCGTCTTGAATTACAATCACTAAATATCTGTGGACTATAGTACATGGAAAACGGTAAATATGGCAATATTCCCGTTCTGGGCCTATTTTGAACTTCAAAATGCAGACGTTTTCCGCTCGGTAGCAACTCACGCCATTAATAAGGTCTCAACGGACCCCCACAAAAAAATTCTGCTAAAAATCTGTGCGAACCTCTTATCACAAAAAATATGTGGACAATAGTACACGAAAAATGACAAATATGGCCATATTCCCGCTCTGGGCCTATTTTGAACCTCAAAATGCAGATGTTTGCCACTCGGCAGTAACTCACGCCATTAATAAGGTCTTAACGGACCCCCAAAAAATATTTCGACCTAAAATCCGTCCGGACCTCCTATTACCAAGAGTCTGTAGTATACGGAAAATGGCAAATATGGTCATATTCCTGCTCTAGGCCTATTTTGAACCTCAAAATGCAGACGTTTTCCCCTCGGCATTAATAAACGCCATTAATAAGGTCTTACCAAACCCCTACAAAAACTTTCGGCCAAAAATTCATCCGGACCTCCTATCAAAAAAAATCTGTGACAATAGGACATGAAAAACGTCAAATATGGCCATATTCCCGCTCTGGACCTATTTTGAACCTCAAAATGCAGACGTTTGCCCCTCGGGACCAACTCACACCATTAATAAGGTCTTAACGGACCCCGACAAAAAATTTCAGCCAAAAATCCATCCTGACCTACAATCACTAAAAATCTATGGACTATAGTACATGGAAAACGGTAAATATGGCAATATTCCCGTTCTGGCCTATTTTGAACTTGAAAATGCAGACGTTTTTCGCTCGGCAGCAACTCACGCCATTATTAAGGGCTCAACGGACCCCCACAAAAACATTCTGCTAAAAATCCGTGCAAACCTTCTATCACAAAAAATTTGTGGACAATAGTACACGAAAAATGAAAAATATGGCCATATTCCCGCTCTGGGCCTATTTTGAACCTTAAAATGCAGATGTTTTCCACTCGGAAGTAACTCAGGCCATTAAAAAGGTCTTAACGGACCCCCACAAAATATTTCGGCCAAAAATCTGTCCGGACTTCCTATCGCCAAAAGTCTGTATTACACGAAAAACGGCAAATATGGCCATATTCCCGCTCTGGGACTATTTTGAACTTCAAAATGCAGACGTTTTCCCCTCGGCACCAACTCACGCCATTAATAAGGTCTTTACGGACCCCCACAAAAAAGTTCGGTAAAAAATCCGTCCGGGCCTCCTATCACCAAAAATCCGTGGACTATAGTACATGGAAAACGGCAAATATGGTCATATTCCGGCTCTGTGCCTATTTTGAACTTGAAAATGCAGATGTTTCCCCCTCGGCACCAACTCACGCCATTTATAAGGTCTAAACGGAACCCAAAAAAATTTTCAGCCAAAAATCCATCTGGACCTCCTATCACCAAAAATCCTTGGACTATGTACACGAAAAATGGCAAATATAACCATATTCCCGCTCTGGACCTATTTTGAACCTCAAAATTAAGACGTTTGCCCCTCGGCACCAACTCACGTCATAAATAAGGTCCAGGCCTCCTATCACCAAAAATCTGTGGACTATAGTACACGAAAAACGGCAAACATGGCCATATTCCCGCTCTGGGCCTATTTTAAACTTTAAAATGCAGACATTTTCCCCTCGTCACCAACACACACCATTAATAAGGACTAAACGGACCCCCACAAAAATATTTGGCCAAATATCCATCCCGACCTCCTATCACAAAAAATCCGTGGACTAAAGTACACAAAAAATGGCAAATATGGTCATATTTCCGCTTTGGGCCTATTTTGAACCTCAAAATGCAGACGTTTGCCCTCGGCACCAACTCACGCCATTAATAAGGTCTTAACGGACCCTCACAAAAAGTTTCGGTAAAAAAACCGTCAGGACCTTCTATTACAAAAAATCTGTTGACTATAGTACACGGAAAACGACAAATATGGCCATATTTCCGATCAGGGCCTATTTTGAACTTCAAAATGCAGACGTTTGTCCCCCGGCACCAACTCACGCCATTAATAAGGTCTTAACGGACCCCCACAAAAAAGTTTGGCAAAAAATTCGTCTGGACCTCCTATCACAAAAAATCTGTGGACTATAGTACACGGAAAACGATAAATATGGCTATAATCCCGCTCTGGGCCTATTTTGAACCTAAAAAATATAGACGTTTGCCTCTCGGGAGGAACTCACGCCGTTAATAAGTTCTTAAAGGACCCTCACAAAAACATTTCGGCCAAAACTCCGTCAGGACCTCCTATCCCAAAAAATACGTGGACTATAGTAAACGAAAAATGGCAAATGTGGCCATATTCCTGCTTTGGGCCTATTTTGAACCTCAAAATGCAGACGTTTTCCGCTCGGCAAAAACTCACGCCATTAATAAGGTCTTAATGGACCCCCACAAAAATATTTTGGCAAAAAATCCATCCGGACCTCTTATCACAAAATATCCGTGGACTATAGTTGACAGAAAACGGCAAATATGGCCCTATTCCAACTCTGGCCCTATTTTGAACCTCAAAATGCAGACTTTTGCCCCTCGGCATCAACTCACGCCATTAATAAAGTCTTAACGGACTCCCACAAAAACTATCGGCCAAAAATCCGTACGTACCTCCTATCACAAAAAGGCCATGACTATAGTACACGAAAAACGACAAATATGGCCATATTCCCGCTCTTGACTTATTTTGAACCTCAAAATGCAGACGTATGCCCTCAAAAAAAACTCACGCCATTAATAAGGTCTTAACGGACCCCCACAAAAAATTTTGGCCAAAAATCCGTCTGGACCTCCTATCACAAAAAATCCGTGGACTATAGTACACGGAAAACCACAAATATGGCCATATTCCTGCTCTGGGCCTATTTTGAACTTCAAAATGCAGACGTTTGCCCCTCGCCACCAACTCACACCATTAATAAGGTCTTTACGGACCCCCACAAAAAACTTCGGCCAAAAATCCGTCCAGACCTCCTATCACCAAAAATCCGTGGACTATAGTATATGGAAAACGGCAAATGTGGACAAATTCTTGCTCTGTTCCTATTTTGAACTTGAAAATGCAGACATTTGCCCCTCGTCACCAACTCACGCCATTTATAAAGTTAAAACGGAACCCAAAAAAAATTTCAGCCAAAAATCCATCCGTACCTCCTATCACCAAAATTCTGCGGACTATAGTACGCAGAAAATGGCAAATATAGCCATATTCCCGCTCTGGGCCTATTTTGAACCTCAAAATGAAGACGTTTGCACCTCGGCACAAACTCACGCCATTAATAAGGTCTTAACAAACCTCCACAAAAAATTTCGGCCAAAAATCCGTCCGGACCTCCTATTACGAAAATCCGTGGACTATAGTACACGATAAACGACAAATATGGCCATATTCCCGCTCTGGGCCTATTTTAAACCTCAAAATGCATATATTTGCCCCTAAGCACCAACTCACGCCATTAATAAGGTCTTAACGGACCCCACAAAATATTTCGGCCAAAAATCCATCCGGAACTCCTGTCACAAAAAATTCGTGGACAATATAGTACATGCAAAACGGCAAATATGGCCATATTCCCGCTCTGGGCCTATTTTGAACCTCAAAATGCAAACGTTTACCCTTCCGCACCAACTCACGCCATTCATAAGGTCTTAACGGACCCCACAAAAACTTTCGATAAAAAATCCGTCTAGACCTTCTAAAACCAAATATTTGTGGACTATAGTACACGGAAAACGGAGAATATGGCCATATTCCCGCTCTGGGAAAATTTTAAACCTCAAAATGCAGACGTTTGCCCCTCGGCCAAAAATCTGTTTGGACCTCCTACCACAAAAAGTCCGCAGTACACAGAAAACGGTAAATATGGCCATATTCCTGCTCTGGGCCTATTTTGAAATTCAAAATGCAGACTTTTGCCCCTCGGCACCAACTCACGCCATTAATAAGGTCTTTACGGACCCCCACAAAAATGTTTGACCAAAAATCCGTCCGGACCTCCTATCACCAAAATTCCGTGGACTATAGTACAAGGAAAACAACAAATATGGCCATATTCCCGCCGTGTGCTTTATTTGAACTTGAAAATGCAGACGTTTGCACCTCGGCACTAACTCACGCCATTAATAAGGTCTTAACGGACCCTCACAAAAACTTTCGGCAAAAAATCCGTCTTGACCACCTATCATCAAAAATTTGTGGACTATAGTACACGAAAAACGGAGAATATAGCCATATTCCCGCTCTGGGCAAATTTTGAAACTCAAAATGTAGATGTTTGCCCCTCGGCACAAACTCACGCCATTAATAAGGACATCACGGACTCCCACAAAAAATTTCTGCAAAAAATCCGTCCGGACCTCCTATCACAAAAAATCTGTGGACTATAGTACACGGAAAATGGCAAATATGGCCATATTCACGTTCTGACCTATTTTGAACTTCAAAATGTAGACGTTTGCCCCTCGACACAAACTCACGCCATTAATAAGGTCCAAACAGACCCCTAAAAAAACTTTCGGCCAAAAAACCGTCCGGACCTCCTATCACCAAAAATCAGTAGACTAAAGTACACGGAAAACGGCAAATATGGCCATATTCCCGCTCTGGGCCTATTATGAACCTCAAAATGCAGTCATTTTCCCCTCGGCAGCAACTCACGCCATAAATAAGCTCTTAACGGACCCCCACAAAAAATTTTGGCCAAAAATTCGTACGGACCTCCTATCACTCAAAATTCGTGGACTATTCTACACGGAAAAAGGCAAATATGGCCATATTTCCGCTCTGGGCCTATTTTGAACCTCAAAATGCAGATGTTTGCCCCTCACCAGTAACTCATGCCATTAATAAGGTCTTAACGGACCCCTACAAAATATTTCGACCAAAAATCTGTCCGGACCTCCTATCAAAAAAAGTTCGTAGTACACGGAAAACGGAAAATATGGCCATACTCCCGCTCTGGGACTATTTTGAACCACAAAATGAAGACCTTTGCCCCTCGGCACCAACTCACGCCATTAATAAGGTCTTAACGGACCCCCACAAAAAATTTTGACCAAAAATCTGTCCGGACCTCCTATCACCAAAAATCCGTGGACTATAGTACAAAGAAAACGGCAATATGGCCATATTCCCGCCCTGTACCTTTTTTGAACTTGAAAATGCAGACGTTTGCACCTCGGCACCAACTCACGCCATTAATAAGGTCTTAACGGACCCCCACAAAAAATTTGGCCAAAAATAAGTCCAGACCTCCTCTCAACAATAATCCGTGGACTATAGTACACGGAAAACGTCAAATATGGCCATATTCCCGCTCTGGGCCTTTTTTGAACTTCAAAATGCAGATGTTTGCCCCTCGGCACAGACACACGCCATTAATAAGGTCTTAACGGACCCCCAAAAAACATTTAAGCCAAAAATCCGTCGGACCTCCTATCACCAAAAATCAGTGACTATATAGTACACGAAAAACGGCAAATATGACCATATTCCCGCTCTGGCCTATTTTGAAACTCAAAATGCAGATGTTTTCCCCTCAACACCAACTCTGCCATTAATAAGGTCTTAATGGACCCACACTAAATTTCGGACCAAATTCCGTCCGGTCCTTCTATCATAAAAAATTCAGGGACTATAGTACACGAAAAATGACAAATATGACCATATTCCCGCTCTAGGCCTATTTTGAACCTCAATATGAAGACGTTTGCCCCTCGGCACCAACTCACGCCATTAACAAGGTCTTAACGGAAACCCACAAAAACTTTCGGCCAAAAATCCATCCGGACCTCCTATCAAAAAAAATCCGTGGACTATAGTACACGAAAAATGGCAAATAAGGCCATATTCCCGTTCTGGGCCTATTTTGAACCTCAAAATGCAGACGTTATCCCCTCGGCACCAACTAAAGCCATTAATAAGGTCCTATCGGACCCCCATAAAAAATTTCAGCCAAAAATCCGTCCGTACATCCTATCATATAAAATCAGTGGACTATAGTACACGGATAACGGCAAATACGGCCATATTCCCGCTCTGGGCCTATTTTGAACCTCAAAATGCAGTCATTTTCCCCTCGGCAGCAACTCACGCCATTAATAAGGTCTTAAAGGCCCCCCACAAAAAGTTTCAGCCAAAGAGCCGTCCGAACCTCCTATCACCAAAAATCTGTGGACAATAGTACACAATAAACGGCAAATATGGCCATATTCCCGCTCTGGGCCTATTTTGAACCTCAAAATGCAGACGTTTTCCCCTCGGCACCAACTAACGCCATTAATAAGGTCTTAACAGACCCCCACAAAAGAGTTCGGCCAAAAATCAGTGCGGACCTTCTATCACAAAAAATCTGTCGACTATAGTACACGGAAAACGGCAAATATGATCATATTTCAGCTATGGGCCTTTTGAACCTCAAAATGCAGACGTTTGCCCCTCGGCACTAACTCACGCCATTAATATGGTCTTAATAGATCCATACAAAAACTTTTGGAAAAAAATCCATCCGGACCTCCTATCACAAAAAAGCCGTGACTATAGTATAGGAAAAACGGCAAATATGGCCATATTCCCGCTCTAGACCTATTTTGAACCTGAAAATGCAGATGTTTTCCCCTCGGCACCAACTCACGCCATTAATAAGGTCTTAAATGACCACCACAAAAAAACTCAGCAAAAAATCCATCCGAAACTTTTATCACAAAAAATCTGTGGACTATATTACACAGAAAACGACAAATATGGATTTTGAACCTCAATATGCTGACGTTTGCCCCTCCGCACCAACTCACGCCATTAATTAGATCTTAACGGACCCCCATAAAAATTTTGGAAAAAAATTCGTCCGGACCTCCTATCAAAAAATATCTGTGGATTATAGTACACGAAAAAATGACAAGATGGTCATATTCCCGCTCTAGGCCTATTTTGTACCTCAAAATGCAGACGTTTGCCCCTAGGCATCAACTCACGCCTTTAATAAGGTCTTAACGGACCCCCACAAAAAATTTCGGCCAAAAATCCGTCTGGACCTCCTATCACCAAAAATCTGTGGATAATAGTACACGAAAAATGACAAATATGGCCATATTCCCGCTCTGGTCCTATTTTGAACCTCAAAATGCAAACGTTTGCCCCTCGGCACCAACTCACGCCATTAATAAGGTCTTAACGGACCCCCACAAAAAATTTCGGTAAAAAATCCATCTGGACCCCCTATCACAAAAAATCTGTGGACTATAGTACACGGAAAACGACAAATATGGCCATATTCCCGTTCTGGGCATATTTTGAACCTCAAAATGCAGTCATTTGCCCCTCGGCAGCAACTCACGCCATTAATAAGGTCTTAATGGACCCCCACAAAAAATTTCGGCCAAAAATCCGTCTGGACCTCCTATCACCAAAAATCTGTGGATAAATAGTACACGAAAAATGACAAATATGGCCATATTCCCGCTCTGGTCCTATTTTGAACCTCAAAATGCAGACGTTGTCCCCTCGGCACCAACTCACGCCATTAATAATGTCTTATCGGACACCCACAAAAACTTTCAGCAAAAAATCCGTCTGGACCTCCTATCACCAAAAATATGTGGACAATAGTACACGGAAAACGGAAAATATGGCCATATTCCCTCTCTGGGCGTATTTTGAACCTCAAAATGCAGTCATTTGCCCCTCGGCAGCAACTCACGCCATTAATAAGGTCTTACCGGACCACCACAAAATATTTTGGCCAAAAATCCATCAAGACCTCATATCACCAAAAATCCGTGGACTATAGTACTCAAAAAACGGCAAATATTGCCATATTCCCGCTCTGCGACTATTTTGAACCTCAAAATGCAGACGTTTGCCCCTCGACACCAACTCACGCCATTAATAAGGTCTTAACGGATCCCCACAAAAGAGTTCAGGTAAAATAAGTCCTGACCTCCTATCACCAAAAATCTGTGGACAAATAGTACACGGAAAACGACAAATATGGCCAAATTCCCGTTCTGGGCCTATTTTTAACCTCAAAATGCAGACCTTGTCCCCTCGGCACCAACTCACGCCATTAATAATGTCTTATCGGACACCCACAAAAACTTTCAGCAAAAAATCCGTCCAGACCTCCTATCACCAAAAATCCGTGGACTATAGTACACGAAAAACAGAAAATATGGCCATATTCCCGCTCTGGGCGTATTTTGAACCTCAAAATGCAGTCATTTGCCCCTCGGCAGCAACTCACGCCATTAATAAGGTCTTAACGGATCCCCACAAAAACTTTCAGCCAAAAATCCGTCCAGACCTCGTATCACAAAAAATCTGTGGACTATAGTACTAAATAGATGGCAAATATGGCCATATTCTAGCTCTGGGCCTATATTGAACCTCAAAATGCAGACGTTTGCCCCTCGGCACTAACTCAGGCCATTAATAAGGTGTTAACGGATCCCCACAAAAGAGTTCGGCTAAAAATAAGTCCGGACCTCCTATCACAAAAAATCCGTCGACTATAGTACACAGAAAATGGCAAATATGGCCATAATCCCGCTCTGCGCCTATTTTGAACCTCAAAATGCAGACCTTTGCCTCTCGGCACCAACTCAAGCCATTAATAAGGTCTTAACGGACCCCTACAAAAACTTTCAGCCAAAAATCCGTTCGTACCTCCTATCACCAAAAATCTGTGGACTATAATACACGGAAAAAGGCAAATATGGCCATATTCCCTCTCAGGGCCTATTTTGAACCTCAAAATACAGACGTTTGCCCCTCGGTACTAACTCACGCCATTAATAAGGTCTTAACGGAACCCCAAAAAAAATTTCTGCCAAAAATCCGTCCGGACATCCTATCACAAAAAGTCTATAGACTATAGTACACTGAAAACGACAAATATGGCCATATTCCCGGTCTAGGCCTATTTTGAACTTGAAAATGCAGACGTTTTCCTCTCGGCACCAACTCACGCCATTAATAAGGTCTTAACAGACCCCCAAAAAAAATATAGGGCAAAAATCTGTCCGGACCTCCTATCACAAAAAATCTGTGGACTATAGTACACAGAAAACGATAAATATTGCCAGATTCCCGCTCTGAGCATATTTTGAACCTTAAAATGCAGATGATTGCCCCTCGAGACCAACTCACGCCATTATTAAGGTCTTAACGGACCCCCACAAAAACTTTTGGCCAAAAATCCGTCCGGACCTCTTATCACAAAAAATCTGTGGACTATAATACACGAAAAACGGCAAATATGCCCATATTCCCGCTCTAGACCTATTTTTATCCTCAAGATGAAGACGTTTGCCACTCGGCACAAACTCAGGCCATTATTAAGGTCTTAACGGACCCCCACAAAAACATTTCGGCCAAAACTCCATCCGTCTTTCTATAAATAAAATTCGTAGACAATAGTACACGAAAAATGGAAAATATGGACATATTCCCGCTATAGGCCTATTTTGAACCTCAAAATGCAGACGTTTACCCCTCGGCACCAACTCACGCCATTAATAAGGTCTTAATGGACCCCCACGAAAAACTTTTGGCCAAAAATCTGTCCGGATCTCCTATCACCAAAAATCTGTGGACTATAATTCACGGAAAATGGCAAATATGGCCATATTCCCACTCTTGCCCTATTTTGAACCTTAAAATGAAGACGTTTGCCCCTCGGCATCAACTCACACCATTAGTAAGGTCTTAACGGACCCTACAAAAACTTTCGGCCAAAAATCCGTACGGACCTCCTATCACAAAAAGGACGTGACTATAGTAATCGACAAACAGCAAAAATGGTCATATTGCCGCTCTTGACCTATTTTGAACCTCAAAATGCAGATGTTTGCCCCTCGGCAAAACCTCACGCAATCACTAAGGTTTTAACAGACCCCCACAAAACAATTCGGCAAAAAATCCGTCCGAACCTCCTATTACCAAAAATATGTGGACTATAGTACACGAAAAATGATAAATATGGCCATATTCCCGCTCTGGGACTATTTGGAACGTCAAAATGCAGACGTTTTTCCCTTGGCATCAACTCACGCCATTAATAAGGTCTTAACGGACTCCCATAAAAAATTTCAGCCAAAAATCCGTCTGGACCTTCTATCACCAAAAATCTGTGGACTATAATAGTACACGGAAAATGACAAATATGGCCATATTCCCACTCTGGGCCTATTTTGAACCTCAAAATGCAGACGTTTGCCCCTCGGCACAAACTCACGCTATTAATAAGGTTATAACGGACCCCCACAAAAGAGTTCGGCCAACAATCAGTCAAGACCTCCTATCACCAAAAATCCGTCGATTATAGTACACGAAAAACGGCAAATATGGTCATATTCCCGCTCTGGGCCTATTTTGAACCTCAAAATGCAAACCTTTGCCCCTCGTCACGAACTCACGCCATTAATAAGGTCTTAACGGACCCCCAAAAAAAATTTTAGCCAAAAATCCGTCCGGACCTCCTATCACAAAAAATCCTTGGACTATAATACACGCAAAATGGCAAATATGGCCATATTCCCGCTCTGAGCCAATTTTAAACCTCAAAATGAAGACGTTTGCCCTTCGACACCAACTCACGCCATTAATAAGGACTTAACGGACCCCCAAAAAAAATTTCAGGAAAAAATCTGTCCGGACATCATGTCACAAAAAATCTATAGACTATAGTACACAGAAAACAACAAATATTGCCAGATTCCCTCTCTGGGCCTATTTTGAACCTCAGAATCCAGACGTTTGTCCCTCGGGAGCAACTCATGCCGTTAATAAGGTCTTAATGAACCCCCACAAAAACATTTTGGCAAAAAATCCGTTCGGACCTCCTATCACAAAAAATTCGTGGACTATAATACACGGAAAACGGCAAATATGGCCATATTCCCGCTCTAGACCTATTTTGATCCTCAAGATGAAGACATTTACCCCTCTGCACCAATTAAGGCCATTATTAAGGTCTTAAAGGACCCCCACGAAAACATTTCGGCCAAAAATCCGTCCGGACCTCCTATCACCAAAAATATGTGGACTATAGTATAACGAAAACGGCAAAAATGGCCATATTCCCGCTATGGCCCTATTTTGAACTTCAAAATGCAGACGTTTGCCTCTCGGCATCAACTCACTCCATTAATAAGGTTTTAACGGACCCCCACAAAAACTTTCAGCAAAACATCCGTACGGACCTTCTATCTCAAAATGTCCGTGACAATAGTACACGAAAAAAAGCAAATATGACCATATTCCCGTTCTGGAACTATTTTGAACATCAAAATGCAGTCGTTTACCCCTCGGCAAAAACTCAAGCCATTAAATATGTCTTAACGGACCCCCACAAAAAGTTTCGGCCAAAAATCCGTCCGGACCTCTTATCTCCAAAAATCCGTGACTATAGTACACGAAAAACAGCAAATATGGCCATATTCCCGCTCTGGGCCTATTTTGAACTTCAAAATGCAGACGTTTGCTCCTCAGCACCAACTTACGCCATTAATAAGGTCTTAACAAACCCCCACAAAATATTTCGGCCAAAAATCTGTACGGACCTCCTATCATAAAAAATCTGTGGATTATAGTACACGGAAAACGACAAATATGGCCATATTCCCGCTCTGGGCCTATTTTGAACCTCAAAATGCAGACTTTTGCCCTTCCGCACCAACTCACGCCATTAATAAGGTCTTAACGGACCCCCACAAAAACCTTCTGCCAAAAATCCATCTAGACCTCTTATCACCAAAAATCCGTGGACTATAGTACACGGAAAATGGTAAATACGGCCATATTCCCGTTCTGGGCCTATTTTGAACCTCAAAATGCAGACCTTTGCCCCTCGGCACCAACTCACGCCATTAATAAGGTCTTATTGGACTCCGACAAAAACTTTCAGCCAAAAACTCGTACGACCTTCCTATCACAAAAAATCCGTGGACTATAGTACACAGAAAACGACAAATATGGCCATATTCCCGCTCTGGCCTATTTTGAACATCAAAATGCAGACGATTGCCCCTCGGTATCAACTCACGCCACTAACAAGGTCTTAACAGACCCCTACAAAAAATTTCGGCCAAAAATCTATCCGGAACTCCTATAAAAAAAAATCCGTGATACTAGTTACACGAAAAACGGCAAATATGACTATATTCCTGCTCTGGACCTATTTTGAACCTCAAAATACAGAAGTTTTCCCTCGTAACCAACTTACGCCATTAATAAGGTCTAAACGGACCCCCAAAAAAAATTTCAGCCAAAAATCCATCCGTACCTCCTATCACAAAAAATCTGTGGACTATAATACACAGAAAACGGCAAATATGGCCATATTCCCGTTCTGGGATTATTTTGAACCTCAAAATGCATACGTTTGCGCCTCGGCACCAACTCACGCCATTAATAAGGTCTTAACAGATCCCCACAAAAAAGTTCGCAAAAAAATTTGTCTGGACCTCCTATCACAAAAAATCTGTGGACATAGTACACGAAAAACGACAAATATGGCCATATTCCCGCTCTGGATCTATTTTGAACCTCAAAATGCATAAGCTTTCCCTTTGGCACCAACTCACACCATTAATAAGGTCGTAACGAACACCCACAAAAAATTTCAGCCAAAAATCCGTTCGAACCTCCTATCACAAAAAATCTGTGGACTATAGTACAAGGAAAATGGAAAATGTAGCCATATTCCCGCTCTGGGCCTATTTTTAACCTCAAAATGGAGACGTTTGCCCCTCGGCACCAACTCACGCCATTAATAAGGTCTTAACGGACCCCCACAAAAAAAATCTGCCAAAAATCCGTCCAGACCTCCTATCGCCAAAAAACCGTGGATTATAGTACTCGAAAAACGGCAAATATGGCCATATACCCGCTCTGGACCTATTTTAAACATCAAAATGCAGACGTTTTCCCCTCAGCACCAACTCACGCCATTAATAAGGTCTTAACGGACACCCACAATAACTTTCGACCAAAAATCCGTCCGGACCTCCTATCTCAAAAATCTGTGGACTATAAAACACGAAAAGCGGCAAATATGGTCGTATCCCCGCTCTGGGCCTATTTTGAACCACAAAATGTAGACGTTTGCCCCTCGGCACCAACTCACGCCATTAATAAGGTCTTAACGGACGCCCAAAAAAACTTTCGACCAAAAATCCATCCGGATCTCCTATCACCAAAATCTGTGGACTATAAAACACGGAAAATAGCAAATATGGTCGTATTCCCGCTCTGGGCCTATTTTGACCCTCAAAATGCAGACGTTTGCCCCTCGGCACCAACTCACGCTATTAATAAGGTCTTAATGGACCCCTACAAAAACTTTCGGCAAATAATCCGTCCGGACCTCCTATCACCAAATATCAGTAGACTCTAGTACACGGAAAACGGCTAATATGGCCATATTCCAGCTCTGGACCTATTTTGAACCTCAAAATGCAGACGTTTGCCACTCGGCACAAACTCACGCCATTCAAAAGGTCTTAACGGACCCCCACAAAATATTTCAGCAAAAATTCCGTCCGGACCTCACAAAAAATCCGTGGACTATAGTATGCGGAAAACGGTAAATATGGCCAGATTCTCATTATGGGATTATTTTGAACCTCAAAATGCAGACGTTTGCCCTCGGCACCAACTCACGCCATTAATAAGGTCTTAATGGACCCCCACAAAAACTTTCGGCAAAAAATCCATCCGGACCTCCTATCACAAAAAATCTGTGGTCTATAGTACACGAAAAACGATAAATATGGCCATATTCCCGCTCTTGGCCTATATGGAAACTCAAAATGCAGACGTTTGCCCTCGGCACCATCTCACGCCATTAATAAGGTCTTAATAGACCCCAACAAAAAATTTCAGCAAAAAATCCGTCCGGACCTCCTATTACAACAAATCTGTGGACTATAGTACACGGAAAACGGCTAATATGGCCATATTCTCGCTCTGGGCGTATTTTGAACCTCAAAATGCATACGCTTGCCCCTCGGCACCAACTCAAAAAATTCATAAGGTCTTAACGGATCCCTACAAAAAATTTCACAAAAAATCCGTCTAGACCTCCTATCACAAAAAATTCGTGGACTATAATACACGGAAAACTGCAAATGTGGCCATATTCCCTCTCTAGACCTATTTTGAACATCAAAATGCAGACGTTTTCCACTCGGCACCAACTCACGCCATTAATAAGGTCTTAACGAACGCTCACAAAACTTTCGGCCAAAAATCCGTCCGGACCTCCTATCAGAAAAAATCAGTGGACTATAGTACTCGGAAAACTGCAAAAATGGCCATACTTCTGCTCTGGGCCTATTTCTAACCTCAAAATGGAGACGTTTGCTCCTCGACACAAACTCACGCCATTAATGAGGTCTTATCAAACCCCCACAAACAAATTCGGCCAAAAATCCATCCAGACCTTCTATCACCAAAAATTCGTGGACTATAGTACTCGAAAAACGGCAAATATGGCCATATTCCCGCTCTGAAGCTATTTTGAACATCAGAATTCAGACGTTTGCCCCTCGGCACCAACTCACGCCATTAATAAGGTCTTAACGACCCCCACAAAAACTTTCGACAAAAAATCCGTCCGAACATCCTATCACCAAAAATCTGTGGACTATAGTACACGGAAAACGGCAAATATGGCCGTATTCCAGCTTTAGGCCCATTTCAAACCTTAAAATGCAAACATTTGCCCCTCGGCACCAACTCACGCCATTAATAAGGTCTAAACGGACCCCCACAAAAACTTTTGGGTCCGGACCTCCTATCACAAAAAATTCGTGGACTATAGTACACATAAAAAGGCAAATATGGACATATTCCCGCGCTAGACCTATTTTGAACCTCAAAATGCAGACGTTTGCCCCTCGGCACCAACTCACGCATTTAATAAGGTCTAAACGGACCACCATAAAAACATTCGGCCAAAACTCCATCCAGACCTCCTATCACTAAAAATACTTGGACTATATTACTCGGAAAACAACAAATATTGACATATTCCCGCACTGGGCCTATTTTGAACATCAAAATGCAGACATTTGCCCCTTGGCACCAACTCACACCATTAATAAGGTCTTAACGGACACCCACAAAAACTTTCAGCCAAAAATCCGTCCGGACCTCCTATCACCAAAAATCCGTGGACTATAATACACTTAAAATGACAAATATGGTCATATTCCCGCTGTGGACCTATTTCGAACCTCAAAATGTAGACGTTTTCCACTCGTCACCAACTCATGTCATTAATAAGGTCTAAATAGACCCCCCAAAAAAAATTTCGGCGAAAAATCCGTCCAGACCTCCTATCACCTAAAGTTTGTGGACTAGTACACGAAAAATGATAAATATGACCATATTCCCGCTTTGGGACTATTTTTGAATCTCAAAATGCAGACGTTTTCCCCTCGTAATCAACTCACGCCATTAATAAGGTCTTAACGGACCCCCACAAAAAATTTCAGCAAAAAATCCGTCCGGACCTCCTATCACAAAAAATTTGTGGACTATAGTAAATGGAAAACGGAAAATATGGCCAAATTCCAGCTCTGGACCTGATTTGAACCTCAAAATGCAGACGTTTCCCTCTCAGCACCAACTCATGCCATTAATAAGGTCTTAACGGACCCCCACAAAAAAGTTCGGCCAAAAATCCGTCCGGACCGCCTATCACAAAAAATCTGTGGACTATAGTACACGAAAAATAACAAATATTGCCATATTCCCATTCTGGGAATATTTTGTTTCTCAAAATGAAGACGTTTGCCCCTCCGCACCAACTCACACCATTAACAAAGTCTTAACGGACCCCCACAAAAACTTTCGGCCAAAAATCCGTCCGGACCTCCTTTCTCAAAAAATCTTTAGACTATAGTATACGGAAAATGGCAAATATGACCATATTCCCGCTCTGCACCTATTTTGAACCTCATAATGCAGACGTTTGCCCCTCGGCACCAACTCACGCCATTAATAAGGTCTTAATGGACCCCCACAAAGATGTTCGGCCAAATATCTCTCCAGACCTCCTATCGCAAAAAATCTGTGGACTATAGTACACGAAAAATAGGAAATATTGCCATATTTCCATTTTGAGACTATTTTGAACCTCAAAATGCAGACGTTTGCCCCTCGGCAACAACTCACGCCATTAATAAGGTCTTATCGGACCAGCGCAAAAAATTTCGACAAAAATCCATCCAGACCTTCTATCACAAAAAATATGTGGACTATAGTACACAGTAAACGACAAATATGGCCATATTCCTGCTCTGGATCTATTTTTAACCTCAAAATGCAGACGTTTGACTCTCAGAACTAACTCACGCCATTAATAAGGTCTTAACGAACCCCCAAAAAAAATTTCGGCCAAAAATCCGTCCTGACCTCCAATCACAAAAAATTCGTGGACTATTTTACACGGAAAACGGCAAATATGGCCATATTCCCACTCTGGGCCTATTTTGAACCTCAAAATGCACAAGTTTTCCTCTCGGCACCAACTCACGCCATTAATAAGGTCTTAACGGACCCCCAAAAAATAATTCAGCCAAAAAACCGTCCGGACCTTCTATCACCTAAAGTCTGTGGACTATAGTACATGGAACATGGCAAATATGGCCATATTCCTGCTCTAGGACTATTTTGAACCTCAAAATGTAGACGTTTGCCCCTCTGTACCAACTCCCGCCATTAATAAGGTCTTAACGGACCCCCAAGAAAAGTTTCGGCCAAAAATCTGTCTGGACCTGTTATCACAAAAATCTGTGAAATATAGTACATGGAAAACGGTAAATATGGCCATATTCCTGCTCTTGGCCTATTTTAAACCTCAAAATGAAGACGTTTGCCCCTCGGCAAAAACTCATGCCATTAATAAGGTCTTAACGGACCCCAAAAAAAATTTTCAGCCAAAAATCCTTCCGGAACTTCTATCACCAAAAATCTGTGAACTATAATAGTACACGAAAAATGGCATATATGGCCAAATTCCTGTTCAGGGCCTATTTTGAACCTCAAAATGCAGACGTTTGCCCCTCGGAACCAACTCACGCCATTAATAAGGCCGTAACGGACCCCCACAAAAACTTTCGGTAAACAATCCGTCCGGATGTCCTATCACAAAAAGTCTGTGGACTATAGTATACGAAAAACGGCAAATATGGCCATATTCCCGCTCTGGCCTAATTTGAACCTCAAAATGCAGACCTTTGCCCCTCGGCACCCACTCACGCCATTAATAAGGTCTTAAAGGACCCTCACAAAAATGTTCGGCCAAAAATCCGTCCGGTCCTCCTATCATAAAAAATATGTGGAATATAGTACATGGAAAACGGCAAATATGGCCATTTTGCGTTCTGGGCCTCTTTTGAACGTCAAAATGCAGATGTTTTCCCGTCGAGACCAACTCACACCATTGATAAGGTCTTAATGAACCCCCACAAAAACTTTTGGCAAAAAATCCATCCGGACCTCCTATCACAAAAATCTGTGATCTATACTACACAGAAAACGGCAAATATGGCCATATTCCCGCTCTGGGCCTATTTTATACCTAAAAAATGTTTAGGTTTGCCTCTCGGGATCAACTCACGCCATTAATATGGTCTTAACGAACCCCCATAAAAAAGTTCGGCAAAAAATCCGTCCAAACCTCCTATTACAAAAATCCGTGGGTTATAGTACACGGAAAATGGAAAATATGGCCATAATCCCGCTCAGGGCCTATTTTGAACCTCAAAATGCAGACGTTTACCCCTCGGAACCAACTCATGCCATTGATAAGGTCTTAACAGACTCTCACAAATAATTTCGGCCAAAAATCCGTCCGGACCTCCTATCACAAAAAATCCATGGACTATAGTACACGAAAAATAGCAAATATAGCCATATTCCCGCTCTGGGCCTATTTCAAACCTCAAAATGCAGACGTTTGCCCCTCGGCACCAACTCACGCCATTAATAAGGTCTTAACAGACAACCTCAAAAAATCTGTGGAATATAGTACACGAAAAACTGCAAATATAGTCATATTCCCGCTCTGAGCCTATTTCGAACCTCAAAATGCTGACGTTTGCCCCTCGGCACCAACTCACGCCATTAATAAGGTCTAAACGGACCCCCACAAAAACTTTTGGCCAAAAATCCGTCCGGACCTCCTATAATAAAAAATCTGTGGAGTATAGTACACATAAAAAGGCAAATATGGCCTTATTCCCGCTCTAGACCTATTTTGAACCTCAAAATGTAGACGTTTGCTTCTCGGCACCAACTCACTCCATTAATAAGGTCTAAACGGACCTCCACAAAAACGTTCGGCCCAAAATCCGTCTGGACCTCCTATGACTAAAAATCCGTTGACAATAGTACTCGGAAAATGGCAAATACGGCCATTTCCCGCTCTGGGCCTATTTTGAACATCAAAATGCAGACGTTTGCCCCTCGGCACCAAATCACGCCATTAATAAGGTGTTAACGGACACCCACAAAAAATTTCAGTCAAAAATCTATACGGACCTCCTATCACCAAAAATCTGTGGACTATAGTACACGAAAAATGGCAAATATGGCCATATTTCCGCTCTAGGCCTATTTTGAACCTCAAAATGCAGACGTTTGCCCCTTGAAACCAACTCACGCCATTAACAAGGTCTTAACAGACCCCCACAAAAACTTTCAGCCAAAAATCTGTCCTAACATCCTATCACAAAAATCCGTGGACTATAGTAAACGGAAAACGGCAATATCGCCATATTCCAGCTCTGGACCTGATTTGAACCTCAAAATGTAGACTTTTCCCTCTCGGCACCAACTCTCGCCATTAATAAGGTCTTAACGGACCCCCACAAAAAAGTTCGGCCAAAAATCCGTCTGTACCTCCTATCACCAAAAATCTGTGGACTATAGTACACGGAAAATAGCAAATATTGCATTATTCCCATTCTGGGGATATTTTGTTCCTCAAAATGTAGACGTTTGCCCTTCCGCACCAACTCACGCCATTAATAAGGTCTTAACGGACCCCCACAAAAATTTTCAGCCAAAAATCCATCCGGACCTCCTATCACCAAAAATTTGTGGATTATAGTACACGGAAAATGGCAAATATGGCCATATTCCCGCTCTGGACCTATTTGAACCTCATAATGCAGACGTTTGCCCCTTGAAACCAATTCAAGCCATTAATAAGGTCTTAACGGACCCCCACAAAAAAGTTCGGCCAAAAATCCATCCAAACCTCCTATCACCAAAAATCTGTGGACTATAGTACCCGGAAAATAGCAAATATTGCCATATTCCCATTCTAGGACTATTTTGAATCTCAAAATGCAGACGTTTTCCCCTCGGCACCAACTCACGCCATTAATAGGGTCTTATCGGACCCCCGCAAAAATCTTCGGCAAAAAATCCATCCGTTCCATCTATCACCAAAAAGATGTGGATTACAGTACATGGAAAACGACAAATATGGCCATATTCCTGCTCTGGGTCTATTTTTAACCTCAAAATGCAGACATTTGACCCTCGAAACCAACTCACGCCATTAATAAGGTCTTAACGGACCCCAAAAAAAATTTCGTCCAAGAATTCGTTCGGACCTCCAATCACCAAAAATCCGTTCGGACCTCCTATCACCACAAATCTGTGGACTATTGTACACGAAAAACGGCAAATATGGCCATATTCCTGCTCTGGGCCTATTTTGAACCTCAAAATGCAGAAGTTTTCCGCTCGTCACCAACTCACGCCATAAATGAGGTCTTAACGCACCCCCACAAAAACATTCAGCCAAAAAACCGTCCGGACCTCCTATCACCTAAAGTACGTGGACTAAAGTACATGGAAAATGGCAAATATGGCCATATTCCCGCTCTGGGACTATATTGAACCTCAAAATGTAGACGTTTGCTCCTCGGGACCAACTCCCGCCATTACTAAGGACTTAACAGACGCCACAAAAAGTTTCGGCCAAAAATCAATCCGGACCTGTTATCACAAAAAATCTATGGAATATAGTACACGGAAATTGACAAATATGGCCTTATTCCTGCACTTGGCCTATTTTAAACCTCAAAATGCAGATGTTTCCCCCTCGGCACAAACTCACGCCATTAATAAGGTCTTAACGGACCCCCTAAGAAACTTTCGGCCAAAAAACTGTCCGGACCTCCTATCACAAAACATTTGTGGAGTATAGTACACGGAAAATGGCAAATATGGACATATTCTCGCTCTGGGCCTATTTTGAACCTCAAAATGCAGACGTTTATCCCTCGAGACCAACTCATGCCATTGATAAGGTTTTAACGGACCCCTAAAAAAAGTTTCGGCCAAAAATCTGTCCGGACCTCTTATCACCAAAAATCCGTGGACTATTGTACACGGAAAACCGCAAATATGGCCATATTCCCGCTCTGGCCTATTTTGAACCTCAAAATGCAGACGTTAGCCCTTCTAAACCAACTCATGCATTGATAAGATCTTATCGGACTCCCACAAAAACTTTCGGCTAAAAATCAGTCCGGACCTCCTATCACCATAAATTCATGGACTATATTACACGAAAAATGGCAAATAAGGCCATATTCCCGCTCTGGACCTAAATTGAACCTCAAAATGTAGACCTTTGCCTCTCGACATCCACTCAAGCCATTAATAAGGTCTTAACAGACCCCCACAAAAAAGTTCGGCCAAAAATCCATCCGGTCCTCCTATCACAAAAAATATGTGGAATATAGTACACGGAAAACGGCACATATGTCCATATTCCCGCTCTGGCCTATTTTAAACCTAAAAAATGTAGAGGTTTTCCCCTCGAGACCAACTCACGCAATTGATAAGGTCTTAACGGACTCCCACAAAAAATTTCAGCAAAAAATCCATTCGGACATCGCATCACAAAAAATCTATGGACTATAGTACACGAAAAATGGCAAATATGGCCATATTCTCGCTCTGGGTTTAAGGTTTAGGGTTTAGGGTTTGGGGTTTGGGGTTTGGGGTTTGGGGTTTAGGGCTTGGGGTTTGGGGTTTGGGGTTTAGGGTTTGGGATTTGGGGTTTGGGGTTCGGGGTTCGGGGTTTGGGGT